>BLBF01000011.1:22719658-22805225 GCA_015471245.1 Laticauda colubrina | reverse complement strand
AGAAGCGAAACATCTTCAGAGAAAAAACAAGAAAGTCCAATTGCCTCCTGAAAAGCACCTTTGGGACATACTGGTCTTGCCAACTTAACAGCATTTTGCTTTCCTTCTCAGAAAGCTCAGTTGTGCATTCAACACTTATCAGAGCCTTTGTTGCCTCTTTAATTTTGCAACATACAGTTTTTGTGGCAGTGCTACTCTCTGTCCTTTTGCATTTAAGCAACTTTACATTTACAACAGTGGTGGGACTTCAGTGGAAACAGTTTTGTTTCATTGGTGGTATGTTTGGAAATGTAGGAAATGGAAGCAATGTCTCCTGTTGTTTCTGATGCTTTGAAAAGGTCTCTGGGAGGGAGGTAAAAGCCCACCTCACAAAAAGGATAAAGTTATTAAGAACACTCAGAAGAATATTAGAGAAAAAAGTATTTTCTATAATGCAAGTGAGAACTTTGGGGAGCTCCTCAGCATTGGCATGATGATGTGAAATTATTGTTGCTTAGATCTTGGTCAGCAATCTGTGCTTTCTTCACTTGAATCACATAACGTTCAATGATTTTGAATGCAGCATCTTGAAAAACCTATTTTTCCTGTTTTAAAGAAATCCTAGGCTCGAGTATATTTTCAATTGCCATAGAAATAGCCATTGGCTATTTAGCTCCCAAAACCTTGATTAATAATGTCTGAGTAACTCGTTCAATATAACTACAGCTAGTCCTCGACTTACAATAGTTCATTTAGTAACCGTTCAAAGTTATAATGGCACTGAAAAAAAGCAGCATGACCTGTTTTCACACTTATGACCATTGAAATGTCCCCACAATCTCATGATCAAAATTCAAATGTTTGGCAACTAGTTCATATTTATGACCGTTGCTGTGTCCCGAGATCATGTGAACCCCTTTTGCGACCTTGAGACCAGCAAAGTCAATGGGAAAGTCAAATTCATTTAACAATGTGGCAAAAGAAAGTCGTAAACTGGGGGCAAACTCACTTAACAAATGTTTCATTTAGCAACATAATTTCTGGGGCTCAATTGTAGCCGTAACTGGAGGATTACCATATATTCATATCTGCATCATCATATGTGCTGGCTTTAACACTTGATGTATTTTGGTTTCTTCTATTTACTGTAAACTGCCAGCAAGTCCTGATAGCACTTGTAGCATTCAGTTGTAAGAGTTGAACAAATGGATCAGTGGTTACAATTAATCTCTGAAACTGCAGTGTGTTGCTAATGCAACTCAATGACTCCTATCACATCATGTGGACAAAATAATGGGGAACAATTAGATCTAAGCATGCTTACTTTGAATAAGCCCATGAGAATGACTTTATAAGCAAATCTGTTTTCATGAACACAATTCCTCAAGATATTCTGTTAGAAATCACAGGTAATATTTAAATATTTAAAACATTGAAATATTTAATTACTTTAACCCCTGGGAGATATTATAGCGTGGTAACTGCTGTTCAGGGAGCTAAAAGTGATTTGTTCTTCAAGACGCGCTGACTTCATTAGCAAACAGAATCAGCACTTGCCCTGCTTTTATTACATAAAATCTGATTGACTGCATTATTATTCCAGTGGAGCAATGTAAAAATAAATATATGTTTTAATATATTGAATTCATGTAAAATACAACAAGGAATTTTAAAGATTATGATAGTTAACCGTTTATCATTAAACAAACAAAATCTTGAATATTTATTGATCAGTCACACATTGTGCTGGATAGAAATTTTTCACAAGTCGTTCATCTTTTAGTTTCACCTTTCCATCAGTAACTTTTCACATCAAAAGTTAAGTGCATTCAGAGGGTTTCATAGACTTACAAGTCAAATTTATTCATATTTTTGATGTAACACATTTTTTAAAAACATCTGTACTATTACCATGATATTGCTGTAGTAATTTTTTAACTGAAAGTATGTTATTTCATATATACCATTATCCTTTTTTGTGACAGAAAGAACTGTGCAACATGATTCTTGATTGTTGTGCTCAGCAAAGAACATATGAAAAATTCTTTGGTTTACTAGCTGGGGTGAGTTGCTACTTGTTATATCTATCTCCCTTGCCATGCCATATCCCTCACCATGTCTCTCAGACTCTCATAAAAAGGACTCATTTACAAAAGTCTTTTTCAATATCAGTTGGTAACCTTTCATTTATGACTTAGCTGTTATATTTGGAAAGATGAGGCAGACAGTGGAATCTTGAATTGTATGGTGCATTAATATTGTGAAATAGTACCAAATATGTTGAGGGAAAAACTAGCATCTTTCCAGGTGGTGTTTTTTTGTAATATGGAACTTTGGGGATGTGATTTGTGCATATATAACTTCCAAGGGGGTTCCTGTTTTTCAATATGATTCCCACATTGTAGGCCTAGTAGCTAAAATAACCATCATAACAATGCTGTATTTGTGGCTGGGTTATCTTTGGCAGTCAGGTCAAAAGGGAGAAATAAAGCTAAAAGTAAGCCCGAAGAGAGTCTATGCTGATGTAAGGGAAACTAGCCTACCTAAGATAAGTAATTCCAATGATGATCTTTTCAGTGGTAATATACAGGTCGTCCTCGATTTACAACAGTTCATTTAGTGACTGATGGCACTATGGCCATCGGCACTGAAAACTGCCCAATGGCACTGAAAATAGTGATTTATGACCATTTTTCACACTTATGACCATTGTAGCATCCCCATAGTCACGTGATCTACATTTAGATGCTTGACAACTGGCTTTTATTTATGACGGTTGCAGTGTTCAGGACCTTCTGATAAGCAAATTCAACGGAGAGCTCAGATTCCTTTAACCACCATGTTGCTAATTTAACAATTGCAGTGATTCACTTAACACTTATGGCAAGAAAAGTTGTAAAATGGGACAAATTCACTTAACAACATACATTTTGGGCTCAATTCTGATTGTCAGTTGAGGACTACCTGTATCTGGGAAAACTGAACACTGAGGTAGGGTGAGAGAAAGAAGATAGACATCATCTAATTGTCCATTTGAAGAGAGTGGGGGAAAAGATCTGTCCAAAACCAAATACTGATTGTCCTGATCCTTGGGGTGATAGTCAGCAAGCCAAAACCCAGATATGTGGGGATGTGCAGGGATGATGGCCTAGGAAAGTTCCTTTGCCTGGCAATGTTGAAAGAAATAGAAAGGGAAGGCAAAAAAAACGATGGCTGGAAGATCACTGGAATGTCCTCACTGCTCCCAAAATTCTCCAGCTAACTGTTAATTAAACTGTCTTCTTTTTATATTAGTTGTCTTTAAAACCATACTTAGTATTGGAAAAGAAACCAATATGGTAATCCTTCACTTAATGACTGGTCACTTAATGACTATTCAAAATAACGAGGGACCCACCCCCCAAAGTACTTACGATTCTGTTCCAGTGTTCTGATGGCCAGCCCTCCCATCCTTCACATAGTTCATATGACCGCTTTTGGGGCGCTCAGCATCCTGTCCACAACTGTTTGCATTGTCCCATGGTTATGTGACAGCATTTTACAACCTAAGTCCTGGTGACGCAGTGGTTAGAATGCAGTATTGCAGGTTAACTCTGCCCACTGCCAGAAGTTCGATCCTACCGGCTCAAGGTTGACTCAGCCTTCCATCCTTCCAAGGTCAGTAAAATGAGGACTCAGATTGCTAGGGGCAATATGCTGACTCTGCAAACTGCTCAGAGAAGAGCTGTAAAGCACCGTGGATCAGTATATAAGTCTAAATGTTGTTGCTATTTTCCCCGAAAACCAACATTTTCTTCTAGTTTGGGGCAAAAAGGCCCCTAACAAACAATGAGTTGGCTTATTGACTGTGGTGTTTGTCAAGACCACAGACTCACTTAACTGCAGCAATTCGCTTAATGGCTGCAGCAAAAAAAAAGGCCATAAAATCAGGTCAATCATGTGGGTGACCCACTTTACAACTGTCATGACTTAGGACAGCAATGAGCAGGCTCCGTTATGGTCAGCAGTCCAAGACTGCCTGTGGTTTTCCTTTTTAATTTTCTTCGTCTATTTACTCCTAGCACCTTGCTGAAATCAGTGGTTTTTTTTCCCTTTTTTCCTTCAATTTTCTTCCCTATGTTTTTATTTTATACTTAGCGCTTCTGCATGTTGAAAAAAGAGTACATGGAGTCATTTGAAGCCATTTTCAAAGAGCAGTATGATACCATTCATCGGTTGGAAACAAACAAGTTGAGGAACGTTGCCAAGATGTTTGCTCATCTTTTATACACAGATTCGCTTCCATGGAGTGTATGTAGCCAACAGTTGTCACCTTATACTATGCATTGGGTTTTTGATAATAGGTTTTCTTTTTTCAAACCTACAGATGTAAATGGAATGAGTTCAAACACATGTTGAGAGTAAAGAATCAAATTGACTTTCAGTCTGGCAAGGGACGCAGGTGCTTTGAAAGAGGATTTCTTGAATTTAGGAAAAATTGAGATAGTTTGCTCAGAATCCAGGCTTGGCTTAACTGATAATATGAATGTGTTTTTGTAAGATGGCCATTCCATTAGCAAATATTTATCGCAAGGAATATGCAAGGAATATTCAAGGAGTATCAATATGCATCAGGGAACAAAGGAAAATTAGTTTATTTTAAAGAGGAAAATAATATTTGGCATTTAGTTATCCTTTCTATTTGTAGGTTCTTGAATGCATATCTCTAAGTGAAGAAACGACAACATCATCCAGTAGGATTTTTGTTAAAATATTCTTCCAAGAGCTTAGCGAATATATGGGACTTCCTAATCTTAATGCAAGATTGAAAGATGAGTAAGTAACAAATCATATTATAAATTATTTTTTCTAATACCTTGTTTATTACTGTTTATATTTTTGTCAGATTTGTAAACATTGAAGTTAATAAGTAACACACAGTTCTCAGAGGGAGTTAATATTTTTAATAAAAAGTAAAATCTCCCTTAAAGTCATAATAATTTACATGGATATATCCATGTTGTTTTCTTTGATTACAAAGTGAAAAGAGTTTGAAGTTGCCTTCTTGTGGGATTTGTTTTCAACTTTCAGTTTGTGTATAAGACCTTTTGAAATTTCTCATGTTCTCCTATCCAAGTATTAAACCTGCTTATCTTTATTGAGACCGGCAAAGGCAATGTTTCCCACTTTATCAGCTTTAAGATATATGGACTTCGATCCCCAGGATTCTCCTAGCCAGCATGCTAGCTGGGGGAATTTTTAGGAGTTGAAGTCCACACATCTTAATGTTTCTGAAGTTGAGAAACATTGAGCTACATAAAAGTAAATGTCATCTGCTATGATGTAATACTGTGATAGTAAGAGTAACTCAACCTGTGTAATATAGATTCCAGTCAAAAAAAGTGACTTTTGCTTCTCTCCTGACTTCCCCCTTTGATATATTAAAGGAGGAAAGGTTGTTCCCACTTTTCCCCTCATGTCTCATATTCTGTTTCAAGCACCATCTGCTATCTCCATTCATTACCATTAATCCTTTTATTTCCTTATTAAATGACAGTTACAATTCTTGTGTAGCAGCACTTTTCCTTCATACTTTTTCTCACTAGTTGTTTTAGATCTTTATGTACTGAATTTTAAAAAAATTCTTTGTATTCCTTTGGAATGCATGTTCCCAGTAAACTGTATATTTATTGAAAAATATCACTTTCTCATCTTCTCTGCCCAGTGAGGAATTTTTAATTTTGTACAGTACAGATTTCTATAGTTGCAAATCTTGTGTAAATTACTGTATTTTTCAGAGTATAAGACGCTCCAAAGTATAAGACGCAACTAGCTTTTGGGGAGGAAAACGGGGAAAAAAATCTGCATTTGCCTCCTTGCAGCAAACAGCCAGTTTCAGTTTCAGCACAGCCTGATTAGCACAAGCAGCTGATTGTCGGTTGAATTGACCTTCTGATGATCAGCTGTTTTAGCTTGCTATAGCCTATTGCTGCCTCCACACACCCCATTTTTGGCGACTGCATCTGTTTTCAGCCTCCACACACCCTGTTTTTGTGACCTCATCTGTTTTCAGCCTCCACACACCCTTTTTTTGGCCTCCATGTGCCCCATTTTCGGCCTGTTCCGGGTGGCGGGGATCAGAACAGGTGGAAAATGGGGTGCACTGAGGCTGAAAATGGAATGTGGAATGTGGAGGCTGGAAATGGGTTGCATGGAGGCGGCAATAGGCAATGGCAATTGCAGCCTAAAACAGCTGATTTTCAGGAGGCCAATCCAACCTACAATCAGCTACTTGTGAAACAGGCTGTTTGCTGCAAGAAAGCAAATTGCTGGGAGGCAGAGGCTAAAGGGTGGGGGGGCAGTGGATGGACAGGGCTTCAGCAACATTTGATGTATAAGATACACAGACATTTCCACTCACTTTTAGGGGTGGAAAAAGCATGCTTTACACTCTGAAAAATATGGTAAGCTGATTGTTTTAAATATTTCTAAACTGGGATCAAAATATGTTTGTGTGCAGCATTTGAAATTCTCAGTCTTAGGAATGATTGCTATGTTTGATTTTTAACAGAACCCTACAACCGTTCTTTGAAGGATTATTACCACGAGATAATCCAAGAAATACTAGATTTGCAATCAATTTCTTCACTTCAATTGGCCTTGGAGGACTGACGTAAGGAAAAAACATTTTAACATATGTACATGCATATTTAAGTAGTTCCTTTGAAACTGTCATATAATAGGAGCAGATAATATATATAGAGAGATTTTGGATCTGACCATATGTACTGTATGCTAGGGAGTGAAAATATATTCAAACTTTGTTTCTGATGTCCCCAGGCTATCCATGGGAGACAAATGCACAATCAAGGCCTATAATTTGGAACCCATCTTTGCACAGCTCTGTGAGATCAATATTGTGACAAATCTGACAGTTCAACATTTTATGTTGGTCTTCATGGGTTGGTTCTGCTTAAATACTCTTACTAATGTGGGCAATTTTTTATCATTGAATGTTTATCTTGTGTTTTATTCAGTGCTCAATATCATACCAGAAGCAAAGAGGAATTGCAATTTTCTGCAGGTTTTATTCCTGAGCCAGTACTAATGTTACTCTAAAATTTAATGGCAAAAATACTGAAGTGTTAAAGTCTTCAAGGCCCGGTCCCACTGCACTTACGGATGCAAAGAGGATGTAAAATGTTAAAAAAAGCTTGCCATCCGTGGCTGCTGCTTTTTCCTCCGTTTGTGACAGCAGGGCGTCATCCTCCATGGGATCCTCCAAGTCTGCCTGCATGGGGAGTGCAGCTGTCGGGGGGATCTCTGCCGTGGGGCCCTCTGAAGACACCTGCCTGGACAGGGTAGCTGGCTCCTGGCTGGAAGAGGACTGGCTGTCTGTGGGCTGTCTGAGGGAGAGGGGTCTCAGGGGCTCCTCGGTGGCGGATCCCACCCTCCAGGAAATTGCACTTGGCCATGACGTACATCTCCCGGTCAGTGAGCTTGACAGCGGCCTGCCCGGATTTCTTGAGGTGTAGCTTGCCATACCAGGTGTGCATGTGCTTCCATCATCCTAGGAGTACTTCTGCAGTGTACCCCAGGCTCTCTGCCTTGTCTCTCCAAGCTGCCTGCTTCTTGGTGTCCCGATACAGTCTGTGGCCCTTTCTCCAGAGGTACTCGTTCTCCCTCATCCTCATGCTCCTCGGAAATGGTGTACTGTTTCCTCTCTTCCTTCTGCTTCTGTTGCCTCTTCCTCCCTCTGGCAGGGGCTTCAGCAGGGCCTTCAGGGCCTTCAGCAGCAGGGCTTTGAGGGCCTTGGGGCTGGTCCACCACAGCAGCAGCAGCAGCAGGTTCAGAGTCAGTGCCAGGGGGTGGGATGCTGGTTCTGGCCTTCTTGCCAGGGCTGGAACGAGTAGGCACAGGCTTCCTCTTCTTCCCTGACTGATGAACCATGGTGTGCCTGCTAGATGTATGTAGCAGCACGTCTTTCCCCTGTATGCTGACTGTGTGCGTGCTGCATCCTTTTATATCCGCAGAGCTGACACAATTCATACTCCCCGCATGCGCAGTGAATGCTTCACATCTGATATACATCCGTGCAGCATCCCCTTTGTTTCCTATAGGCGTCCGTGATGCATCCGCTTCATCCGCTATGCATCCGCCCCTTCCGCTATGCGTCTGCTTTGAAATTCTCCCCTGGAACCCTTTGGAGGTGTCATCCGCTTCCATCCGTTTTCATCCGCTAGGCTTCCTATGAACATCCGTTTAACATCCCCGCTACATACTACCCACGTCCGTTCTTTTCCATTCTGTTTATCCAAATTTTCACCACTTTTTGGAGCGGATGACAACGGATGGAGCCACCCCCGAAATTTTGCTCTTCCGCTGTATCCTTTATGCATACGTTTTGCGTCCGTCAGCCAATGGGACCGGGCCTTCAAAGACTACAATACAGGGGAAAAAAACCACAATACTGATCCAGAGTTGTGTTATCAGTATTAGGTAGAGATGCGTTCTCACCAGAGAGAAAGTAGCCTGAGGAGAAAGTATCACCCAAGCCAATTTACATGTTGGCATTCAGTCCACAATCTCAACAAGAAATTTAATTCTGGATGGAGTTGGATTGACAGTGATTAGTAAAGTAATTCCCTATCAATTCAGTGAGATTTTTTTTTTAAGGCTAAATTTTGAAATACCAGACAGGGTACAACACAACAAGCACTAAGCTGTTATTATATATTTTCTATTTTGTTAAATTTGTTTCAATAGCGACGAACTACGAGAGCACCTGAAAAATGCACCCAAAATAATAATGACGCAGAAGCAAGATGTGGAGTCATCTGATTCATCTTCAGAATCAGATACATCTGATTCTGATGAAGATTCCAGCAGCAGTGAGACCTCAGGATCCTCTAGTGGGAGTGAATCGACTTCCAACAGTACGGACAGCAGTGACTCAGGTAAAGTTCTGTCTTCAGTCCATCAGTTTGTTTTAGCAATAGGTCATTTATTCATGCAGACTGGCTTTTTTTGCCAGACTAAAAATGGACTAAAAATGACTAAAATGTAATGGATGGTACACATAAATCTTTTGAGAAACTTCAAGACAGGTTTAGGGAGAAATGTTATTCCATGAAATGGTTTAATATTCTGGAACTATGGTATGAGATTAGCCAGACTACCTCTTTAAAGCCTGTTCTATCACCCTCACCTCGGCTAATGGATTAAGAGTTTTCACATATCAGCTTTTTAATTTTAAAGTATGAAATGCATATGGAAGCAAAATGTCTTAAAAAAACATTCCCTTTCTTTTTTTAAAAAAAAACACCCACAAAGGCAGGGAGGGGAAAGTGAAGATTGATATCACATTGACAACATGAAGTAGCTAATTTGCCCATGTAATAGAATCTACACATATTACAGTAAGTCATTGAGTCAATTCATTTGGGTTTATCACCAACCAAAAATACAAGTGGTCTTCAAGTTACAACTATGTTTTCAGTAGTTGTTGAAACATTGGTGCTAAACAAGTGGTACTTATAACTGGTTCTCTTGAGTTCTAGCCATTTTAATGTCTCCCCAATGATCATGTTTTCCAATATTTCTATTGGCTTCCCATAAGCAGAGTCAGCGGGGAAGCCAGTTGGAAGTTGCAGTCACATAAGATCCTTGTCTAACAACCTGTGAAGTCAACTGTTAGTGACAGCAACTGGGACTGCCAACGCTAAGTAATGTGATCATGTGAGATTGAGCTTTATGACCTCATTGCTTAGTGAGGCAATTCTGATCCCAATTCCCTTTGTAACTTGAGGACTATCTGTAATGTATTTGTTGTAATTACAACCTTACTATACTTTTTTAAAAAATAGTTAGCTGGAGAGAATTCTGGTAGGATCCATTCTCTTGATTTTGTTCACACATTTGCAGATTTACTGCAGTATGAAATTCACTTCTTTTTCATCTTCTTTAAAAATTCTTTCTCTCACACACAAAAGTAATATACTTGGAGATTATGCAAAAGAAATATATTCAACATGTTGAGCTATTTTGTGTTGAGATACGAATCTGCTAAAGTATGCGCAATGAACACACCATGGTGAAGCCCCTCAGGCATTGCTAAAATAGAAAAGCTTTATTTTATTTGCCTCTCTTGTTAATTAAAGATAAGATATGCAGTTCTTTCTGGCATATATATGTGGCTCTGTAAAAATATTAATAGTTATTCTTAGATTAATGTAATGAAGCCCAGTGCAATGCAGCCTATTTTGCATTTTATTACATATTGTCCTTCTTTGCAAATATTTATTACCTGACAGTTTTCCATTTTATGTTTAATACATACATACATACATACATACATACATACATACATACATACAAAAAAGAAATTCTTACTTTACTAGTAGACCAGAGTGTCGACCTTGCCTGGTAAACCAGATAGAATCATGAGTAGATGAGATAATTTTATTTTATTGTAAAGCTATATTGATAGATTCTTGTAAGTTTGAAAAGACTATTCCCCCCCCCCCCCCAAAAAAAAAAAAAAAAATCTCCTTTATTGCCTGAGAAACTAGGGAGGATCCCTTCTGAGCCTCTTGTTTTGCCCACTATGCAACTGCAGGCTATACTGTCTCTTTATTTGATCATTCCCGAGGCAGCATTTCTTTGCTTCTTCTCCCAAGATCTTTAGTGTATTCAGTTACATGAAGCATATCCACAGTTAATTGTGGGAGCAGCTGATAGCCCAGGATGAGTTTCTACACTGAAAAAACCTTTCAAGTGAATTAGCTATATGATTGAGATTAAGGGCAAAAATCACAGATAGTCCTCAATTTACAATGGCAATCCCTGTTCCTGTTGTTAATCAAATCCGTAGTTGTTAAAACTAGGTAATTTCCTGCTAGTTTCCCATGACCAAACTGTATGGGAAAGGCATGGCACTGGTCAGGAAAGGTGTGGGGGATTCACAAGAGGTGCAATGCAGGTCAGGGAGGATATAAGGGAGTATGCAAAAGGGTATGGGTTATGAAGAGTGCAAGGTGTGAAAAAGTACGCAAGAGGCATGATGTGGGTCAGGGGCAGTGAATATGTATGTGGGGGATGGTGCAGATCATGGAGAAAGTGCATGAGATATTGAATGAGTTAGGAAGTGTACATGAGGATATGAGGGGTTGCACAGGCAGCCGAGGTCCGAGAGAGTGTGCGTGGATGTAAGGGGGGGCACAGTACAGATTGGAGAGGGTGTGTGAGGAGAGTTGTAAGTGGCACACTTCAGGGAGGATTGCATAAGCAGGTGCACAAGGGTACAGGTCTGGAAGGGTTGCAAGGGGGTGCACAAGGGAGTTGTGGCAAGGGTTCAGGGAGGGTGCATGAGGTAGAGTAAGTGGCTTGCACAGTATAACTGCTTGAGGAAGATGTACAGGGCTGGGAGACTTAGCCCAGTATCTTTTAGCCTTCCCTGCCAAGTAAAGGTTGATCACATAGCCGAGGACATTCTGGGATGTCTGAACGTCCAAGGATTGGTCATAACCATCATTCATTCGTTCATCAGTGCTGCTTTAACTTTGAACAGTCATTGAACAAATGGTCGTAAGTCAAGGATGACCTATATTTTAATTCACCTGACCTCCTTTGCTTGTCCAAGCCGTTTCTCGCTTCCCCCAACCTCTCTACACTCTGGCAGCACCATTGCCTCTTCCCTCAACCTCTCTTGCTTCCTCTGCCTGTCCTCTACTTGTGTTGTCCCATGCTTCTCTGGTCTCCCTTCAGTTGCCCTGCATGGCATCCTCTTTCTCCCAGCCTCCATTCTAGCATGACTGCACCAGGCCTCCTAAGACCTCTCCCAGCCCCCTTCACCTCCTGTACCTCCCTATGGCACTCTGCCCTCCTTACTTGGGACTCCTGCTGTTCCTAGCTAACATGTCGTGCATCTTGGGACTACAATGGCCAAAGGACTGTTGGGATCATTGGTGCTAAGTGATATGGTTACATGAAGTTGCACCCCTCACTTAGCAATGGCAGTCCTGGTCCCAATTGCCATCGTGAAACCAAATACTTATATAGTTCATTTTTTAAACTCAGTTTAGAACTTGCATGTCTATATTGGTATTAAAATTAGTATTAGTATTAAAAAGAGCTCTGTGCATTCATTATTCCTTTAATGAGGAATTGCTTGGTAGGCTTTCTAGCTTTCATATAAAACATTGTTTATAGTGTAAGGTGTTAATCTTTTGCAAAAAAACCCCAATAAATTTACAGCAACCTATAGCATAGAAATGTTTTATATGTATTTTTTTTCCTGGGTAAAAGGCCACTTGCATTAAACACTTGTCTTAAGCTATGGATGTGGAGTCATGTAGTTGGGCTGGAGACTGGAAACAAAACAAAATTGTGAAGGTATGACAGGATTATTTGTTGTTCATGTTAAATAGATTTTTTTATGCATACCTGCATCTTCGAAGAAAATCAAAACACAGATGGTACTAAAATGGCAAGGTTTTAATTGAATTGAATGGTGTTATAGATGTTGGGGTCCATTGGTCATATTTCATAATTTCTTAAGTTTACACACACAAATGTCAAATTTCAAAATCAATAATAATGAAATGAAAGTTGGCATTTCTGAGAGAAATGCAGATGGTGTGCATATCCTGGGAAGTAAACAGAAAAGCTTCTGATAATAATTCATGCCATGAAATGGCTCATATAGCCTCCCAGGGAGAGCAGAAACATTTCAGATTATGTCGGTGAGATATCACATATCTTTCTCTCTGGTATTCTCCATTTCTTTAGAGTAATTAATCAGACTTTTCTTTCCTATCCCATCTTGGGAGTTTTGAATGCAAGCAACATAGTTTGACAAATTAAAAATTTAATCTTAGAGTGAAAGTATTGGGTTTTTTTTCTTTCAGATAAGAAAAAGTCTCAAAAGAAGAAAAAAATGGACAAAGGTACCCAGAGAAAACAAGGGAACAAGAAGAAACTTGAAAAGGAAAAAGAACGGAGGTGGCCCGAGAGGGAAAATGGTGCTTCAAGGAACTCAGAGAGGAATGCTGACAAAAGCTCCAGCAGAAAAGACGAAGCATCTTATGACAGAGATTATTCCAGTGATAGAAATAATTCCCGGAGTGGAAAGGAGAGGAACCAAGAAAAAAATGTACTTTTAGACAGCAAAACCAGCCATTCTAAAAAGAGAAAAGAAGGAAGACCTTATTTTTCTGACGATGAAGAGAGGGACAGGCACCATAAAAGGGACAGCAAGCTCCACAGAGAGAAGGACAGATCTAAATCCAGAGAGAGGCCTCACCATTATCCCAGCCCCAGAGAGTTTGAGGAAAACAGCCAATATTCAAACCAGTTTAAAGAGATAAGGAAAGACGAAAACAGGAGAAGGCATAGAAATGCTTCCCCATCCAGGCACAAATAAATTAAGGAAAGTTTTCAATACTGCCTTGCCATTTGAACTGTCTTTTTACAAGTTGCTACACATTTTTAAAGAGAAACCCTTTGTACAAAATATTTCCAAAGAGCAATGACTCTTTGAATCACTGTTAATTGTTAGAGCTTTTCGCTAAGCTGCTGCTTAAAAGACTTTGAATCCAAGAGGAATCAAAGTCCAGTAAAACAGTTAAATATTGCTTTCACTGGCGTATTAGTATGCTGTAAATATTTATTCTTTAAATTTTATTTGTGTTATCTGGAAATGCTAAACATTCCTTCTTTTTCATTTTTGAATTTTAGATTTCAGCATATATTAAAGTTTCATTTCGGAAATAAGATTTGTGGGTTAGTGGGGTTTTTTTTGGTGTGAATTGCAGACTAAAAGGGCAGTCTTTTAAGTCTGACAATGAAAAATGGTCAGTTTTTTTAAATGAAATATTTACCAATATCCATCATGGTATATTGGTCACATTCAGTGCCATATATACTTATCTCAAGTAAGTCCATCCCTGAATAAGCATGCTCCTTGACTTTTTGACCCAAATGACACGATAAGATGCCATATGTGGACAAGGCTGATTAATCATGTACTCTAGATCAGGGGTGTCAAACTCAAGGCCTCGGGGCCAAATCCAGCCTGCTGAGTGCTTAGAACCGGCCCGCAGGGCTGACGTGGAAACAGCAAAGGACTGGCCCGTGGGCCTCTGCCAGTGAAAACAGAGCTCATGAGGGCTGTATGCAGCCCCCTCAAGCTCCATTTTCGCTGGCAGAGTGTTGCAGGAGGCTGTTGCAGAAAAAAGTCATTATAAAAGCTGAATAAAAACTCATGTAGCATGATTGCTGGATGTTGATGATTTAATCATAAAAGATTATTTCTTTAAAAATCTAGCCAGAATATGAGCATTTTTTCACTCCTGCTGAAAAATATATAATTCTGGTAAGAACTATAGTTTTTATTTTTAAATTATTGCCATTCAGGGTCTGATGTGAGCAGTACTGTCATCAAATTTCTGTATCACAAATCATTTTAAAATGCTTATGAATGTTGAATCAAAATCAAAATATATAAAAGCAATGCAAAACTTGCTTTCAATTAGCCATGTAAATAACACTACTCTTTAATTATTTCCATGAAATACTTGTTAATAAAGGAACATATGGGTGAACTGTATAATTTAGGGCACTGTAGGAATAGAGCCTGATTAATCGATAGGAATTTGGTAGCATCTTTTCCATTTAAAAAAAATATTACAAAAGATTTTTGAATTGCAGATCATTTTATTAGACTCATAGAATGCAGTCTATTCATCCAATGAGGAAAGCTGCAGCTCACAAAAACTTGCCTTTTAATACAGCTTGTTAATTGAAAAAGGTACTGCCAATCTCTTTCTATATATTTTAAATATCATTGAGGATAACACAACAAAAGCTACATTTGAAATAGATGACTATAGAAATATATCAACTGTAAATGCAAATTTGCACTCCTCAAATTTTTGTTCCTTTTTCTTTCTTAGCTTTTGAATTGTTTTCATTCTTTTAAAGCCACTGAATTGGGTCATGAACAAAGGTCTGTGTGGAAAAAGAGATGGGAATTTTGCCCCTTCCTCCTTTCCTCTATTCTCAAGTGGGATATTTGCAGATTCACTTTCCAGATGTGGAATCTCCCCCAAGACCAGGCCAGCGTCATTTATTGAAAACAAGTACAGATCTGGAAAAAGCTCAAACAAATATGAAAGATAATTGGGGAAATGGGTAAACATGGTTTCTTCTGCCTACCCTTTCACAATAGGAATTTCTCCTATATCTCACTCTGGAAGTCTGTTTATTTTATATATTTATCAAATTTGTTGTGGAAAGTTCAGAACATAAATATTAATATTTTACTCTTGTTGGATCAAAGCACAATCTAACTTTTGAATTTGGCAGAAATAACAATTCTGCCTTTCGAATTTGGCAGAAATAACATTTTTGCACAGGCTCAAATCAAAACACATTTTGTATTTCGCACAGAATCACATTTGGGTTCCAGCCATTTGTCTTCATGCTATTTCAGTGCTTGATTTTGTTGCCACAAACTGATTCAGCTGTCTTTGTGAAACTGGAACAAATGTCACACAAATCAATTCAAGATACAAAGATCCAAGAATTGACATCTTTAGCACTCTATGCTATTCAACCCACCCAGGTTTTTGTTTTAAATTCACATACATATCACATCTATTTTGGAAACTATTTTGTTTTTTCAATATTTTGCAGGAGTCTCTTGAAGAATCAGTCCAAACATAGTGTATTTGTCACAGCATTAAAAATATTTCCTATTTCCTCTGCCCCTTATTTATTTTCAGTTTTTTTTAAATTGGATTTTTCTCTTAATATTTTTAATTGGAAATAATTAGGCTTATTATTATTCCTTTAATATTTATTAAAATTAAGAGTCAATTTTAAAATATCTGTACTTTATAAATGACTATTGAGGGATTTTAATCCCTGCTCTCCATGTGTTAATGGATTTGCTACTCAGCGGAATACATTTTTCCTGGTTTGCAACTTGCGCATCTCTCAACATGTCTCGGGAATTCTGGCAATCCACATGAAGGAAAAGACTTCTTCTGGAACTACTAACTTTCCATTTGAAATGCAGAACTTTCTTGCCCCTGAAGACCTCCAAAGCAAACTATTTCCCAGAGCTTTTCAGACTAAAGAAATGCTTTAAACAACTGCTGGTTTTTGCTTGAGAATTTCTAATATTTGGTCTCTATTATATTTAACACATTTTGCAAAGCCATATTTTAAATGTTTTTTTTAAAATAGAAGTTTTCTCAGTACATTAACCCTGAATATTTTAGTTTACTTCTTTTCTGAATCTAATTATGTTCATTTAATTAAAAGGATGGTATGAGTTTTACCTTAGATAAGTTTTTGTTAGTTAATGCAGTGATTTGTCACTGCGTTTCCTTTTTTACATCTGTAAGTCTGAACATTTCAGCTTGTTGTACTGCTCCACTCCTACAGCAGTTGTCTTTAATCATAACAGATGAAAGCATTTCTTGTCTATTGTCAGACAAGAACCCAGCCACAGCTTTTTTGCCAGAATATATAAAGTGGCTACAACATTCATATACTTGATTGAATGGATTTGTGCCTGCCACAAATTGAGAAAACTCTCAGCAGGACATGCATCCTATTAAGCATAGTTTGTTTAAAAAATTACAGTTGGCTGAGCTTTAATAATATGCTGGATTAAAGATTTTGGGTTACAAATCTCAGTTCAAACAGAATTCAAATCAAACACAGTATATTATCTCTTAACGCACAGTGTGTGTGTTCTTTCAAATGTCTACAATAAGAGTAGGAGAAATAAGCATTCTTGGTTTTTTTAAAGTGCTGAGAAGCTCAGCACTGAAGAAGCTACTTGGTTGAGAAGCAAAACGTCTTCAAAGAGAAACAAAGTCCAGTTGCCTTTTGAAAAAGCACCTTTGGGACAAACATGACCTGGATGACTGAGAATCTCCATAGACATTTAGGAGAAACAAAATTGATCCATAAAAATATCTTAGTACTGTATAATATTGTATAACCATTTGTGGTCCATTTATGGCTCAGTATATTTAATCTTTTAAAAATGAATATGGAAACCAACTTTCCATTACAAAATAAAAAATTGGCCAGATTCTCATTTCATCAGACTAACTTCCATTTTGCGTAGCAAAGGTTGAATTACCTTGCCTACCACCAACTATTTCAATATGAGTGACTACGCCCAAATGCCATGAATCAGTTATGTTCAACTGTGTGTCAGCTGCGGTTTATAAAAATACTCTAAATAGGATGCCTGGAAGTGGGGTTAGTCTGGCCAAATGAACATAACCTTGCACCTGACTGTAAACCAACTGTTTACTGTAAATTCTTGTTCAGATTGATGTCCCTTTATTCTCCATGGTTCTTTTTTTTTTCTCCAAAAAAATATTCAAATGCAATTAAACTTTTCTTCATATCCTCATCTAAACACAGTCCTAAAAAAGCTCAACTATGGATTTTGATTATTTTGCCTTATGGATTAATATTGTTATTTTTGTTTCTAAATTACTTAAGCAATATTGTACAAATATATACGTGTATATAGGTAAAAACAAATAGTGGACATTTATGGGCTGTGGAGTTCCCCACTTAATTTACATCTCAAAAGAGTTGGAATATTATGTAGATACCCTTCATATTTAAGAATGCAGGATATTGATATTCTATTTTATAATAGAATAAATAGATTCCTATAATATGAATTCAGGTTAACCAAATTAAAGAATTACTAGCAATAGCACTTAGACATACTGCTCATAGTGCTTTACTGCACTCTGAGCAGTTTACAATGTCAGCGTATTTTCCCCAACAATCTGGGTCCTCATTTTACTGGAAGGATAGTAAAATTTACAATAAAATTTTTTTAAAAAAATTTACCTTGGAAGGATGGAAGGCTGAGTCAATGTTGTGCTGGTCAGAATCGAATTCGTAGCTGCGGGAAGAGTTAGCCTGCAATACTGCATTCTAACCACTGTGCACCAGGGCTATATGTTTAATGTTCTTACTGGTCAGAGAATCAAGAAGAATTGCGTAAAGGCAGCAATTTTATACATCCTTAGATTGCATCTAGAGATCAAGATTAAAGCCCCTGTCCCACTGCACCAACGGATGCAAAGAGGATGTAAAACATTAAAAAACGTTGGAAAACGCTATGCATCCGTTGTGTACTCATTGCATACGTGTTTCATACGCTCTATCCTTTGAGCATCCGTCCACTGAGATTTCATCCACTCAAGAAGTTTTGAGCTGCACAAAACTTTGTGAACGGATGAATTTTCCACTGTGTATGATGTAAATCCATGACATACGAACAACAAGCGTTCTATGTCCGTTTATCATCCATTAAACGTCCTCTGTATCCTGTCTGCATCCTCTGGGCATCCCCTCAACTCACATCCGCTGCAGCTGAAAACGGAAAGAGGGAGGAAACAAAAGGTACATGGAATGTCTACACAGCGTTAGTAGCATGAAAATAGAAAGGATGCGCAGTGAACGGTTTGCAACCTATATACATTCTCTAGGCTTCCTATGAACATCCGTTTAACATCCCCACTACATACTACCCATGTCCGTTCTTTTCCTTTCTTTTCCGTTCTGTTTATGCAAATTTTTGCCACTTTTTGGAGCGGATGACAACGGATGGAGCCACCCCCGAAATTTTGCTCATCCGCTGTGTCCTTTCTGCATACGTTTTGCATCTGTCGGCCAGTGGGACCTAGCCTTAACTGCAGATGTGTATTGTTCTTTAATGCTTCATAGCATTGGCTTTTTGAACAATATATGTTTGACTTTCAGAGACTTTCTCTTACATTACTCTATTTTTATATCTTGTCCAAGAATAATATTATAGTAAGATAATTGGAGGTGAATGCAAACTTCAAGAGGGGTCTTAGCCTTCAATATACCCGTGGCAGTGTATGCCACATTCTCCAATTTCCCTTGCTTGATTATAAATGTGGCAGAGGGAAATTATTGGTTTGCATATAAAGGACAGAAAATTATAACTAGAGGTTACTTCATTCTGTTTGCCTGTATAATCTAAATGATTTGGCTCTATACTATTTATAGCAAATCTTATTTCCATAAATGCAATGCTTTGATGATTTTATACACACACACACACACACGAAACAGGCACATAGGAAAAGAAGTCCTTGAAGTTATAGTATGTTCTGCCCTAGCTGAATTGACCATTTTTCAAGGACAACTGCACAGTCACTGTTAATTTATAAAATTGTTATGAAATTGCCTTTCTGAAGAACAAGATGAATGCCAATTTTAACTCCAGTTGGGACTTTCAAAATCAATTTCTCACTTTTTCAAGACTTAATTTCTAAAATGGGGACTGCTAAGCTTGCTGATGCTGTGGAAATCTTTATCCATGAATCCCAGATAAATTGAAAGTATGATTGTTACTCAGTGGTTGAAAGGACACATCTGGCGTACACGCTCACCTTTATTACCTCTCTGGCTTAAAGGCACAATCAGTTAAATCTACAAGGTAAAATAGGAGGGGTTATTCATTCTTTTCCCAATATCATTTACCATTTGCTAATATGGACTTCACTAAAGGACTCAGGTATCCAATAAATGGAGTGTTCTGCCCAATCTTATATACTGTAGTGGAATTAAAACTACAGCTGGAAATATTCACAATTATTCCTATTTATCTAGCCACTAGATACATTTTGAAGACATGAAAATTATCTAGAGTGGATTTGGGGAGGCATATGATAGTGTGGGTGTGTGGGTGTGCAGCAGTCCATTTTTGTTGTTAGATGGACTGATGTTTGCTTCAGTTCTGGATCTGAGCTTAAGAAAAGATTAAGAATGCTTTCCTCCAAAGCCAAAAGCTATTTTCAGAACAGAGAGGAAGCACTGCCCAGAATGGCCATTTGGAAAGAGAGATTACGCATCAGACTTTTGTTGAGACTTTGGTACCTAGTGCCTAAAGTGCTATTTTTATCTTTCAAACATGGATCCAACACTTTTCTGGAAAAGTGCTAGACCCATGTTTAAAAAATAGGAGTAGCACTCTCAAGCGTGCTAATCCTGTTTTGCTCTAAAAAACAATTTAAATCACAAAAGACACCTGGGTTTTGCCAGCGGTGTGTCTTGCTTGCTCTGTCAACCTTGGAAGTATTATTTTTTTCCCCTTGTTGCTTCTGCAACTGTGAGGTAGCTTTTTAAAAAAATAAAATGGATCACTTGTATGATTTTTGAGGATTATGCATGAGCACAACTGCCAATACTCACAGGATCCATATTATATGGCTGCAATCCCAGCAGCCATTTACAACTACTTGTCACTCTTGGGGGTGATGAAAGCCCCATTTTGCTTAGCCCATTCTGGCTTTGGCAATGCTAGATGCTGTGCTGATGGCTGAGGAGCCAAACTACAACTGTGCTGTTTAAGGCCCTGTCACACTGGCCGACGGATGCAAAACGTTAGTAAAAAGGATACAGCGGACAAGAAAAATGTTCCATTCATCGTTATCTGCTCTCAAAAGGGGCAAAAATTTGCATAATCAGAGCGGATAACACAGAAAGGAACGGACGGAGGGAGGACGCAGGGCAGATGGAAAGCGGATGCGGAACGGAAGCCTAGCGGATGGAAGCGGATGGGAGCGGATGGCACATCCGCAAGGATTCCGGGGGAGCGCAGCAAAGCGGACACGGAACGGAAAGAGCAGATGCAGAGCGGACACCGAGCGGATGAAGCGGATGCACAGCGGATGCCTAGCGGATGCCTAGCGTTCACTGCGCATGCGGGGAGGATGCATTGCATCAGCCCCGCGGATATAAAGGGAGGCAGCTCCCAAGCAGGTCACCATTCAGAGGAAAGACCTGCTTCCAGACACATTGAGTGCCTTGCCAGCCTGCCCTGCATGCCTGCCTGCCAGCCTTGCTGCCTGCCATCCTGCCAGCCTCCCTGCCAGCCTGCCTGCCTGCCAGCCTGCCTGCCAGCCTGCCTGCCTGCCTTCCTGCCAGCCTTGCTGCAAGCCTTCCTGCCAGCCTGCCTGCCAGCCTGCCTGCCAGCCTGCCTGCCTGCCTTCCTGCCAGACTTCCTGCCAGCCTGCCTGCCAGCCTTGCTGCCAGCCAGCACCCCCACAACCATGGGGAAGAAGAGAAAGCCTCAGCCATCTGCTGCCAGCCCTGGCAAGAGGGACAGGGCCACCCTCCCACCCCCTGGCCTTCACTCTGCTTCTGCTGGGGCTTCTGTAGCACGGGCTTGCTCTTCTGGGGCTGGGGCTTTTGCTGATGCTGCTTCTGAAGGAGCTGATGATGCTGCTTCTGGCTCGTGGTGCTTCTGCTCGTGCTTACTCTGCTGTAGCTGCTCCTCGTACTGCTGGTCCTGCTGGTCCTGCTGGTGCTCCTGGTCTTGCTCGTCCTGCTGGTCCTGCTCATGCTCCTGGTCCTGCTCGTGCTCCTGGTGCTGCTGGCACTGCTGGTGCTTACTCTGCTGATGATGATCCTGGTCCTGCTGGTGCTGCTGCTGCTGCTGATGATCCTGCTGGTGCTGCTGCTGCTGATGGTGTGGAGGAGCAGTCCCTACAACCTGGAAGCCCCTCTGATGAGGGCCCATCTGGTCCTGCCAAAGGGAGGAAGAGGCATATGCGGGGACGGGAGAGGAGGCAAAACTCCATTGAGGAGGAACACGAGGATGAGGTGCTGGAGTGGCTGAGAGAGAATGACTATCTATGGTGGAAGGGACACAGGCTCTACAGGCACACCAAAAGGAAGCAGGCTGCTTGGAGAGAGAAGGCGGAGAGTCTGGGCTGAACATCGGAGGTGCTCCTCGGCTGGTGGAAACATATGCACACCTGGTACAGGAAGCTGCAGCTCAAGAAATCTGGCCAGGTCATGGTCAAGCTGACAGACAGAGAGATCTACGTGATGGCCAGGTGCAGCTTCCTGGAGGGTGAGATCCGCCACTGAGGAGCAGCCCCTCTCACAACCCTCTCTCTCCGGCAGCCTGCTGAGAGCCAGTCCTCTTCCGGCAGAGAGTCAGCTCCTGTCTCCAGGCAGGTTTCTGTGGAGCGTCCCACGGCGGAGAACCCGCGGACAGTTGTTTTAACCGTGGCGGAGCGCATGGAGGACTCCCTGGCGCAGTGGGAGAAAGGAGACGGCACTTCCACCACAGTCCTACCCGCATCCACCCCCAGCTCCACCTCCACGGAAAGGCAGAGAGCCAGACAGCAGGAGGGGCAGAGCCACACTGTCCTGCTGGAGATCAGGGACACCATCCGGAGCAGCATAGATCTCCTCTCTCAGCTGGTCCACACCGACTCCTCATCCTCCAACCGCAAGCCCTTCCTCACCTATGTCAACCAGACCCTCACGGACATGGCGGAACCCCAGTACCAGGTGGTGAAGGACCGGATCACCGAGCTGCTTCACAACCCTCCAGATCCAGAGGAACCTGCTCCAACCCAGTCTAGGTCTGTTCCTCCACCCCAGGTGATGTCCCTCCCATTCCAAGGCTTTCCACAGGCCCTCACCTACCAGGGCTACAGCTACGAGGAGGTCCAGCAGCACAGGCAGCAGCCCTTCCCAGTCCAGGCACAGGCTCATCGGACACCACCATTGCCACCTGTTCCACTGATGCCACCGATGCCACCCACGCCACTGATGCCACCCACGCCACTGATGCCACTGACGCCACCGATCCCACCCACGTCACCGATGCCACCCACGCCAGTCATCACACAGCTGCAGACCAGACAGCCCCACTACACTGCTCCTTCCTCCACCCCACAGCCAAGCCCGGCCTCAGTACATCTGTCGTCTGTATTGGGACTGACACCTCATGGCATGGAGGAAGGAGCTCTCAACATCATGGGGCTGAGCCAGCTGTCTGAGAGCTTCCTCAACACACCGTCACCTGTTGTCCTCTCGGGGCCAGGCACCCTAGTGGGGCTTCAGACCAGCACTCCAGCAGCAGCCACCTCCACAGCACCTGGACCCTTCACTCCTCAGACTGGGCACACCTCCGAGTGACCGATAAGAGTGCCAGAGACTGGGTGGCGACCTGTAGACTTTATTTGGACACTTGACTTGGGTCATTTTTCTTTTACAGCTTGTTATTAATAAAGATTATCTTTGCTTCACACACTTGCCTCATTTATTTTATTAAATAAAGTCTTGGTGAAAACTTTTAGAAATTGTTTAAGCCTTTGCATGCTTGTGGGATGGGTAAGGATAGCAGTGGGATAGGCAGGGATACCTGTGGGATAGGTTAGGACATCTGTGGGATGGGTTAAGATAGCTGTGGGATGGGCAGGGATACCTTTGGGATGGGTTAAGGTAGCTGTGGGATGGGTTGAGATAGCTCTGGGGATAGATAAACCTCCAGTGCAAGCATAGTGGGACTGTATGGTCCACCCTCCCAGGTGCCACACCTATGCCCCTTCATTATCAATACTAATGTAATCATTGATCCACACATGTCAACATAAACACAACTCTTTATTAAATGCCCTGTTCATTGTAGGCCCACCCAATATACATGGCCCAATCTCATCCGTGTGATGAAAAAGGCTGAAGGAAGCATCCATTAAGCATCTACCATCCTGTCTTGCCACTCCACTGCTCCAGCTGGGGAGTTGCACCAGTGTTTCAGGAGGTTGCGCTGCTTCTTCCCTCCACGTGAGGCTCTGTTGGGGCCTTGCACATCCTGAGTGTCTATCAGGTTTTGCCCTTGCCTCCATTCCCCAGGCTCCATGTCCCCATTGCCTTGTTGATGGTCCACGAGCCTGTTCTGCAAGACTGGGTAGCGGGTGCGCATGAGATTGTGCAGGATGCAGCAATCCATGATCCTCCTCACGGTGTCTGGGCGATGCTGCATGCTGGTGAGAAGTACCTGGAACCTGTTGGCCAGGATGCCAAAGGCGTTCTCCACCACCCGCCTTGCCCTGGACAGCCTGTAGTTGAAGATCCTCTCTTCACGGGTGAGGCATCTGGAGGTGTAGGGCTTCATGAGGTAGGTTCTGAGGGAGAAGGCGTCATCCCCCACGATGAAGTAGGGCACATCTTGCGTGCCGTTGGGCAGGGGTTCTGGATCTGGGAAGCCCATGATGAGGTTGCATTCCAGCCCCTCCTTGAGGTGACTGGCGTTGTATACCTGGGCATCTGAAGCTGACCCGTTGCCTGAAGCATCGATGTACATGAACTTGTAGTCAGCATCGACCATGGCAAAGAGGATGATGCTGAAGAAGCCCTTGTAGTTGAAATAAGTGGACCCCGACTTGGCTGGTGCTTTGCAGGCCACGTGCTTGCCATCTATGGTTCTAATGGTGTTTGAGAAGTTCCACTTCTGATACCACTGCTCTGCAACTTTCTTCCATCCTTCTTCAGTGGAGGGGCACTGGAGGAGCTCCTCCATGTATTCTTCGATGATGGCCTGCACCACTTCTCTGACCACAATGCTGATGGTGTTGTGTGGAACCCTCCAGCCATACTGCATGCTCCTGTAGGTGGTCCCTGAGGCCAGGTGATGCAGAGTCAGTGCCACCTTGAGCCCCGGGTCCAGGCTGGGCCAGAAGTTGGTGCACTGCTTGGTCAACCTGGGTGTCAGCCGCTCCACAACTTCGTCAAACATGGCTGGAGGCATCCTCATGAAGTTCTGGAATGCACGAGGGTCTTCGTTCCTGAGCTCCACCATCAGCTTGTTGTACAGTCCGTACTCTGCTCTTCTCCCGATCCATCTTCGGACCCAGACGCTTCTTGGCCGCCTCCTTTTCTTCCCGTAGTTCACAGAGCCTGTAGATGGCTTCACACTGTTGCAGAATGATGGTGGCTACCAAAAGGAGTTTGTTACGATCCAAGGTGGAGATGACTGGATGCTGTGGAAGAGCAAGAGGCAGATGAAGGCTGCAGAGGTCTGCACAGCAGGGCTGCTGGACTGAAAGTGAGATCCAGGTGAGTTGCTCCCCCTTTTTATAGGCAATATAGGTTTTCCACTATGTGTCCTTTTGCGTCCTCTAGGCATCCTCTAGACATCCTTAATATCCGAGATAGGTCCCCTCTGCGAATGTTTTTTCCGTTTTAAATGCTTTCTTTGCGTGCTGCATCCGCTTTCATCCTTTCTCCATCCGTGCTACTAACGCTGCGCATCCGTTCCGCTTCCTCCGTGTCCGCTTTCTGCTGAGCGGATGTGAGTTGCGCAGATGCAGAGCGGATGCCTAGCGGATGTAGCGGATGCGTAACGGATGCCGACGGGTGCAGAACATATGTCCCCCGTATGCCTAGTGGATGCAGAATGGACGCGTTGGATACATTTTCCGCTCAGAAAGTTTTGAGCAGCTCAAAACTTTTTGAGCAGATGAAATGTCAATAGACGGATGCTGGACGGATAGAGAGGAAGCAAAACGGAGGCAGTGAGTACAGTACAGAAGCATCGCGTTAACCAACAGATGGCAAGTGTTTTTCTCCGTTTTACATCCTCTTTCCATCCGTTGGTGCAGTGTGACAGGGGCTTTAGTATCTCTGCTCTAGCAAATGATTTTTCTGTGACCACTCAGTTCCACATCCTTCATTAGTCTTAGAGTGCTGCACTGACGATCACTCAGGCAACTGTATCCACCATGTTGTGTTATAGAGTTATGTTGTGTTATGATGTATTGCAGTGTGCGCAACCATGGCTTCTCTTGTTTCCCAAACAAAATTAGGAGAGCTGTTCTCTTCCTTGCTCATTGTTGGAAGCTTGGAGAAGAACCTAATTCAAAAATAGGAAGTGGGGAGATGCCAGTATAAAGGGAATCAGAGATCAGGAGTGAGAAGGCAAATTTGGAAAATAAATGGTTGCAAGTGGGGCTGGCCCATGAAGAGGGAAAGGATGTCCAAATTGCCCAACATGTCTAAAATACACTTAACCTCTTGTCCATGGTAACATTACACACCTTAAAACTGTGGTAAGACAGGGTCAGATTACTGTCACTGGGAAATTGGTCTTATTCCAATACTCAGAATGACAATTGAAAGCAGCTTAAATCATGGGCTGAGCCCAAATTCATTGGTCAAGTTAATAAAATGATATAAACTGTTAGTGGGTAAATGGCTTATGAGGTTGTGATTTGGGCAAAGCTGCCAGTGTCCCTGATAAGTAAATACTTTTTTTCCCCTTTTACTTCTGCATTCAGAATATTTAGGTGTAGGGGAAACATGATTGTGATTATGTGTCTCAGTGAGAACAGATTAAAGATCAGTCATTTTCACATGAACTATTAAACAAGAGGGACTTTCACGTCTTGTTATTTATGGAATTGTAAACAGCATATGAAGTGATTGTTCATGCTATTAAATAAAACTAGTTTTCCAAAAGCACAGATTGAAGTACAATGGAAGTGTTATCCAAGCTGTCCTAAAGTGCCTTTCTTTTCTATTTTAGAGTTATCAACCCCAAAAAAAATAGCATTGTGTTTTTCTGCCACTTATAAACACATCTTCTAGCCAGCTTAAGTATTTATCTGGCTAGTTTAATTCCAATTCAACTTGTGTTCTACTCAGTGACTTATTTAACAGTTCTCTGACTTAATTTAAAAGGGTATTTACAAAACTAATTACTATCCTCAAAGATTTTTGCTCCTTTGTATAAATATAAAAATTATGAAAGTATTAAAAGTTGAGAAACAATCTTCTCACTCTAGGCAGAAAGCAGATAAAATTTTAATTTCATGGATTTTGAAATGTCTTGAACAATTCCTTGAAAGGAAAAGTATAAAACCACTTATTTAAAATATTTATATGCTTCTTTTCCAAAATAGTTCTAATATCAACCCCACAGCCATGTGATCAAAATTCATGTGCTTAGCAAATTGCATGTAGTTAAAATAGTTGCAGTGTTCCAAGGTTCTGGGTTTGTTATATGCAATATTCCTAGAGAGCTTCTGATAAGCAAAGTCAATGGGAGAAACCAGATTCACTTAACATCCAAATGGTTCATTTAATGGCAGTGATTCGCTTAACAACTATGGTAAAAATGGGGTGTGACTCACTTAACTACCTTGCTTAGCAATGAAAATTTTGGGCTCAATTGTATGTTGAGGATGACTTGTATCAAAACTGGTGCTTATGTTACATAATAAGCTTATGTCATTCTCATTTTCTCTTCCTGCTCTCCATAGGAGCCCAGAAGGCCATAATAAACAGCATGGGCAATGTATACTGTAATAGAATAGAATAGAATTGTTTTTGTTGGCCAAGGAATTTGTCTTGGTGCAAATGCTCTCAGTATACATAAAAGAAAAGATACATTCTTCAAGAGTCAAGAATCATAAGGTACAACACTTAATAATCGTCATAGGGTACAATAAGCAATCAAATCATACAAGGAAACAGTCAATATAGATCCTAAGAATACAAGCAACAAAGTTACAGTCATACAGTCACAAGTGGGAGGGGATGGGTGATAAAGAATGATGAGAAGGTTAATAGTAATAGTAGTACAGACTTTGTAAATAGTTGGACAGTGTTGAGGGAATTATTTATTTAGCAGAGTGATGGCTTTCAGGGGGAAAAACTGTTCTTGTGTCTAGTTGTTCTGGGGTGCAGTGGTCTATAGCGTCGTTTTGAGGGAAGGAGTTGAAACAGTTTATGTCCGGGATGTGAGGGGTCTGTAAATATTTTCACAGCCCTCTTTTTGACTCGTGCAGTATTCAGGTCCTCGACTGAAGGCAGGTGGGTAGTAATTGTTTTTTCTGCAGTCCTAATTATCCTCTGAAGTCTGTGTCTGTCCTGTTCGGTTGCAGAACCAAACCAGACAGTTATAGAGATGCAGATGATGGACTCAATAATACCTCTGTAGAATTGATTCAGCAGTTCCTTGGCACAGAAAAAACATTCCTTGTTGAGCTTTTTTGATGACATTTTTGATGTTAGGTGTCCATTTTAGGTCATGTGATATAATAGAACCCAGAAATTTGAAGGTCTCTACTGTTGATACTGTGTTGTCTAGTACTGTAAGAGGTGGTAGTATGGGAGTGTTTCTTCTAAAGTCTACCACCATTTCTACGGTTTTGAGCATGTTCAGTTCCAGATTGTTCCGGTTGTTCCACAAGGCAAGTTGTACAACCTCCTGTCTGTATGTGGATTTGTCACTGTCTCGAATGAGACCAATGAGACTGTTATGTCATCTACAAACTTCAGTATTTTAACAGATGGATCGTTTGAGATGCAGTCATTGGTATATAGGGAGAAGTGGAGAAAGCACACAGCCTTGGGAGGCCCCTGTGCTGATTGTACAGGTATCGGATGTGATTCTGCCTAGCTTCACCTGCTGCTTCCTGTCTGTTAGGAAGCTTATGATCCACTTACAAGTGTGTTCAGGTACCGATAGCTGGCTTAATTTAGTTAGAAGAATGTCTGGAATGATGGTATTGAATGCTGAACTGAAGTCTACAAAGAGGATTCTTGCATTGGTATTTGGAGATTCAAGGTATTGTAGAATGTAGTGCAGAGCCATATTAAGAGCATCATCTGTCTATCTATTTGCTCAGTATGCAAACTGCATGGGATCTAACAGCGGATCCGTGATGGTTTTCAGCTGGGACAGTACTAGCCTTTCAAATATTTTCATAACTACAGATGTTAGAACAACTGGTCTGTAGTCATTCAGTTCCTTGACGGAGGGCTTCTTTGGCACTGGGATGATTAGTAGAGCGTTTGAAGCAAGAAGGAATATGGCACATCTCTAGTGATTTATTGAAGATTCGGGTGAAGAAAGGAGCCAATTGGTCAGCTCAGACTTTTAAGCAAGAGTTATCTTGTCTTGCCCTGGTGCTTTTGCTGGCTTTTGTCTGTGAAATAGATCTTGCACTTCTTTTTCTGTGATCACCAGAGATTGTGAATCCAATGGATTGGGTCAGTTGTAGGACGCTTGCCTGTTGTTGGTGTGCTTGAGATGGAGATAGGTGGCTGTAGTTTCTTTTCAAACCTGCAGTAAAACACATTCAGTCATCTGTTAGTTGTTGATTTCCTTCTACTTGGGAAGGTTTGCTGTAGCCAGTGATGTTTTTAAAAGAGTTTTCCACATATTTGCCAGTTCATTTGCTGAGAACTTATTCCTTAACTTTTCACAGTAGCTTCTTTTTGCTGCTGTGATAACTCGTTAATATGTTTCTGGCCTGATTGTATAGCATTCTATCACTTTTTCTGTAGACTTCCTCTTTGGAACGACATAGCTGCTTAAGTTTAGCTGTGAATTGAGGTTTATTGTTACTATATATTTGCAGGTTCCTTGCTGGTACACATTGGAAGAGGAGAATCCAAATCTCACAAAGGTAGAAACTACGTTTGCATATCATACAAATAATTTGCATGGAAATGGTTTCAAATGAGAATGGTTTAGAATCAAATGAGAGTTGTAATATATCTTAAAAACCAATCTTTTCTCTAGTGAAGTTCACCAGATGGATTGGGACTCCATTGCCAGAGTTGCCAACCAGCATAGCCATTAACACAGTTTCAAGAAGCCAGTGCGGTGTGGTGCAACTGATTCGAAGCAAAAATGATGATCAAATTAGTCATCCATTTAAATACTTATAAGAGTTTTGTCATTCAATAAACTGTACACTATGTTTTCCTCTCAGTGCTTATCTGTGCCTTGCTCTTTCTGCTTTCAATTTTTCATCATGTGTTGGAGAAAGTATAAACAAAATGCTACATTATGTGATATTTTAAAATGCTTTTATTGTAATATAAATAAAAGTCAAATATTTTCTGAATACTACCAGCAGTACTATTACTACTATGATTTGGAGCATTAAGCTGACATGGACTTCACAGAAGTTTTAAGATATTATCTAGTGGCTTCTTGAAAATATGAGCATGCCACTAGAATAAGTGTATTCAAGACTAGGATGCCTTTTAAAAAAATTTGTTAGCACCCTTAAATATTATTTTTGTCAGATATCATTTTGAATCACATTCTTATAAGCACTGGAAAATATTGATAGCACTTGTTCTATCTTATATGATCTATTTTTGCCATGAGAAACATTATTGGTAAAAACAGTATATTTTCTTATTCTTCCATCATTTACCTTAGATATAATCCCATTTACTGAAAATCATGTTACGCTGTTTTATTACCGTTAATATTTTGAAATGGGTTAACAGTGATATGAAAAAAGTGATATGAAACAGTGCAAACATAGGGCCCAATCCAATTAAAAATTAACCAAACCAGAATTCAATCTTTTTTATTTGGGAGCTCAATGACAAGTTATTTGCTCTTTATTTCCTGAAAAACAACTGGCATTGGAGCAAAACTTTTTTTAGGCTGGGAGCTGATAGTGAACACTTTTTTTGTTTTTTAATCTTGTCAGTTCACTTATACTTGCCCAATAACTTCCTGAGGAATCTGAAGTGCTGTAAAGTGTATTTCAGTATTACAGCTCCCTGACTTTTCTTATATGAACTGAATACAGAATGTCTCAATAAAATGTCTACATTGAGTGGCAATTGCTCTTAGGCATTTTATTCAGGAGTTTTTCAAAGCCATATGTAGTGATTGTAGGAACAAAATATGTAAAACATGAATGTTACCTCCAGGCCTTTCCAAATTCACACTGAATATACAAAGGTTTTCCTCAAGGCTGTTGTTCAGCATAGCTTGATTTAATAAAAGTAGATCACAGATATCAACATACATTTCTTTGCTGTTGCTTTAATAATATTTTTAATATTTAAATATAACAATCTTAATATAAATCTATTTCCCGTTGACTTGTTAGTGATGAGGATTCAGAAAAGATTGCTAATTCAGCTGGGGTGTCTTTGCAAAAACAATAACAACAACAACAGTGAATGTGGATGATGTCCCATTTTCATCTGAAAAATTGACCTTTGATTTTCTATAGAAGTGCTCTAATCTGAAGATTGTCTCCTTTGGATTTTCTAATGGGAAGGAAAGAGCGTCTTCCCAAAATGGGCCTCTCTCTTTGTGCACCGAAGCAAATGCATCTATTCTGCTCACTGAAAGGATTGCCGATCGATAGATCTGCAAGACGAGGGAAATCAATTCATTTTCCACGAGGGGAAATCCGCGAAGGTGAGTCGCTTTGAAGTCGGGATCGCTGAATCCTGAAGCTGAACTACTGCGGGGTATAAGAACGCGCTTCCTCGGCCTTACAACTGGGGCTTAAGAAAAAGTTACAAGAATCCAGTTCCAAAACCGCCATTTCGGTCACCTTCTCTCTACCGAGACTCGTTTCGTACGCGAATTTTAAGCGCACCAAAGAAACTGCAAACGGCCGCGCTCGCGCGCGCGCTCCACCTGGCTGCCTTAAAGAGCCGTTTCGAGCCACGTCTGGCGCATGCGCGCGGGGGCTATGTCGCCGGCCGCGCCGCTCTGGTCCAGGGTTGCGCCACCCAACGCTCGGGCGGCTGTTTGAAAGAGGCGTCCACGCGCTCCGCCGCCACCTGACTGAAGAAGAAGAGGAAGCTTCTCGGGAAAGGCGGGTTGGAGGAAGAAAAGCGCGCGCTTTTTCTCAGCCAAACCGCACGGGCGCCCATGGAAGAAGGCGCTGCACTTCCTTCCAAAGGCGGTCGCCTGCCGTGCCTCGGGCGAGGTAAGAAGCTTCGGGCGGGACGGTTTGAGCGTCGGGCTCCGGTGTCAAAGCGGAAGACCCGCTGGAGATCCTCGCCCGCAGCGGGGATGGTTTAAAAGAAAAAAAAAAAAAGTCTCTCAATCGGCTGCGAAGTTTCAGCGGTCCCTGAGTCGGTCAAGGGGGCGGCGGCGGAGGGGGGGGGGCGCTCGGCATTGAGACGCGCCTTTTTTTTTTTTTTTCCCCCTTTTGCTGGCCTGCCTGCCTTGCGGAACGGAGGCACCCCCGACGTGAGGCGGCTTTCTCCGAAACAGCCCGGCGTATCGATTCCAGGGGCTCATTCGTACGTACCGCCTGGCCTGTGGCAAAAAGGGGGGAGTGTCGAGGCTTGCAAGGGAGCGTTTGAGCCGCTTGAGGCGAGCCTGAGAGAAGCCCGAGCAGCAGCGTCTCGGAAACGGCAGCAACAGCGGGTTTGCTGAAGAGGTGAGCTTTTCCGTGCAAGGCATCTTCCTTTGGAAACAAACTACGGGTTTTTTTTTTGTTTTTTTTTGGGTGAGTGTGTATGTGAGTGCGTGTGAGTGCGTAAAAGCCGCTCCCCTTCGTTGCTCGTGTAGAGAGGTAACCTCGCGTGTTTAGAGCCAGGGCTTGCAGCTGGGTGAAATGGAGCGCGGGTTCTCTGCGTGCAGGCACAACCATTTCCATCCTCTTCCCTCTGGATCTCTCCTTCAGTTCAGTTTCGCTGTTGCAGACAGATGTGAGGCTGTGGAAAAGCCGTTTTCTCGCTTTCTCTAAGTAGGTCAAGGTTTTAGGAGCGTGGCACAAACTATCCGTGCCGTTGAAAAATATGCGGGCAACAAATGACTTAGCTTCCTCGGTGGGTTAAACAGCGATCCATCCACCAGGGCTTGAGCTGGGAGAACTATACTATACTTGGTTTCCCTTAACCGGTGATCCGCTTCTTGTCACAACAGCCACATTGGCAGCAAGTGGTGCTGCCCCTATTTGCAGAGCACAGAGGATGGGTTGCCGCCTTCCCTCCCTCTTCTTTTCCTTTCCCTTCCCTTCCCTGTCACCCATCAGTGGAAAAGTACCACCAGTCACTTTCTTTCATCTGAGATGGAACTGGAAGCGCATGTGGATTTTGACAGATGGCTAGAGTGGTTTATTTCTTTACTTTTATTTATCCAATTTCCATAGTGACCATCACACTTGCATGTCTCTGGCCGATTTACAATTTAAAAAAAAACAAAACCCTACTTGGTTTCGACCTCTGTAAGAACTTTGCTCTGGTTTTAAGAGTTTTACACGGGTGCATTCTTCTGGAATAGGACTATTTTAGAATAACAATACTATTCTGTAATGATGTTCTCTTCTAGAGTATTGGTAAATGTTTCTGAAATGAACCCTATTACTGATGAGTTTGTGTTGAATGTGGGTGTAGCCCTATTCCAGAAGAGTACTAAACCCAGGTTCAGAAAGAATCCCAAATGACATCTGACAGACACAGAGATATGCTGTAAAGTAGCAGATGGACCTCACACTGACTCTCTCTTTTGTACTTCACAAAACACCCAACCTTTGAGCTGTGGATCAGTTAAGACAGTGGTCCCCAACCTTTTTTGTACCAGGGACCAGTTTCACGCAGAAACACTTTTTCAAGGACCAGCAAAATCAATTCTTCCCCAATAGTAAAGGGCTTCTTTACTATTTCTTTACGAAAAACATTTTTATATATATATTTTAATCATGATTATTCATTCTTTGCGGTCCGGTACAAAATGATCCATGGACTGGGACCGGTCTGGGGCCTGGTGTTTGGGGACCCCTGAGTTAAGAGACCTGATAAGTATAGAAGAGAGAGCCCAGTTTGAAAGGCTCAAATTCTACTACTGTCCAAAGTAGAATAGGAGAGGAAGGTCATGCCTGTCCTAGTTTAAAGTGGTCAGTAGGATGATTTTATCCCATGGGAAACACTTGATTTTTCCATATCAATAATATAGTCTGCAAAGGGGGTCAGATTCACCCATGACAAAATGTGTTTTTTTTTACTTTCTTAAAAGTGAAAATTCTGTTTAAACATATTATAATAGCTAAGAATGACTGTAGTTGTTGGTTTGGGATGAGTTGGAAGTGCTGTAATAATTTGAGGATATGTCAGAAGAAAGAGATTGCTGGGGGATATTATGCCATGATTAAGTGCAGAAAGGCACCCTTAGATTTAAAACTCCTTACTTGGAAATGTTCTATTGGCTTTTGGTCTTTATGTTGAAAGAGATACAGCTTTAATTGTTCTCTTGGCCTTACATATCTCGGTTGCTTTATAAAAAGCTTTGGTACTTCTTGAAAAGGGGAATTTCTTCAGCAACTCGGGATCAGCCTGCTTGAAGAAATCATCCTTGATTTGATTACACAACAGATGAGTTCACATGTGTATGTATTGTAGTCCAAAGGTTTTACCTAGACCAAATCTTCAAATCACAGGGCATGCAACAAGGTTATGCAAAACATTTTGAATTGTTAAGGATTTGAATTTAAACATTTTTTTCAAGTTCAATATGACACCTAAGCTTGAGACATTCTCGTTCTGAGCTGAAAACATCTGTTTCAAATTTAGATGAGAGCAGTTGTCAGGCTTGAACTAGTAGAAACAATATATTGCAAATGTGAGATATTTTCAATTTGCAAAAACATTTTGCATACTTTTAACACCCAATTCTTGAGGAACATTCCTGAAAGTTAGTCAAGGTATTTTGATGTTCTAAGTTTTCGAATTTGTAAGGCTTATTAGCAAATAAAAATATGATTCTTAGAACTGTATACGCTATCCAAAATAAGTACTTTAAGGCTAACAGGAAACCAGGGAAATATTAAAGTTTTGAAAATATGTCCCCCAAACTTTTAATTAAGAAACATGAAAATGTGAGTGCTTGTTGAGGACTGCCATATCATCCAGATGTGTCTCTCTGAACATGACTGTAAAATTTTTATAAAGAAATGAAGCATCAACTAACTTTTGTGAGATTATTCTATGATAATACTTTCCACTGTTTCAAAATCTACTAATTCATAAATAGCTCCAATGTAAAGCCATTTTCCCATTTGGAACTGTGCTATTCAGGAAAGCCTGAAGATAATGAAGAATTTGTAACCTTATTATAAATTGAATAGAGTAAATGTGGGCATTTGTTGACAAAAAGTTCAGGATAAATTTAGAAATGATTTCTATTGATGTAACTGATACATGTTTTATTTTGAATTCACTTTGATCTATCTGATTTATGAATAGGGGAAGAAGATGTAAAATAAACTATCAACTTAATTTTATGCAGGTATTTTAGATGAGTTTATTAGAATCAATCTATCATCTAGCTATCTAGCTATGTGGCATGGCTTACTAAATGTAATGTTAATTTATACATTTTGTATGAGTAAACTAAACATTAAAAATTGCAGAGTCAGTAATGCTAGAAACAGTGTAGAATTCTGAGGTTGAACACTCTGGGGATGAAAGGGAATGCTCTGGATGAGAAGCACAAATCATAGGATAAAAGGTATTACAGCATATTGTCCCTGGATCCCTGCCTAGAAAACATCTGGCTAGTAAGCAATTATAGCACATGGACTTCCGGACACCACTTTAGTTAATTGCTCAAACAAAAAACAACTATAAATGCTCTTCTTTCTTTTAGTTAATAGAATTCTTTTAAAATTACAGATATGTAAGATATATTCATTAGCATATTGGATATTTCCCATTCTTTAAGTGGTATATTTATTCAAATGCTGTATGAATGCTGAGTCCATGATTATGACTAATTTTATTTCTGTTTTAAAATGCATACTTGATAATTAAAGATATGGGTTAGCAAGAATTTAATGGAGAATTTAAATTGCAATGTGCAGGAACTATATGTTTACATGAGGGAAAGGCTAAACAATGATATGTATGATGACATCATGTATTTCATGTAGAGAAAGTCAGGCAAAAGTTAGTGAGATACCTCACCAGAATAAAGACTTGAGTAAATTTAGTTGAAAAAGTTTATTGATTATTCTTCTGCTACTTCTTTTACAATATAGAAGTGTCAAATTGATTGCATCTCTAATAAATCTTCAGGTAGATTTGCAAATTAATTGCTACATTTTTTTAGAAATATTTCATTAAAATAGTCTGGAAAGAAAACCTACCAATTGTTTTAAATGCATTCTAAAAATATGAGAGAAATGAAAATGATGCTGGAACTGTGATACCTTTCTTTTCTTTTGTGTAAATAACATTGGGCTGATCTTAGCATTCTAATGGGAATATGTCAGAAATCATTTTTTTACTAATCCTTTGCTAACATTAGCTAATTTCTCCATCACATTTTTTAAAATGGTGCTTATAAAACTGTATGCTCTTAAAAACTATATGTTGTTCAAAATGAATCTGTTTTGTAAGGATGATTTCAATAGTGACAAATACAGTAATTTTAAGTTATAAAAATGTGATAGTATATTATTTTGTCTTCAAATTTTAATTTAAGTTTACCTAAAACAACATCTCTCTAGTTATTTTTGAGTTAGAAAAGAGGGATCATATGGAGGCTGTACATAAAAATAAAAATTTAGAAGTAAATGACACAGTGTGACTGCGAACTCATGTTAATTATAGTCAACATACCTCATCTTTAGAGAGTAACAAACATAAGATGTAAAATGTAAAAATCAGTCATAGTTTCATTTTTTGAAAAGCATACTTTTTTTCATTCATTTCTATGTCTGGATTCCAACCAACATTATCATTCAATCTCAAATCATAATGGCACTTCTTCCTGTTATACCTTCTGCATCATACTCCCAAATTTGCTCTATAAGCTCATCCAAATCTTCTGTATGCATTTTTGGCACACCTAGAAGGCTTCACAGGAAATTTGTTCTCTCAACAATTGGCAGATGGACATCCTTGGATTCCAAATATTAAACATGGCTTTGCCAGGAATATGAAGGTAATAAATTCAGTAAATTAATGACAAAATGTATAAACTGGTTTTCATGTTATGTCACAGTAATTTCATATGACAAAATCAATAGCATGAAATAAAGTTTAGATAGGGCAATATTCAAGAAATTCTGGAGACCATTTACTATATTTAGATAATTTAATTTCAAAAAGCACTTGTCAATCTTTCTTCTAGTAACAAAGACTTGGAGAAGACTTGTGAACTGTACATATACTCAGGCAATTGAGGACTGATTTAATTTAGTCTAGTGGTTAAGGCACTAGGCTAGAAACCAGGAGGAACATGAGTTCTAATCCTACCTTAACCATTGAGGCCAGTCACACTTTCTGCCTACCTCACTTCACAGGTTGTTGTGAGGCAAATAGGAGGAAGAAGGAGTAATTAGATATGTTAGACAGCTTGAGTTGTTTTTTAAAACTAAATAAAAGAAATATTAATTAATCAGCAAAAACAATTTGCACACTCTTTCATTTTTTGCTGCTCTGAGTTGTGTATCTTTTTATGAATATAATGCCAGACTTTAATTCTTCATTGGCATTGGCATGTACCAAAAACAACAATATTACTGAGTGCTGACAGTATATTGTCCCACTGCAGTTTTGGCATTGCATGGGCATTCCATAGGATGTCTCCAATCTTCTAGGAATAACATTGTGAATGACATGAGATAAACTGCTTAATGGAGGATTTACCAGTGGTGTTATGTTTGGACATAGGTGTACCACCGCAGGGAAATCTGTCTGTGCTTATATTTGAAGGGGCAGTTTGCGTGGTCAGAGTGGAAGAGATGGTTGGCTTGTTCTATTCTATCTCCCAGCTCTGGAGTGGTTGCCTTAATAAGAAGTGCAAATGCAGAATGTGTCGGTGTTTGGAAGCTTGGAAAATAATGGTTTGCCATGGTTTGTCACCATTGCAAACTTAGAAATGTTAGATATTAATTCTCTTCTATTTGTGTAGAAAGTGGGAAATTGATGTATCCGTGGAACATTCAGTTATTAGCGAATGTTCTGGGTCAGCTATTGGCTGGGAAAAGCAAGTTGAGATTCATTACTGACATTGACTGAGACATACAGGTATATAAATGTGTCCATAGCATAAAGTTTTATTATCTAAATAGATCTGAAAATAGTCAAAATATTCTGAATCAATCTTGGAGGCATTTTAACTTGTATTCAGAACTGAAGAGTTACCGTCTGGAAGACCCTACCACCGTGATGGTGAGCCTATGGCACTCAGAGGCATTTGTGCCGGTACACGAGCTACAGGCAAATTTACCTCACTGCGCATGTGCGCACCTCATAGCTTATTTTTGGCCGGTTTGAAGCCTTTTTCAGCCTCCCAAAGGCTTGGGGAAGGCTTCTACAAGCTTTGTAGGCTGAAGTCTAGCCCCGTTTCGTCACTTCCGATATTTTTGGAAAAACAGGAAGTGATGAAACGGGACTAGATTTTGGCCTACAAAGCTTGTAGAAGCCTGCAGAAGCCTTCCTCAAGCCTTTGGGAGGCCGAAAAAGGCCTCAAACCAGTCAAAAATCAGCTATGAGGTGGAGTGCAGGTAAGGGCGTGGTGAGGGTGGTGATTGCATGTGCATGCATAGGGGACATAGGGGGGCATGCATTGCCTTCTGGGTACTGGCATGCAAGCATGAGCATGCAAACGTGCACACAATTTTTGGCACAGGAGCCCAAAAAGGTTTGCTACCACTGCCCTACCATATACGTAGCCCTGAATCACTGCCTTGTACAATAGTGGTAGAGAATAGGAACTATCCAGAGGGTTGGGTGGTTCTCTACTTTACCTGATGGTAAGAAGAGGATGTCAGTGCTTGGAGGAATGTAATACCAAAGCCAATCCATTAATGTAATGGAACTCCCTGGAATCTACTGTTTCAGGATTTTGAAAGTGATTAGGCACTTGAGTTCCCCAACTCCTTCCTTGGGATATTCTCAGCACTTGAGTGCTATAAGCCTACCATTTCTAGCTTCTCTTTATTGATTGCTCTGAAGTCATGGCATTATATTGATTACACTATTCCTTGTTTTCCTGTTGTGGGAAGAATGAAGGCAGAACAGAGCTCCATGAATTGCTGCTTATTTGGAGGAAGAGGAAAGAAAGGAGTCACTTGAAGCCCCATGGCCAGATGTGAAGGTTTTACTGGACATGAGATAATTTTCCTAGCCTAGTTCTATGAAATTCTTACTTGAAATTAAATTAAATGTGGTAGCAGTTTTATAATTACCAAATATCTCCACCAATATCAGCAATGCCTTTTCAAGAGGACAAATTATGTGTCCAGTTTGGTTTCACAACAACTTTTGTTTGCTTGTTTTCACCCAGATGGGCATAGAATACCATAGATGTTTTACTTATGATACAGAAGGAGGTATTTTATTATAATATAGAATCGTTCTACTTTATAGTGCTACATAAGGGCAATGCCGATGTCAGAATGTAATGATTTTAAAAGGCAAAAAGCAAAAAAAAATTGATTTGGAACCAATTTTGTCGTTTTTTTTTCCTGATTGAACTGTGCTTATGACTAATTTTTAAAAATGTAAAACACCCCCCCCCCTCTTCTAGATGCATCTCTTTGGCAATTCCGAAGAAAGTTTTTTTTAAAGAAATAGAAAATTATATCACTTTTAATTACCCTGTACTTAAAGAAAAAAGAGAGGAATGAAGATATGAGGGCAAAATAATTTAACATTAAGTAATCAAAAGAAACAGATTGAATTTATTATAACACTTCAGCACTTTTTCCAAATTGTTATATAATATAGATAACTACTGGTTTTTCAAAGAAGTCTCTACTTGGAAATCTTAAAATCCTAAACTAATTGATTGAATCTACGAAACGTTATATTTTTATTGTTTTATTTTTGCCTTGTACTTGTCTCATCTCAAAAAGGATGCATTTGAAAAGACTTCTAAAAAAAACTTGCTAAAATGCATAAACTTATCTGCTGACATTTGTGGATGCATCATCCTTGTAAATTAATCTGAGTATGGCAATTGCTGTTCTTTTTGTAATTGTTATACTGTCAGAATAACTTCTTATAGTAGCAAGTATTTTGTTAATGCTTTGAGCACTTCAGATTACTGCTCATCAAAGGTGTTTAATATGTTTTGTTGACACAGCCAAACTATAGTAATTTCTGGACAATAGCACAGCCAGTTGAGCATTCAGTTTGCTATCCCTGATCTCTGCTGCTGTATTACACTTCTATTGTTCAGTGTTTTAGAATATTTCAGAGCAGGATACTATAGAGTCATATTTAGAATAAAGTCTGCTGATATAATGAGACTTTTCTTTGTGCTTATGGCCTCCCATATTTCCTCCTTCCCCCAGTGTAGAAATTAACAGTCAATTCTGTGGAGTGGATTTTGAGGGCATATAGAAGAAAGAACTTTGACTCCTCGCTCAGCTCATGGAAGCAGTTCCATCAGCTAAGATTTCATTGAATTCCACCTAAATGTCCATACAGAGCAAGATGGTCAAGTTTCCTTCAATTAAGTCCACACTATAATTCAATTAAGTCCATACTATAATTTTTAGTATATGCAACTCTATTCCTGAGAAATACTGGGATCTTACAGTAATGCAGTGATATCAGCAGAGCAAATGGAATTAAAATTTTCAAGCCACTGTTATTTTCAGAAGGATATTTAGAATAAAGGACATTATACATATCAGAGACTTAACATATCTAATTTATTTTGAATAATCACCATTTTGTTACTGAATTTTGGCAGTTTGGTTTTTGGTGTGCTTATTTCCTGCTATGCTTTTTTAAAGGTGCCAAATACAGGTAGTCCTCATTTAACATCCAGCAACCATTCAAAATTACAATGGTGCTGAATGAAGAGTACTTATAACTGGTCCCCATAGTTACAACCATTGCTGTCTCCTTGTCACGCCTAAGCCCAAAGATGACACAATGAAATCCGATTAAGTCTAGTTCTTTATTTTCTTACATCTAATAGACAGAATCTTGACAGACTAAAACTATAACTTTTTAACCATAGAAATATCCTGAGATATTTTAGAGTATGACTAACATGAACCTTTTCCTCCCTCCTGCAATGAGTTCAGGTCTGCGTAGTTTCTTACTTTGCTCTGAAATGTTTTTTTGCCTTCTCCCAGGGAAGCTGTGGTGTAATTACCAAGATTCCTTCCCTCCATTCCTTCTCCAGCTGCACAATCCATCACACTCTCCATGGTCACTTGTTTGTGATTCAAGTGCTTGGCAACTGGCTAGGGATTACAAATCGCAGTATGCCATAGTCACATGGTCACCATTTGTAACCTCCACTTCCAGATTCTGACAAGCAAAGTCTTTTTTAAAATTATTTTTATTGCTGTTTAATTAATAACAAAGTCTTTAACAAGAAAGTAAAATATATACAATGAAGAAAAAATATAATATAGTAAATAATTTTAACAGTAAACAGTTACAATTTTATATAGGCTTATCTAATGTAAATATTATGCAAGTACGTATATATTTAATACATTTTGTATAACTATCATATAATAGTCATTTTTAACCAACTCTGTGTATGAGTAACATATTTCATTAATTTATCCATTTAATTTGTAATTTGTATTTTTATTGCAGTTATATGTGTCTGTATGGTTTTGTTGCTTCTACTATTATAAGCTGCTTGGAGTTGCCTCACTGCAAGACAGGTGGCAAACAAACAAACAAACAAATAAATACAAGATCTACATCTAGAGTATAGGCAGTCTGCTCATAGATAGCAAGTACAATCAGTCCGTTAAGTGAAAAGAACCTTGCATTTATTTTTCCACAGTATCAGTCTTTTGGCCATGGAAAAGGCCAAAGGGAGGATCCATTTACATTGTCCAGTTGTCAGATTCCAGATACAAAGTATGTAGTTCAAGAGAATATTATCCTCTAAAAGTTTTAGGTTTGTTGTACAATCATATTTATATAATTGACTATTTTCCTCCAAAAGTAGTAAAATAGGTGTTCTCCAGCATGCCCTTGGGATAATACACACATATGGGTTGAATCTGCCTTTCTGCCCAGACATTGAGTCATCAATCTTTGCCACACCTCTTCCTTTTGGAGCAGGAAGCCCCCTAGCCCCAGTCACGACTCAGTCTTGGCCCTATAGAGACTTGGCAAAGGTTGACTCCAACAATTTCAGCAGAAAGCAGAAGTTTAAAGTGTGGATTCTCCCAAAGGTTTGCAAAAACTCCCTCAAAGTATCCAAATCATCGTAAACAGGCAGCAGTTGGAACTTCTGCCTGCTCCATTTTTCGCAGCACCCCTGAAATACCAATTGAAGGCCTAACAGCCTAGGCAGTCACGTGGGAGCCCCAAAATGATCCCTCACCCCCAAGGGGGGCACTGAAGCTGCGATTGCCCCCAGCATGTTGTGGAGCTCCTAGGCTTAATTGGGTAGCTCCAGAGCAGCCACTTTCATTTCAAGGCCTCCAGCTGATTTTCGGGGAAGGCAGCTGCCATTTTGGCTGCATGGTGAGTTGTGCAGGCTGTCGAGGAGACTGGTAGGGCCACCACTGCCACAGCCCAGGGAAGGTTTCCAGGCCTGGAATTCCCCTTGAAGCAGCAGGATTGGAGGATTGAGAGAGCTCTCCTCCCTGCAGTCATTAGCAGCATGGCTGACCAAAGCAGCATGGAGCCCATGAGTGCAAGCAGAGTCCCAGGAAGTCCAGATCAGCAAGTAAGGAGGCTGCTAACAGGATAAAGGCAAAGATTCTTTATTCCAGAAAGCCCACAAGAGCAGAAGAAAGGAGGCAAAGAGCATTGGAAAAGCAGTTCTCCAGAGCTCAGAAGCAAGCTGAACAGCAGAGATATACCCTCTCCCCCCAGCCAGGACCTGTTAGCCCCCTCCCCCAGCAGCCTTTAGCACAGGAGTTGCCTGCAGTTCCGTGGGCTTGGTCACCAGAGGGAGATAGGGAACAGGAATTTATCCCTCCTGTTGAGGAAATCCAAACTCAGAGATTTCCTTTTGATTGCATTCTTCCTCGATTTGCAGATCAAAGATAGGACTGCAACACCTGTTTTACTCCAACTGGAGCAGGGATGCGCTCAGCAGATAGGGTGGCCCCTGAACTATCAGAGGATCTTAAGACCTTATTACTCAGGCCATTTCTCATGGGATAGCCTCCTCCCTGAGGGGTAGGAGCCAGTCTTCTTCCCCAAGATCTAATCCTCAGCCATTGTAGCCAGTGCAATACCAGGCCTCCATGGGTTTTTCCAGGCACTAGAGGGAGGCTTCTCCAGCCCACTCCATCAGAAGCAGGGCATCTGGGAGGGAGGAGGAAATTCAGGGGGAGCAAGGGTTCTCATCAGATGAGGACCTGTCACCTGATCCACCACCGTTGACAGGTCTGTTTAGCCCGGGACTGTTTAAATCCCTCCTCCACAAGGCTAGGACCACTGCCCAAATTAATCCTCCGCCCACTATATCAACTGCTTCACCTGATACTCAGGGACCCAACAGCAGGGTTTTTTCTGAACCTACAATTCTCCAACAGGAGATTCCTTGTCCCAAGTTCTTTTTGGACATAGCTCAGAGACAATGGGCACAGCCTGGATCCTTCCCCACTCCGGGGGGCAATGATAATTTTTTTTTCAATATGGCTCCTCTCCTCTCTGAGTCGTTTCAACTTCCCCCTCTGGATGAATCTTTGGCGTCCTTGGTGTCTCCCTCTGCAATATCAGGTGACATAGCAGAGGTCCTTAAGACAGAGAACAAAAAGGCAGAACAAAATTTCCGCAGAACACATCAGGCCAATGCCTGGGCAGTTAAAGCAGCTGCGGCCACCTCCTTTCTCCTCCATGCTGCAGCTAAAGCCCAAGATAGGGAGATTCCTTCATATGATGTCATTAAGCTGAGTCTGTACTTGTATATAAAAAGCCAGCCCTCGGGAGAATCCCCAGCTTTGACTCAGCTTCTTTAAGTCACAAGTTATGTCTCTGAAATCGTTAACGTTTTATTCAACAATTTTCTACAGAAGCTACCCTTGCTTCAATCAGCTCCTGGGGATCTGGGTCGCTGCAACTTCAGGAGAGCGGGGCTCTGTTCTCCTGCAACATTGGGATAAACATTTTTTCAAGCGCTGCTAGGCAAGCAGGGAAACGTCTAAGACCTTCCTCATAGCCGCAGTTTTTTTGTCCTATCATAAAACTGACTGGCAAACTGATAACAGAGCCAGCCAGCTGATTGTGTGGGAGGCGATCTCTTCCTTCTCTGGCTGATCTGATCGCTCGGAGCTTGAAATAGCCTAAGGAGCGAAATTCACTTCTTGGAGCCATCAACGAGCAGCAGCCATCTTTGAGTGCAGTCTCTTCAGACACGAGGTGAGTGGCCATTTTAAGTGGCCTGGCAGCCATTTTCAGGCCTCCAAAGACCCAATTCTACCCTCTGCCATCCTTAAGTACTTTTGAGAGCCGTTCTCTCAACGTTTGAGCCTTGCTTATTTTTAAATGGACAGTGCTCGTGCAGATCTTTCCCCTCCCAGTGAAACAGGCCCTCCAATCCACTAAAAGGAAAAGATGCAGACAACGTACAGCTCAGAGGGAAGTGGCTGCAAAAATCAGAGCTAAGGGTCTAGCCCCTAAGAAGACAACTCAGGCTGAGTTGAAGGCAGAAAAACGCAGACATGAGACTCTAGAGAGACAATTTAAGATATTTAATTTAAGAGACAATTTAAGAGAGACTATTCAACAAATGAGAGGGCAACTGCAACAGGTTTCCCAGCCAGTTGAACATCAGGGTTTCCAGAGAAGCCCCCCCCAGGGGAGGGGAAGTTGTTCATAGAGCCTTTGGACACCCACCCACCCGCCCGGTCTGGTCCCCTGAGGCATTTGTGGTACAACCTCAGGATTTCAGGAGGTCTGGGCCATATTTCCAGCAAACCTCTGGGCCCTATGCCCTCTCTCTTCCCTCCAGAGTTCAGGCCGGAAGCCACCTTCATGCCCACTGCAGCTGGCCTTCGGCTCTCCACTACCTTTGATAACAGGCCCAGGGAGATCCAAGATGCTGTTTCCTTAGCCATTAGACAGGAATTGGCTGAAGGTTTTTAACAGATTCTTCGGCCTCTGGAAAGGGTTCAGGCCCTTCTCCCTTTTCAGTCTCTGGCTTCCTTACCTCTGCAACGAGACTTCCACAGACCCCAAGATCTCAGGGTCCATTCTTCACAGGCAGAATGGGAGGAGTATGAAGGGGAAGAGGGTTCCTCCCCATCTGAACAAGTTGCTCCTTTCGTTCAGAGCGCAAAGAGGGCGAAATCTGTGATCACAATCTTTCAGAGGAAGAAGACTCTCATCCAGATCAGCCCTCCTCTGCATTAGTCTTTAAACCAGCCCTCTTTAAAACCCTACTTAGCAAGGTCCTGGTCACTGCCAAGCTGTCACTTGAGGAAGCAGCACCTGAACCACAAGGGGAACCCTCCGGGCAAGGAGACTCACTCTTTTCCAAGCCAGTAGTACACATGGAGGTTTTGCCTTCTCCCCTTTTGTTTCTCGACATGGTCAAGGAACAGTACGCTTCCCCTTTGGCAGGCCCTCGTCCATCATCTTAGGACAAGCGGTTCTACAATGTCAGCACATCCCTAGCCAACGCCCTTGCAGTGCCCTCAGTAGATACTCCGGTTGTGGTATCATTCTCCTCTTCTGACACTCCCACCGAGCCAGAGGATGTCCTTAAACCAGAGGACAAGCGTTCCAAACAGACCCTCAAGTGCAACCACCAAGCAGCTGCGTGGGCTGTTCAGGCTTCGACCACTGCATTGTTTTTCACGAGGGAATCTCTATGATGGCTGCACCAACTGCAGGACCGATTGCCTGCCTCTGACTTCAGATCTCATCAGGACCTTAACAAAATTATAGCAGTGGCGGAATTCACTGCGAATGCCACACTCAATTCCGCCAAATTTGCATCAAGGGCCATGGCATCTTCAGTGGCAGCAAGGCGGCTTCTGTGGCTCCGAAATTGGCAGGTGGAGTCACATCGCAAATGGAAGCTAGCCTCTGCTCCCTGCGCAGGAGACAAGCTTTTCGGTGAGGTTCTAGAGCTGTATCTCATCGAGACCAGAGATAAACATAAAATTCTTTCCTCCTCGGGGGGAAAAAAGCTGACTATTGCTCAGCTCCTTATCACCCACCTGCCTTTCGGGCATAACCCACCTCCTGCTTTCCTCAGCTACAGAGGGCGTATTCTCAATGCCAAAACCATCAAGAACCACCTGGCAGACAACAACCTTCTGCTGGTAAATGGCCCTTTCGGGGGGAGGGGGTCGTGCCTTATGTCGTTCTAGGTAATACCTCGTTCTCCCCACCCATTAGAGATCGCTTAGCCTTCTTTGCCTCCAAATGGGAGGATTCACGATGAATGCCTGGGTGCTCAACACTGTTAGGTCAGGGCTACAATTGGAATTTCTATTGTCACCCCCAGAAAATGTTTTGATTTGTCCCGTTTCACGGGAACTTCAAAGAGAGCCCTTATGAATTCAGCCATTCAGCACCTACTCAACATAAGGGCTATTCAACCAGTTCCCACCTTACAATGGGGATGTGGATTTTACTCTCATCTTTTTGTTGTTGCCAAAGCCTTGGGGGGATGATGAGCCATCTTTGACCTAAAATTTCTCAATCAATTTGTCAAATACAGGCGATTTAAAATGCAGACACTGCATTCTATCTTAGAGAGCGTTCGGGAGGGCAACCTTCTCTCTTCCATTGATCTCACGAAGGCTTACCTCCACATCCCCATCTGGCCTCATCATCACCAGTTTCCCCGTTTCTATTACCAGAATGCCCACTTCCAGTATCGAGCCCTTCCCTTCAGCCTCTCATCGGCTCCAAGGGTCTTCACAAAGATTCTAGCAGCATTGGTGGCTTCACTCCATTCTGTTCCAGAGAGGATCCAATGCTACTTGGATGACATGTTGATACTGTTCTCCTCCATCCACTCGGCCCATTGGGACTTACAAATTACCCTGTCTTGCCTCCAAAGTCACGGGTTTTCCATCAACACCAAGAAGAGCCATCTCTCACCCATGACCAAACTGCTACACTCGGGAGCAGTCATCGACACGACTTTGTGCCAGGTTTTCCTGTCTCCAGATCGTGGAAAAAGCCTTGCAGAGATCATCAGCCAGATTCAACAACAACAGACTGTTCCACTGTTGCTGCTGTCCAAACGACTGGGGAAGATGGTCTCCTGTATTGGCATTGTCCCGTGGGCACAACTTCACTCCCGATCGCTCCAATACTTACCACTCCCCTTTCAACAAGCAGGAACCAGCCACTTGTCAATCAAGGTCTTGCTCTCTCAACAGGCCCGGAGGTCCCTCAATTGGTGGCTCTCCCTGTCCCTCTGGAAGGGGCTCCAATTCAAGGAACCAGACAGGCTAGTAATCACCACAGATGCCAGCCTTCTGGGTTGGGGCTCCCATATGGAGGGTCAGATATCTCAAGGGATTTGGTCCAGATCAGACAGCACCATCCCATAAATTGGTTAGAGCTATCTCCTTGGTTCTCAAGCATTTCAGAGCCTCGGTGACCGGCTCCCAAGTTCTTGTGTTGACAGACAATATGGCCACAAAGGCACACATCAACAGACAGGAGGAACGAGATCCAAGGCACTGATGAGGGAGGCAGAACGTTTGGGGTTATGGGCAGAGAAACACCTGCTGTCGATCTCAGCGGATCACATTTCCGGAGTCGACAATTCCCAAGCCGACTGGCTGAGCAGGAGTTTAGTCAACCAGGCAGAATGGTCCATTCCTCCATCCCTATTCAGGGATCTTTCCCTCATTCGGAACTCCAAAGATGGATCTCTTCTCTACTCCTCAAAATGCCCAAGTCAACAGATTCTTCACCAGGTTTCCTTGCCAGGGAGCAGAGGGGACCAATGCTTTTCAGTGCAAATGGCCCACGTGTCTCCTCTACGTCTTTCCCCCTCTTCCCATCATTCCAGCGGTCATACGGAAGCTGTTGGCGGAACGAGCACAGCTAATTCTCCTGGCACCCTATTGGCCAAGGAGTGCAAATGGCCCGCGTGTCTCCTCTACGTCTTTCCCCCTCTTCCCATCATTCCAGCGGTCATACGGAAGCTGTTGGCGGAACGAGCACAGCTAATTCTCCTGGCACCCTATTTGGCCAAGGAGGCCGTGGTTTGCGGACCTGGTCAGCCTGTCTGTGGCTTCCCCTTGGAGAATCCTGGCCCATCTCATCTCCCTGCACCAAGGGGCCCTGATCCATCCGGAGCCCCAGTGGCTTAAGCTGACCATGTGGCACTTGAGTGGCAGTGGCTAAGGGAGGCTAATCTTGCAGAGGGGGTTATGCTCACCATCGAGGCATCTCGCAAACCTTCTACGAGGCGCCTCTATGATGCTACCTGGAGGATTTTCTCCTAATGGTGCCTCAAGGAGGATCTCTCTCTCCTTCCTCAGCCCAGTTGGCAGAGGTTCTTAGATTCCTTCAGGATGGCTTGGAGAAAGGTTTAGCCCCCAATACCTTAAGTCATCAGGTAGCGGCTCTCTCCTCAGTTCTTTCATGGGGTTCACTTCCTTCCTTGTCCCATCACCACTCGGTCAGAAGATTTTTGAAAGTGGCTTCCAACCTATACCCTCCTGTGGTGCACAGGTATCCTTCATGGGACCTTCACTTGGTTCTTAATGCCCTTAAAAAGCCCCCCTTTGAACCCCTTAGAACAGTGTCTCTCCAATTCCTAACTCTAAAGGTAGTTTTCCTCGTTTCTATCACGTCAGCCAGAAGGGTGTCAGAACTGGTTGCTCTTTCTGTCAGGCAGGATCTTTGCATCTTTCACAATGATAGGGTTGTTCTCCATCTGGACCCGTCCTTTATCCCAAAGGTTTACACTTGATTCCACCAATCCCAAGACATTGTGTTACCTGACTTCTGTCCCCTTCCACAGCATGATTTAGAGCACAAGTGGCATACTCTAGATGTCAGAAGTGCTCTTAGAATTTACATCAAGCGCACTTCCCCTTTTAGACAGAAGCCATGTTTGTCTCCTTTTCACCTGGGGAACAAGGCTTCCCCTACTATTAGCAGGTGGGTCAAGACATGCATCACACAAGCCTACAAAGCGGCTCTTCTGGTACCCCATGATCTAACAGTTCACTCTTCCAGAAGTGCGGCCACTTCAGCCGCCTGGGTCACCCAGGCATCCTTGGAAGATATTTGCAGAGCAGCCATGTGGACATCCCGTCTCCCTTCATCAGTCACTACCGTCTGGATTCCTTTGCCTCGGCAATGGTGGCCTTCGGCAGACAGGTTGTTCAGTGAGAGGTTCCACCGTTGGAGTGATTGGCTGGATGAGGACCCGCCTGTGGACATGCAAGCTTTGGTATGTCCCATCCTGGGCTCTCGCTGCAGCATGGATGAGAATGGGCATTGGTAAATTTGCCTGTAAACGTCCTTTCTATCAATGCTGCGAGAGAGTCCAGCCCCTCCCTTGGTTCGTCTGGAGATGGTAAGGCTTATTAATGTATTGGATTGTTTGCTTTCAGAGAGATTCAGGATTGTTTGCTTTCACCTTCTTCAGTCTGTCAAGTATATTCGCCAAAGCTGGGGATTCTCCTGAGGGCTGGCTTTTTATATAAAAGTACAGACTCAGCTTAATGACATCATAAGGAGTCTACCCATCCTGGGCTCCCTCGCAGCATAGATGGAAAGGTAAATTCACAGGTAAATTTACCAATGCCCATTTTCACCAGGGCATCCCTTCTCTGGCTTCGCCAGTTACAGGCAAGGATTCCCTCTGAGGAAATCAGAATGCATCAGGATGTCAACAAACTGGTGGTGGCCGCTGAATTTGCGGCTGACTCTTCCCTGAATGCAGCCTGATTCTCCTCCAGGGCCCTGGCCTCCAACATCACTTCTCATTGCCTACTGTGGCTACGGCAGTGGCAAGCAGATGCTAGAACCAAATGGAAAGTAGCTTCTGCCCCCTAAACAGGTTCTTGCCTATTTGGAGAAGCCTTAAATCCCTTCATAGTCAAGAATAAAGACAAGAGAAAGGTGTTCTCTCTTACCAGGAGGGCTGATAGGAGGGCTTCTCCCTACACTCATAGACATCCATTTTGTTCTTCAGACTCAGGCCAGGAATTCTTGCAATTTCAAAGGTCCTATCAGCTCACATCAGAGCGACCTGCAGATAGTTTGGGATTTTGAGATAGAAACAAACAACAGTTTCAATCTAAACGGCCTTTTCGTGGAACAGGAAAGTTGTCCCTACCATTGATCCAAATAGCTGGCAAACCGTTCCTCCCATTGGCAGCTGTCTGGCCCGATTTGCAGACCGATGGGAGACCATCACATCCAATTCCTGGGTCCTTGAAAACAGTGGGATTCAGTCTCACCATGGATTTTCTGTCCACTCCTCCGAGGACCTTTACCTGTTGCCCAATCTCCAAGAACCATGTAAGGAGAAAGCTCATGGACACGGTAGTCCAGCATTTGCTGGACATCCAGGCCATCGAGCCGGTACCAGTGGACCAGAGGGGGCATGAGTTTTACTCCATTCTCTTTGTAGTTCCCAAGTCCTTGGGAGGGGTGGAGAGCAGTCCTGGATCTCAAAAAGCTCAATGGTCATTTAGAATACAAGAGATTCAAGATGCAATCTCTGCAGTCCATCTTGGAGAGCGTAAGGGGGGAAGATCTCCTAACGTTCATCGATCTGATAGAGGCCTACCTCCACATTCCCATTTACCCCTCCCATCAGAGGTTTCTCAGATTCTATTATGTGGGGGGCCATTATCAATACAAGGCCCTGCCATTTGGGCTATCATCGGCCCCCAGAACTTCCACAAAAGTCCTGGCAGCACTGGCTACGCACCTCAGAACAATTCCAGTGCGCGTCCAGTGTTATTGGGATGACATCCTAATCCAGTCCAGCTCCAGCCAACAAGCCAAATCAGACTTGGCTTACACAATCCAGGTTCTACAGGATCACAGATTTTCAATCAATTTCCAAAAAAGCCAGCTAATACCTTCCACCCACCTCCTTTATCTGGGCGCGGTGATAGACACAAATCTATACAAAATATATTTATCCCAGGAGCATCAGGATAGCATCAAGTCCTTGATTGCATAGGTCACAGCAGAACAAGCAGCTCCCTTGGCAGTGCTTTTCCAACTTCTGTGAAAATTAATCTCATGCATAACCATAGTATCATTGGCCTGATTGCACCCCAAGCTTCTCTAATAGTTCTTCCTACCATTTCAGAGGGCAGGCATCAGCACCTCCAATGTCAGGGTCCGACTCCAGTTGGATGTCCTCAGATCCCTCTGGTGGTGGGTTTCCCCAGCAATCACCAAGGAGTCCCGATTCAAAGAACCCAATCGCATCACAGTCACTTCAGATGCAAGTCTGTTGGAATGGGGGTCCAACTACAGTCCCAGCTTGTGCAGGGTCAGTGGTACACAGCACACCTCCAACACAACATAAACTGGTTAGAACTGAGAGCCATTCACTTAGCTCTCAAACACTTCCAAAGTACAGTGACCGGCCAACATATACTGATCCTAATGGACAACGTGGAGGCTAAAGCACATATCAATCACCAAGGAGGAACCCACTCCAGATCCCTCATGTCCTAAATGCAGCAACTGGGAGGCTCACCTATTGTCAATCAAGGCAGAGCACATATCAGGGATAGCAAATGTCCAAGAGTCTCTTTTACACCTTCCCTCCTCTTCCCCTCATATTGGGAATGATAAGGGAAGTACTTCTAGAACAGGCAGAAATCATCCTCATTGCTCCCCACTGACCCAGACAGTCATGGTATGCAGATCTAGTGAGCCTGTCAGTGTCCCGCCCTTGGAAGATCCCTCAGGGCAGGAGATCTCTCAGCCAAGGGGCCTCAGTGGCTCCAATTGACCACCTGGCACTTGAGAGGAGGATCCTGAGGAAAGAGAACTTTTCCAGAAATGTCATCAAAACAATACAAGCCTCCAGGAGGCCTTCTACAAACAGAATATATGATGCTACCTGGAAAGCATTCCATTAATGGTGCACCAAGAAGGGCACAGACCCGATTGTAGCCTCAGTGACACAGATCCTGGACTTTGGACAAACAGAACTTGACAAAGCATTCTATCCTAGTACGTTTACGCAGGCAGGTAGCAGGTAACTTCCTTTTGTTGTGTCTGCAGGTTCATTATTCGGGCTTATTTTGGGGGTAGGGCCTACTTTCATGTAGGTCATGTTTTCAGGGAAACTATTACTCCATTGATCTCAATATATTGTCTAATAGCACAAGCTAAGAGTTTCAGACAGATGTAAAAAAAACGGGTGAAAGTTGGAAATCATCTAGTTTTTCTGAACAGTAGAAAAATAGGAGAAAAACATGCCATTAATTCTGGCTTTAGATGTGAGAAATTTATATAATATCTTAATCCATTTTATGAATTCCAGGGAAAATTCAAATCTATTTAAGTAGAGCAAATATGTATTGTTTATATATTTATGTATTTTGTGAAAGGATTTTTCGGTCTCTAATGGTAAGATTAGAAATTGATCTTTATTTTTATGTGAATCTATTACATCTATAACTACCTTAATGTTATCTGCTTTTTGCCTAGTTTTTATAAATTCTGCTTGATCATACTTAAAATAACCATATCATTTACTTCTATTTATTTGCTGATATTGCTGTTAAAATCTTTGTATCATCATAAATCAATGAGGTTGGATGATTAGCACACTGAATGTGATCTTTACCAGGTTTTCATATAATTGTAATTGTACAATTACAATTGTAATGCCTCATTGTTGGGGATAAAATTTCATCATCAACTTCATATACTAAACAAAATTTTGCCACTAAAAGTTCTATAAATGTTTTATACCATTCAAGAGAAACCCATCTAATCTTGGTGTTTTACCATTTGCCATTTTTAAAATTATTTGCTTAATCTCTACCTCAGATAATGGAATGAATAAAATATATTTTTGTATTTCAACTAAATGTGTAGATTATTATTTTAAAAAGCCTTTATATCTTTATTCAATATTTTCTCGGGTTTATATAATTCCAACGAAAATGTTAAGTATTAAATTATGTTGCTATAATATTATAGTAGTTAATTCACATTTCTTTTTCTGTATTTTCTGTACATTATGTAGATAGGCATCTAGTCACCTGTGCCCATATCTGTTTCAACTCAACTTTCAAATTACTTTTCCCGTTTATTTTTCATCTTATTTTTGTATGATGCATAAGTGATAATTCTACCTCAACTATGTACTTTACATATTTACTGTTCAAAAATTCCTTAGTGAAAGAAACAATTAACATTTATATGTAAATACTGAACTTAATTGATTCCTGGTGTTTGATATATCCAATTAAAAGAGAATGTATATTTTATTCAAAACTGCACTACGATTATTTTAGGCTTAATTTTTTTATCTAATCAACTTTATATCACCAATTCAAAAATGTATTATCAGTGTTTGTCGTGTATCTGATCACAGTGCATTTACTTTTAAATGTGTATTTCAGAAACAAGCTAAGGCAGGGGTCCCCAACCACCGGGCCCTGGACCGGTAACGGTCCATGGATCATTTTGTACTGGGCCGCAAAGAATGGATAATCATGATTAAAAGTATATATATAAATATGTTTTTGCTTCCAGGTGTCTTATTTTGAAAGACAACCACTTCCGCCCTCGCTTAACTTCCGTGCTAACTTTCGTGCCTAACTTCACGGACCTCATTGCGAAAGCTAAGAAGCCCTTTACTATTGGGGAAGAATTGATTTTGCTGGCCTGAGAAAAGGTGTTTCTGTGTGAAACTGGTCCCTGGTACAAAAAAGGTTGGGGACCACTGAGCTAAGGTATTGAGAAACTGGTTTTTACTGTTTCCCTATTGAATGATGAAGAGCTTTTACAACAAATGTGGATAGATGTCATGACGGATTTGTCTAACAATGACACCTGGGACTGTAGGAACTGCTTTCATAATTCAGTAAAGCCACATGTCTTCATACTTTATGATCATAATGCTTAGAGATAGAGTTCCTGGTCCCAGTTAACACCTTTAAGTGAAGGATATCTGAACAGACATTTAAAAAAAACCTCCTAAGTGGCTATTCAATCAATCAATCAGGCCTTTATTCGGTCGAAGACCAGCATGATGATAATTCAAGGAAAATTAAAAGCCCGTAGTGAGTATTGATAGATATGCTAAAGTTTTCTGGTTTTACTGTGTAAGCTTCACAAGGATGTTGCAGCAAAGAAAATTTTCCCAGCTATGTGTTGTTTCCTACAAATTAATTTAATATATTGCTAGGTTTAAAAGCACTTGGTACTCTCAATTAATCAATAATTAATATTACTCAATTATTCAATGTCTTACAGATAGTATAGCATAATTTTAGCATATATTCCTTTGAATTTCACTTTAAGACACAACCTATCTATGCCTTTGAAAAAAAGCAAAACATCTTTCCATGTATAACAGGGAGGTTGATGACCAATCGATCTGATTGGGGAATTATTTTTCAGAAGAGAACTTACAAGAGGTAGCCCTGGCTATAGGCAAGTTGCCTTTTGGGTGTATGTGTGTTTGTATGTATTTAGATGTTCTGAAATTCATAATCAGTATCAGGAAAAGTAGTGGTTTATTGATTAATCTTGCAAATTTATCAATAAAATAGAATACACTACAGCAGTCTAATTCCAGAATAAAATAATATGTACATATTAGAAAAGGCATTGGTACTCACCTGATAACGCCCGTTCTCTGTGAGCTGTGAAGAGCATCCAGAAGTGAGAGGTGCTTCAGTCTCTTCTGGAAAGGCTGGGCTTAAAACTCTGGAATGCTCCTCCTCCTCCATAGGACACCTCCCCAGCGTCCCCCAGTTTTGCGAAGACTGAGTGACAAAGTCCGGAAATCACCACCTAATCTGGATCCCTGACTTGAACGAAATGCCCCAGATGGAAAGAAATGGGTGGGGCTGGATCCTCTTCACAGCTCACAGAGATCGGGCGTATCAGTTGAGTACCAACGCCCTTTCTCCCATGAGCTTTTCAGAGCATCCAGAAGTGGGACATACCAAAGCTTGGCCTGTCCTTAGGGAGGGACTCCATCTGGATCAAAATCCACTCCTAAACTCTGGATCCTCTGCAGGACTCTTCTGCCAAATGAAGCATCCCCTGAAGCATAGACATCAATTTTATAATTTTATTTTATAATTTGACAAATGAGAGGGTGAAGCCCAAGTTGCTGCTCTGCAAATTTCGTCTATGGAAGCCTGTGGCCCATGCTGCTGACGTTGCCGCACTCCTTGTTGAGTGGGTTATAATGCCCTTAGGAAGTGAGATGGACTGGCATTCGTAACTTTTAGCTATGGTGGCTCTCAGCCATCTACCGATGGTCGTGGACGACACCTTTTGTCCTAAAGTGGATGGGTTGAAGGATAGGAATAGAGCCTCAGATTTTCGAAATGCCGCTGTGCGGTCTAGATAGATGCTTAAGGCCCTTTGAACATCAAGTTGATGCCATTGATGATCCAGTCTATGAGATGGTTTTGGACAAAAATTTGGAAGCACCAACTCCTGTGCTCTGTGGAAGGCTGAATTTACTTTAGGAGTGAACGATGGATCCAATTGGAGAACCACTCTGTCCGCATGAAACACGCATAGGTCCTTTCTCATTGACAGTGTCGCCAATTCAGAAATCTTCCTTGCTGATGTGATTGTAATTATATGTTAGGAATTTGAGACTAGCGGTTCTTAAAGGCTCAAACGGGCCAGTTGTAAGTGTGGCTAATACCTTGTTGAGGTCCCAGGTGGGATAGTGGTGAATTACAGGAGGTCGTAAGTTTGCAGCACCCTTAAGAAAGCTGTGGATATGTGGATGGTGCGCTATGGAACGGAGGTCCCCCCAGGTTATCACCAAGGCTAAAGCCGCCACCTGTCTGCATAAAGTATTTGGAGATAGGGACCTCCGGTTTGCACAGCTTCGGCGGCAGGAAGGAATCCGCGATCGTACGTGGTTTCTGCCTGGGCTTGCTGCTGGAGCGCTCCGAGCCAGCTGGCTTCAGGGCTAAGCCACCCCGTAGAGGTGGTGAAGAGAGGGGAGACTCCAGCAGGGTCGAGGAAAGCCGCATCTTTTCTCCTCAGCTGGCTAAACTCCCTTTTCCCGAAGAGCGGCGGTCAGAAATGGCCACCACAAAGAAGCACTCATCCGGAAAAGAAAGCGCTGGAAGAACTTAAGAAGTGAAAGTTTTGGCTGACCAGGATAAGAAGCAACAACTGAGGTATCCTGGATTTTAAATTTTATAAAAGATACATCGCTCCCAAAGAAGATTCGGAAGCTGTGAATGAAAAGGAAAAAGGTTTTTTTTCCTCCACTCTCCTTCCTTACGTTGACAGCAAAGAGAGAAGAATGAGAAATCGGAAAAGCCCACTTTGGCATCAATAGGTAATTAAACTGGAAAATTAAATGTCAAGGGGACAAATAACGATTTCTGAACACTTTAAAAACTTTTTTTTTGCTGTCAGCGAGAAGGGAGAGGAAAAGAATAAGAGCAGGATTTGGCAGGAGGAGGCTGCTTGGAATTTAAAAGAATCTAAAGTTGAATTGTAACAAGACTTCTAAAAGATATATCTTAACTGGAACCCCAGGAAGAGAAAGTGAAAAATGAAGGAAGTGTTAAATCAAACAGTTTGTGTCTATTTGGATTGTTTGGTGACTTTGGGACATCTGGAAAATATATTTGATTGATCAAAAACAATTGGGTGGTTGTTTAAACATTTTTTTTTCTACAATGGCATCACTTGTGGATGAATTGAAAATGGAATTTAAAAAATATAAAGAAGAGGAACAAGAAGGGAAGGGCTCTCTTGGCTCCATTTTTCACTTCTTAGAAATGGCGATTGGTACCTACAAGAAACTACAAGAAAAGACTAGGCAACAAGAAGACTGGGACAAAGAAGAAGCCATCTTTAATGAACAAGTAACTTTAGTTGGGGAAGAAAGGGGAAAGAGAATGGAGAATTTAAGACCTAAAAAAACAACCAAAAGGAAAAATAAGGTGAAAAGTGGATATAATGTCAGAAAGCAACAGAAAAAGGGAACACAGAAGAGGGAAATGGAAATGGAGGTGGAGAGACAAGGGGGTAAAAAGGGCAGAGTGAAGAAGCAAGGGAAGAAGGAAGGGAAGAGAAGCTACAAAGATTCGGAGGATGTAAAGAAACAGGAATTTCTCCCGTGAGCTGTTCAGAGCATCCAGAGATGGGAGGTGCTTCAGTTTCCTTTGGAAAGGCTGGGCTTAAAATTCCAGGATGCTCCTCCTCCTCCATGGAGCTCTTCCTCAGCGTCTCCCAGTTTTTAGCTCAGCCTTCATGGTAAGAGGTTGTGCACTCCCTGACTGGAACAGCTTTGCTCAAATTCAGGTTGGACCTTTAAACCCCTTCACTAATTCGGTCTTTCAGGCTTTCCCCTCTATCTAGGTAAAAACCAACAGTTTTCCCTTAAATTAGCAGAGCCTGCCATTTGCAGGCAGCCTGAGGCTTTCGCCTCAGAAAATAGCCTTATCTCCATTCTGATCACTTTCCCTCGCAAATTAGCGGAGCTTGCCTGTCCGCAGGCAGCTTGAGGCTTTCTCTCCAGCAAACAGCCTTATCTGCCTTTCCGATCGTCTGCTTATGATTGGAACGGAAAGCTCACAGCCAAGACTTCCTGGCCTTGCCGTTTTTTCTTCTATCAGCAGCGATTTAAATCTCAATTAAAGCAGTAGCAGCAACGGCTCTCCAGATGGCTAAGGCTTAATGCCGGTGATTCTGCTTCCAGCCCTTTTCAACGGCTGCCTCAATTTCGCGCCTAATCTTCACAGCCTCCATTTCTCATTTGTTTCCCTTGCTGGGGACCGAGAAAGTAATTGCCTCAAACTCCATTTCTCGCTGGTTTCCCTTCCTGGGGACCGAGACATTAAAGTTCCATTGTGCCTTCCCTGGGTTTAGCTATTCCTCTGCCTAACGTGGAACTAAACAACTACCCATTTTACAGGCATCTCTGTATTTTCCTTTGGATCATTTACTCAATCGGAAATTGCGATTGACAGTTATATTGCAGGGTGTTTGTCTCTGACAGGCAAGGAGTCACATCAGAGCCTGTAATAGCTGGTTTCCCTTGCTGGGGACCAGGGATCCGGAGTCCTTCTGTCACTTGGAGCACTTGGGGTTTTTCCTTGCTGGGGACCCTTAGATACTGTTCACCATTTAATCTCTTATGCCCATAAATATACAGCCTTACTTTCTTGGAGGAGAGTTCTGATTTCAACTGCAGGGGATATCATTTTCAATATCAATAATAAACATAATAATAATTTAAAAATTAATTAAAAAATCAAATTGATATTCAGAGGCAAGACAATCCATCATACAAGATGAAACGTGATATCGCTTTCAGCTCCAAGCCAAGTAAGCCCCGTGACAAGCCTGTGGGCCCCAAAAAAGACCTCGAAGACAGCAGATAAAGATGTCCATAGAAGGCACCTAGCATTGGAAAGACAATTGCAAAAACAAGCCAGGGAGGCAGACAAGAGGGCCATGACTGATCAGAACTCAAACCTATTGATGGGTCCCTTGGATTTATCTACCCAGCCCAGACAGGCTGTTCCTATACAACCACCCATAAGCACATTTCCTCCATTGAGCACTGGCTGGCCAATTCCTGAGGCAACCTTCACCCCTATGGCCGCTGGCCTAAGACAAGAGGTTTTATCTGAGTCTATTCCCATCGAGATGAGGCAAAGGATGGAGATAGCGATTCAAAGGGGCATTGTGGCTGGAGTTCAGTAATCCATCTGGACCAGATACTTATCGACTACTTCGGATGCGGGATCCTTGTCCGCCTGCTCCTTTGGGCATACCCAACATCAATCACAGGTATTCCACAGTATTCCTAACATACCGGCCCAGGGCCTTTGGGAGAAGGTGGACTTTTAGGACCAGGAGGTTTCCATGCAGGGGGGGTTGATCCACCAGATGGACTTGGAGCTGTCAGAGGCGGACCTGTTGGAACGGGGAATGAAGGATGACGAAGGCCTCATTCCAGACCAACCTACCTTTTCTGGCCTTTTTCATCCACACCTCTTTAAATCTTTACTGTTCAAAGCAAAGAAAACAGCTAAACTAGGCACATCAAACCCTCATCCATTGTCAACAGGGTCTCAGGACGAATCCCAGGACCTAATATTCTCGCAACCGACTAACGGGGCGGAAATTATCCCTGTCCCTCATATGTTTGCTGAATTAGTACGAAATCAATGGGCATCAGCATCATCATACCCAGCCCCAACAGGGTACGATAAGCGATATTTTAATTTGGCTCCAGAGTTTGTAAATTCTCTCAAAACGCCCGAGGTGGATGAACCCATTGTGACACTGGCCTCTTCTTCCACCTTCCCTAATGAGGCCGAGGAAGCCCTGAGACCGGAAGAAAAGAGGGCAGAGTTAGCACTCTGTAAGGTGCACGTTTCTGACGCTTTGGGCATTAAGACAGCTACAGCTGCATCCTTTTTTACACATTCCTATCTCCATTGGGTCTCCCACCTAAGGGATTTATTGCCAGCGTCAAATGTCAGAGCTCACCAGGACATAGCTAAAATTATGGCTGCCGCAGAGTTCTCTGCTGACGCCACATTTAATGCAGTCAAATTCTCATCTAGGGCCATAGCATCTCACGTTTCAGCACGGAGACTGCTATGGCTCCGACATTGGCAGGTGGATACCAAACATAAATGCAAGTTGGCATCAGCCCGAATACCAGGGGATAAGTTATTTGGCAGTGTCTCGGAGCTCCTCCTTATAGAAAATAGAAACAAGAAATAAGTGCTTCCCCCTCTTTTTCTGAGGTCTGAAAACAGAACGCCCCAGTAGTTTCGAAGGGGTTCCTTTTGGCCCTACTATCAAGGCCCATACATTCCCAGATCTCAGAGAACATCAGGCTACAGGCCCAGTTTTAGACAAGATAGGCCGGAATCTTCTGATAGAGGTCAGCGGGGAGGCCAAAATAATAGAAACCCCAGAGGCACTAGAGGCCCATTCTTTCGTCGCCCCAAGTGAGCCCTTGACAGCAGTTTCCATTGGAGGGCTGTTAAAACTGTTTGCCGATCAATGGGACAGCTCCACCTCTGATGTGTGGGTCAAGGATACTATTAGGTTTGGCTTGGCGCTGGAGTTTCAATCCTCCCCCCCAAACTTTTTCATTAGGAGCCCTAGGTCTTCGGACCCCATTAAGAGGGCGTTGATGCAGGAGGCTATCAATCACCTTCTGCATATTCGGGCCTTTAGAGAGGTCCCATCTGAACAGCGGGGTCAAGGCTGTTACTCTCTATTGTTTGTGGTCCCAAAGAGTTCGGGGGGCTGGAGGGCAATTCTGGACCCCAAACGTTTGAACAAATCATTGGTTCATTGAAATTTCAAGATGTCTACTCTCCAGTCCATTCTGCTTAGCATCAGAGAGAATGATATCATGACCTCTATCGACCTCACAGAGGTTTATCTACATATACCAATCAGGCCTGCCCATTCAGATATCTTAGATTTTTCTATGGTGATTGGCACTATGAATATATCTCCCTGCCATTCGGTCTGGCTTCAGCCCCTAGGACTTTTACCAAGGTTCTTGTCAATGCGTAAGGACCTGTGCGTTTTTCATGCGGACAGAGAGATTCTCCGTTTGGATCCATTGTTCATTCCTAAAGTAAATTTAACCTTCCACAGAGTGCAGGAGTTGGTCCTTCCAAATTTCTGTCCGAAACCATCTTATAGGCTGGAACATCAATGGCATAGACTTGACGTGCGAAGGGCTTTACGCATCTATCTAGACCGCAGAGTGGCATTTCAAAAATCTGAGGTTCTATTTCTATCCTTCAACCCATCTACTTTAGGACAAAAGGTGTCGTTGACAACCATCGGTAGATGATTGAGGGCCATCATAACTAAAAGTTACGAATGCCAGTCCATCTCACTTCCTAAGGGCATTATAACCCACTCAACAAGGAGTGCGGCAACTTCAGCAGCATGGGCCACACGGGCCTCCGTAGATGAAATTTGCAGAGCGGTAACTTGGGCTTCATCATTCCCCTTTGTCAGAAAATATAAAATTGATGTCTACGCTTCAGCGGACGCTTCATTTGGCAGAAGAGTCCTGAGAGGGTCCACAGATTATAGGAGTGGATTTTGTTCTAGACGGAGTCCCTCCCTAAGGACAGGCCAAGCTTTGGTAAGTCCCATCTCTGGATGCTCTGAACAGCTCATGGGAGAATGGGTGTTGGTACTTACCTGATACGCCCATTCTCTGTGAGCTGTGAAGAGCATCCAGCCCCACCCATTTCTTTCCGTCTGGTGGGGTTCTGTTCCAGTCAGGGATCTAGATCAGGTGATGCGTTCCGAACTTTGGCACTCAGTCTTCGCAAAACTGGGAGACACTGAGGAGGAGTTCCGTGGAGGAGGAGCAGCGTCCCGGAATTTTAAGCCCAGCCTTTCCAGAAGAGACTGAAGCACCTCCCATCTCTGGATGCTCTTCACAGCTCACAGAGAATGGGCGTATCAGGTAAGTACCAATGCCCTTATTCAGAGACAGTGGGTAAAAATTTAACTGGAAAAGCGATTCTGCAAAAGTTCATAAGATTGCATTGTTATGCTTACATTAGAAATAATGTTAGAAAATTGGAACAGCATGATTAAAGAGTGGGATAAAAGTATTTAGTGTAATTCAGTGAAACTTTTTTGAATAAAATAAATGAAATGAATGAGAGAATTGAATTAGGAAGGAATGGGAACACTTTAATTACACAATGTTTTAAAATATAAGTGAAGTAACTGCAAAATTTATGAGGGTTCCCATAGAAATATGATTCCTATTTGAAAAGTAATGTGTGAAATGTTTAAGATCTAAATGAATATTAATTTTAATGATAGAGTTGAATTGGTATGGATTGTTGTTTTAATTATATATTTATAATCTCTTCTTTTTTAAAATATTGTATGTAGCTTTAGAATGTATTAAACAGAATCTAAATGAAAGTTATGTATTATATTAAGTGTTTTAAATTTAGGGGAAAGATATAAAGGCATCATACTCCAATCTGTGATTACAGGAGAAATTTTGCTTTAATGAGAAAAGATAATAGACAGCTGAAACAGGACAGACAAAGAATACAAGTACAATGATCTAAATTGAGATGAAATAAATAAAATAGAATTATGAGAGTTAAAAGAGGGGAGAAGCTATATAGAAAATGTAGAATGGTAATAAGATATGGAAGGGTATACAAAAATGAGCATGAACTTTAATTTGTATCTGTACGAAGAGATGTCACCCGGGATCAGGCTGCTTTCAAAAAAGCTGTTTTATGTTTTTCATGTTTTGTGTTTTGCTTGTATATGTTGTTAAAAAATCAATAAAACTTTTGGGGAAAAAAAAAGTATTTAGAAATAGGCCCTTGGTCAACCCTTCCTGTAAAAGTCCAATAATTGTCCTATTGATGGAGCAGTTGGGTCAATCTTAGACCCCCGGCACCAGCACCAGAAAGCAGACCACGTGCCTCGTATATATGATTTGTTGAGGACCGTCTGGATGCTTGAATGGTGGCAATAACATCCTCTGAAATCTGTTGTGCCCTTACACGGCTCCGCTCAACCTCCATACGGCTAGGCTGAGCCATTGTGGGTTTGGGTGAAGTATCAGGCCTTGGGAGAGGGAAACCTTTGATGGTGGAATTTTCCAAGGTTGTTCCCTTGACAGGTCCTGTAAGTATGCGAAACACGTTCGCCTGGGCCAGTAAGGGGTGACCAATATCAATTCCGCTCGTTCCTCCAATAACTTCTGGATCAACCTGGGTATTACCGGGAGTGGAGGAAATGCATATAGAAGCCTGGGAGGCCACTGACATTGCAGAGTGTTGACGGCCTTCACCCCCTGAGTCGGGTACCTTGAAATATACTGGGGCAATTGGGCGTTGAGAGGAGAGACAAATAGATCGATCACTGGTTGCCCAAACCTCCGCACTGCTTTCTGGAAGACAGACAGGTGTAGGCACCACTCTGCCTGATCTATCGTGGCCCTCTTGAGCCAGTCCGCTTGTATGTTTAAGGCCCCTGCTATGTGTTCTGCCTTGAACAAAAACAGATTGGCCTCGGCCCACTTAAACAACTTGGTTGTCTCCAGCATCAGAAGTTTGGAATGGGTACCCCCCTGTCTGTTTACATGGGCCTTGGTTGTGATATTGTCTGTCAAGACCAGAGCATGGAGTGATTGGAAAAGGGGTAGAAAACTGTGTAAGGCCAGGTGAACTGCTCGCAGCTCCAATGGGTTGATACTTTGTGATTGTTCAGAAATAGTCCAAATTTCCTGCGCAGTGTGGGATTGGAAGTGAGCTCCCCATCCTACCAGGCTGGCATCGGTTGTGATCGTTGCCCTGTAAGGTTCCTTGAAAGGACACCCCTTGTTTGTCATTTTTTCCGACCACCAGCGGAGCGATTGGAGAACATTGTGCGGTACCTTTATCTGGACTTTGGAAGTGGCTCTTCCGGATTGCTGGAAAGGTAGCAGCAATCATTGCAGCTCTCAAGAATGGAATCGAGCCCAAGGCACAATGGAAATACAAGAAATCAGTTTCCCTAACAGTTGAGACAGCACTGCCAGGGAAACCCTCTTTAAGGCTCTGATCTCTCTGGCTAAGGACTGGATACTGTTTAACCTGTCCTGAGAGAGAAACACCTTGCCCTCCATGGTATCTGTCACTGCCCCGAAATGAACTAACGTAGTTGAGGGGATCAAATGACTTTTATCCCAATTTATGGAAAAGCTGTGACCTTGAAGGGTCTCCAGAGTAAACTTGTTTTCCAATTTTGCTTGATGTCTGGAAGATGACAAAATTAAAATATCATTCAGATAACATTGTAAGCAGATAGATTTGATCCTGAGTGAGGCAGCCAAAGCCACTAGGACCTTGGTAAAAGTCCTAAGGGCCGAAGCCAGACCGACTGGTAGAGCGATATATTCGTAGTGCCAATCACAATAGCAAAATCTAAGATATTTGTAGTGAAGAGGTCTAATTGGTATGTGTAGATAAGCCTCTCTGAGATCTATACAGGTCAGGACTACGTTCTCTCTGATGCTGAGCAGAATGGACCGGAGAATCTCATCTTGAATTTTCAATAAACCAATGATCTGTTCAGACATTTGAGGTCCAGAATTGCCCTCCAGTCCCCCAAACTCTTTGGGACCACAAACAATAGAGAGTAACAGCCTTGACACCGCTGTTCAGATGGGACCTTTCCAATGGCCTGAATATGTAGAGGATGATTGATAGCCTCCTGCATCAACGCCCTCTTAATGGGGTCCGTGGACCTAGGGCTCCTAATGAAAAAGTTATGGGGGGAGGATTGAAACTCTAGTGCCAAGCCAAACCTAATAATGTCCCTGACCCACACATCAGAGGTGGAGCTGTCACAGCAAACAATTGATCAGCAAACAATTTTAGCTGCTCTCCAATGGGAACTGCTGTCAAGGACTCACTTGGGGCGATGAAAAAAATCAGCCTCCGGTGCCTCTGGGGTTTCTTCTGTTTTGGCCTCCCCGCTGACCTCTATCGGAAGATTCAGTCCTATCATGTCTAAAGCTGGGCCTGTAGCCTGATGTTCTCTGAGATCTGGGAATGTATGGGCCTTGATAGTAGGGCCAAAAGGAACCCCTTTGAAACTACTGGGGCGTTCTGTTTTCAGACCTCAGAAAAAGAAGGGGAAGCACTTTTTTCTTGTTTCTATTCTCTATAAGGAGGAGCTCCAAGACACTGCCAAATAATTTATCCCCCAATATTGGGGCTGATGCCAGCTTGCATTTATGCTTGGTATCCGCCTGCCAATGCCTGAGCCATAGGAGTCTCCGTGCTGATATGTGAAATGCTATGTCCCTAGACAAGAATTTGACTGCATTAAATGTGTTGGCGGAGAATTCTGCCGCTGCAATAATTTTAGCTGTGTCCTGGTGGGCTCTGACATTTGAGGCCGGCAATATGTCCTTCAAGTGGAAGAGCCATCGTAGGGAGGACCGTGTAAAAACGGACACCGCTGTAGCTGTCCTAATGGCCCAGGCATCAGAAACATGCGTCCTATGGAGTGCCAACTCTGCTCTCTTTTCTTCCATTCTCAGGGCTTCCTTGGCCTCGTTGGGAAAGGTTGAAGAAAGGCCAGTGCCACAATGGGCTCATCCACCTCCGGCGTTTTGAGAAAATTTGCAAACTCTGATGCCAAATTATAATATCGTTTATCGTACCCTGTCAGGGCTGGGTATGATGCTGCTGATAACCATTGATTTTGTACTAATTCAGCACACATACGAGGGACAGGAATAGTTTCCGCCTCATTAGCCGGTTGTGAGAATATTAGATCCTTGGATTTGTCCTGATAACCTGTTGACAATGGATGAGGGTTTGATGTGCCTAGTTTAGCTGTGTTCTTTGCCTTGAACAGTAAGGATTTAAAGAGGTGCGGGTGAAAAATGCCAGAAAAGGTAGGTTGGTCCAGAATGAGGCCTTCATCGTCTGACATTCCTTGTTCTAGTCGGTCAGCCTCTGACAACCCCAAGTCCATCTGGTGGATCGACCCCACCTCCATGGGAACATCCTGATCCTCAAATTCCACCTCCTCCCGAAGACCCTGGGCTAGTATGTTAGGAATATTGGGGAATAGTCAAGTTTGATGTCCCATACGTGCAAAGGATCGAGCATACAGGGATCCCGCATCCGAAGTGGCCAAGAAGTGTCTGGTCCTGATGGAGTGCTGAACTCCAGACGCAATGCCCCTTTGAACTGCTGTCTCCATCCATTGCTTCATTTCAATGGGAATAGTCTCAAGTAATCCCTCCTCCTGTCTTAAGCTGGCAACCATAGGGGTGAAGGTTGCCTCAGGATTAGCCAGACAGTGCTCATTGGAGGAGATGTGCCTATTGGAGGTTGTCCAGAAATAGCCAGCCTGGGCTGGGTAGATAAGTCCAAGGGCCCCAACAATGGACTTGGGTCCTGATCCGATTGTTGTGTCATAGCCATCTTGTCTGCCTCCCTGGCCTGTTTCTGCCATTGCCTTTCCAAGGCTAGGTGCCATCTATGAGCATCCTTATCTGCCACCTTAGAGGCCTTTTTGGGGTCCAATGACTTATCTCGGGACTTATTTGTCTTGGAGCGGAAGACGTCACCTTCCATTGTGGAGGACTGGTTCTCTTGTCTCTGACTTTAATTTTTATTTTTTAAAAAATTATTGTTGTTGTTAGTATTTGTACTTTACGCTCCTCCAGGAGTGTGTGTGTGTGTGTGTTTGTGTGTGTGTGTGTGTGTATATATATATATATGTTTTCTTAGGCTTTCGCGGGTACGTACATGTGTGCTGTTTAGCTTCCTTCAGGTATTATCCCACGTCATTGTAGTTCTGTTAAAGTTGTAGCAACGTTTCAGCAGAATCTCATCTGCCATCCTCAGGCTTCTGTATAGAGTTAGTTCCTTGTTTCAAATTTGAGGCTGGTCCATTCTGATTGGCTGGGAGCCTGGATCTGTGTTCATTGGACTTGGAGTTTGATTGATTGGTGTTTCTGGTTTCTTCTGTCTGTTTTGTGGCTTTGATTGGCTGGCAACACTCTGTTCTTGTGTTGGAGGCTTTCAGTGCAGCTTGGCTCCGTGTGAAGGGACGGCTGCTCTTCATTAGCAAGCTGCTATTCATTAGCAAGCTGGGTTTCACCTGGGTGCCTGTTGGGAGGGTGTTTGAGTTGGAGCTATCAGAGGGAGTCTGTTTTTGCCCAGGTGTTTGCCTGGCTTGTGGTGTGGGGATCTTTCTATTTGAGAGTGCAGGCTTCGAAATGATTGACAGTCTGGTGGAATCATCTCTTCTATTCATGCTGTCAGGTCTTTTTTCAATCTCTATGGCTTCTCTAATGATTCTGTGGTTGGGGTTTTCTATAGTGGCTAGGGTTTTAGTGCCATTGAAGTTGATGTTGTGACCTGTGGTTTTCATGTGTTGGACTAGTGAGGAGGTGTGTTCCAACTTTTTTACTGCATTTTTGTGTTCATCTAGGCGGGTACTTATTCTTCTATTGGTCTGTCCAATGTATGTGGCCAGGCATGATGCACAGGGAACTTCGTATATGCCTTGGTTTTCCAGGTCAATTTTGTCTTTGGGGTTTTAAAGGGTGGCTGCTATTTTTTTTGTCTGTTTTGAAGGCAGTCTTGATGTGATTCCTGTGTAGTATCTTACTGATTTTATCTATAGTACCTCTTATGTAGGGCAAGACAGCTGTTCCATAGGTCTGTTGGTCTTCTAGGTCTCTGTTATGTCTTGGTGTGTTTTTGTGGATCAGGTTGGTGATTTTGTTTTTTTGGAAGCCATTGGCTGTCAATACTTCAGTCAGGGTGCATAGTTCAGTCTTTATATGTGTCTTGTCTGCCAGGCGTTTGGTTCTGGTAATTAGTGTTTTCGCTACGGAATTTATCTGTGCTGGGTGGTGGTGGGATTGTGCGTTGAGGTAGCGGTTGGTGTGTGTTTTCTTTTGGTATATGGTGTGTCCCAATGTGCCATCTGTTCTTTTGTAGATTAGTACATCTAGGAATGGTAGTTGTTTGTTTATTTCCGTTTCCATGGTGAACTTGATTTTGGGGTGTGTGCTGTTTAGGTGTGTTAGGAAATTGTTTAGGTTTTCTTTTCCATAGGGCCAAATCACAAATGTGTCATCGAAGTATCTTAGCCATAAAATAACATAGTGGCTAAGAGTTGTATCTAGTGTATAAAAGGTTAGAAATTTGAATCCTGCTCGCTTTTTTAAAAAAATACTTATTATTTCCTTAGCTAACTGCATAGTTTTAAGTGTACAGCTACACTGTTTTATTGTTGTTTTAATCAATGTGGTACAAAAGTTTCACACAGAGAAACCATAAGAAAATAGAGAACTAGCAACCTTTTCAACTGTAGGCAAAAAATGTAACCACTGTGCTTTTTTAGGATGAGAATGACATGAAAAGCTTAGAGCACAGGTGTCAAACTCACTGCATCATGTTGCCATCACATGAAGTTTCGTGAGATTTTTCCCATTCGCAGAATTGGGGTGGGCATGGCCTGTGTGCAACACATCCGACCTGAGGGCTGCTAGTTTGACACCTCTAGCTTGGTAACTCGAAGAGAGAAATGCAAGTAGTACTTCAATTGAGAGCTATTTTTTCCTCTGTGAGGCAATGGAGTCAAGGACAACCCACCACAATGAACGCACTGCAGCCAACTTATTGTAGCCAACTTGCCATGGGACACTTTGCCACAGCCAACCTGTTGCAGGGCAAATGTTACATGATACAAAAAAAAATGGTGGAATAGAATTGTTGAATTGTCCCTCAGTGAGCTTATGGCATGTTGTTCACGGCTGTGGCGAGCTGACCACAGTGAGTTGACCATACCAAGTTGGCAGCGGTGAATTGGTCATTGTAAGTTGTCCAATTCTGAATGAACTGCTGATTTTAGCTTGTAAGGAAGTGTTCCAGCTGAAGTAGGTAAGATCGTAACATAAGATGAAATTTTTACATTCAAATCATGAAAATATATTTGGAAATTGAATTTACAATGAGAGGAAAGTGAATAACGATTGACATAGTTTGTTTCTGCTTTCTGAAAATAGTTGCTATCTCATACTGGCAACATGGTAATACAAGTAGTCCTCAACTTCAACAGTTTGTTTACTCACATTCAAAGTTAAAATGGTACTGAAAAACGTGAAATGACCAATTTTCACAGTTACAACCTTTGTAGAATCCCCATGATCATGTGATTGAATGTCAGATTCTTGGCAACAAGCTCATACCCGTATTTATGACCATTGCTGTGTCCCAAGGTCATGTGATCACCTTTTGCAATATTCTGACAAGCAAGGTCAGTGGGGAAGCCAGATTCACTTAAAAACTGGGTTACTAATTTATCAGCTACGATGATTCACTTAACAACTGTGGCAAGAAAAGTCGTAAAATGGAGCAAAACTCACTTAAATAATGTCTCGTTTAACACTGGAGATGTTGGACTCAATTGTGGTCATAAATTGAGGACTATCTGAAGATTGCAGATAAATTGTGACAATGCAATATTTATTTTATTTATTTATTATGACTAATTAGTCAAAAATTATTATTTTATTTTGTTATAAATTAAATTTATTGGAATATTTTTCTCTGTAATAAGAAGCTGGTTCTAGATTCCGATTTCTTTAAGGCTAGGTCACACTGGCCGACGTATGCAAAACGTATGCAAAAAGGACACAGTGGACGAGCAAATTTTCCATCTGTTGTTATCTGCTCTCAAAAGTGCCCCAAATTTGCATAAACAGAGCGGACAACAACGGAAAGGAACGGACGTGGGGAGGATGTAGCAGGGATGTAAAGCGGATGTTCGTAGGAAGCCTAGCGGATGGAAGCGGATGACACATCCGCAGGGCTTCTGGGGGAGAACAGACAAGCGGATATGTAGCGGAAGGAGCGGATGTGTAGTGGATGACGCGGATGCTTCACGGACACGTATAGGATGCATAGCGGATGCAAAGCATTCACTGCGCATGCGGGGAGGATGAATTGCGTCAGTTCTGTGGATATAAAAGGATGCAGCTCGCAAGCAGTCATCATTCAGAGGAAAGACCTGCTGCCAAAGACATCTTGAGGGGAACACCATGGGGAAGAAGAGGACGCCTGTGCCTACTCCTGCCAGGCCTTGGAAGAAGGACAGAACCACCATCCCATCCCCTGGCGCTGACTCTGAAGCTGCTGGTGCTGCTGCTGGTGGTGGTGGTGCTCCTGGTGTTGCTGGTGCTTCTGCTGGTGCTGCTGGTGCTTCTCCTGCTGCTGCTGCCGCTGGTGCTTCTGCTGCTGCTGGTGGTGCTTATCCTGCTGCTGCTGCTGCTGCTGCTGCTTTTCCTACTGCTGCTGCTGCTTCTCCTGCTGCTGCTGCTGTGATGGACCAGCCCCAAGTCCCTCAAAGCCCTGCTGCTGAAGGCTCTGAAGCCCCTGCCAGAGGGAGGAAGAGGCAAGGCAAGGAGAAGGGGGAGAGGAAGCTACTCCATTTCCGAAGACCATGAGAAGGAGGTGCTGGAATGGCTGAGGGAGAACAAGTACCTGTGGAGGAAGGGCCACAGGCTCTGTCGCGACACCAAGAGGAAGCAGGCAGTATGGAGAGAGAAGGCGGAGAGCCTGAGCTACACTTCAGATGTACTCCTTGGATGGTGGAAGCACATGCACACCTGGTATGGCAAGCTGCACCTGAAGAAATCCGGGCAGGCCGCTGTCAAGCTCACTGACCGGGAGACCTATGTCATGGCCAAGTGCAGCTTCCTGGAGGGTGAGATCCACCACCGAGGAGCAGCCCTTCTGTCAACCCTCTCCCTCAGACAGCCCACAGAGAGCCACTCCTCTTCCAGCCAGGAGACAGCTACCGTGTCCAGGCAGGTGTCTTTGGAGGGTCTCACGACAGAGACCCCCCCCCCAGCTGCACTCCCCGTGCCAGAGGACGTGGAGGATCCCCAGTCTCAAATGGAGCAAGAAGCGGCAGCCACCAGAGACCAACCCACCCCCACCCCCAGCTCCACCTCCACAGAAAGCAGGCAGAAAGGCAGACCGGAGGGACAGAGCCATACTGTCCTCTTGGAGATCAGGGACACAATAAAAGCCAGCACAGATCTCCTCTCCAGCTGGTCCACTTTGACATACCATCCTCTAACTGCAAGCCCTTCATCACGTACGTGAGCCAGACCCTCATGGACATGCCCGAGGCCCAGTACCAGGCGATGAAGGAGAGGATCACAGCTCTTCTGCACCACCCTCCAAGCCCAGCTGAACCTGCTGCTACCCAGTCCAGGTCTGCTCCTTCACCCCAGGCGATGTCACAGCCTTTCCACGGATTTCAACAGCCCCTCGCCTACCACTACCAGGACTTCCCAGTCCAGACCCAGGTTCCTCAGACGCCACAGACACCTCAGCTGACCGAGCTGCAGACCAGATAGCCCCACTACACTCCTTCTTCCTCCACCCCACAGCCAAGCCCTTTCTCAGAACATCTGTCATCAGTCTTGGGCCTCACATCCCAGGTCCTTGATGAAGGGCCTCTCAACCTCACGGGACTGAGTCAGCTCTCTGAGAGCTTGCACACACCATCTCCTGTTGTACTCTCGGGGCTAGGCACCCCAATGGCGCCTCAGACCAGCACTCCAGCAACAGCCATCTCTATAGACCTTGGCCCCTTTACATCTGAGACCATGGGCACGCATCAGAGTGACTGAGAAGAGTGCCAGAGACTGAGTTGTTACCTGTTCACTTTATCTTTGCTTAAAACACTTTGCTTGGGTCATTTTGCTTTTTAATAAAGTCATACAGTTTGTTATTAATAAAAGTTATCTTTGCTTCACACACTTGGTTCATTTTTTTTACTTAATAAAGTGTTGGTAAAAACTTTGAAAAAAGGGTTAAGCCTTTGCATGCTTGTGGGATGGGTAAGGATAGCTGTGGGATGGATAGGTGTGGGATGGGTAAGGATAGCTGTGGGATGGGTTAGGATAGCTGTGGGATGGATAGCTGTGGGATGGGTAAGGATAGCTGTGGGATGGGTAAGGATAGCTGTGGGATGGGTAAGGATAGTTGTGGGATGGGTAAGGATAGTTGTGGGATAGATAAACGTCCAGTGCAAGCATAGTGGGACTGTATGGTCCACCCTCCCAGCTGCCACACGTATGGCCCTTTATTATCAGTAACAATTTATTCATTGATCAACACATTTCAACATGAACAAAACTCTTTATTAATGGCCTGTTCATTGTAGGGCCACTCAACATACATGGCACAATCTCATCAGTGTTATGAGACAGGCTGAAGGAAGCATCCATTAAGCATCTACCATCCTGTCTTGCCACTCCACTGCTCCAGCTGGGGAGTTGCACCAGTGTTTCAGGAGGTTGCGCTGCTCCTTCCCTTCACATGAAGCTCTGTTGGGGCCTTGCACATCCACAGTGTCTGTCAGGTTTTGTCCTTGCCTCCATTCACCAGGCTCCATGTCCCCATTGCCTTGTTGGCGGTCCACAAGCCTGTTCTGCAACACTGGGTAGCGGGTGCGCATGAGATTGTGCAGGATGTAGCAAGCTTCCACGATGCTCCTCACAGTCTGTGGGCAATGCTGTATGGTGGTGAGAAGTATCTGGAATCTGTTGGCCAGCATGCCAAAGGCGTTCTCCACCACCCGTCTTGCCCTGGACAGCCTGTAGTTGAAGGTCCTCTCATCCCGGGTGAGGTATCTGGAAGTGTAGGGCTTCATGAGGTAGGTTCTGAGGGAGAAGGCATCATCACCCACGATGAAGTAGGGCACATCTTGTGTGTCATTGGGCAGAGGGTCTGGATCTGGGAAGCCCATGATGAGGTTGCGTTCCAGCCCCTCCTTGAGGTCATTGGTGTTGTATATCTGGGCATTTGAAGCTGACCCGTTGCCTGAAGCATTGATGTGCATGAACTTGTAGTCAGCATCAACCATGGCAAAGAGGATGATGCTGAAGAAGCCCTTGTAGTTGAAATAAGTGGACCCTGAGTTGGCTGGAGCTTTGCAGACCACGTGCTTCCCATCTATGGCTCCAACGGTGTAGGGAAAGTTCCACTTCTGATACCACTGCTCTGCAACTTTCCTCCAGCCTTCTTCAGTGGTGGGACACTGGAGGAGCTCTTCCACATATTCTTCGATGATGGCCTGCACCACTTCTCTGATCACAATGCTGATGGTGTTGTGTGGCACCCTCTAGGCATAGTGCATGTTTCTGTATGTGGTTCCAGAGGCCAGGTGGCACAGAGTCAGTGCCACCTTCAATCCAGGGTCCAGGCTGGGACGGAAGTTGGTGCTCGGCTTGGTCAACCTGGGTCTCAGACGCTCCACAACTTCGTCAAACATGGCTGGTGGCATCCTCATGAAGTGCTGGAATGCACGAGGGTCTTCGTTCCTCAGCTCCACCATCAGCTTGTCATAGAGTCCAAACTCCACTCTTCTCCCGATTCATCTTTGGACCAGACAGCTCTTGGACGTCTCCTTTTCCTTGCTTAGAAAAGGTGAAACAGTCTGAACAGGGCTTGGTTCTGGTGTTGAATGATGGCGGCTACCAAAAGGAGTGTGCGATGATCCATGGTGGAGATCAATGGATGATGTGAAAGAGCAAGAGCAAGGCTGAAGAGGTCTGCACACCAGGGCTGCTGGACTGATAGTGAGATCCAGATGATTTCCTCCCCCTTTTTATAGGAAATGTCGGTTTTCCGCTAGGTGTCCTTCCACATAATCTAGACATCTTCTAGACATCCTAAATATCCGAGGTACGTCCCATATACGAACGTTTTGTCCATTTTAATGTTTTATATCCGAGCTGCATCCGCTTTCATCCTTTCTATGTCCATGCTGTGTGGACAACTAACGCTGTGTGGACGTTCCGCGTACCTTTTGTTTCCTCCCTCTTTCCATTTTCAGATGCAGCGGATGTGAGTTGCGTGGATGCCCAGAGGATGCCGAGAGGATACATCGGACGTGTAATGGATGACAACGGACATAGAACTTTTGTTGCCCGTATGTGTCGCGGATGTAGATCGTACGCGGTGGAAAGTTCATCCGCTCAAAAAGTTTTTGTGCAGCTCAAAACTTTTTGAGCGGATGAAATGTTTGACGGATAGAGCATTTGAAAGACGTACGCAGTGAGTACACAACGGATGCATCGCGTTTTCCAACGGATGGCAAGCTTTTTTGTCAGTTTTACATCCTCCTTGCATCCATTGGTGCACTGTGACATGGGCTTTACAAGGAAAACCGAAGTTTTTATTTGTGGCCTTTGTTCATTAAAATACTTTGCACTAAAAATAGCTTTCTTGAACAATCTTCTGACAATATGGAATTTTTAAAAAACTGTACATTTTTAGTTATTGTTTTGAAGTTATGCAGTACAAAATTATATGCTTAGCTGCCTCTTTAATTAGTTCTCATTCTGTCTTCCATGATTTATAGCTTTACAGTTCCCAGAAAAATGATATATGACTTAATGAATGGTAAACCCAGAATGAATTCTCAACTCCAGTTAATTGAAGATGCTGCAGGAAAATGAAGTAGAAGGAAGCATCTCCTGTAGAGAGCCTCTAGTGTTTTCTAGTTTGGGATTTTAGAGTTTTCTGAGCTCTAATATTCTGGTTGGTTTTCTGTTTTCAGTTTATATAAATGAAAAAATCCACAACTTTTAAAAGGAACAAAATATTCCTTGGTTCTATAGGAATTCATCTGTTATCCAGAAGATCATAATGGTCAAATTGGAATCTAGAATTCAAGACTAGACCGAAGGGTAAGGTGGCATAACAGAACACCAAATATTCAGTTTTGGAAAGTCACTGCCAATCAGTATGGAGAAAACTAAACTTATAGCCAATGATATAATATTGTATTTTACAGTATTTTCGGCAGCTTCCTATGTATGGAAATTATCTCATAGCCGATGGAAATTTTAAAGAATTCCTCAGCTGTAAAATGCAGCTTTTATTTAGAAAATTATGATACACATGATACATTTTAGCATGAATGACATTGAGATGTTTTCAACCAACATTCTTTTGTTCTGGCTTAAATCCTATGCGCATAAATGGCTTCTTGGTGGTTTAGAGAATATATTCTTATTATTCCACCAGCTGATTCTGTTGGAGCCCTGATTGACTTCTAGATTGAATAAATGATGTGGGTAAGTAATATAGTGGAACTTAAAAGTTTTTGGACATTTTTGAATTTTGAATTTAAATGACAAAATGAGAGAGACATGCTGCAAAGATCACTAGATAAAATTATCTTGTACAGTGTCTTATGCCTAACCTCCTCACTTTCCTTTTTGCCCCTTGGCAGGTTGGAGAGATTATTTAAACAAGTTCACTCTTCCTGAGCTGCTTTTGTCTGCTTCACAGAACATCCCTAAAAAGTGTTAATAAGCTCAACTCTGTGACTTTAATTAGTCCATTAGAACTCTCCCATGACTGTCAGCTGCTACTTGAAACTGACCAGATCTTAATCAGTTTCCTAGTGAAGGCTTTTGTTGTTTTAAATTCATGCATTGGTTGGAAAATGAATTTTTCATTAGTGTTTTATTTGGGAATGGTTGCTTTCCAAGGCAGTTGCTACCTGCATACAATTACTTAGTGCTTTGCTTACAGAATAGACCCATATGAAATATCTAAGTTTTCAAGGAACCTAGTGAAATCATTACTAGACTGATAGGGTGAAATCAGCAGAAAAGTTAAGAGTTCTTACCTATTTGATGGTAATGGTATAAAGAAACTACTCTTTAAAGTTTTTCCTTTCTACAGTTATCCATTTGAGGGTTTTTTCAAGTGGTCAGAGACAGTAATGCCGTGAGGAAGGAAAATGCAAGCCATCAGAGTACATTGCAGTGGACCAGTAGGTCAATGATAACTTCTGGGCAGTTATACTTTTTGGTTAATAATTTGAATAGACTGATGCAGTTTTTCCATAGCTTGGCACTGCTTAAATAAATCTTCTAATTAACACTCAACTTGATTAGAAAACCCGAACGCTCAGTTTGAATTATGTGAAACAAGAACATGAACATTATTATAAGAAACACTTGCATTCCAATGACAGACACCATGAGCAATATACCAGCTTTCAGTTAGTCCTGTCCAGACACTTATTAATGAAGTGAAGAACAATTCCCAACTATGTTCCACTTTTCCGTTCTTACTTAAGGTCCTGCAATTGGGGATGATGGCTTGGTTCTCAGGATTTCTAGATAATACAGATTATATAGGTTTATCTCAGACTGGCTTCAAACCAAACCTGCATGTGGGACAGAAACCAGATAGGGTATTGGATGACCAATAATGGCATAGTCTTTGTTAATTCTGCTGAATTTCCTGTAGTTTTTAGTACCATTATACATGGTGTTTTTTTTAAAAATTATCTTAGAATTATCTTAGAATGGTACTATATTTTATAATGATTATTTCTTGAAAGGGCTGAGTTCAGAAAGTGCTGCATGCCCTGTCTCTCATTGTATCTACCAGCGCCTGTTCTCGAATAAGATTTCCCCTCCCTCCCTCCCTTCCAATCCCTCCCCCAGATTCAAATGCCACCCTTGTATTTCAAAGGACCTTAAAGATCTGGCTCTCTGCACAGGCCTTTGGAGACAACCCCTAATATTCCTTTATTTCCTTCTGTTCCCCTCTGGATTTTTTGTTTTTGCCATCGTTGTTCTTTTGTGTTGTGGGATTTTTTTTATTTACTTTTTTTTTTAAAAAAATGTTTTAACAATTATAAACCACCCAAAGTTGCTGACATAAAAATTGAAAATATTATTACGGTTGGTTGCACATATTTAAGGCCCGGTCCCACTGGCCGACAGATGCAAAACGTATGCATAAAGGACACAGCGGACGAGCAAAATTTCAGGAGTGGCTCCATCAGTTGTCATCCGCTCCGAAAAGTGGCAAAAATTTGCATAAATAGAACGGAAAAGAACGGACGTGGGTAGTATCTAGCGGGGATGTTAAATGGATGTTCATAGAAAGCCTAGCGGATGACACCTCCGAAGGGGTTCTGGGGGAGAATTGCAAAGCGGACACATTGGATGCATCACATACACCTAAAGGAAAGGGGATGCTGCGCGGATGTATATCGGATGCAAACCGTTCACTGCGCACCCTTTCTATTTCCGTGCTACTAACGCTGTGTAGACGTTCCATGTACCTTTTGTTTCCTCCCTCTTTCTGTTTTCAGCTGTAGTGGAAGTGAATTGCGAGGATACCCAGAGGATGCAGAGAGGATACAGCAGATGTTTAATGGATGATAAACGGACATAGAACGTTTGTTGCTCGTATGTCACGGATTTACATCGTACATGGCGGAAAGTTCATCCGTTCACAAAGTTTTTTGCAGCTCAAAACTTCTTGCGCAGATGAAATCACAGTAGACAGATGCTCGACGGATAGAGCGTATGAAACACGTACGCAATGAGTACACAACGGATGCATAACGTTTTCCAACGTATGGCAAGCTTTTTTTAACCTTTTACATCCTCTTTGCATCCGTAAGTGCAGTGGGACAGGGCCTTTAGACTACATTTGGCATTTTTGTCTTCCTACTTGGGATAGGCAGATGTTGTTGAATAGGAGCAGGGGTGGGATTCAAATTTTTTAACAACCGGTTATGTGGACATGGCTTAGTTGGTAGGTGTGGCTTGGTCATGTGATTAAGTGGGCGTGGCCAACTCGATGTCATGTCGAGGGGTGCTTCTCGCCTGGCTTCTCATGACTGGAGATGCTGCAATGGTCGTAAGTGTGAAAAATGGCACTTTTTTCAGTGCCATTGTAACTTTGAATGGTCACTAAATGAACTGTTGTAAGTCAAGGATTACCTGTACAAAAATACAAAAAGCTTCTTTGCTTGCAACAAGCTCCCCTAAATACCAGTCATTAGATTAAGAATACCTGCAAGCCAGAGTTACAAATCAGGCAGGGTGCCAGAGCATCTTGAGGAATTAAAATAGCTAAAATGCAATTATAACTATAAGCAGCCAACCCTTGCTCATAAAGTGAAACCCTTTAGCAGAGAGGTCATTTAAGCTCTCCAGAAAAAGCACACCCAGGAAAAGCAATCCTTAGATCCATTTGCACCACTTAAAGCTGGTCTCACTCACCTCACAAGATATCCTAAGGAAATCATCCAGATTTAAGGAAAGATCACATGCCCCCCAGGAAGGCAATTAAAAAAATCAGTACCAAGTTTGCATCCTGCCTCTTGGAAGTATACCCCAAAAGGACAGTTCCAGATAGTACTAAAACAGTGAGGAAGACCACCTTTCCAGATAGAAAAAGAAACCATGAGGCAGGAAAAAATTCAAACACAATACAAATAATTAAATCACAACAGTAGCTGTTGCTTGTTAAACCAATTACCAGAAGAAATAGACAAAGAATTAGCCAGTTCTCCTATGAGCTGTTCAGAGCATCCAGAAGTGAGTGGGAGGTTCTTCAGTCTCTGCATTTGTAGGCTGAGCTTGATTTGTGGAACGCTCCTCCACCACGGGACTCCTCAGCGTTCCCCAGTTTTTTGCTCAGCCTCGTGAGAGATAGCCAGTGCTTTTGATGCTTCCTTGACCAAAATAGGAAACAATTAGTTCATGACCAGCAGGTTTGATTGTAATCAGTTTTGTCTCCAGCCTTCTTCCCAGTTGATATTTAAGCCTGACAACTCTGTTTAGGGGAAGCGCCGTTTGCGCCTCCTCAAAAAAAGGCAGCAGGAGGCTTCGGCGCTGCTCCGCACCACCTCCCCACAACCAAATTACTTCCCCCTGCCAGTTTGATTGCCGCAGCGCTTTTATTTCGTTTATTCTGTTAGTGGCTTGAGCCTTTCGCTAAAAACAAACAAACAAACAAACCTGAGTTGTATCGACTTTCTCCCTCTCCGAACGCTGTTTTAAAGTGGAGAAGTTAACTAGCGTTAATTTCCATTTTTTCCCCCGCCTTTAGCTTAATAGAGAACTCCGGCCATTTGGTTTATAAGGTAGGAAGCTACCGCTTGAGGAGCGCGTGAAAAATTCATCTGCCGGAGGCCATTTTGTGCTGCCAAAACCTCGTGGCTGTGCGCCTGTCATTTCATTCTCGAGCTGCATGAGGTATTTCTGCTCGGAGCAGCAGACTCCCTCCAAAGATTCTGGGAGCGATGATACCCTTGTCTTGGCTTATTTGCATTCGAGGATATTTATTACGTTAATGGTTGGCTTAACCCTCTCAACCTAATTATCTCAGCAGCACAACAGCAAGCACCCAGGCCTGTGTCCGTCTGTGCAGGGAAGCTGTTGAAGGGCCCTTCAATTATCAACCCGGGCCTTAGGCGTTCGCAATTTGGCTAATTTGAATTTATATTATATCGTTGTTATTCACTTAATATTCCTATACTTATTACTATAGAAATATATATATACGTGCATATATATACATATACACATACACATACACATACACACACACACACACACACACACACACACATATATTACTGCTTATAAGAGCAATAATAAAAACAATTAAAAAAACAACAACAATAATAATATTTGTTTTGCAGTATATTTTAATTTCAATAAAATTATTACTGAGATACGACTCATTTTACACAGGTAATGAAAAAAAAGGGGGGGGGGCAATAAAAACATTATCAGGGCAACCGGTCTTGACTCAGATCAGGTCCCTGGGCATGCCAACTGCCTTCTCTGTATTTTATATCAAGCATGCTGTAATTCTAATCTTAATCAAAATGGCAGATGTTTCCACCTCTCAGGCCTCTTCCTTGAAGGCAAAAGCCAAATCTTAACATGAACACAAGCAGGCCAAAGGGACTTCTAAAGCCTCAGAAAGGCACACCTTAAGGCGCCATAAAGCCTTACAAAAGGAGATAGACAAGCACACTCGGGAAGCGCACAATGTACCACAGGGCTTCTCCTCTGCCAGCCCGTTTGTTTCTTCACACCCTCCTCCTCCCCTAGATCTCTCCCTCTCATCCAGGCACAGCTTGGCTTCCCAAGGCCAACAGGCCCAAATCCCTGGGACACCGACAACACGAAGGGCTCCTGAAAGCACATTCACTCTGATGGCTGCTGGCTTTCGTCAAGGCAATAGTCTCATTGAGGAAGTCTCAGAAAGGATGAAAGCCTGGATGGAGCTGGCAATTCGCCAGGGGATCGCAGTGGGGCTTCAACATGCAGTGATGTCCAGGCAACAACCTGTGTTCACTGACCAGGTTGGAGCAACACCATACCCAGGTACATTTACAGGGGAAGACGCCCCTCCAAAGGCTGGAGGAGGAGGAGGAGGAAGTGGATCAAATTAATAAATTGGATGAGTCTGAATTGGGATCAATGCATGATAGTGAGCCCCTGTCAGAAGCAGATTCCTTAGGAGGAGAAATGTCTGAGAATGAAGGTGTTATTCCTGACCAACCTGTTTTTACAGGCTTATTCCGGCCACAGCTTTTCAGCTCTCTTGTTTAAGGCAAAGAACATTGCACGCCTTAAACAAGTCTAACATGTCCACCACACCTAATCCTGCAGAAGAGGGACCAGAGGATCTGATATTCAAACAACCAGTAGTTGAAGCAGATGTGATCCCAGTTCCGCCTATGTTTTCGGACCTGGTACAGAAGCAGTGGGCCTCTGCAGCGATGGACACATCCCCAACTGGATATGACAGGAAATATTTCAATTTGGCCCCTGAATTCTCAAAATTATTGAGTACTCCCGAGGTAGATGAACCTATAGTGGTTTTAGTGTCCTCCTCTATCCCCAGTGATGCACTGGAGGCATTAAAGTCAGAGGAAAAACGGGCTGAGCTAGCCCTATGCAGAGCTCATCAGTCTGATGCACAGGCCATCAGAGCAACCACGGCTGTCTCATTCACGCGGTCGTTTCTCAGACAGCTCCGTCTGTTACAACAACACGTCCCTAATCCTAACCTTAGAGCGCATCAAGATATCACTAAACTTATTGCTGCTGCTGAATTCTCAGCTGACACAACTTATCAGGCAGTCAAGTTCTCAGCCAGGGCCATTACCTCACATGTCACAGCACGTCGCTTGCTTTGGTTAAAACACTGCCAAGCTGACTTCAAACACAAATCCAAGCTGGCCTCATCCCCCTTTGTGGGAGACAGACTGTTTGGTCCTTCCCTTGATCCGTTACTAATCGAAACCCGTAACAAAAAGAAAATTCTCCCTTCCCTTTTTCAGAAGTCAGATCCTAGAAACTCCCAGTCCTTTCGGAGGGGATCCTTTCGACCCTTTTATCAGGCTTCCTTCTCACCCAGATATCAGAGACTGCCAGCATTCAGACCAGGGCAGCAGTCAGATAGGTCCGACGCATTGGACAGAAGCAGAAGGGATGGGCAATCCAAAAGAACCTTTCAGGGAGCAGGAAGCAGGTCCTTTCGGCGTCCAAGATAATTTCCTGGACCCCATCCCCATTGGCGGATGCCTTAAATTATTCGCCGACCAATGGGATTCCTCTACCTCTGATTCTTGGGTCAGAGATACAGTTAGATTCAGCCTTGCGCTGGAGTTTCAGTCCACTCCCCCAGATTTCTTCATGTCATGCCCTCTCTCCAGAGATCCGATTAAACACAATCTCATGGATTCCGCAATCCAACATCTGGATATACGAGCCATCCAACCAGTAGCTTCCAATCAACGAGAGCGAGGTTTTTATTCACACCTTTTCATTGTGCCCAAAAGTTCGGGGGGGTGGAGAGCGATATTAGACCTGAAACGCCTCAACCGTTTCTTAGTATATCGCAAGTCTAAAATGCATACCCTCCAATCAATATTGCTGGGTGTCAGGAAGGGGGACGTCCTCACGTCCATAGATTTGACGGAGGCAAACCTGCATATTGCTATTCGGCCTTCCCACTATAAATTTCTGAGATTCTGTTATAATAACCACCATTTTGAATATGTGGCTCTTCCCTTTCGGACGAGCTTCTGCCCCGAGGACCTTCACGAAGATCCTCGCAGCGCTAGCCGCTCATTTCAGGGACATCCCCGTACGACTCGTGTTATCTTGACGATATCTTGATTTTATCACCTTCCATCCATGAAGCAGTCAAGGACACTCAAAACACATTACAATCCCAACAAGACCATGGCTCCTTAATAAATTGGGAGAAGAGTAAATTAACACCATCGACTCGGATGATCCATTTGGGGGCGGTCATAGATACCGTGGAAGGCAAAGTTTACCTGTCACCAAATAGACTAAATAGCATTCAGCAATTAGTTAAGCAGATCAGGGCTATTAAGAGGGTGTCCCTAGCTGACCTATCAAAATTGTTAGGCAAGATGATCTCATGTATTTCTATCATCCCTTGGGCCCGCTTACACACTAGATCCCTCCAGTGGTTCCTGCTACCGTACCAGTGCTCCGGCCGAAGTAACTCCAAACACAAGGTCAGGGTGCCACCAAAGATTCTCATATCTCTCCTCTGGTGGACCAGACCACTCATCAACAGAGGCTGTCTCTTCAAGCAGCCACAAAGACTCACCATCACCACCAATGCCAGTCTGTTTGGATGGGGATCTCATGTCCAGTCGCTTTCAACCCAAGGCCGCTGGTCCGACATAGAAGAGTTGTGCAGCATAAACTGGCTGGAGCTTCGAGCGGTACACCTGGCTCTCCGCAGCTTCCTTTCCCTGGTACGCGATCAGCACATACTGATACTGACCGACAATGTAACAGTCAAAGCTCACATAAAAAAATGGGGCACACAATCGAAACATCTCATGCAAGAAGCGGAACGTTTGTGTCTTTGGTCGGAGAACAACCTACTTTCCATCAGAGCAGAGCACATTTTGGGTCTGTCAAATACACAGACTAGCTGAGCAGGGCCACCATCGATCAATCGGAGTGGTGCCTCCATCCCTCCTTGTTTCAAGAAGCGATCAGGACATTTGGACAGCCGGTGCTGGACCTGTTCACTTCCCCCCTCAACACTCAGATCCCGAGATTTTTTTTCCAGGTACCCATCACAAGGAGCAGAGAACTTTAACTCGCTCTGCTGTCGTTGGCCCCCGGGGCTCCTCTATGCATTCCATCCACTTCCACTGGTTCCCAAGGTCATCCAGAAATTACTAGACGAGAGGGCGGAACTACTTCTGGTAGCTCCTTACTGGCGCCTAGGTGGCCATGGTTTGCAGATCTCCGCAGCCTCTCTGTATCACCCCCTTGGATAATCCCGCCAGACAGGATTTCATTAACTCAGGGACCCCTTCACCATCCGGACCCTCATTGGTTGCACCTGACCGTCTGGAGGTTGAGCAGAGTGGTTTGAAGAACAAAAACTTTTCCAACAAAGTTATCGCCACTATCCTAGCCGCCAGACGCACCACAACAACTCGCATTTACAATACCACATGGTCCACTTTCTGTAAATGGTGTACCAAGTGTCGAATTGATCCTACCTCCCCTTCTGTGGCTTAAATTCTAGAGTTTTTACAAGAGGGACTTGACAAAGGGTTATTACCTAATACGTTGAAAAGACAGGTGGCGGCCTTGGCATCATTTCTCACTTGCGAAGGCCTAAATTCTCTTTCCCATCATTCACGCATACGGTCCTTCCTTCGAGGAGCCACCAATTTACATCCTCCAGCAGTGCACCATTATCCCACCTGGGACCTTAACAAGGTCCTTGTCACACTCACTAAGGGTCCTTTCGAACCTTTGAAAACGTCAAGCATCCAATTTCTGACGTATAAGGTAGTTTTCCTTGTAGCGATCACCTCTGCTCGTATTTCAGAGATTGCAGCCTTGTCTATCAGACAAGATCTCTGTGTTTTCCATGCTGATCGGGTGGTCCTTTGCCCTGATCCTACATTTATACCCAAAATCAATTCGGCTTTTCATAGGGCACAAGAGCTGATTCTTCTTAATCTTTGCCCCAGACCAGCACAAGGGATGGAAAGGCAATGGCATAAGCTTGATGTGAGGCATACATTGCGAATTTATATCAATCGTACAGCGGCTTTCAGAAAATCGGAGGCCTTATTTGTGTCCTTTCAGCCCAACACTCAGGGATGCAAGGTCTTCTATGATAGGCCATTGGTTACGGGCTGCAATAGTGAAAATGTATCAGACTCAATCCCTGCAGGTGCCCAGGGGATAACAGCTCATTCAACAAGGAGTGCCGCAAAATTTGCAGCGTGGGCCACACAGGCACCAATATCTGAAATTTGTCGAGCCGCAACCTGGGCCTTTCCATCGCCATTCATTAGGCATATAAAATAGATGTGTTTGCATCCGCTGAGGCTTCCTTTGGCAGAAGAGTTCTGCAACGGGTTTACAGGGACCAGGAAGAGATTCCAGACCAGACAGAGTTTCTCCCGTAGGACAGGCCAAGCTTTGGTATGTCCCACTCCTGGATGCTGTGAACAGCTTATAGGAGAAAGGGCGTTGGTACTTACCTTACACAACCGTTCTCTTTGAGCTGTGAAGAACATCCAGCCCCACATTTTTCCATCTGGTGGGGTCTTGTTTCGGCCAATGAATTGTTAGGGCAATGAGGATGAGGGCTTTTATTTCTCTCGTCTTCACCAAAACTGGGGAATGCTGGGGAGGAGTCCCATGGTGAAAGAGCGTTCCATAAATCAAGCTCAGCCTACAAATGCAGAGACTGAAGCACTTCCCACTTACTCCTGGATGCTCTTCACAGCTCAAAGAGAACGGGCGTGTCAGGTAAGTATCAACGCCCTATTTCTCAACCGAGTTTATTTTCAGGAACAGAGATTAACCTTTTTCCTTCCAAACAAAGCTGAATAGGGAAAACTATCCCATCAATAAACACAGGATTAAATGTCATCAAGGACAGAATTCAACTTCACCAAAAACCAATTTTAGACCAAAACTCAGAAAGGGTTTGTAAACTCACGTTTGAATGCCAATCTTTCTAACTAGCCAAGAAACCTTGCTGAATGTCACTCATCTTGGTTCCTTGTCATTAAAAGCTCCTTTCCTGTTATTCAGTTATTTCTTTAAAGTGCTGATTGTTGCAGGTGGCTGGAAGTATCTCCTCCCAACAGCAGTGTAAAAAGCTTAAAATAACCCTTCCCCTTTAAGAAAGTTTTTTAAAAAATCCTCCTTCGGAGACAGTAAGTCTAGGCATACTGCCAAGAATGTAATAAGGGTGGAAAAACTGCTTAGAAAGTTAACAAGGGGTTCTCAGAACTGGTAGAATCCCACCCCTGATTAGAATGCAGTATTGAAAGCTTACTCTGCCCACAGCCAGTTTAAATTTGATTCAGCCTTCCATCCTTTTGAGGGTAGTAAAATGAGGTCTCAGATTGTTGAGGGCAGTATGCTGACATTTGTAACCTGCTCAGGAAGTGCTGTAAAGCACTATTGAGTGGTATATGTAAGTCTGTTGCTATTGCTATTAAATGTAAAGACACATACACATACACCAAAATTAGTAGGAAGCGTGGGAAGAATGCAGAGACTATCACTGATGGGACAGAGGCAAAATCCTGTGCAGTGGTGAAGAATCATTATGAATAATAAAGTTTCAATAAAACTCTGTAGGACAGCTGGTTAAAAAAAAACAAAGCTATGTTATGTCATGGGTCCAGAGTATCAGAGGAGACCTCTTGCCTTAATGGAATTAGCATGCTCAGCTCACTTGATTGGAAAGGGTTTAATGTGAACCCTGTCTGCTGAGGAATTCCAGCTGGCAGAGTCAAAGAAAAGAGCCTTTTCTGTTGTGCCCGTTCTGTGGAATATTCTACCATCAGAAGGGTCAACTACTCCTCCCTTTTGGCCTTACGGAAGAATAGCAAAACCTGATTTGTTAGCTGGCTTGCGGCTCAAAGGAACATGCTCATCACTGGAGATTGTTAACAGGGTAAGAAGTTCTCATCCCCCAAACCATCTCTTTGGTTTTAGTTTTATATATATAGCTTTTAAATTTTTTATTCTTTTTATTTTATCTTTTTATTTTCTATAAGTTGACCAGAGTTGCCTTATTGGTGAGAGAGAACATATAATTTTAATAAATAATAATGTTGAAAAATCTTTCAGAAATAACAGTGAAATGAGCCCAGTAGGATGATGCTTGAAGACACTTGATAAGACGTAACTGGGAGATTTGGAATGGGCATCTACCAAAAGTCAAAATCTGAATAAAAATCATAGTCATGCCTGCCCCTTTCCCATAGGGACAGGTTTATAACACTTCTAACACTTGTTATAGTATTAGGATATACAGCTATAACAAGTACAATCTGCAGTTCTCAAAGCAGAATATACAGGAGGATAGAGATGACCTGGGAGAAGATACAATATGCAACAACCATTAGTGAAAGATAAACTTAACCTGGAAAAAACAAGAAGTATGATAAACTATGATAAATCTATGATAAACAGACTGATTTAGATAAGATATTGATGGGTACTGAT
>BLBF01000011.1:22692324-22719258 GCA_015471245.1 Laticauda colubrina | reverse complement strand
GCCATGTGAGGTTGGAAAAAGATGTATTTGATTTAATGATTCAAAAGGACATGCTTTTCACATGCTTCTACAAATTCTTAAAAGGAGAGACTTGTGGCTTGAACTCCAACGGCTTTTACATTCCTAAAAATCATTTTTAGAGTGATTTTTCCCTTAGCTGTTTCAGCAGTTCTAATCTTAGGTCTGTGTAAACCAATGCATCCTATCAGTAATGGAGGAAGAAGATGGTGAATGTCATCAATGGACGGGGAGCAGTAGATGTAGGCAGCAGTAGAGTGACCAAGCAGACATGGAGGAAACAAGGTGGGTATGGAGAGTTGAAGCAGGCAAGTGCAGCAGGGAAGGAGAAGTGTGAGGTCCTCAGCTTGCTATAGCATGGTGTGGGCCTAATAACTGCAACCAGAATACCAGAACTGCTGTCACTAAGCAATACAATCACATGTTGTTTCCTCTAATGACTATTTTGCTTATCAGTGAAAATTCTGGTTCCAATTTGCTCATTAAGTCAGGACTACTTGTACAGCCTTTATGAAAAGAAAAAAATGTGTTCTTTTTAAAAAAAAATGATTTTCAAACTTAACAATCAATGTCTGAAATATTTCAAGTATTTTAAAATATGTATACGAACAAAAATAACAAAATAAAATATACCCAATTAATGTTACCTAAAATAGATATGATAGGAAAGAGTAAGTAGATTTATAGTTTTATTGTTAAGTATTTCATATTAATATGTGTTCAAATTCCTACTTCCAATGTATGTTACAAAACGATTGCATTTAGTTTATTTTGTATTAGTGGCAAAACTTTTTGATAGATGAGGAGAGATAATATTAGCATCAGCTAGTCCATGTTTGGAAAAACAAATGCTGGCTTTTTCTAGAACCAGTTTTAAGCACTGTTCTAAATCTTAAAAAAAAAACAGATAAACTATGATTTCAAAGTAAAGAATGACTGCAGGCTGTAATAGATCACTTTTTATAAATGTGTGCTTTTACTTACTGAACTGGTCCAAATATGTTGTTTGTGCAATACTTTGGAATAATTTAATACAAAACATCAATGTATTAAATATATATTAAGGGGGGGTTATGTAAAACAAAATTCCATTTTCAGAGTTATGTTTTGAAATGTGATCAACTTTGAATAGTGAAGAGCCTCAGTGGAAATCAGAGAAAAGCCCAATCATTGCTCCCGAAAGTAGCAATAAAATTACTTAATTATTTGAGACTAGGAACATAAAAATACATACATCATATACTAAAATCTCTTAAAACTGAGCGTTTAGAATGCTGATGTATTTAATTCCTATTTCCTGTCTTCTTTCAGACTGAAGCCATGGGGGTACTACAGTTACTAGGATTTGGGGATTTGGATTAAAGTCCATCATTATTTTTCAGTTAATACTCCCTTACAGACCAATCAGTGGTCATATGGTGTTTACCAACCCTGGATATTTAAATGCACTTGATCAGATTTTGTGCTATAATTTGTACTTTGATACAGATTATTTCTAATGTAGATGACTTGTATCTTTATGAGGGCAAAGAAACCTGATCCTAACACGTCCTCAAGCAGAATTTCCTATCTTGTGGTTTTTTAAACAGATACAAGAATGCATTTTTCATCATGATCATGCAAATGATATTCTAAAGTTAATGTCCTATCTTGATGTTTCTTCACAAAACAAAATGTGAGTGTGCACTTCCGCAAATGCTGCAAGCCCTACAGAATGAACTGCAGTTGAGACTCTTTTAAAAACACATTTGCTTTTTATCGACTATAATCATTTATTTCACATTAGAAAAATAAGTGCAATGTTCTTTCACAAAAATGAAGATTTAAAAGCAAAATATTTTACCTCAGTCGTATTTGGAGAATAAAAGAACACATTGACACCCCCAAACTTTATGCTTCTCCATTGTGGTGGAGATAGCATTCAGGATTGGGTGATCAGTCTCTGCCTGTGATTGGACTGAGTCTGTCAAAACTTTGATGACACTCCCTCTGCTGCTAGGGACCTCCCCAGAAATTGACTAAGTCAGCTTGTTGGATGACGCGTTAATTTCTTCTCTGAGCAAATTTAACAAATCTTTTCAAATTGATTGGAAAAATAAGAATAAAAACACCAATCCTGAATTCTAATGCAAGCTGGAACCGGTCTACCACTTTGACAGCTGTCAAACTGCAGCATGGCCAGGGCTCTGCCCTGATCATTGGACTTCGGATTGGCTGAGGGCCGATCTACAAGGTACTAAGGTTCTGGTTGTGGGAGGAGTTTGAATATCATCCTCACTTCCTTCCTGCACTTTGGCTTGGGAAGCTCCCAGCAGTTTCGGCCATTGGAGACGCTGAGATTAACCGCGGTAGCCTTTAAAGAGGCAGAAGATCTGCAGCAAAGAGTACAGATAATGAGAGTACATTTAGGAAAGTGAAAGGCTGCAGCATGCTCGGGGTGACTCCAGAGTAAGATCGTTGTAGTCATAGATGGCAGAATCACAAAAGGCTAGCTGCGATATCAGGAGAGGGGAGGGGGCAGCTCAACAGTCATCACGCTCTCTAAGCCCAGCAGCCCCAGAACAGATGGCTTCATTTTAAAGCCCCAAGCCAAAGGGCAAGGCTGCAGGAACCCGAAAGGGCTCCAAGGCAGCAGAGAGGGACAAATGAGGAACGGCCATTATCAAGAGGACAGAGGCAACTGCAAACTGGCAGGGCTGCAGTAGCAGAAGTGGCCATAGAGGGAGGTGAAGAGCAGGAATCTATTGAGGCTTCTCAACAACAGAGCAGCTGACAGTTACTGATCAGAGGCACAGACTGGCTCCAGAAGCAACCTTTACTCCCATGTCAGCTGGGATCAGACCAGTTAGGGCACAGGAACCTGAGTTCCAGGTTAATATGCAGGCTTTATTAAATGAGGCAGTGAGGCAAGGAGTGTCAACTGTCTTGAGACAGACCAGAGATTCTCCCTCAGAGATTTCTGCTTCTTCATCCAGACACAGTAGGAGACACAGGTTTCATTATGATGATAATCGTTTCCTGCATACAGAATCAGTTGCATATATTCCTGCTGTAAGCTCCCACTCCATCACATCTGACAGTGGCCAGCTGATGGACAGAAACTATTCCGACGATGAGGCCCTCAATGAGGTTGACCAAGGCTCTATCCCTGGCTTGTTCCAACCTGCCATCTTTAGATCTCTCCTCTCTCAGGCCAAAAAGGCGAGGCTTAGTCCCTGAACCGCGGGAGCCTACAGACCCCTCTGAAGACCCCAATGACCCATTGTTTTCTGAGAAAACACAGCAGATGTCATCCCTGCGCCAAAGATGTTCACCACAGTCATCCAAAGACAGTGGTCGTCCCTTGGGTCCGGTTCAAGTCTTTCCTCCCTAGACAAGAAATTGTTTAATGTAGGAGGCGATCTTTCCAAGGTCTTGGAAGTGCCCGATGTTGATGCTCCAAATCTACCCTTCTCTTGTATTTCCATTTTAAAAACCTTCACGGGATTACAGAATAATTTCATTTTAATTAAATAGGTGAATTTAGAAAACAGTACAGGAAGAGACATGGCATATGAGTTATCTAAGGAAACATCTCTTGCCAGTCACATCCACCCAACCCACTAGAGCGAGGAGGCAGGGAATGTTGTGGGTCCCACTCCTGAGGGAGATACACCTGGTGGGACCCAGAAGAAAGGCCTTCTCCGTGGTGGCTCCATCTCTCTGGAATATCATTTCCCCAGAGATTAGAATGGCCCTGTCACTAATACTCTTCCAAAAGACACTAAAGACCTAGTTTTGCCAGTGGGCCTGGGGAGCCCAGAGAGGGATGGAGCCCATCAAATGGCTAGTGTGACCTGCTGTCATTAGGGCAGGGAGTGGGAGTTGGTTTTTTATTTTTTGTTTTGTTTTTTATTTTCCCAAATTTTGTTCCATTGTACTTTACTAATTTATTTGATTCTTTTTGTTATTTTTTATTGTTTTTATTTTTATTTTTTGTTTTATGGTTTTACATTGTGTATGCCGCCTCAAGTTGCCATGGGTGAATAGGCAGGAATATAAATTAAACATACAAACAAATAAATGATGAAACAATAGGTCACTACAACATACCCAATTGACATCCAGCCTCTTTAAATGAAATATATATTTTAATAGTAGAAAGAATCTTGGAAAATTTCAGCAATTTTTGATATTTTTTAATAATTATTTTTATTGAAAATATTTCTTTTTTTATTACATTGTTATAAATCTTAATACAGTTAAATTAGATAGCCAAACATCACAAGCATAAAATTATTTTACTTTTTCATACAAACATACAGTATATAAAAGGGGAGATGATCTATTTATGTCATAGCCAACCATTTTCATAGTGTAAAGTCTGAGAATAAAGAATTAATGAATGGAATGGAATAAAAATAGGCATATGGTATGTTTCTGAAAGACCAAAAGGGAAGAATGTAATAAATATGAAGATGATTCACTGACTTCTCATTCAACTGCGATCATTGGCTGTCCTTTCTGTTAAGCCATTTTTAGTTCTCCGTGGCTTCCCTGGAAATCCAGAGTTTGATCATTTAGTGAAAAAGATAAGGAAAGTACTGCTTCAGATACAAAAGCAAATAAAAAAGCATAAGGTTTCATATGTTATCTGTCACAACTCCAATGGCGAACAGACTGGAGCCGAGACAGCCAAGATGCGATATGACCATAGTCATTTACTTACCTTACATTGACTGTGTTACCACATTGGCGTTATGATGAGAATTCCTCAAATGACTGACATCGACTTCCTGGCAAAGAATGGTGCAATAATGAAGATTCATGGCTGAATAGCAAGAGGGTGGTGGTGTAATAATGGTGCGAGGCAAATGGGGGATAGGGGGAATTGTCACGGAGGTGAATGGAATCACCAATAAGGGGAAAGGTGCAGTTACCATGTTTCTTTAAGGATGTCGGATGTTAGGCAGTGAAGGCAGCTGGAAGGTGATTATAGTAGTTATGTTATTATCCAGTGTATAACATGTATAAATACAGCTCTGGGTTGCAACGAAAACCAGAGCTGACTTTAACAGATTTTGATCGCTGTTACCTGTTGTTGTGGCATGGGAGACGAATAAAAACTTCACTGAAGCTACACGAATGAATTGGTATCTTATCGTTCACCCCCTCAATATCGGACGAACAGCTGACATTATCTTTTTTTCCCAGTCTGTAAATAAATATGTTTTCTCTTTCTGTGTTTCAAGCTCCCAACTAAAAACTTATGGTAATGACACAAACACCTACAACATTATTACCAGAGGTGATATTCAGCAGGTTCTGACCACTTCTGGAGAACTGGTAGCGGAAATTTTGAGTAGTCCAGAGAACTGACAAATACCACCTCTGGAGATTTTACAGTATTCTTCCCCTGCCACGCCAACCAAGCCACGCCCACAGAACCAGTAGTAAAAATTTTTGAAACTCACTACTAATTATTACACTAATTAAATTTGCCAATTCATAGACAATATTTCTCATGCAAAAGAGCAGTATCATGTTCAATGTTTTTGAAATGTGTTGAAATAGAAAACAAAATGACCATGCAACCTTTGACCATGCAACCTGTTTAACTATAACATTCAGTTTTGCCTGTTTAATTCAGTTTATTGGTGCCTGCATCTTTTATCCTACAGCAAGCAAAATATCTGCTTTGATCATACAGTTTATTTAACTTATTTATCGAAAAAGAAAGCCCTATAATTTCTAGGAGAATTTGTGCACTGCTGGAGCAATACAAGAACAAAAGCACTATTATTTTCCTCTTCTCTGATATCAACTTTTACTTTTGGTATATTTAAAACTGATGATTTAGCTCTGTATATATAGAGTGCTACATCTGTCTTGGAAAATTAGACAACTTGTTTAATTATTTATTGAATATATATATCCCAACTTTCTGCCAAAAATGGCAATCAGTAAATAAAAATAGTAAAAATAAGGATAAAAGAGAGCATGAATTCAAAATGTTTTTTATATACACAAATGTGCAAACATAAATAAAAATAAACACATAGCTGAAATTCTGCTCAAGACAAATCAGTTTAAGATCAAATATCTCCTAAATTAGAGTTTGATCTGTTGATGAAAAGACAACTAAGAAGAGAAGAGTCTAATCTTTCTAGCAAGGATCTAAAAAATCTGAACAGTTACCAAAAAGATGTGTCTCAAATTCATAGTGAACATTTCTCCAATGAGTCAGAACCAAGAAAAGGTTTTGAACCAGAAGTGGAGTTCAGCAGGTTCTGACCAGTTCTGGAGAACTGGTAGCGGAAATTTTGAGTAGTTCGGAGAACCAGCAAACCTCTGACTGGTCCCGCCCCTATCCTCTGCCTCCCGAGTCCCAGCTGATTGACTGGGTCTTTTGTTGTTCTGCATAGGAGAACAGAGCTGGAAAGCAGGTTAGTGGGGTGGGAGGGGAATGGGATTTTGCAGTAACCTTCCCCAGAAATAGGGAGGGAATGGAGATTTTACAGTCTCCTTCCCCTGTCACGCCCACCAAGCCACATCATGTCCATCAAGCCACGTCCACAGAACTGGTAGTAAACAATTTTTGAATCCCACCACTGATTCTAACCAGTGCACCATCATGGATTCTCCTTTAGATTTGGTACTATTTCCAGAGGTTATACTTCTTTGGACTTAGTTTTGCCTCTGGTTTATTGGATCATTCCTTCACTGTTTTTATTCAGCTCCCATTTTGTGCATGTCTTCCTATGCTGTAGACAATGGGTGTCATACTCTCCATGTCATGTTGCTGTCACGTGACATTTCACAATTTTTCCCATTCACAGAGCTAGATTAAGCTTGGCCTATGCATGACACATCTGGCCCATGGGCCTCCAGTTTGACACCCCTGCTGTAGATTCATTTATTACTGATAGTTTGGCTGTCCAGTTGATTATTTTTGCGAGATCAGGTTGTTCTTGGCTGCTAACAAATGCAGATAGTACTTGACCTACAACCACAATTGGGATTTACATCGTAAGTTGCTGTATTTGTAAATTGAGATGTATCTGATTTTATGAAGAAAAAAATCTGCAGTCATTAAGCATAGCTTCACACTTGTGAATCATGCATTGTGAATAACATGGTTGTTAAGCAAATCATGCATTCATTAAGTAAATCCAGCTTCCCCAATGAGCTTTTTAAAAGAAATTTGGCAAAAATGGTAGCAAATCATGATCACAAGATGCTGCAAGTAGGAGTGGAGTGGGGTGGAGAGGAGAGGCGAGGAGAACAACAGAACAGAATATTCTTTATTACCAAATGTGATTGGACATACAAGGAATTTGTCTCCAATACTCTAAGTATACATACAAGCAACAAAGTGATAAATCATAAGATACATAAATGCAGGTTGGTTGCCAGGCATCCATCTGACAATCACATGACCACAGGGATGGTGCAATGATAATAAATGCAAGTGCAAGTCCTAAGTCAGTTTTTTCAAGGCTGTTCTAACTTTGAACCATCATTAAATGAATAGCCTTTAGTTGAAGATTACCTCTGCTTTGGCCATGATCCAATGGCCATGGATGTCTTTGACTTTCTTTACCTCTAAATTTATCTCTGTTGCAGATGAGAAAGTTGGACAAACCATGGGATGGTCTCTGTAGTATTTTCCCCACTGATTACTTTCTTTCCTTCCTTTATCTTGTTCTTATTTACATTTTTGCATCCTATATTATCTACTTGGTGAACTGTTCTTTCATCACAGATAGCTTTCTAGATGTTTTTAAGTGCTATTTATCTTTTGTTGAAGAAAACCAACTTGAATTCCTCTTAATCTTCAGGTTACTAGCCTTTGCTTCCTTTTTTATTTGAAATCCTTAGGAGAATTGTCTCTCAATTGATTCTTCATTTATTTCCCGAGAGTCTTCTCTATACTTATCAGTCAGGATATCAGGCAGGTCATTCAACTGAAAACACACTTTCTGAAATTCTGAACGATATTTTGTGTTGTCATTCCCAACATATTTTGTTGGCTAAGTTTCACTACATCATATCTTTTGGATCTGACAGCCTTGTTTAATACATTCGACATTCTGTATCACTGGTTCATTTATGAACCCTGGGATATAATTTGGTGCATTCAAATATGCATTTTGAAAATCATGTGAGAATGAGGCATGTTTTTAAAAACAGTTTTAATGATGAAATGCATTCATTTTTTGTTGCCTTGTTACATTGCAGTATTTCATGATGGATAAATTCCTGTGAATTTCCTCTTATTGCTTGTATCCTCATTCCAGAGTTATTTCAGATACAATAGTCCTAATGGAGACTCCAGAGGTATTTTATGAAGCAGCCACACAATCCCGGAAAAAACATGCAGTTATTATGACTGGTAGAGAGATACAGTATTTTGCTATGTTTTCCTATGCCAACGAAGCTTTATTGCAGAAATTTATTTGCCCTTAGCAGCTACCTTCAGAAGTACAGTATATTCTCTAGATATGGATGTTTCATTTAGCCTTTAGGCTAATCACCATATGTAGACCGATCTATTTCTTACCACTGTAATTTGTAATTACAAAATATTAAGTAGTGATATACAGTATATTAAAATTACACATTTTAGCTATGAAAAATAATTGTGGCATTGTTTAATAATTGCCTGAAAAGTTAGCACTGCCATTGTCTTAAATATAAAAGGCTACTATTGCACTTTACAAAAATAGAAATACGATGTTCACCTTGAAAGTATAACAAAGCAATAAGACAACAACAGAAGGCTATCTATCATTAGTTCTGCAACAAGACTCATGAGGAATAACCATTTCTGTGCAGAACACACATTCCCCATGGATCCTCTGACCTATGTCCACGCAAATTACAAGCTCTGTATTCTGTGACTTGCTTTCCCAATCTGGGAAATCAGTTTGTTTAATAATGTTATTTTTAGTTCCTTCCAGATCAGTTGGGATTACGGTTCTCAGAAATTCTAGGCAATCAAAAGCTATTACAGAAGATAGAGAATGAAACTAAGGGAAAACTAGGATGCAGTATCAGAGTTGTATGGGGGAATCCAGTTCATCAGTGAATAGTTATTATGTTATATAAAATCATATTTTAACAGGGAGGAATTAGGTATGGAAATGTTTAATTGTGCTCCATAATCTGGAGCTGTTTCCTATTAACCCTGTCAAATTTTTCACATTGTCTTGCAGGTTTCTGTTGTGAGTTCTCAAACCTATTTCTATCACTGGAGATCTTGTGCTCAGTGATGGTAAACCTATGATAAGCATGTCAATGGTAACATACCACATTTTGCCAGCATTCTCCAACACTCATTAAAACTGTTTTTAAAAACATGCCTCATTCTCACATGATTTTCAAAGGCTGTGGATGCTGTGTGAGAATCGGGTATGTTCTTGCATAGCCTCTGGATCCTCTGGAAGCTGGATGAGGGGGCTGTTCTCTCACGTGGGCTCTGGAGCCTGAAAAAAAAAAATCCCACCAGACCAGGGTATGCTTTTGTGTGGTTTTTGGAAGCTGCAGAAAAGTATTCTCCAAAGCCATTTGCAGAACAAAGGGTTCATGCAATCTGAAGCAGCCTTAAATAGGCTGTAATGGTAGATCAACAGAAAGAGAACAATGAATTGAAGGTAAGTAGCATGCACATCCTGGGGAGTGCTAAGCCATGGGGGCAATTGCACTATTGCAAGAGTTGCATGCTTTGAGGAAGAATGGGAGGCAGCCTTTTTGAGTGGCAGCAATTGCGCTATTGAAGTTGAGGCTCTGGGGCCTGAAGCAGTCGAGAGCTGAAGTTGAGGCATCTCCCTCTTCAGGTCCAGCCTCAGTGCTGCTATCAAATGCCATTGGTCAGGGTTGCCTAGATAAGGAAGAGATAGATAATTTGTTCTCTTTTGTTTGGGTGTGTATCAGTGGTGGGATTCAGACAGTTCTAGCCAGTTTGGGTGAACTGGTGGGGAAAATTCCGGCTGGCCCAGCCCCCACCCACCCCATCCCTTCCAGAAGTCCCCACTGCCCTGTTTTGGCTCCCAGCTAAATGCAGGGAGGCCACTAAGCCCAAAACGGGGTGTGGAGAGTGCGCCACCCCACCCCATTCTTGCTCCCAGGGAGCTACAGGGAGGCCTACTAAGTTGCATGACTGGGAGCTGTGATGATCAGCTGGGAAGCGACAATGGACCAGCAGCCCTAGCAGCTGGGAGACTAATCAGTCAGTTCAGTCAGATCTGACAACTTTGGGAGATCTTTTTCCACCCGAGAAGTTGGAAGTTTGACTGAACTTTTTTTATAAACAGGTAGTCACATGGTCTTCTTTTGTTGCCCTGCATGGAGGAGAAGGGAGCTGGAAAGCAGGTTAGTGAGGTAATTGTGAGTGTTCTGGAACGGGGTGGAAGTGAAGATTTTTTATTATCTTTGCTCTTGGATGGAGTGGAAGGGAAGATTTTGCATTATAATGCAAAGTCCCATTTCTACCCCATTTCAAAATAATAATGCAAAGTCATCACTTCCACCCCATTTCAGAGCAACCACCATTATCTCACTAACCTGCTTTCCAGCCCTGTTTTCCTCCATGTAGGGCAACAAAAGAAGACCATGTGACTCTGTTTAAAAAAGGTTCAGTTAGACTTTCCAAAAAAGTTCCTCCCAAAAAGAACTTCCAACTTCTTTTTTGGAAGGTCTGCCTGAACCTTTTTTAAACTGGTGGTCACATGGTCTTCTTTTGTTAAATCTGCCATTTTTTTTCTTTATGGAAAAAGCCTCATTCTTCAAACATTCAGATGGTTTGAAAGCATTTGTCATTTTTCTTACTCCTCTGTCTGTCTTCTCCTTCCCCTAGTCTTTATCTATGCCTTGACAATTAAAGCCTTGCACCATAATTTGTTAAGGGATTTATCTTTCATCTTTTATACACTTTTCCAGGCTCCAATTAGTAGACTAAGAACAATAATGTATTTTAAAATGTAGCAAAAAAAAAAACAGTACAGAAATACAGATGATGAAACATCTTTAGACACAACACTTGCCATTTAAAATAACTTTGCTTAAAGTAGATTGCGGAGACTGTTTAATTATCTGTGGGTCACCATTGAAAAAGCATAATATCTCCATCTCTGTGTGAAGAAGTTGCTATTTCACATGCAGGCACCTAAACAACACTGACAAGTTAATGTTACAGTTGTCAGTTGCCAAATCTTTAAAAGAGATCTTATGTTCATTTCAAGTAAGGGGAACATATATAGAAATCAAAAATCTCTGTTGATTTTCTGAAGTTCAAATGCTCTCTGGGATGAGATTCAAACTCTTTCTACAAAATCCAGTGTAAAATTCTATCAATAATTTATATTGCAGGAGGAAGGCTCTTTTTGTGCATAGTGCCTATTAAGTAAAGAAGTATCACAGAAGTCATAAATTTGCTTCTGAAAATCAGAGGCAGCCCTTTCCAGACTCTAGTATTACAATCCCTTGGGGGGGGGGGGCTGCTTTTTAACCATAATTTTAAAATAAAAGGGAAAAATAATATCTGTATGATTGTTTATGTAAGCATCAGCTTTGTGGACAGTTTATAATTAAGTTTATAATTTTTCTAATGTTTAATCTTTTTCTGTTCATGCAGTATTCCTGCTGTTTAAAGCCATCTCCTATCTAACAAGGTAAAGAATCATACCCTTTACATATAACATAAGAAATGTTTTTACCACTTCCTTGAGGAAAATAAGAAGCCCTCAAATGTTGCTGTCAGCATTATTGGACTTTGTGCACAAAAGACATTTTGAATATCCTACTCAATAGCAGTGTGCTAACCCAGTGGAACATTACTCCGAGTGGCTCAAACCATGTTCTCTATAGATCTGGTTATTTCTCATGAAATGATAACATAGGCTATCAAGGAAGATGACATTTTTTTAATGTCAGATACAGAGTATTAAATTTGTAATGTCTTCATAACACTACAAAGGAGCTGAGCAATCTTTTATAAAAAAAAGGTTTGAATGGCCCAAATTCCCAAACAAAATACTTCAGGAAAATACAGTTTTGGGATATATCAGTGTTTTCTATATACTTCCAGCCAATTCATCAAAGTAACATAAAAGAAGACAAAGCACACCTGCTCTTTCTCTGAAGTTTTGTGACCTTCTCAACTCCATGTGTTAGACTCCAATATCACCTGTCCCGCACTGTTGTTACTAGATACTTATATGCTTTTTAAAGTTATTCAAAAGCCAATAAGAAATTTAAAGTACAAAGTTTGGTGGCACCTCTAAAGACCAATGAATGTATTATAGTATAATATTCATCTATACCTGTGAATCATAGGAATTTATATTGTACTAAATTTATTATTCCTGAAGACTAATGTCTTTTTATTCCAAAAGATTATTGCTTCTAATTATTTGAGAATTCTTAAGAAAATTTAAAAAAAAGCTTAATGCATGGGTCCTCTGACACCCTCCAGATGTTTTAGGCTCCTCAGCTGAATTAGCATGACCATTGGCAAAGTCTTGTGAGAATTGTAATCAAAATATTTTAAGGCATATGAACAGGCAAGAAACTAGGAAAGATCAGCAGAAGTTAGAGACAAAATACAAATATATACAGCTATAGTCCCTAGGTAAAACTATAAGTTAATTCCAGTTAGAGTTAGATCTGTCTGAATTGAAATAAAGCATCATAAGTACATGGTAAATATTTGCTTTCTTTAATGCATGAATAGGCAGCCTGGCCTACTTCAAAGAATTTGCACTAAACTGCCACAATTGTGTGGCATTGTTTGTATTGCCTGGGAGTAATAGCTATTGAAATTCAAAACATCTGTAGGGCATTCTTAGTTTAGTTTACCAACCATCCTATTAAATTGTCATGAATCAGTGTCAACTTTACTCATAGATTCTTAACTTGAGAGTATCTGTGACTTTCTGTTGTGAAAAAATTAATACACTACAATACCAAACAAAGCAATGAAGCAGTTTTCTGCAGTTTTAATACAGAAACAAATCATGATTTTCTTAATTTTACAGAAGACATTATAGACAGGTTTGTGTGCGCACGTGCATGTGTGTGTCTTTTTGCTTTACATAATCGTGTTAAGGCAGAGGATTTATATAAGCTAATTGTGATCACTGAAAATTTGACTGCAGATCTTTTTATGAGGGTAGATGAGCAAATTTCTGGCACCATTATCCTTATGAATAAAAAGTTACTTGGTAACAGAGATGGGCAAGCCTTTAATCTGATTAGCTGAAATGTTATATCATACCTCTGAGGGACTTATAGCATTTAAAGATCCTTAACAGATGGGCTGCTGTCTTGGCAGCACATAGCTTCCATTAAAAATTCATGATAAAAGAAATTGTTGAAATTAACATTATGGCATACTTAAACTTCCATCCTACATTTTGGTATTCTTAGTATTTCTCAGTGTTATTAACTTCCTGATTTTGATGTTCCTGATACTCATTACATGGCACTGGACCACACTTTTCAAAGGACTGCTTGTTTCCAATTGTTTCTGTTTGCCTCACAAGAACTAACAGGGAGGACATACCCTGGATCCCTTCCACAAAGCAATGTCACCATGCTGGACTCAGAAATCATGCATGCTTTCTCTGTTGCACTGCCTGCCTTTTGGGAACAGTGTCTCTCTGGAAATCCAAATCACCCAACCTGGTTAGATTTTTTTAAGGCTTTAAAACCTGGCTGTTCCCTCAGATATTTGAGTTGGAAGAGTGAATGAGCTCTGCTTTGTGTTGGTGTTTATTGTTCTTTTAAGTAAGTGAAATGATATCTGTGACTTTGGACATTCGTCATTTGGATTGTTGGTTTCTCTTATTGGTTTTAATTCTTGGACATTGCAGTCCTTGTACCCAAAATCATTGCCATATGACTCTGGGTGAATAAATAATAATAAATAAATTTAAAAAATAAAAAACAAAAATCTTTCCTCCTGTATGTAGCCATTCATATACCAGTATATGTGAATAAACATGCGCACGGAGAAAAAGGTATACCTACATTAGAATTTGGAAAGCCATTTCATTACCAGAGCTAAAGAATAACTGGGAGCCTCAGTGAAACCAAGGAAGATATTTCCAGGCTCTATAGTGGGGATTTTCCACTGCTAAATCATGTTTGTGCAATACTTCGGAGTACTTTCAAAAAGAGGAGAGAAAGACCTTTCAGCCAATTTACTGAAACAGGCAATTTTGCCTGTTTACCTATCAAAGGTTTTGAAGGCAAATCACTGTAATCTCTTTTTTCCAAACAACAACTGTAGATAATGGAAACACTCTTAAACAGATCAAAAGAAGGTCTCTAAACTAAGGGACCAAATATAAGTCCATGAGGCAACACTTTGAATACTTGCATTAGATTCTTGGAATCTCAAGTACAAAAAACCCCGTGTATAATTGGCACCAATTATATTACTCATATGAATATTACTCATCAAACTCTCTAAGACAGAATGGATTTTTTGACTTTAATTGAATGTGTGAACAAAATCCCTATTACACAAAGGTTAGGGGTTGGGATTTGCACAAGATTGTGGACTTAATCAGTATTAGACTTGGAATATACTTATGTTCCAAATATATTGACATCTTATTTTAAAAAGCTGCCGATTATTCTGTAATTTCTGATCTTGAATGCAATAATTTGGACACTTTCTTACAATCCTTGTTTATTTGAATGTTCAAAGATTTTTTTTGTTTTGCAGATTTTATTTTCTTTAATAGTTCTTTCATTTCTAGTAAGTTTCATTGTTGCTTAGATTCTTGGCAATTTTTTCATCAGTTGTCTTAAAATCCCATTTACTGGTATGTTGGAGGCACCATTTAAGGCACTTCTGAGTTGAAAGGTTTAGATGGTGATATCACTGTTACTCAGGGGGCATCCATCTTTTAAAGTTAATTTTATGGATTTATTCTTATTTTAGCATCTAGTTATACCTCCTATTTATTACTTCTTTTTTTGATGTTGCCACTAGTTTAATAAAGAGACACTTCTTATATGCTTTACTTGTTTTATAAATGACTTATATGAGTGTATAGAAGGGCTAGCCATCAGTTCTGCAGACAAATAAAAGTGAGGAGGATTGTTAACACATCAAAATGGTTCTAGGTTCAAAAGGATCCCAATACATTTGAACATTGCCCCTGTCTTGCAGTTTGCAGTTCAATACCAAGAAGTGCAGGATAGGCAGAACCTGGCCCAACAGTAGTACTTACAAGAAGGATATAAGCATGTGGGTAAACCAGTGGTCCTCAACCTTTTTTGTATCAAGGACCAGTTTCACGCAGAAACACTTTTTCAAGGACCGGCAAAATCAATTCTTCCCCAATAGTAAAGGGCTTCTTTACTATTTCTTTACTAAAAACATATTTTTATATATATTTTAATCACGATTATTCATTCTTTGCGGCCTGGTACAAGATGATCCACGGACCGGGACCGGTCCGGGGCCCAGTGTTTGGGGACCCTGGGGTAAACCACAAATTAAGCTTGATCCCAAAATATGTTCCACTGTGAAAAAAGTCAATACAGTATTTGGTTCCATTAACAGATACCATATCAAGATCATAGGCAGTGATTAATTCTGCTCTATGCATTGCTAGTCAGGCTGCTTCTACAATACTGTGTCCAGTCTGGGAGAAGGCGGAGCTTCGTCTCGGTGCTACAGCTGAGATCTCGGGGCTCTGAGATCTCAGCTGATATTTTCACCCCTGGTCGGTCCTAACGGACCTAAACCGTCCCGTAGAGACGGGGATTGTGAAGGGCACAGTCCCAGGATCCCAGAGATATCGCAAATCTCTGGTTTGATCCGGGAGAAGCCCTTTTGCTGGCGGTGGAAAGGCAGCCTCCAAAGCTGCTGAAGTCGGGACAGCTCCGAAAAGAAAGTGGCTGGAGCGAGGGTGTGTCGGCTGGGTGAGAAACCTCTTTTGTATTGCAAATTGGCTGAGACCTGAAAGGATATCCTGAACAAAGAAGAAACCTGTGGCTTTATTTTTGTCTGACTGGAACCTGGTTGAGCGGCGTTTTTTTAAGTGATGTCAAATTGAGGCTTGGATTCTTTCCTTACTATTTTTTTTTCTCTTTTCTGAGGACTTTAATGTGACTTTGTAGGTAACCAGATTGAATTTTTTCTTATATATATTTTTATGCTTCTTTTGATTTTTTAATTTTCTTTAGGATAGAGGCCCCCTTTGTTTCTTCTGAGTTTTGTATACATTACTCTTTTTTCTGGCTGAGGGGGGAAAAAGTGTTAAGAGACTTTGCAACACTGCCAACTAGAGGCTTGAAAGTACTTTATTTGAATTGGGGAGAAATGTATAAACACTCCTTCTCAAGGACATTTTAATGTGATAAGATGGAGGGAGAGCACAGAAAAATATTATTACAGGTGTTTTCCTGGACTCTTATCAATATTTCAACACTTGAGGCTTGGCTTTGAAGCTGCTGGAGAAGAGAGTCATAATAAGAGCCTTGGATAAATAAATAAAGTGCAGTGTGCAGTCCATATATATATATATATATATTTGTGAAACCTCTACTCGCCAGCCTTTTTGTATATTTCAATTTTAGTAATATTTTTATTTTTGCTTTCTATTTGATCCTTTTTCTTCTTTGGTTTTTTGGGCCTTTTTATTACTGGATTTTTCCATTTTGGACCATAATTGACTACTCTATCAGATGGATTGAAGATTAAAAAGAATTTGAAGTTTTTTGAAGCATTAAAATGAAAAAAAAAGTGAGAAAAAGAAGAAAGTGTTAAATGAAATAGACTGTGTGTATTTGGATTGCTTGGTGACTTTGGGACTTTTGGAAATTCTTATTTGAATGATTAAAATCATCTGGGTCGTTTAAATTTTTTCTTTTTTTTACAATGGCATTACTTATGGATGAACTGAAAATGGAATTTATAAAATATAATCAAGAGAAACAAGAAGGGAAGGATTCTTTTGGTTCTATTTTTCATTTTTTAGAAATGGCAATTTCTACATATGAGAAACTACAAGAACAAGAAGATTGGGATGAAGAAGAAACCATCCTTAATGAACAAGCAACTTTATTTGGGGAAGAAAGGGGAAAGAGGAGAAAGAGAATGGAGAATTTAAGACTTAAAAAAACAACCAAAAAAGGGAAAAACAAGGTGAAAAGTGGACACAATATCAGAAAGCAACAGAAAAGAGGAATACACAAGAGGGTGGAGATTAAGAGACAAGGGGGTAAAAAGGGTAGAGGGGAGAAACAAGGGAGGAAAGAAGGGAAGAGAAGCTACAAAGGTTTGAAACTAGATGTAAAGAAACAGATTTTATTTAGAGATAATGGGTAAACATATAACTGAAAAAGAGATTCTGCAAAGGTACATAAGATTGTGTTGTTGTATCTGTATTTGAAATAATGTTAGAAGATTGGAATAATATATGATTATAAAATGGGACAAAATATTTAATGTAACTTAGCGAAATTTTTTTTTTTAAATAAAATAAATGAAATTAAATATGAGAGAATTGAATTAAAGAAAGTAACTAAGCAAAATCTATAAGTGTTCCCATAGAAGTATGATATTTATTTAGAAAGGATTGTGTAAAATGTTTAAGACTTAAATGAATATTAATTTTAATGATATAATTTCAATTGCTATGGATTGTTGTTTTAATTATATTATATATCAAAAAAAAACTTTTTTCTTTCTGTTTTAAAATATTGAGTTTATTTTTAGAATGTATTACGCAGAATCCGAATGAAAATTATGTGTTATGTTAAGCTTTAAAATTAGGGGAAGGATAAGCATGACAAGGCATTATACTCCAATCAGTCATTACAGAAGAAATTTTGTGTTAATGAGAAAAAATAATAGACAGCTGAAACAGGACAGACAAAAGATATAAGTATAATGATTTAAATTGAGATGAAATAAATATAATAGAATTAAGAGAGTGAAAAGAGGGGAGAAGCTATATAGAAAATGTAAAATAGTAAATAAGAAATGGAATTGCTATATAAAAGTAAGTATGAACTTGAATTTATGTCTGTACAAAAAGATGTAACTCGGGATCAAACTGCCGTCCAAAAAGATATTTTATGTTTTCTATGTTTTGTGTTTTGTTGGTATATGTTTGTTTGTTAAAATTAATAAAAAAAATTACAAAAAAAAAAATACTGTGTCCAGTCTGGTTGCCACAATAAAAGAATGATGCTAAAAACATAGAAAGATTTCCAAGAAGAACAAAGATGATGAGAGATTTGGAGACTAAATCCTATGTAGAACAACTAAAGGAGTTGAATGTGTTTAGCCAAAAGAAGAAAAAACTAAAGAGAGCCATAGTAGTCTGCCAAAAGTTTTCACTGGGAAGGGAGTTTAGACTAGAGGTGTTATTCAGTCGGTTTTGACCAGTTCTGGAGAACTGGTAGCGGAAATTTTGCATCATTCGGAGAACCTGTAAATGCCACCTCTGATTAGCCCTGCCCTCATCTGTTCTCTGCCTCCTGTGTCCCAGCTGATCGGCTGGGTCTTCTTTGGTTGTCCTGCAGAGGAAAACAGAGCTGGAAATCAGGTTAGTGGGGTGGGGTAGGAATGGAGATTTTACAGTATCCTTCCCCTGCCACGCCCACCAAGCCACGCCCACAGAACCATTGGTAAAAAAAAATTGAACCCCATCACTGGTGTAGACATGTTGCCTTTAGCACCCAGGCACTGTAGCACTAAGGGTTGGAAAAGATCCAGTGGATGAAAAGTTTATATAGGGAGATACAAGCTTGAAGTAAAGAGGACTTTTTTGATTGGGAAAGCTATTAAACAATGGAACAGTTTCCTCTTGTCACGGGAAGTTTGAGTTGGGTTTTTAAGCATACTTAATATTTTAAGGAAGTAGAAGATGTTGGTGCTATTGATTGTTTTTCTTGTTATCTATCTCTTCCTTCAAACTGCAGCCTCCCCAGCTGCTCTATTTCCTTAATTTTATCTTGACAATTTAATGTAGCATGAGCAGTGAGGAAAGCTGAGAAGCCCTAAAAAATGGATGCACAGAAAAAGATGGGATTGTTCTATGCATACTCCAGTATTATAACTTAGCCCATGTGTTTTACACATGAGAATTTTATTTTGTTCTAATTCTGATAGATGGATAGAAAGACAAATAGATGAAAACATATAAAATCCCTTCTCACTCCTATGAGTGATTGATATATGTCTATGTATCTTTCTCTCTCTTTCTCTCATACACACACACGTACAGTGTTATGATTATATACATATAGTATATAAACACACAGCATTTCCTGTTCCATCACATAAAATAAAAATGGGAAAAAAAGTAAAAAATAGTTTTTCACCCCAGCATTATTTTGAAGCAATTGTGTGATAATAAGAAAGATTTAGATTAGAAATATATCTGCTTTTATGGTGCTGCTCTTCATAAAATCCTATGCTGCATTAAAGTCAAAGGAAATGCTTTTGACCGCTGGTCATGGATATACGTATAATATATAGGACTTGGTCCTAAAATTTAATTGATGCTTGAATAGTTTGCAACAGTTGATAGTAACGTTGTATGTCATTTTATATGTGTTTATTTCTATAGAGGAATATGTATAAAAGGACAATGAATTAGAAAGAGGGGATGAATGTTTCTATCATTTGTCCATTATAGTCAATTATTATGTTTCCTAAAAAATAAGACCAGGTCCCAAAATAAGCACTAGGGCTTATTTTGAAGGGAAGTCTTGTCCGCCCCCCCATGTACTTTTAAGAGTACATGGGAGGCCCATTTCTTCTGCTGGCTCGCAGCAGGGTAGGAGGCACACAGCGCAGGAGATGGAACTGCCTCACGCACCTCACATCAGCTTATCTCAGGGCTTCTACATCCAGGCCATCCATGCCCCAACACCTGCCTCGTTTTGCGGATGCAGCACCAGCATGCTGCTCAGCCTCCTGCTCCATTGTGGCCGCGAGCAAGCAGAAGAAGTGGGCTGGCAGCCACATGGGCTTCTACTACACATGGCTGCTGGGGCTGCCACCGCAAGGCAAATGTCAGGGTGTGGATGGCCTGACTGTTGGGCCCCTGGGGTAAGCCAGTGCCGGATGCATGGAGCAGCTCCACCACCCCACCTCGCCTTGTTGCCACAGCACTGTAAGCAACCAGACGGAATGGCTGGCCAGCCATGCAAGCTTTTAAGTAGGGCTTATTTTTTGGGGTAGGGCTTATATTAGACACACATGTAAAAACATGCTATGCCTTATTTTTGGGATAAGTCTTTATTTTTTGGGGGAAACAGTATATCCATATTTAAACGAAAAAAAAGAAAAAGAGAATAAAAGAAATTGGACCATTGTATTATATTTTCATACAAATAAAAAAAGAAATTTCCCTCTGAAAGATAATTGCTGAAAAAAGATAAGGATGACTGTATTTTGCAAAAACGTGAATTTGTTTTTTACTGGTGAACTATTGCTTGTGTCATAAGCCTTTATATTTCTACACAAACAGCAGTCTCTGCAGAACTGTTAGCAGTATAAAACTGTATAATTTTTATTTTTATTATTAGCCAAATTGAATCCTTTAGTGTGCAGCATATAATAAAACAATGTCTTCTGAAGATGCTGATTCAAACACTGGCTAAAATCCTACTACTTTATTTAGTTTTCAGCCTCAATTTTTTCTCTTTTTTTCTCTTCCCCTACCATCCCCTTCTTCATTTTTGTAGACATGAAGCATCCAATATGTCCTGACCACATGGCTGGAGATAAAAGTATGAATCCATCAGCAGTTCGAAGGGACTTTGAAGATAAAGGACAGAGATATGATAGGCCAGACTATCGATTAAGTAAAGAGAAAAAGAAGATGATATTTTTATTTTGTGATGTGTGCAATATTCAGCTGAACTCAGCAGCACAAGCTCAGCTTCATTACCATGGAAAGTCTCATCTGAAAAGAGTAAAACAGCTGAATAATGGGAAGATACCTACAAATACAAGCAATTTATTTGCAAGTTCCAGCACAGGTGGTACTATTATTGTTGTTATTTGATACTTACATAAACACCTACCATCCCTTTATGTTCCAAGGGTCAAAAATATTGAAAGTTGCAGTGTTTTGCCTGGTCCCAATGCTGTTGTTGGAATGTGCTGTATTTCAATTCTGTAGTTTTCACTATTCCTCTCAGTCCCTGGGTAGTTGATGCACATCTGTTTTCCATGCTAGTTGGTATAATGAAGTTAATACATTGTAGCAGAATAGACAATCCTTTCCATCTTGGATTTGCACTTTGTCTTTCTCTAGGGAGTTGGGCTGCTGATGCTGTGATGTCATTGGAGAGGACAGGACTAACATTTTCAGATCTTTTATTACTTGTGGAAGATAAATGGCAGAAGGTTTAAAGTATCTATTGTGCATATCACAGCTTTCTTCAAGACCATTGTACCTCAATGAAGTATTAACAGTCTCCTGGGTCCAAGTAATTTTTTCCTTGATTGCTGTCTGAAGGAACTGGCAGGGGCAGCGATCCAGTCTATAAGTGACAGAAGATGTCTTAGCAGACTATTAACTTAATGGGAGATTTCAGGTACAAGGAATCCAGGTAACTCAGTTGATACTTCAATAAATGTCCTGGATCCTGCTCACAAGGAGATGAGAAGTGAATAGAGGTGGCTTTGCATTAAAATATTGCTTACTATCAAGCGTGAGAAATTAGGAAATCCAGACAATTGAAATAATAAAGGAAATTGTCAGTAGATAAAAGTCAGTGGAATTCAAGATAGGTTGGATTTAGATCTCTTGTGGGTATGAAGGGACTAGAGACTGATGGCAAGTTTGACCCCTCCCTCAGGCTCAACCTGATCATCTCCTGCACCCACCCATCCACCTTGGCCCCTTCCTCTTCCATGGGTTCTTTTATGCTGCTTTCCCCCTCCTGCTTTGTGTTCATTCCAATCAAGATATGCTGTGAGGTGCTTGAAGTCTTCAACATATGTTCTTAACAGAGTTGTTGCCCTGGTGTAGCTGGTAGATATGTTTGGAAGTTTCCATTTAGATAGAGTCTTCAAAGTGTTCTCTAAGTCTAGTGGGGAAGTTTGGTAAATCATCCAGGATCATCGAGGATCATTGTTTTCAATGAGTGCAAGTGGAGCGGAGTCGATTAAAAAAATGAGGATGAAGGCGACTCTTGTTCTGCTGTTGACTGCTGATAAAGACTTTGCACTGCAATAGGAATGTTTGCATCTTATCAGACTCTTCGGTGAGAGCATGAGAGCATGGTACTAACTGGCAGTTGTGACTGGGTGGGAGGAGCTGGTGGTTGCAGTTGTTGCAGAAGTCCTTTCTGAATCAGGATCTGTACTTGCTGAATCAGTTGGTCAACACTGGCTGTTAAATTCCTTACTTCGTCTTCTATTACATCTTGAATGTATGTCTGGCTCAGGTCCCAGAGCTGTTGTTGCTTCAGCTCTGAGATCTGAAGCCATGGCTCGGGTATTTCAGGGTCTGTGAAATTTTGTGGTGTAGATGATATGGTTCAGGTTAATGTAAAATGCAAGAAATCAGGACATCCAGGCATTTCAAATGAATATAAAGGTTTATTGCAAGCTTAAGCTATCTACAAGAATCTGAACTACAAAGCAAATTGGCAGTAGATACGTATCAATAAAATTCAAGGTGGGCTGGAACTTAGATCTTTTGTAGGCATGAAGGGACTTGAGACCGATGACTCATTTGACTCCTCCCTTGAGCTCAGCTTGGTCTTTCCTACATTCTAATTGATAATATCAACTGGGGGTGTGATAGGAGGGCTCTTGTTCATTGTTTCCTAATCTGAAACACAGCCTCAAAACAACAGCTCACTGATTCAATAATGGAGAAGAAAAAATAGTGTTTCATATCTCACACTACCACTGAATAATCCTAAATCAGGCATGTATTAATGCTCGATCAGATTGACTTATTGATTTTCTCCATCAGCACTCTAGCATCACTATGTAATTTAATTTCTCACAGGCTTTCAGTAAGCCAAGGATCCATTTGGGATTTGATGAAGGAAGTCCACTCGTGTGATTTCATCTAGGGTCCAGGTCACATGACAATACAGATAGTGAACCAGTCCCACAACAAATTCACCATCAGCTTGTCAGGAAGTTCCCCAAACATTTGCTGGAAGCCATCATAATTCATGGGATACCTGGGGAGAAACATTCAAATAGGTTCAGTCCCAGTGGAGGTACCAAGTATCAGTCAATCTTAGGTAGAAAAAGAAGTTATCTAAGTATGGGGGAAATGCCCCTCCCCATCCAGTTTACTGACATGAAACAAAGGCAAAGTCCAAAGTTTGTCCACCTTCATATCTTGCTTCTGAGTTCCACTGAAACAGGCCTATGGCTGCTATGGAAGCCATTGACTCCTGAGCTTAATTTGACCTGTGACCCTCATAATTTGATGTTAAAGTTCCCCAACATTAAAATACAGGGAACTCTACCACCAGTTCATAAATCTGATCTAAAAGCCCAAAAAGGACTGAACTATTTTGCCACCCTGCCAGGCATTTTCTTGAGACTGCTGCAGGGCCTGAAACTCAGCCAGCCAGATTCCAGAGTTAGCAATTTATCTCTGCTCAGGTAACTAATAGTGAGTAATATTTAGTAATACAAATACTAGTAATATGAAGTATTTAATTACTAAATAGTACAATAATATTAATATAGTACTACTTAGCAATACTGACTAAAGGTCAAAGTTTTAATAGCAATAGCAATAAGACTTAGACTTATACACCGTTTCATAGTGCTTTACAGTCCTCTCTAAGCAGTTTACAAAGTCAGCATATCTTGACCTGGTGAGAATTGAACTGCTGAAATTCTGGCAGTTGGCAGTCAGCACAAGTAGCCTGCAATACTGCATTCTAACCACTGCGTCACCTCCGCTCTTAGTGAATAAGATGCTAGCTTTAATTTTGCTTTTTAATAGTTGCAGTACTTCTGGCTCAAATTCTAAAGTCTGAGATACAGAAAATTTATAGATCTGTGGATTTTTAAATATCTATAGATATCAAATCCAGAGCCTCGCGACATCTGTTTGTAGCCCTTAGAATCCTCATCCCAAAATAAATTGGATTCTTATTTTGCCTTTTTCAGGATGAATAATGAAAATTGTTGCATTAACTTTGTAGATGCTTAATCACATTCATTTTACCTTTAAAACTCTCTTCTCCTAGAACAATGATGGCGAACCTTTTAGAGACTGAGTTCCCAAACTGCAACCCAAAACCCACTTATTTATTGCAAAGTGCCAACATGGCAATTTAGCCTGAATAATGAGGTTTTACTACCTAAAATAATGATACACAAGGCAAAGTTCAGCTAATTGTTCTTAGAAAAATGTGATAAATGCACTTTTATGTCCCTTCATTTTTTTCCCACTTCTGAAATATTATGTTTAACAATAAAAAAGAACTTTGGTGATATCATTTCTTTCTCTAATATCATTTCTTCCCCCCCCTCTCTTTCTCTCTTTCTCTCCCTCTCTTTCCCTCCCTTTCTCTCTTTCTTTCCCTCCCTCTGTTTCTCTCTTCCCCCTCATTTTCTTTCTCTGTTCCCTCTTTGTCTCTCTCTCTCTCTCTCTCTCTCTCTCTCTCTCTCTCTCTCTCTCTCTCTGTCCTGCTGCTTATCTATCTATCTATCTATCTATCTATCTATCTATCTATCTATCTATCTATCTATCCATCCATCCATCCATCCATCCATCCATCCATCCATCCATCCATCTATCATCTATTATCTATCATCTATCTGTGCTCTCCTGCCCAGCTTCATGTGTCATGCAAAGGCAAGTGTTAGGAGATCCATGCAAAATAAGGCAACTTCAATCCTGTTGGGGAGGCACCCCCCCCCTTCCTTCTCCCTTTCTCTCTCCATGGCAGAGGCCTGGCGGCCTGAGTGTAACTCCCTCCTTAGAGGCGACCAGCAAGCAAACAAATGTGGCACTTTGGCTGGGAGGTGGCGGCACGGAGCCCCACTTCTGGCCGGTGAGAGCGAACCAGGCAGGGTGCGCACCTTTCCCATGCTGCTGTAGTGCTGGAGCTAGCTGGAAGGGACATGCGAGCTAAACATTTGGAGCCATGCTCAGCAGAGTTTGCAAGCAGGCTCACAGGGTCCACTTAGCAGGGAGGGACACCCTGGCCATTTGGTTGCTTCAGCGCGGGGTGGGAACTTAGAAGGCAGAAAAAATCCATGCCTCTCAGCATTCAGCCATCAAAGATTCCTTTGAGATGACTAGGAGGGGAGAGTGAGGGGTGGGGCCAGCCAGTGGTGGGATCACCCAATAGGGAGCTGCAGTAAAGGGACAAAAGAGCCGATGGCTTGCTGACATCCGTCCTAGAGCATACTCAGTGCTGGGGCAACGGTGTGTATGCCTATAGAGAGGGCTCTTCATGCCACCTCTGGCACACGTGCCATAGGTTTGTCACCAGGGTCCTAGAATGACCCTTGATCTACTCTGTCATCTCTTTTTCTTTTTTCTTGCCTAATTTGTTTTCATTTTACTATTTATATTTTCTATTTCTAAACTGCCCATTTCCTTCAGAAAGGGTTTTACTGTTACAGCAAAATAAAGACAGAAAAAATGTTATGTTTACATAGTGTTGCCATACCAGTCTGCAGGATCCCAGGTATTGCATTGTGGTGATGCAAACTCTGCACCTTTTTGTAGATATACATTATTTTGATGAAAGCATTATTCCTTTCATATTTGTATCTAGCATCACAATGCATGTAAAAAGGGGAAGGTGCTTGTGTTACAAAAATCTGCTTTTGTCATTTGTCCCTTACTGTAAACACCTCTGATTATTGCAGTGGGGAAACAACTTAATCCAGTAAGAAAAGGGGTGATGTAGTTTCAGATGCTGTATGGTATAAATGTTTTCTGATTCTTACATTGGGTTTTTTTAAATGTAAGATTAAAAGTGAAAGGATCCCTTGCAAAGTATTGGTGCCAGTTATATATGAAAACATGGGTGACTGTTTTATTTCAGTATTACCAATACATTGATTATTTAATTTAGGCAGTGAGTTAATATACATGTTTATTTAAATTTTCAAGCCAGTAGGCAGAGCCTTATCCTATGTTGTTTGTTTTCTTTAATAATGTCATGGCATTTCAGATGAGAAGAAGAGAGTTTCTACTTCATGGACTTATCCATATGGTTTTTTTAGCAAGATGAAAGCCATTTGCTTTTGTTTCCCCCCCAGAATATTTTTAATTCCTAAACTTTTTATAAAAGGTGACCTCCAAACAATTATATTTAAAAATAAATGGGGTATATCAGCACATTCTGTATCTTTTTGAAAGAAAAAGAGGCACATTAAAAAGAAGTATGGTTTAATGGTTTACTTAACCAAAGTACAGTTATCCATGGCCTGATCCTGCCTAGCATTTTGAGTCAAGTCAACTAGCTCAGATGGGACTTATTTATCTAATAAGTCAGTGGGCATCAGAATTAAAATTCAGTCTCTCTGTAGCTATCCATGAAGTCTTATGACATCTACTTTGGTTTTTAAAAGCTGAACTTGAAATAGAGGTCCCCAGATATTAGATACCTATGTGGTCTCGTATACAAGGAGGATCAAATGGTCTTCTAATACTGAAAGAAAGTTCCACTCCTTTTTATCATCTCCGGAGTGTCTCAGCCTATACAATCAGGCCCTAACAAGTAGTGGCCCAGGGACAATCTTGGCCTTTGAATCACTAATTAATAGTATTCAAAGGGAGCTAGGAGCCGTCTGTAGGCTGAGAGGTCCATATCATTCAAGAAGTAATTCTTTGTTTGACAAAGATTGTCTGATGCTCGGTTTACCTGCTCTATCGTAATCAAGGGTGTTAAGCCTGGATTCCCCAACCAGGGTTAGGTAGACAAGCTAAACAGAATGTGCAGCGT
>BLBF01000011.1:22671897-22687324 GCA_015471245.1 Laticauda colubrina | reverse complement strand
TTCCCCAACCAGGGTTAGGTAGACAAGCTAAACAGAATGTGCAGCGTTAGTCAGATAGGCACACAGATAAATGAGTGAGCTAAGCTTGTATGTTTATTAACATACAGTAAAAATAACAGATACGCTTGTGCTATCAAGAATATAGTTTATTCCATTATAGGTTCATGGCATAGTCAAATAACAGTCCAATAGTCATGTATCATGTAGTCAGTCCATTCAGGGATATTCAGTTAGCAAAGTCCATGTAGAATATCCTATGTCAGTTCACTTACAAATCAGTCCTTTGTTGTCTCTCCCGTTCGAGCAATGCAGTCTTGATTCCAAGCAGTAATCAGGGATCATCAAAGCCAGAGTGAGCAAGCTGTAGACTTGCTACTTTTATAGTGTTTTCATAACCACTCCCTTAATTACTATCCCACAGTTAAAGCTGCAGACACTTTAACATACACAACTATGATTCATAGTTATTATTTCACCTAAACCAGTTAGGGTAAACAATGTTATCCCTAACAAAGGGGATAAATGCCCACCAGAGGACTACTATCACTTGAAGCGGGAGTATAAAGGACTAATTGCTAAGAAAAAGAAAGCTAAAGAGAGAGAGAAGTGGGATCTACTTCTGCTCTCCATTCAGCAGAAGAACACTCGATTATTTTGGCAAATTGTTGCCATCTCCTTGCCGGGTCATCAAGAACTCCACCTCTGCTGTATTTCCAACAAAGATTGGGAAAACCATTTCTTGGCAATTTTCCAGGCGTCAACAAGTTTGACCGTGCTTGGGCCACAGCTGCCTCTTGAAGTTCCTGATTGGCAACCCGTGACTCCTGCTGAGATTACCAAGTTTATCTCCGAACTCAAGTCAGGCAAAGCCCCAGGCCCTGATGCTGTACCCCCTGATTTGCTAAAATCCAATCCCGAGTGGTGGATTCCTCTCTTACCAAGACTCTTCATGCATATCAATTCCTCTGGCAGGTTCCCTACCTCCTGGAGCTTAGCAATTATTGTTCCAGTTTTTAAATGAGGAAATAGAAACAACCCAGCCCACTATCGCCTGCTCTCCATCTTTGGAAAACTATGCTAAATGTCTCCAACGTAGACTCATCACTTGGGTTGATGCTGAACAGATTGGGTGCTGAACAGATTGGGTTTAAAGAGGGCTGTGCCACACTGGACCACTGCTTTGTCTTAGCGCACCTGGTCGATAAATATGCTACCATACCAGGTGGCAAACATTTTACTGCTTTTATCGACCTAAAGTCAGCATTTGACTCAGTCCCTAGGGGATTGTTGTGGTCAAAACTGCTCAAACGTTCTATCGATAGACGTCTTCTGCTCCTAATTAGATCCTTGTACAACTAGACCTCTTGTCAGGTCAGGTGTGGTTTGCAGGGAGAACTTTCAAATCCTATCCCGATAAAGAACGGAGTAAGGCAGGGTGGTGTTCTGGCTCCTCTTTTGTTTAATTTATTCTTATCTGGCTTGGCCTTTCACATTGGACGGATTGAGTCCCACGCCCCAAAGTTGTCAACTACGAAGATCCCGCTTCTCCTTTATGCTGACGATGCGGCCCTCCTTTAATTGTCAAGGCCAGCTCTGAAAAGATTACTTTCTGCATTCGGGTCCTACTGTGCTGAGAACCACTTGTCCATTGATTATGACAAATCCAAAGTATTGGTGTTCGCTAGAGCCCGGAAATTGTATAAGTGGGCTATCAATGGTAATGCTATTAAGCAGGTTTTCCATTTTAAAGCCCATGTCACACTGCACCAAAGGATGGAAAGAGGATGTAAAATGGAGAAAAACGCTTGCCATCCGTTTTGAGCTGCACAAAACTTTTTGAGCGGATGAAGTATCCAACGCGTCCGTTCTACATCTGCTACGCATACGGGGAACATCCGTTACACGTCCGTTGTCATCCGTTATGCATCCGCTATATCCGCGAGGCATCCGCTGCGCATCCACGCAACTCACATCCGCTCCAGCGGAAAACGGACAAAGGGAGGAAGCGAAACAGACTGTTAAGCCTGGGTTCCCCAACCAGGGTTAGGTAGACAAGCTAAACAGAATGTGCAGCGTTAGTCAGATAGGCACACAGATAAATGAGTGAGCTAAGCTTGTATGTTTATTAACATACAGTAAAAATAACAGATACGCTTGTGCTATCAAGAATATATTTTATTCCATTATAATTTTATGGCATAGTCAAAAACAGTCCAATATTCATTTACCATGTAGTCAGTCCATTCAGGGATATTCAGTTAGCAAAGTCCATGTAGAATATCCTATGTCAGTTCACATAAATCAGTCCGTTGTTGTCTCTCCCGTTCGAGCAATGCAGTCTTGATTCCAAGCAGTAATCAGGGATCATCAAATCCAGAGAGAGAGAGAGCAAGCCGTAGCCTTGCTACTTTTATAGTATTTACATAACCACTCCCACAGTTGCTCTTTCACAGTTAAAGCTGCATACACTAACTATGATTCATACTTATTATTTCACCTAAAACAGTTAGGGTGAACAATGTTATCCCTAACAAAGACGCGGAACGGACACACAGTGTTAGTAGTATGGACATAGAAAGGATGAAAGTGGATGCAGCTCGCATATAAAGCATTAAAACGGAAAAAACGTTCGCATAGGGGACGTATCGGATATTTAGGATGTCTGGAGGATGTCTAGAGGATGTGGAAGGACACCTAGCGGAAAACATATTTCCTATAAAAAGGGGGAGGAAATCACCTGGATCTCACTTTCAGTCCAGCAGCCCTGCTGTGCAGACCTCTTCAGCCTTGCTCTTGCTCTTGCTCTTCCACTTCCACAGCATCCAGTCATCACCACCATGGATCGTCATACACTCTTTTGGTAGCCACCATCATTCTACAACAGTGCGAAGCCCTCTACAGGCTCTTTCACCTGTTCTACGCAAGGAAAAGGAGGCGTCCAAGAAGTGTGTGGGTCTGAAGATGGATCGCGAGAAGAGCCGAGTATGGACTCTATGACAAGCTGATGGTGGAGCTGAGGAACGAAGACCCTCGTGCATTCCAGAACTTCATGAGGATGCCACCAGCCATGTTTGACGAAGTTGTGGAGCGGCTGAGACCCAGGTTGACCAAGGCAAACACCAACTTCTGGCCCAGCCTGGACCCTGGGCTGAAGGTGGCACTGACTGCACCACTTGGCCTCCGGGACCACGTACAGGAACATGCAGTACGCCTGGAGGGTGCCACACAACACCATCAGCATGAAGCCCTACACTTCCAGATGCCTCACCCGTGAAGAGAGGATCTTCAACTACAGGCTGTCCAGAGCAAGACGGGTGGTGGAGAACACCTTTGGCATCCTGGCCAACAGGTTCCAGGTACTTCTCACCACCATGCATTATCGCCCAGACACCGTGAGGAGCATCGTGGAAGCTTGCTGCATCCTGCACAATCTCATATGCACCCGCTACCCAGTGTTTCAGAACAGGCCTGTGGACCACCAACAAGGCAATGGGGACATGGAGCCTGGTGAATGGAGGCAAGGAGTAAACGTGATAGACACTGTGGATGTGCAAGGTCCCAACAGAGCTTCACGTGCAGGGAAGAAGCAGCGCAACCTCCTGAAACACTGGTGCAACTCCCCAACGGGAGCAGTGGAGTGGCAAGACAGGATGGTAGATGCTTTAATGGATGCTTCCTTGAGCCTGTCTCATCACACTGATGAGATTGGGCCATGTATGTTGAGTGGCCCTACAATGAACAGGGCATTTAATAAAGAGTTGTGTTTATGTTGAAATGTTTTGATCAATGATTAAATTGTTATTGATAATAAAGGGCCATAGGTGTGGCATCTGGGAGAGTGGACCATACAGTCCCACTATCCCATTGCTATCCTTACCCATCCCACAGCTATTATCCATCCCACAGGTATCCCTGCCCATCCCACTGCTATCCTTACCCATCCCACAGCTACTACCCATCCCACAGGTATCCCTGCCCATCCCACTGCTATCCTTACCCATCCCACAGCTATTACCCATCCCACAGGTATCCCTGCCCATCCCACTGCTATCCTTACCCATCCCATAAGCATGCAAAAGCTTAAAACATTTCTAAAAGTTTCCACCAAGACTTTATTGACTAAAAGAACTGAACCAAGTGTGTGAAGCAAAGATAACCTTTATTAATAACAAACTGTAAAAGCAAAATGACCCAAGTAAAGTGTCCCAAGCAAAGATAAAGTCAACAGGTAGCAACCCAGACTCTGGCACTTTTCTCAGTCACTCTGAGTCGTGCCCATGGTCTCAGGGGTGAAGGGTCCAGATGCTGTGGAGGTGGCAGTGGCTGGAGTGCTGGTCTGAGGCGCCATTGGAGTGCCTGGCCCCAAGAGGACTACAAGGGATGGTGTGTGGAGGAAACTCTCAGAGAGCTGGCTCAGTCCCATGATGTTGAGAGCCCCTTCCTCCATGACATGGGGTGTCAGTCCCAAGACCGATGACAGATGTTCTGAGGCGGGGCTTGGCTGTGGGGGTGGAGGAAGGAGGAGTGTAGTGGGGCTGTCTGGTCTGCAGGTGAGCGAGGTGAGGCGTCGGCACCTGTGGCGTTGGTGGCACCTGTGGCATCGGTGGCATTGGTGGCACCTGTGGCATCGGTAGCACCTGTGGCAGCCGAGGAACCTGTGCCTGGACTGGGAAGGGCTGCCTGTGCTGCTGGAACTCCTGGTAGTCGTAGCCTTGGTAGGTGAGGGCCTGTGGAAAGCCTTGGAAGGGCTGTGACATCACCTGGGGTGGAGGAGCAGACCTGGACTGGGTCAGAGCAGGTTCAGTTGGGCCTGGAGGGTGGTACAGAAGACCTGTGATCCTCCCCTTGATCACCTGGTACTGGGATTCGGGCATTTCCATGAGGGTCTGGTTGACGTAGGTGAGGAAGGGCTTTCTGTTAGAGGATGTTATGTTGGATTGTACCAGCTGAGAGAAGAGATCTACGCTGCTTTTGATGGTGTCCCTGATCTCCAGCAGGACAGTGTGGCTCTGTCCCTCCGGTCTGCCTCTCTGCCTGCTTTCTGTGGAGGTGGAGCTGGGGGTGGGGGTGGGTTGGTCTCTGGTGGCAGCGGCTCCTTCTTGCTCCAACTGCGTCAGGGGGTCCTCCATGTGCTCCGCCAAGGGGATTGCAGCTGTTGGGGGGGTCTCCGTCGTGGGACACTCCACAGATACCTGCCTGGACACAGGAGCTGACTCCTGGCCAGAAGAGGACTGGCTCTCTGTGGGCTGCCTGAGAGTGAGGGTAGACAGAGGGGCTGCTCCTCAGTGGCATATCTCACCCTCCAAGAAGCTGCACTTGGCCATCACGTAGGTCTCCCGGTCGTTGAGCTTGACCGCGGCCTGGCCAGACTTCTTCAGGTGCAGCTTCCCCTACCAGGTGTGCATGTACTTCCACCATCCGAGGAGGACATCCGAAGTGTAGCCCAGGCTCTCTGCCTTCTCTCTCCAAGCCGCCTGATTCCGCATGGTGTCTCAATAGAGCCTGTGTCCCTTCCTCCAGAGGTACTCGTTCTCCCTCAGCCATTCAAGCACCTCATCCTCATGTTCCTCTGCAATGGAGTACTGTCTCCTCTCCCCCTTATCTCACGAATGCCTCTTCCTCCCTCTGGCAGGGCCTTCTGGGCCCTCATCAGTAGGGCTTTGAGGTTGTAGGGGCTGGTCCACCACCACCACCAGCAGGACCAGCAGGACCAGCAGTAGTACGAGCAGCAGAGCACCAGCACCACCAGCAGCACCACCAGCAAAGTCAGCACCAGCAGCAGAAGCCCCAGCAGCTTCAGAGTCAGCGCCAGGGGATGGGATGGTGGTCCTGTCCTTCTTGCCAGGGCTGTCAGGAGTAGGCACAGGCTTCCTCTTCTTCCCCATGGTTGTTGGCTGAAGATGTGTCTGGCAGCAGGTCTTTCCTCTGAATGGTGACCTGCTTGCAAGCTGCATCCTTTTATATCTGCGGTGCTGACACAATGCATCCTCCCCGCATGCGCAGTGAACGCTTTGCATCCACTAGGCATCTGCTAGGCGTCCATGATGCATCTGCTGTATCTGCTCGGCATCTGATCTGCATCCGCTCCTTCCGCTGCGCGTCCGCTTCGCTGTTCTCCCCCGGAAGCCCTGCGGATGTTTCATCCGCTTTCATCCGCTAGGGTCCCGTTGAGCATCCGCTTCACATCCTGGCTACATTCTCTCCCCGTCCGTTCCTTTCCGTTGTTGTCTGCTCTGTTTATGCAAATTTGGGGCACTTTTGAGAGCAGATAACAACGGATGGAACATTTTCTTGTCCACTGTGTCCTTTTTACATACACTTTGCATCCGTCGGCCGATGTGACCTAGCCTTAAGTACTTAGGTATTCAATTTCAGAACACCGGTGCTTGGACTAGACATCGAACCCAGGTGCTGAACTTGGCCTCCTGTAGTCACCAGCAGATTTTAAGATTTTTTTATATTCAAGGAGGCCAGTTTGTTCCTTCTGCTCTGCGTATTTACAAAGCCAAAACTTTGGCTCAAACTCTTTACAGAATTCCCATATGGATACAGGGCTTCAAGGATTGTATTGAAAGAACCCAGGCTGTCTTTTTTAGAAAACTTCTGGGTCTTCCTCCCTGTGTTGGTTTTGCTCTGATGTACCTGGAACTGGGCACTCAAACAGTCGAATGTATGGTGTGGATTAACATCTTTAAATGGTGGTTTCGGGTGCTCTTTCTGGCAGTTCCTGGTAGCTACGTCTCCCTGGCGTTGGCTGACTCTCATATTTCTCATTGGGAGAGGGAGCTAATGAAGAAATTACACCTGCTAGGTTTTACGGGGGATACCCTGGGAGATTATGGCCTTAAGGACGTCCAATTTAAGGTAGTCCAACGCCTTGCGTACATTGACTTGCAATATCTACAAGCCAGAGCTAACAAAACTTGCTCCCCTCTGATCTTCAGCCAATTTAATAATTACGGACTGAGGATGGCTTCCTATTTTTACACTTTAACCATTCCCAAGTATAGAAGAGCTTTCTCCCGAGCTCGCTTTTATGTCTTGCCCTCAGCACTACTCGATGGGCGATTTAAGAGGCTCCCGATTAACGAGTGGCTATGCCCCTGTGACAGAGCTGAGGTTGAAACTGTAGAGCATGTCCTTTTATATTGCCCTATGTATAATGCAGGCAGATCTAAGTTATATCTCCTTGAAACAGACCCTTCTAGACCCAATGTTAGTAATTTGTTCTTATATTTTCTAGGGGATGGCTCCTCATATATCACTTCTTTGGTTTCCAAATTTTTTTTAAGAGCTGTAACCATCAGAGGAGAATGCTGTAATTCCCCTTAGTCAAGTTTTTGGTGACTAATTGTTCGTGATTAATTTTCCCATGCTCTTCTTTTGTTATACTTGTGTTTTGGTCTGTGACCGCAAATAAAGTATTATTATAAAAACTGAACTTTTAATGAGCTGAATTAAAATACATCCTGTAATATTCAGTGTCCTATAGGATGGAAGTAAAAAACTATTTTTTTTCTTAATTTAGTTAGTAATTTATCAATGCTACTGTATTATGTCTTTTCCTGCAAGGCCACAACTTGACGTACATAGGCTCTTGTCCCCCAACTCATCCTACAACAAAAACTTTCTGGGGAGATTTGAGTTGAGAGATATGATTGGCCCAGAGTCACTCAATGGCTTTCATGGCTGAGAATGACTGGAATCTGGTCTTAATAATTAAACCATTAAACCATAGTTCTTTTTTTAAAAAATGATGCCATATAATAGAAGAAGAAGAATGTACCTCTTTTCCTTTCAAAAAGATGCAGAGTGTGCTGATATCCTATTTTCTTTTTAAATATAATCCTTTGGAGGTCACCTTTTATAAAAATAATATCCATCAACCTTTTTATGTTAAGATAGATGTCTTTGTCCTTAAGAAATACTATCTAGAGGAGAGAGAGTGGTAGCTGTTTTTGAATGACTTTTGCGAGTATTGCAAAGTATTGATGAAGTGATAGATTTAAATTCCTCTGAGGGGAACTTGTTTTCATAGATTAGAAAAGATTTTGCCTGTTTATCCTTCAGAAGTTTCATTTTCTTTATAATTGTTTCTTATAAATGTTTGGCACTTTCTAAAATACTCTCTGCCACAATCTTTTTTTTTTTTTTTGGTGGCACTGATAAGACATATAAAGATCATAACCATAGTCAATCAAGTTGTCTAAAACAATAAAATTAAATAGAAATAGGGAGTCTTGCTTCAAGGTTATATTTGATACAATAAAAAAAATGGCATGTAATGCTGTCTCCTTGCTAATGAATTAAGAGCCAGACTGTACACTTCATTGCCCCTTCCTAGAGCAAATATTCTTCCCCCTTTTAGCCAAGAAAAAACAGCAGTGGCATTAAATTTTACATGGATTTGTGTCTGACAAATATTTTTTATCTCATCTTCCCATAAAAATGTTCAAGATGACCAACAACATAAAAGCAAAAGCAAAATTAGTAAAATTTAAATTAACAACCAGCTCAGAAAAATCTTTTATGGTGGTACATGATGAAGCAGTTCACAACCAGTAGAAAAATGACACAAAGATAATGATTTTTCTCTTTAAAAGACAGTGTTCTTTTAAAGGTATTATTGAGCATAAATGGGAGCCAAGCATATCTTAGCGCCAGCTCTGCAATTGAAAAAAAGTTCTGTCTCATCAGATCCCATTGACAAACATCAAAACATAAGGAAGATATGCTAATAAACCAGATCCTAATAGATATTAAAGTCCAGAAGTTTAATAAAAATACCATTCAGAACCCCTCATTCAGGGAGATGTGCAATCTGGAAACATTAAATATAAATAATATGATGGTCAGATCCCAGGTGATATGGGACTTTAAGGGTTAAATAAGTTATGAGCTTACTGTATGCAGATATTCCCTATACCTTTAAACTTGGAAACACAGTGGTACGAAGGAGATGCAGGTCTGTTCTATATGTTCCTGTTTAACATCCTACCAGTGATTTAAGGTTTCCCACAATATACCCCAATATAGGGGGAGAAAGAAATCCCTTACAGATCAAATCAGATTTATAGAAATGTTGTATAATTACTTTACTTGGTGTTCATAATGATGCTACAGCTATAGTAAGAAGCCATAGCTTAATGGTAAATATTTCATATATTAAAATCTTCCAGGATCACTTATTGGCATCTCAAGATAAAACCAAAAATGTTTATTTGAAACTGAGGTTTGCTGCCAGTTAATGGAGGCAGCACTGCAGTAAGTTTAATATTTAAATAACCACCCAGAATAAGCTGGGTTGTCTTATTGGTAAAATGGGTATCATAAATTTAATAAACGAATAAAATGAACAAATGCTCTAACAGTTTCATACAGTAACTCGATATATAGATAATCACATCTAAGCTATGCTTCCTTGAATAAACCACACTTTACTGGGTGTTCATAGCAAGCTAAGACATAAATCACTATTTACCAAACACATTGGCTGGGTTCACCCTGACTCTGTACCAGAGGCGGCTAAGCTATTTTACGGTTTAGGACAATATATGACTTGTTCTGTTGGTATAAGGCAACTATTTACTATGGCTTTGCAGCCTGCATTTTTAACTCTAAAACATACCTTTGAATGTAGGGGAATACAACAAAAGTAACCAGTGGTGAGTTTCAAATAAACCCACCACCGGTTTGCCAAAAATGTGAGTATGTGCGCATGCATGGCTGCCGTGCATGTGCAGCTTTTGCCACGTGGCAAGACTTGACCAAGCAGCCTTTTGGGGCCTGCTTCCTCCATCTCTGATCTCCGGGGCAGTGCCTGCTTCTCTCCGCTGCTGCTCTTGCTGGGAGAGCAGACTGCAATTTAGCAGCTGTGAGCCGCTGCCTTGGGTCCTCTAAGTCCCATCTGGAAAGCACTGCGGCACAGAGAAGCAGCAGCCATGTTGAATGCTGTTTATCTCAGCCGCAATGCTTTTCCACCAAGAGCAGCAGCGGAGAGAAACAGCTGCTGACCTGGAGAGCACATGAAGTGTCTCTGCAAGTGAAGCCTTGGTGGAAAGGTATGGAAAAAGTGGCTGCAAGATCTCTGCTGCAGCGTTTTCCGAATGGATCTTCTTAAAGGTAAGAAGAACCATCTGGTGCATTCCCAAACCATTTCAGCCCTCCTGTACCCCCACCGCACACACACCCCGAAGCCTTCGACCCAGCACAGCAGGCTACAGGCTGAATAAATTGCTTCGATCCACAGGGCCGTAATTTGAGGCCAGAGGGGGGCAGTGGCATGCAGGCGCAGGCTCCGGGAAAAGGCCGGAGCTAGGGAATGGTGTGTTCCCATGCCAAGACAAACGCTGAGTGGTTGGAGGTTCCAGGGCAAGTCCAGAGCCGGGGAATGGCGCATTCCCCAATTCGACCAAAGTGGGAGGAGGCTCTGGGGCAAGGCTGGAGCCAGGAAATGACGCGTTCCCCACCCCGGCCAAAGTTTGCGGAGGCTCCAGGGCAAGGCCAGAGCCAGGAAATGGCCCATCCCTGGGCCCTGACCTGAGACAAAAGGTGAGCAGCTGGCATGCTTATCTTTGGTGAGCAAAGGAGGCAAAGCAGAGGAGGCAAAGGTAAGGCATGGAACTTAGCATGGTGTAGGCAAGATATTTAGGGTGGAGCAGGGTTGGGACAGCTGGTGGTGCAACTGGTTATATGAGAGCACACTTTGTGCAATGCAGCACTCATGTTAGTGCTGGTGCAGCAAGCTGTTTTTCAGCTCAGCTGAGGCATAGCAATCTGCGAATCAGCTGAGCTAAAAACCAAGGGAATTTAGGACAGGATAGGGTGAGGGCGGGGGCAGATGGGTAGGTGGGACCATCCAGAGGAGATATTTGCCGGTTCTTAAAACTACTCAAAATTTCCATTACCAGTACACCTGAACTATTCCAAACCATCTGAATACCACCTCTGATAGTAACTGTGCAATTATTCAAAATGAATATATTTTGCCAGCGTTCCCTGCAGCTTCAGACCTGTCAGCCCTTTAAGATAGACCAAGTCAAAAATACTATCATTTTCCTTTTTTGATACAAGCTATAATAAAAGATTCTGGAGAGCTCGACAGTATTTTTTCTTTCCCTTCCTCTTACTCCAAAGAGTTTCTTTCTCATCCTTCTCTATTTTCCCAGGCTAATATGGTTGATGCTTATTTCCTTCAAGACCATCTCCATACATCTCTTCAAAAAGGGAGCAGTGTATTTTTGAGAAATGCCAGGGCTGCTTTAAAAAGATGCTGACAGGTGTTACATGTGTACTCTTAACCTACTTCCAAAGCAGTTTTCTGAAACCAAATGTAAAGCATTGAAAAAACCAACGATCTCTATTTCGATTATTTTTTTTATTTGGTGTGGAGATCTCATTTGCAGAGACATTCTAGGATATAGGCTAAATAGAGAGACAACATTACATGATCAGGAAACAGATTTATTTATTTATAGTTTTTTTTATCCTGCCTTTATTACTTTATAAATAACTCAAGGCAGCAAACATACATAATACTCCTTCTTTCTCCTATTTTTCCCACAACAGCAACTGTCTGATATTGATGTATGAATGATATTACTAGTAATTAAATTAGTGCTGTTTTACAGTGCATTCCCACCACCCCTTACCAATTTCCCTTCAGGAGGTATGCTGATTCGGGATTCTGGGAATTGCAATCCCAGCTGATCTGGGAAGCACCAGGTTAAGTAAAGATGGTACACAGTTCCATTAGAGCTATATGTACACACTGCTTTCTGAATCATTCACATTCATTTAATTAAAAACAGTTAATAATAGCATAAGCTTTAACTTCCTGGCTCAGGTTTCAAGCCAGCAGCAAACACACTAAATAGCTTTACTCTGCATCCTAAAAAGGTCACTTGAAAATTGGAAAAATGACAAGAGATTTTGGCACTCCATCAACATAAGCACCCTTATCCTGCTTGTCCCTGAATTTGAGATGGACACATGAACAAATGTAATAAACCAAAACACTGGGCTGCTACTACTTGTCACTTTTATTTTTAAGAGTATTTCTTACAAATAAAGTTAATGCCTAAAAGAAATGTGTTAGTATTTAGAAAGCCAGCTTCACACTGACTTTCATTAATACAAATAATTTTTCCCTAAACAAATACATCACAGTGAGGTGGAATAGGAGCTCTATCTTATACCCAAGAGGACCACCAAGGATTGCTTACAAACAAGAAAGCTAGTGTCTTATATAGCCTCATTAGTTAGATTTGTTGAAAAAAAGTTTAGGTTTCAAATTTTTGGAAACTGTTAGTACCTCATTTATTAAGGGCAAAAATAAAGCAGGGTATCTGAGATGCCTTTCTAATAGCCTCATGACTTTGAGGAAATGGTGTTGCTTGCTTTCTGAAAAAGGTAGGGATGTACAGATACTCTGTCTCTGTTTGTTGGTGCCTTCAAGTCATTGTTGTTGACCCTTGGCAAATGCCTGGGCTGTCCCTGGAGTTTTCTTGGCAACATTTTGGAAGAGATTTGCCATTGCCGCCTTCCTAGGTCTGTGCATGTCTGGCCGAAGCTTTCCCATCTGGCTTTGTGCTTAAGGCAGGTTTCGAACTCACAGTCTTCCAGTTTCTAGCCTGTTGCCTAAACCATTGTGCCAAATTGACTCTACTGCAATATTTAGCAAACCGCCATCCCCCTTCACAGACTCAAAAAAATCTATATATATAAAAGCAAAATACTACTCATGCATCATTACAAAATCTCCAGAACTGTAAAGCCTACAAACTTGAAATTTGGCACGTATGTTCTTCTTGGCTTCTAGGCGCTCACTAAGAAAGGATTTTTCAAAACAACCATTAGAGCATTAGTATTTCGTATATTATTATTAACACCCTCTGATGCTAAGGAGTTCTACTCCCCCCTCCCCACTTGAAAAGAAATCTCTTCCAAATGCAAAATACAAGCAGAGGAGAGGAGTTTCAGTTTTAGTTTCACAGCAGCAGCTAGCTTTCCTACAGAACAGTTGAGCTAAGACACACCCAGACTCCTTGCTGTCTCCTTGCTCACACAGCAAATACTGTTTCAGTTTACAACAGCCCTCAACTGCCTCACACACTGACAGAATGCTAGCCAGATGAATACCAATGGATGCTGGTAGGCAGAAGCACAATTTCTTCCCTTATTTTCCTCCCCCAAAACTAAGCCCCATCACATAGTTTCATAGCAATGGGTATAGAGCTAGTTCATTATAATTGCACCCTTCCCCTCTATTGCAGGTCTAATATTAAAGTGAGGGTAGTAGCCCTGCTGGATGCTTGTTTGTCTTCCCTTGTCTTTTTCAGAGGAAAACAGGAATATTGCAAGGAAGACAGCTTATGGGCCTGTGGACAGTAACAGTCTTACCCTCCCTCAAGAATAGACACCAGAGATGATCAGGATAGGGGCAATAGTCATAGGGAAAGAGGGGATATGTCCAAGCTGTGGTACTAATCCTGATGCTACTTAAGTTACTCTGCTGACATCAGTGATTGATAGTGAAAAACAAGGATATGGTGCTTTTCTACAAGCAGCATTTAATTCATAGTGACTTAAGGCATTGAACATTGTATGCACCATACCTTCTATGCTGAAGAAATACTGGAATATGGATTTTGGTAGTTTCACAAGTATGGTCAAAATAAGTAATGATTTATGGCAATGAAGTTTTGAAATCTGGGATTTTTATGGTAAAATTCAGTAATGTCTGAATTCATTGTTGGTTGATGGTCTTTGCAACATATTCATATGTTATAAAATTCTAATTCATTCCAAAACTGTCAGTATTCATTTTATATGTGCTAAAATTACAGTTTTTGTTAGTCTTTCAATAATAATACAGGGAAATATTAAATGGTGACAAATAGAGGCTGTAATATAAAAAGAAGAAATAGGAATGAAGAAAAACTTATTTAAAATGCAGTTCTGAAATTAACTAGAAGTCATGAAAATTAACAAGTGAATCATATAAAATAACTGTATTTTTGTATTTATTTTTGTATTTTATCAATAGGAAAAAAGATCATTCCAGTGATGTATTTGGATCTTTAACTAGTTTATGTTGTGTTTTAAAATATCCACAAGATGTCAGTGCAAGCATTCATACAAAGATTGTTTTTAGCAGATTTAACCATTAATGGCATTTCTTGGTATATTTCACCCTATGTCTTTCTCTTAATGATTATTTGAAGAAAAGAGGTATCCTTCCAGCTGTGACCTGTTTTACCTATTTTTCTACTTTATTTCTATCATTGACGCTATTAAGACTTTTAACTTCAGATAAGTGGAGCAGAGGAATTTACATTTTAGTTATATTTTATAAAACACATGTATTGTTTACAAAGCTATTTATAATTCACTTTCACATGCGTCCAATCTCTTTCGTATTTTGTATAAAAATAGGAGGGGCTATATAATCTACAAAACAGAGTAGGAATCTACAAAACAGAGTAGGTTTCCTTCCTGCAGAAGGAAACTGAGGTGTTTGCTTAGCTCAGGGGTCTGCAACCTAACACTCAGAGAGCCATTTGGACCTGTTTCCCATAGAAAAGAAAACACTGGGAGCCAATAATTTAATAACAGGTGTGACTGGGTGGGCGTGGCCAACTTGATGTCACTCAATCTCACCCAGTCACCTCCTGCTCTGGAATATGGAGTGAGTCTCCATCCCCCACCATCACCCTTACCTTCTCAGGCCAGGTGAGGAGTGACGGGGAGGGGTGGAGCCAGCCAGTGGTGGGATCAGCTGACAGGGAGGCACAGCAGAGGCCGAAAGAGCCGCATGTGGCTCCAGAGCTGCAGGTTGCAGACCCCTGGCTTAGTTCATCAAGGATGACACATTTATGTAAAGGAAATAAATAGTGCTGTGGTGTTACTGCATTTTAAAATCCCCTTGTTAATCTGTATGAATATCAACAGGACAACTTCAGTTATGAAAAACAGAAAAACTATTTTTAAGTCCCATTTGATTGGGACTTCTGATATAAGTGGTTAGCTTAGGAGACAGCTATGCCAAGTGAACATAGCCAGCATTCTATAGAAATTCAGCTGATGGTGTGTGTAACTGCAGATATCACAATTTTGGAAGTATCCAAAGGATTTTCTGTTGATTTACTCCAACCTCCAAACATATCTGTGTATATGTATGTATGTATGTGTGTGTATATATATATATATGTTTTTTTAGGCTTTCGCGGGTACTTACATGTGTGCTGTTTAGCTTCCTTCGGGTATTATCCCACGTCATTTTAGTTCTGTTAAAGTTGTAGCAATGTTTCAGCAGAATCTCATCTGCCATCCTCAGGCTTCTGTATAGAGTTAGTTCTAGTTAACAGAACTACAATGACGTGGGATAATACCCGAAGGAAGCTAAACAGCATATATATATATATAT
>BLBF01000011.1:22572310-22671497 GCA_015471245.1 Laticauda colubrina | reverse complement strand
GATAGATAGATAGATAGATAGATAGATAGATAGATAGATAGATAGATAGATAGATATAAATTTTCTGTCGTTGTTTGCCCATCTTGCTGGGAGGGAGGGAGTCAATAGGGAGACCACCAAGCAAACATCTCTTTGAATAATATAGTTGCTCATGAGAGTTAGTCTCTTAAACCTTGGGCTGTTGTAGACTAAATTTTTTAACTCTTTTGTTGGTTGGATCTATATGTTTGTCCAATAGACTCACCCAATCAATTAATAGGTTATGCAGATAAGGCCACTGAATTACATAATCAACCCAAGCCTACTATGTTATGAATACCCAGCCTTTAATTTGTTTCACTGTATCATGTGAACCTTGAAAACTGGGTAGAATAAGTCATGATAAAGTTAAAGTTATAGCACAAGGTTAACAGTGCTATAGTATGCAATCACAATGTCTACTGAAGTATCATTCCTTAAAGATGTAGTTTTCTTTCCCATAATTTAAAAAATAACTTACCTCTTTCCATGTTTCTATATATTTGAATGCCATTCTAGTGATGTTCCCTTAAGAAATATGAAAAATTATCCAGTTTGCAATCAACATTATCCTGCAATTTAGAAGCAAATATTAAAATAATAAGTTCAGTTCATGTTTTATCAGAAAAAAATTGTGATTGGTATCTAAAATAAACCACTTTTTGTGATATTAAATAATTAAAAGGATCATTTATATAATTAGCATTTGTAATAAGTTTAAAAACTATGAATTTAATCTTTAAACCAGATGCACTACAAAATATTGTGTAAGTATAGTCAGTTATTTGGTATTAGGTTTTTTTAGAATCCGAGCTGCAGTAACCTAAGCTTTTCTATAAAATTAGTTGTAATTGCCTTTAATTAAAAAATCAGTATCAAAGTGTTACTAATGCAGTAGCTCTTTTATTTCATATTCTGTATAGTTTTTATATATAATAGTTTTTATATATAAGGATTTGGATCATAGGTTATAAAGGAAAATAACAAAAAATCTATTGCAGGTTCATTTTTTTGGTAGAATTGAATGAAAACAGTAGGGATGAGAGATCCTTTAGACATATCCCAGGAAAGTTTTGGCAGGATAGCATTAAAGGCTTCATTGTGATTATTATTAATATTCCCATACTTTTAAAATAGGAAAAAAAGAGAAAGCAACAGTTATCTCCAAAATGTCCTTTAAATAATCTACAAAGATGCGTGAAACCAATACAAAAAGTGTCATACTTAAAAGTTCCTAAAAGTTTCTTAAAAATAAAACTTATATTTAAGAACAGAGAATCTACTATGCTCTCTGATCATTTGCTTTTTTGGGTTGGAGGATGTCATAGCTTATTGTCAAGATCAGCATATTTTTAGAAATGTTACATTTTGTGATATCAGGACAACAATTAAAGAGTGTTTTTTATCCATATTGTATATGTAATATCTAGTATAAAGAAATAGACTATATTGTACATAGTGTTCTATACATAGTATTTTAGACTCATACAGTTATTATTTAGTATACAGCATACAATGTCAGGGAAATCTACACATGCTAAACAATCAAGATAGTCCTGACAGCCTACAATGCTAGCTCGTTCCTCACTCATGCAGTGAAGAAGATTCATTCAATGCTAGACTGGGCAAAGACAACAAGAAAGTAAATGACTTTTTTGTTTTTAGTAGGGATTAAAAGGGGGGACTAAAACAATTGAACTGCAAACAGTTTATAGATGTGACTGGAAGGCCAGATAAAAACACAGAGTTGAGGAAAGTGTCCATTTATAGATTTTGGAAAATATAGAAGATCATATATATATACAAACAAAGGTTCAAAAGGGTATAACAAAATAAATCTGTCTCCTTCCAAGTCAACCTGAATAACAAATTCTAAAACAAAATCAAGAGATTAAAAACAGGAAAGCAATATTATTGTATATCAAGGACTCCACAGGCTAACTTTGAATAAATAAAAGTTCCTCATGTCAATATAAAATAGCCTATTGTTCATCACTCAACCTGCTTCAGTTTTGTGCATATGTTGGAAGTAAAGCTGCAACCAAGTTTGAGACTGCAAAACTAGAAAGTCCATCTAGTATCTGAATTGCATTTAAATGTTTTCAAAGTGTAGAGAAATGTGATTTGGTTTGACACTTGGAATTGATTTTACTGTGAACATTTAAATCAAATGGGCCTTCACTCAAATCTCTTTTCAAATAGAATCATTTTGACACTTCACATAGCCCAAGTGTGTTTGATTTATATTCTCCAATTTTGTCTTTGAAAAGTAGGTTACGGAGAGCTCGTCCTAAGATTACCAGTGAATGACATAAGAAAGTGAATCTCCCTGCTCCTAATCTTTTGTTCTGATCAAGGCACTGGATGCCAGTTGTCTCATTAATTATACCTTCTAAGTATAAATGTTAAGGTTATACCGGGATAATGTTTTGTATACAACACCAGAAAACTGCTGAATTCCCAAGAAGGGAAGTTTGTAGTATATGTGATGAGGGAACATGATGTATCCCACCATATATTATGGCTTTGAATTGAATAGGTGATGAACAGGAAAGAATGAGGATAGGATCTCACACAGTGATATTGCAGAAGAAAAATATGCCCCATTGCATGTTATTACACGAACCATACTACATATTGTAAAAAGGTTGGCTCTGTTGTTGCTCTGTTAGAAACATCTCTTAAGCAGAGTTCTCCTAGATGAAATTCTGAATCTAGGATTTATTCAGCTGTTTCTACAATTAATAAATTTGGGATTTGCATAGACCTGTCTAGTTTTATATTCTTTCTATAATCTAAAGCTGGGGTATCAAACTAACGTTGTCACAGTACCGTCACGTAATATATCGGGACTTTTTTCTAAACTGGGTGTCGTCGTGGCCAGCACATGACACATTCGGCCCATGGGCCGGGAGGTTGACAGTCCTGATCTAAAGTCACAATATCAATTCAAATTGATATTCTAAGTGGAAATTGTATTTGAGAAGAAGTATGTTTTGATGGATAGCTTGTACCAACTGTTGACTTGAGCAGCATTCAGTATCATTTAGATCAGAGGTGCGGAATGATGGCCCTTTTATGACTTGTGGACTTCAGCTCTCAGAATTCCTGAGCCAGTTTTTTAGGAAGTTTTGGATTCCATTAGCCAAACTGGCCAAGTGCCTTCTGCCATCTAACATGCAAAGATGGGGAGGAGAAGAGACAGGAGAAACGAGAAGGTAAGTTGCTAAATGTGAAAAATGTTTTTTTTTTGTTTTTAATATTAAGACTTAGGAATAGTGAGTAAAAGTTGACAAGCAACATTTTTGATTTTGGAGCTGCATTTTAGAAAGATACTTTTGCCCCAGGATCTGATATTATTAGGTTTAGAATCCCTGGCTCAACCCTGAGGTATATATTGTAAATTTACTTCTGCATATGTGTGATTAAGCAATTTTGTCTTTTCAGGCACCTGTAGTTTTAAAATGCTAAATGGAAATAAGAAGCAGAATGTATTTATTGTGATGTTTATAATGGGGGGGGGGGGGAAGAGACATGAAAATGTACAAGGTGCTTTATTCCAGAATAGATAAGGTAATGGTATATTTGAGCATAGTAGAGGAAAGAGAAGAAAAAAAGAGGGCTATATGATTTATTCAGAATACATAATAGATAAATCAGATCTGTTAATTTAAGGTGGCAAGTTGAGTGATTTAATGGAGAAGATTTCATCAATAAATACTGAAAGAGATGAAGTCTGGAGAAAATAGGAAAGCAAGACAGCTTATTAGTTTTCTTAAGGAAGCTAATAATACATGAAGTAAAGAAAGAGTACAGTACAGCATGAAATGCAGAAAATAATTTCAGAATTAGGCCTGTATTATAATACAAGTTAGGAAGATAAAATAAGGTCAGTTGAAATTTAAATGACTAAGAGCAGTTAGATAGTTTGATTTTTTCTTTAGCATATGCTTAGTAACTTGGGGACGCATACTAAATAGAGTCATGAAAATACATGTCATGTTTGCTAAAACAATGAAGCATTGACTGAAAGGGGACATAAAAGTAAAAAAGAAGTCTAAGAAGAGGTCAGAAGTTGGAGATAAATAATGAAAATAAACTTCAAGAAAGATATTATTAGATTGTAGGTCACAGTACAAGCAAATTGTTGAGTGGTACAAACAGTGAAATGGAGAGGATGTATTAAAAATGACAGTGTGATGTTCAAACAAGAAAAAAAAAATCCATAATGAAAAGAGCTAGAGTACAGTTTGTAAAGATCAATGGAGTGACCATTGCAAGTGGTGGAAATGAAAAGTGGGTGCCAATGGTGGAAATGTAACTTGAAGATGCGAGGTAGCTACTAGCTAGATTTTTTCTTGAAGATTAAAGTCACAAGGGAACAATCTGGATGTGTTATGAAAGAAAGCAAAAGCTAACACCTCCGACAATCTGGAAGAAAAAGCCCAGGAGAATGACATAGCAACAAAGTGCTGCCGGAGAGACTACAAAGGCACAGAATGATTGCCAAAGATTTAAAAAGCAATCAAAAGCTGAAACATACAGGTGGCCTCCAATTTCCCTTCTATTTGCTGGTTTCTGGGGGGGGGAAGGGGCACAAAGAGCTCTGATAGGAAAGCAGCAGTTAGAGCAGCTTCCAAAGAGGGGGCATCTTTTGGTGTCGAAAGAAATTTGTTACCGAGTTAGCGTAACCATTTGGTGCAAAGGCATCATGAGCTGAAGCAGCTGCAGTGAATGAAAAGTGGTAGATGAGTGTAACAATACTAGAGGCAATGGGGAACAGACTGAGACAAGGGACTAAGAGGGTGAAATGATTAGAAATCTGAGAGAAGAAGAGAGATTCTTCTACATCAAAAGAGAGAAGAGCAGTAAGATAGAAAGTAAACATTTTAAAGGTGCAGATCTGAAGCATCAGATGCCTAAATTTACACAGTCAATAATCCATAGTGGGATTAGAGTTTTCCATGTCCATTTATGTCCTTTGAGAGGGATGGGAGGAGGCTTTCAGGCTATTTTATGGCAGCCGGATATAAATGAGTGTTTCCTTTCTGAGCATGTGTTGTGCATTTTCATATAAACAGGGAAAAAACCCACAGTCACAACATGTCATTTTTCATTTTTAAATCAAGCCCAATAATATGTATTGACTGAATGCTTCCTCTCCCTGTAGAGAATTTAGCTCTAATTTTAACACATGCTTTAGGAAGAGGATTCTTTATGGTTTAAAGCTGTCTCTGTGGAGCCATTTCGTAATAATCTGCCTTGCTTGAATCTGATCACTGCAGTTGATTCCATGATAACGAAGCCTGAATATTGTTTGTTTCTCAGTATAAATCCACTCCAAAGACCTTCTACTTTAACAGTGCTGTGTGTGTATATTTCAGTACAAGTGAATGTGTAGAACTAAAATTGCTGAAATTTCTTTACAAATGACTCAGTATGCTTGTCCTTCCCTAAAATGCTGCCAGCGTGTAAAGGATTTTCAATGAGCAGTGCAAATAAGCCAGCAGTGGAGAAGGTTTGAAGCTGCACTGGTATAACAGTTTCCTGGCACACAGATGATCAGGGCTGGAGATCCAGGTCTCTGTAGTATCCAACCCTTCTTCTGTTGCTGGTCACAAATTGGAAGTTTTGAATTTCTAGCCTGGTTTCTTTTACAAGCTGGATATTTAGCACTACGGTACCATCATGTGGAGTGGACTTCCTAGCAAAGGTGAGCAATGCTTTTTTAAAAAATATAAACATTACAGAATTCTACTCATTTCAAAATGAGATGCAGCCTTGTAATCCTCCCATGTTTAGAAGTGGAATTTTGTTTGTTGTCTATAGCAAAAAGAACACCAAGGCTAAAAAAATATATATGTAAATATATATATATATATATATATAATAAGCGGGTTATTATTTTTCTGATTATAACTAATAATGCATTGCAAATGCAATTCTATGTAATGGGTTGTCTCCTCTGTATTGCTGGTGTAGTATTTATTACCAGAAGAGACTATCCTGGCAGAATAGTCATTATGCATTTCAAATACATTAACACACATCTATTGATACAATATGACAAGCTGATGATTAACAAATGAGGCTAATTAATCATCAGTGTGATTATATACTTGTGGTCAGAAAATAAAGTGCAGAGTATAAAATCCTATTTATGAAAAGCTTGACTTGAACTCTAAATGGCAAATGTGCCTTTCAGTTAATAAAGTTAAAAGCAAAAGCAATATACTGATACATGATATGTATCTGATTTTGTCAGTATTAAAAAGATATGACCTGTCAGATATGGGACAACCTCTAATAATTTGTTTGCAATGATAACTTGTTTTATAAGAGGCATAAAATTCCTATAACTCCTGCCTAATAACACTTTAATTATATATGACGTTTAAATGTTGCAAATCTTTTTTAAAGACCTGAATACATACTCTCTGGAATTCACATTATCAGTCCATTAAGTTTAAAAGCAACATGTCAGAGGATTAAGTTGTGTTTACATGTCTCAAAAAGTTCTGCCCAATCATTTTAGTTTGTAAATTATTCACCAAATCTTGTTATTTGCTTCCTTATCATAATTGAAATGACTATTCCTCTTTGGATATTTATTTTAGGGATAGGTGATAATATCCAATAGGAAAGAAAAACCATTTCTTGTTACAGAATGAATAGTAATTCTGCAATCCTTTCATGAGAACCGAAGCCATCTCATGCTTTTTGCTGTAAATTTATTCATAAGGCAGTTGTTTTTATAGTTTTCAACCCCAGAGTTATGGAAAAGAATGTATATATATGTTTGACAGAAGGTTTGAGAATTTCTATTTACTAACAGTACATGTAAAGCATGACTAACCAGAGAAAACCTGTTTCTATTTAACCGATCTGTCTTTGCAAGTCTCAGGGCCACTATCTTGCAAGAAGTCACTGTGTGCTTTTGAAAGCATGAAATTAGTTTCATATACCAAGCACATGGTTTCTCATTTAGTCGTTCTTTTTATGGAAATGGCCAATTTATGGTTCACTGCCAGAACTTTTGTCTTCTGTCAAAGCTGATAGCTTCTGCTAAGGTGTCCATGAGAGATACTAAAAAAATGAAAAGAGTTAAATGGAAAAGAGACAAAACCCTTATTAGAATTTAAAAAGGTATAATGGATTTGCAGATTTATTTCAGAATATTATTTGGATATGCCTTTTTTTCCTCATCAATGCCTGAATTTGACCTGTTTTTACTTGCAAGGAACTTTATTGCATGTAAAGAGTGTTTAAAATGGACTTTTAAGCTAATGAAAACTATTATTTTCCTTATGGTCATTTTTCAAAGGAAAGAAATAAAACTGCACTGTAATTCTTATTTTGAGTTGGATCCAAAATGCAATGGATCTAAAGTATTTATAACTGTGAATTCATTGTTTCTTTTTATTAGGCAATCATTAATAATATTGATTTAAAGTTGTAATAATTGTAGCATTCTTATTGAGAGTAAGTTGCACATATTAATTTGCATAAAAGTATCAATTAAAAACAAAGTGAATGCAAATTTCAAGCAATAAAAATTGTAATTATGCTTTTTTTATACACTGTACAACTAATTTAATGTGTTACTCATAACTTTCATGTCTTGAAGAGATTTGTTAGATATTTGTTACCTTCAGACATGCTGGTTTTCTGGGATAGTTAATATTATATACACTAGGTATAGCGGTAGTAGCAATTCCTGCAGAAATTTAACTTCAATTTTTAATCAGTTACATTTCTTTAATGTTGAAATAATGCAACTGTTTCAGCAAATGTTGAATTAATATAGTGTACTGTACACATTCATATATATATATTCATATTTTACATATCCATATATGTGTATGTGTGTGTATATATATGTGTGTGTGTGTGTGCATATATATACATACACACACACACACACAGAGTCTTCAACTTACAACCACAATTGAGCCAAAATCTCTGTTGTTATATGAGACCAATGTTAAGTAAGTTTTGCCCCATTTTACAACCTTTCTTGCCACAGTTGTTAATCACAGTGAATGATTCACAGTTGTGAATCACTGCAGTTATTAAGTAACATGGTTGCTAGGTGAATCTGGCTTCCCCATTGGCTTTACTTGTCAGAAGGTCAGAAAAGGGGATCACGTAACCCTGGGACATTGCAATTGTCATAAATATGAGTCAATTGCCAAGTGTCTGAATTTTGATCTGGGGATCATGGGAATCCCACAACTGTCATATGTGTGAAAAATAGTTATGTTACTTTTTTTAGTGTTGTAACTTCAAATGGTCACAAAATGAACTGCTGTAAATCAAGAATTACCTGTACATATACATATACATACAGCAAGAGATATGTAGTTGGATAAGAGAGCTGCAACCAGTTCCTTCTTTAGCATAATATTGAAAAATTCCCTTTACACTATATCCTTCTTTGTATGCATAAAGCTTATACAACTTTGTATGCTTTCAATTAAAACTAGCAAACATTTTGAATAAGCCAAAATATGGATTGTTTGATTTTGACTTAATATGTGAACCTGACAGGGGTGCTCTGCTGTGGGTTCACATGGGTTTGGGCAATCCTCTAGCTAAGATACTACACAGTTCAATGAACCTGCAAATCCTAGACCTAGCTGGCCCCGCCTGTCCGACCCTGCCCTTCCCAGGAGTCTCCATGCGGCTTGTTTTGGATGCCAGGTAAGTACAGGGCCCGCACAGAGGGCAAAAAACGGGCCTCCTGAAAGTTCCGGAAGGCCAGAAATGCGGGCCCATGTTTCAGGCCGCCTGAGGGTCTCCGGAGCCCAGGGGAGGCCGTTTTCACTATGCTGGCTGGAGAATTCTGGGAGTTGAAGTCCAGAAGTCTTAAAGTTGCCAAGTTTGGAGACCTCTGACTTATAACAATAAGAAACCAGGATAGGATCCCACAAACAGGCTTGAGACTACAATGGCATTTTTAAGAGCTTTTCTGAACTCCAGGCGAGGATGCTATCTGTATTTCTGGGGAGATGCTGTTCCAGAAAGTGAGGGCTGTTATAGTATAAGACAAGCTTCCTCAGTTTTATAAGATGACAGTATTTGATAGAAAGGAGCTAGAGCTTACCTACTCTGCTAGAATGTACTGGGCAAGTAGAAACAATTGGTAATACTTGATCCTGCAGATATTCAAGCTCTATACTATAAAGTTTTATAGGTAATGAGCAACACTTTGAATTGCATCTGGATTGGCAACCAATGCAGCTTATCTAGCAGTTGTAACACAAGGACCTACCAAGAAGCGTATCACTGTCAGCCTTTCAAGGTAGATCAGAGGAGGAATCCAATGTTCCGTGTGCCAGTTTTATTTTTATTGTAAAGCTATGGCGATAGAATCTTGCAAGTTTGAATACACGTTCCCCTCTCTCCCTGTATATTTGTGAAGCTGTTGTTTGAGACATTTACTTTTATTCGACTATTGTCTTAGTGATGACTTTTCCTCCTGCCCCTCAAGGCCTTTCCCACTTTATTCCACAATTACACCTTGGGATGCTGCACTTTGAGCCAGCTGTAGTTTCTGGGTGGTCTTCAAGGGCAGCCCCACATAGAGAATATTGCAGTAATCTAGTGGTGAGGTGACCTGTGCATGAGTGACTTACTGAAGGGCCTTCAAGTTAAGGAAGGGGTGCATCTGGTACATAGAATGAACCTATATAAAAGTCCTCCTGGTCAGAGATACCCCTCACTCTTTAAGCAGTAGCTGTAAATCAAGAAGTATTCCCAAGTTGCTCACCAGTTTAGAATGAGAAGGTGCTAAATTATCTGAGGCCAATGGTGGGCAATGCCCTTGACTCTAGGAGACCAAACAGCCACAGTCACTTAGGCTTGTCAGGATTAAACTTAAGTCTATTCCTCCCCACCCAGATCTGAAGAGCCTCACTGGTTATTGTCATGGCTGTGTATCTTCCTTACACATGCAAAACAACACAGATAAAATGATTGAAAGAAAAAATGACAGATTAGTGAAATTTATTTCCGTGAAAGTAAATTAATACCTAATTTTGCTTTTTTTGCTGCATTTAAAATACTTTTAAAAATCAGTTTAAAATGGAGAGGATGGGACTGTGCAACTATAGTCATTACTATATTTGCTAGCTTGGTATTTTAATGATTAATGCTAATACTTTAATTTCTATAGAACTTTCAGAATGTATATTGAATGATTCCTGAACTTCGTATCTATTATCAGCTTGCTTACTTGCTGATAAAGCCAATGTCTACTCTTACAAGCCAATGTTTACTCTTACATACAGATAGATTTTCTCTAGGACAATTTGTTCACAACCATATATTTCAGGTGATTTTCTTGATAAAGTATAGATATGATTTACCATTGCCATGTAATTAACTTTAGCTGCATTAAAAAGGAGATTCAGAGCTGTCCCATTAAAGATTTTTGAAGTTTCTCTGATGTTTTCCCCATGTGAATAAATTATCTAGTTGTCTTAATTCACTGTCATTTGGGTTTTTCACTGATTAGCTGTCAAAACGAGACAACCATGTATATCACATTTATACCATTATTCTTACCCCTTTAATTATTGTATATGCCATTAACAACTTACCAAGAAGTATCATTTTCTTTATGCAAATATCATAGTCTAATGCAAATTGGTGGATGTATCTCAGATTTTGAAAGTATCTTAGTTATTCTCATAAAATGATTGCCAAGCTTGGTATGTAGTACCAAGTAGTCTCAAAACACTCAATTACTAGGATACAACTGGTGAAGTGATTGTTTTACATGTGTAATATGCATGCCAGAAGCAGGAGATAAGCACCAATGTTCTCTTGTTTTTCCTTATTTCTACAAGAAACTTCTGATTATTTCTGTTACTTTGTTACTTGTCCTTCAGTAAACTGTTCATTCAATTACCTCACACCTCACCTAAATCTGTCAAATGAATGTATAAAATTCTTTATAAAAAAACCACCACAGCTGCACCACACAGTTGTTGCTCAACAAACATTGTAGCTTTCCAAAGTGTCTCTGCCACTTCAACAGATGCCAAACCTAGCCCTGGACTTTAGCCACTCGCCATCTTTTTCTCTAAAATGCTTCCAGGAGTTAAATCATATCCTATTTTTTATAATAGCACTTTTCTGTAAAGCATACTAACTTCTCATTTATTCCCATTTATTAAATTTTAAGTAAAAACATCTTGAAATAAATCCTGAGGATTAGAAAGCCTGGTGCCAAAGCAAATGTCGCCAATAACATTAGTGTCTTTCGGCATTGTGTTGGACAGAACCTGGGTTTATATTGTAAATTTCCAATGCAGATTACTACTCAGCTTTCACTTCCTTTAGAGAAATTATGTTTTACCTTCAACTACCACAGTGGGAATTGGTTGCCTAATTTGGATTGAAACCTAAGTTGATTTCAGGCAAATGCATCAGAGGCTACAGCATAAATTGAGGAAGGGCAAAATATGGGCATATACCCTGTCAGACCAGTTTCTCTAGATTAGTCATGCAGTTTCTCATGCATGCATGCATTTCATTCTTACATGCTTATACACAGATTTCCAGAAATACCTAGCTGCAATTATTAGGCTTTAAAATAAAACCAGTAGCATCTATTTTGAATCCTGCTAGAAGTTGTAATGGATTTAATGGGAGAGGATTGCAGTATTTGGGAGAGATTAAGCTTGAGGGGAAAACCAACAAAGTAGATGAGAAACTCACAGGATTTAACAGCCAATGTTATAGGATTAAATGTTCAGAAGTCTTCCTGCTCTCAAGCCTATGGTCTATGGATGGATTATTTTGTTTTGTTTTATGTCCACCCATTTGTCATGAGATCTTGGGGACTAAAAACCAGCTAAAACTTCAGCAATATTAACAAAGCAGCAATTAATACCACATTAAATACAGCTTATATATCTATAAATCCACAAACCCTATGATATAAAAGCAATAGCACCTGTGAAGAGGTATATAAATAGAGATTTATATACCTCTTCACAGTACTTTACAGTCCCCTCTAAGCACTTTACAGAGTCAGCATATTGCCTACAACAATCTGGGTCCCCTTTTTACCAACCTCGTAAGGATGGAAAGCTGAGTCAACCTTGAGCCGATAAGATTCAAACTGCCAACTGCTGGCAGCGAACCATCAGCAGAAGTAGCTTTTTAAAAAGGCTGGCCTAAATTCTTGGCCAAGAATCTTAGGTCAGAAGTAATTTCTGATCTTGAGGATGATCCCTGCATGTGGGCAGCCCCTCTACTGATTGGCCTTTTTTATTGTAATAATAGTGAACACATTTCAGTTACACCAGGGTTATAAAATAATGACTCCAGAATTATAGAAGATGCATAGATGCCAATAAGATATGTATGAATCCATCTCATTTATATAGCTTATAACAAGTAAATGTTAAAATGCTCCTATTCATATTTCTAGTGTAAATAGCTCAACATCAATATTTTATAGAGAAGCAGCCTTCTATATCTTGGGTATATCTTATACTGCTGATGTTTTTATGGCAATCTGTGAGCCATTGGATCATTGTTTCAAAGATATTTCTTTACTACCACTCATGTAATCTCTGACCTTGTGTACCTCCTCACATCCCTTCAGCAGGCTCTCCCCAACCTGTATTGCACTCTCAGAAATCTTCCCTGACCTTGCCATATCTCTCAGGCACCCTCACCAACCCACACCCTCATACACTCTCCACCTGTTTTGTGCCTCTTACACACCTCTGCACACATTCCTCCACCCTTACTCCATCTCTCACTCACACACCTTGCTTCCTCCATCATCCAGCAGGAGTCACCTGTCAGTTGGCCAACTTACTGCCAGCTTCCCAACTGATTTGTGGAAAACTGGCAGGGAGCACTGGAAATGATGATCATGGCAGCAGTACAGCAGCATTGATGGGCTCACAATTTTCCAAAATTTCAATACATTGCTCCTGGATTTTGGATGCATTAATTAAGTTAGCCTATTGGGGGTACCTTGGTTCAAAAAACGTTGCCTATGATATACAGTTTTCCCAGTGAAGGTTTTAAACAGACAGAAGACTTTTAGTGTACAGATTTGTTATATTTCATATTTTAGATACTCAGAATTTGTGAACAAATAGTCAGATTTCATTTTTGTGATTGAGGCATCATCCTCAAAACTGCAGTCCTATAAATATTTATTGCAAAATAAATCTCAAAATAGAGATCATTCCCAAATAAGTGTGCATAGGACTACAAGTGAAAATACTGTAGTCACCTCTCATTAAAACAGGTTTTCATCATTACCTCTGAAAGCATAATACATTTTTTTGCCAATGAGATTATATGTGAGGGGGGGGAACAGTTCTAAGACACTATAAATTGATTGAAGGTCAGCACCCCTGTAAAAATCATTGACTTGCCTGAAGTTAACTTTATAGATTTCAACTGCAGTTAATCTAATAGCACAAGAATAGATCAAGTTTTTCTTTCCACGCTTGTTCATTGTCTAATGATTCAGTCTGATGCACTTTATTTTTGTACATGTCTTCTCTAGCAGAGAAAGATCTTACATGATCATACAGGAAAAAAATCACACTTTAATATCTTTAAATTCTGAAAAGATATAGGAATGATGCCCTACTGCAGTTCCATATTCAGAAGTTGTTAATAGCAACAGTGAATATTGTTTTATGAAATTTAGCAGTCCAGTTCATTGTGATGAAAAGGAAGACATTCAGAATTTCTTGGGGCTCTATATTGTATGACCTAGTATTAAACAGAATTATGTTGCACTGCCATAATTGCTATCTCTGCTACAACTGAGGTTAGCTGCACTTCTGAAGCTGGATTACATTCTGCCTTTTTAGTCTTCTTTGCAAGGGTTCAGTTTTTTCCCCTTATTCTTAAATGTTTTTGTTTGGCTGATACACATTTGCACAAGAATGTGGAGAGGCTCATGGGATGTGTATAAAGGTGACCTGTTCCCATCTCTCAAGGCAGTGTCAATGATTTTTGAGTAGTATAGCTGTACAAAGGAAAGTCAAAGATAAATAACTTAGTTATCTAAGTATATATGACTCTTCCTTTGTTTACAGCATCTGTGGCTTAGGTAAATGCATCATGTATTTTTTTTTTCTAGCTGTATACCTGTAACAGTTTAAAGCTGTTTGTTCTGTCCAAACTGCCTATCCTTGCAACCCACCTAATTTGGACCAACTTAAACCTTTATCATATGCTAATAATATGGAATAATCATTATGCTATAACCATTATGTCTGACATCCAAAAACATTGATAAGTATAGCAAAACAAAGTTTGCCAACACAGGTTACGTAGCCTAATTTATATTTAAGATTGATTAACATGTCAGATAATGGGAAATATTAATTTTTGAAATTATGGATCAGCTTTTCCACTGCTACCATTTCCTACCCAGAAGATCCAAATATACAAACTTGTTTAAATAAGATTAAGAACATTCAAGGTAGAGAATCTGTGATCCTCCAGATGTCCCATCCATACACCCAGCTTAATAGGCTGTCCTCTTGCGCAGGGGTCACCAACCACCAGTCCCCGGACCAGTACCAGTCCGTGGATCATTTTGTATTGGGCCGCAAAGCTTGGGTGCTGCCATCTTGTTTCAACGGCACTTCCGGGTTTTCGGTTGCTTCTGGGTTTTCGTTTGGAAAGTGCTTCCGGGTTTTCGGAAAGCGGCCTTTGGGTGCTGAAGGAATCTTCACGCCTTAGTTTCATCGAAGGGGGTGGTGGCTTCAAACGAAGAGCCGTCCTGATGGCGGTGGAGTCTCGCGTTACTCAGGTACCGGTCCATGGAAGAATGAATACTCGTGAAACCAGTCCCTGGTACAAAAAAGGTTGGGGACCACTGCTCTTGCGTAGTCCACAAGGTAGTACAAAAATAGGTTGGTAGAATTTGCTCTGTCCTAAAAGCTGATTACTATTCTACCTTGATAATGAGATAGTGAGTGGTGCAATCCTGAAAATGTATTAAAGGATAGATAGTAAGTTATAGGTTTCTGGCTTGTAAAAAAAACATCCCTCGGTCTTTCCTTGTAATTTGAACTGGGGCTGGAGACAAAGGCAAATTTAGATTGGAGCAGGGATGTCAACTCGCATTATCACAGCGACATCACGTGACATATTGGGACTTTTTCCCCCTTCACTAAACCAGGCTGGGGCAGGGCCTGCAACATGACGTATCCAGCCCGTGACCCGCAAGTTTGACAGCCCTAGACTAGAGGATTTAGTTATCTGTTAGAAAAGATGGTAAATAATCTCAATCTCTCTACACCCATTTGCTTATTCAGCCTTTTTCTCTCATTCATTTTTTCATGCTTTCTCTAGCTTTTTTCTGTTTCTTGCTCTTTAGCCATCTTACACATCTTTCTGCCACTTGTTCCATCACCCTTACTAGCTCTGTCACCTTCACCTGGTTCATCACCATCTTACTGGTTGCTCCATAGTCCTCTCACTTTCCATTACCATTCTTTTCTTCCATTTCCATATTACTATCATAATGCAAATTGTACATATAGCAAGGTCTCTTTTAGGAGAAGATGGAAAACCCCCTTTAATATTGGACCAGATAAGAACAAAGATATATGGTCTCAGGCAAAGGCTGGACTATGAGGATGTATTAAATATAAGTAAGGCTTCTTCAGTATTCAGTTAAGGGGGCATGTGGATGAACCCTCAGAGGCTCCAACCAATATTAGTTGCACATGCAATTAACAGCATGTTCCTGCAGTCACACGAATGTCATTTGAATATTTTGCAACTGGCATGCATTTATGATCATTGCACAATTCCCACAGTCATGTGATAATCATTTGCAAGTTCAAAGCTGACATTCAACAAGCAAAGTCAATGGAGAACTGGCAATAAAATTATAAATCATGATCATATAAACTCTCAAGTATAGATGATTTGCTTAATGACCATAGCAGAACTGATGTAAGTCCAGCACAGTCACATGATGTTTTGCTTAACAACCACATCACTTAACAAGAGTTATCAGTCACAATTGTGGTAGTTAAGTGAGGGTTATCCATAGTGAGGAATAATGTGGGTTGTAATTTAAGAACAACTGAAAGTATGCAGATTCTCTTCCTCTGATTTAAGCAATAAAAAGTTAAGTTTGTTGTTAGTTACGAAGTCGTGTCCAACCCATTGCAACCCCATGGACAACGTTCCTCTAGGTCTTTCTGTCCTCCACCATCCTCCAGAATTCATTTAAGCTCACGCCTACTGCTTCAGTGACTCCACCCAGCCACCTCATTCTCTGTCATCCCCTTCTTCTTTTGCCTTCAATCTTTCCCAGCATTAGGCTCTTCTCCAGTGAGTCTTTCCTTCTCATTAGGTGGCCAAAGTATTCATCTTCAGGATCTGGCCTTTTAAAGAGCAGTCAGGGTTGATCTCCTCTGGGATTGACCGGTTTGATCGACTTGCAGTCGAAGGAACTCTCAGGAGTCTTCTCCGGCACCATAGTTTAAAGGCCTCAAATTCTTTGGTGCTCAGCCTTTCTTATGATTTCACAGCCCTACATTGCAACTGGGAAAACCTTGACTATATGCACTTTTGTTGGCAGGGTGATGTCTCTGCTTTTTAGTATGCTGTCTAGATTTGCCATAGCTTTCCTCCTCAGGAGCAAGTGTCTTTTAATTTCTTGGCTGTAGTCCCTATCTGCAGTGATCTTGGAGCTCAGGAAAATAAAATCTATCACGACCTCCATTTCTTCCCCATCTATTTGCCAAGAATTGAGAGGGCTGGATGCCATGATCTTAGTTTTCTTAATGTTGAGTTTCAAGCCAACTTTTGCACTCTCCTTCAACCGCATCAAGAGGCTCTTTAGTTCCTCTTCACTTTCTGCCATTAGAGTGGTATCATCTGCATATCTGTGGTTGCTGATATTTTTCCCAGCAGTCTTAATTCCAACTTTTGATTCATCTAGCTCTGTCTTTCTCATGATGTGCTCTGCATATAAGTTAAATAGGCAAGGCAATGCCTATGTATACAGCCTTGCCGAACTCCTTTCCCAATTTTGAACCAATCAGTGGTTCCGTGACCAGTTCTCTAGGTTTCTCAAGAGAGAAATAAGATGGTCTGGTACTCCCATCTCTTCAGGGATTTGCCACAATTTATTGTGATCTACACAATCAAAGGCTTTAGCATAGTCAATGAAGCAGAAGTAGATGTTTTTCGGGAACTCCATAGGTTTTTCCATGATCAAGCATATGTTGCCAATTTGATCTCTAGTTCCTCTGCCTCTTTGAAATCCAATTCTCAATCCACATATTGCTGGAGCCTAGTTTGTAGGATTTTGAGCATAACTTTACTGGCATGTTAAATGAATGCAACGGTACGATAGTTTGAACATTCGTTGGCATTGCCCTTCTTTGGAATTGAAATGTAAACTGACCTTTTCCAATCTTGTGGCCACTGTTGAGTTTTCCAAATTTGCTGGCAAATTGAATGTCGCACTTTTACTGCATCATCATTTAAGATTTTTTTTTAAATAAAATTTATTTGGGTTTTCACACACACAAAATACAAGTAAAACATCTTTTTTGAAAATAGCATGGTCCCGGGTTGAACTTCTTTATACAGACACAAACTGAATTTCATGCTCATTTTTGTGTTCTATTCCATATCTTATACTATTCAACATTTTCTATATAGTTTTTCCCCTCTTTTAATTTTCTCAATTTTATTTTGATTATCTCAATTCAAATCATTATATTTATACTCTTGTCTGTTCTGTTTCAATTTCATATTATCTTTTCTCATTAAACAAATTTTCTCCTGTAGTTCCTAATTGGACTATGATACCTTTATATCTTTTAATTATATCCATTTAACTCTTATTTAAACTTCAATATATACCTTAAGGTTATGACCTTCAATATAATACATAATACATAACTTCCAGTACATAATACATAACTTCCAATCGAATTCAGATTGGTACATTCTTATAATACACACTATAGTCTTTAAAAAGAAAAGATTATAAATATATGTAATTATAAACCCTCATTCCATTCCAATTCAGTTCTATCATTAACAAATATTAAAGTCTTAACATCTTTAACATTTCTTTTCAATTAAATATCATATTTCCTTAAAAACACATGTAATCTCCATAATTAATTTTTCCCTTATTTCTCTTCACATATGTTTTGTAAATCAATAATATTCATTTTGTTACATTTATTTATTGACAAGCATTCCACTAAGTTACAAGAACTATTTTATCAAATAGTTGCAACCACCTTCAGGAAAGGGAGTAATGGCCAGCTGGGGAGGAGAGATGTGGCTCTCCTCAACCCTGCAGGCAGTCTCCCCCTTCTTCACCACCTCTACAGGGTGGCTTAGCCCCGAAACCAGCCGGCTCGGGGCACTCCAGTGGCAAGCATGGATTGAAACCGTGCAAAGACGTGGTTTTGGTTTGTCGCTGAAGAAGCTCAAACCGGAAGACCATCATCTTTTAAGATTTTGAATAGCTCAGCTGGAATATTGTCACCTCCACCAGCTTTGTTGTTGCTCAGATTTGCTCAGGCCCATTTGACTTCAGATTCTAGGATGTCTGGCTCATGGTCAGTGACCACCCCATCATAGTTATCAGGGAAGTTAAACTCATTCTTGTATAGTTCTGTGTAATTTTCTGAATCTCTTCTGCCTCTGTTAGGTCCCTGCCATTTTGATCTTTTATCATGCCCATCTTTGCATGAAATGTTCCCTCCATATCTCTAATTTTCTTGACGAGATCTCTGGTCCTCCATTTTCTTTTATTTCTTTGCACTGGTCATTTAAGAATGAATTTTTTTCTAACTATTCTCTGGAACTCTGCATTCAGTTGGGTGTATCTTTCTCTTTCTCCCTTGCTTTTTGCTTCCCTTCTTTCCTTGGCTATTTGTAAAGCTTCCTCAGACAGCCATTTTGCTTTCTTGCATTTCTTTTTCTGCAGGATGGTTTCAGTTGCTACCTCTTGTACAATGTTACGAACTTCCTTTCATAGTTCTTCAGGCATTCTGTCTATCAGATCTAATTCCTAAAATCTATTTGTCACTTCTACTGTATATTTATCAGGGATATGATTTAGTTCATACCTGAGTAGCCTAGTGCTTTTCCCTACTTTCTTCAATTTAAGCCTAAATTTTGCAATAAAATCATGATCTGAGCCACAGTCAGCACCTGGTCTTGTTTTTACTGACTGTATAGAGCTTCTCCATCTTTGACTGCAGAGCACGTAGTCAATCTGATTTCTATATTGACCGTCTGGTGATGTCCATGTATAGAGCTGTCTCTTGGGTTGTTGGAAAAGAGTGTTTGCTACCACCATCGTATTCTCTTGACAAAATTGTATCAGTCTGTTCCTTGCTTCATTTTGTACTCCAAGGCCGAACTTGCCTGTTATTCCAGTTATCTTTTGGCTTCCTACTTTAGCATTCCAATCCCCCATGATGATAAGGGCATCATTTTTTGGTGTTAATGCTATTAAAGTGCTGTAAGGCTTCATAGAACTGGTCAGTTTCATCCTCTTCAGCACCAATGGTTGGGGCATAGACTTGGACTATTGTGATGTTGAATGGTTTGCCTTGGATTTGAACTGAGATCATTTTGTCATTTTGGGGATTGTATCCCAGTATTGCTTTTCCTACTTTTTTATTGACCATGGGGGATTCTTGCCTGCAGTAGTATACCTGATGGTCTTCTGAATTAAATTTACCCATTCGTGTCCATTTTAGTTCGCAGATTCCTAAGATGTCGATGTTCAGTCTTGTCATCTCTTGTTTGACTACGTCCAGCTTACCTTGATTCATGGACCTTACATTCCAGGTCCCTATGGAGAATATATCTTTACAGCATCGGACTTCCGCAGCTGAATGTCATTTCAGCTTTGGCCCAGTGGCTTCATTCTTTCTGGTGCTACTAGTACTAGCCCTTGGCTCTTCCCCAGTATTGGATACTTTCCGACCTGAGGTGTTCATCTTCCAGCGTCATATCATTTTTGTCTTTTGGTACTGTTGATGGGATTTTCAAAGATACTAGAGTGGGTTGCCATTTCCTTATCTGATGGATCATGTTTTGTCACAGCTCTCTGCTATGACCTGTCTGTCTTGGGTGGCCCTGCACGGCATAGCTCATAGCTTCATTGAGTTATGCAAGCCCCTTCTCCACAACAAGGTAATCCATGAAGGAGAAGGTACTACTACGAGTTGTAATCCATGAAGGAGAAAAAGTTAGGTTAGAAAATTAAAATATTTTTAATTTTATGTTGTTCAAAGCTCCTCTGCAAATGGTAGTATATAGAACTATTTGCTATCATTTATTAAACAGCTTTAGCTGATCTTTTGTTTAGCATTTGTTTTTGTGGAATATCTTTTTTTTTTGTCTGTTTTGGATTCATCTAAATTCAACCTAATTTCCGGTTTCTGAAAATTTGCCTTAAAATAAATCACAGGCCAAAAGACAATTATATTTATCACAGTTATTAGCAGTTTGAGATGTGTGTCCTTAGGCTTCATCCTGAAATCAGTTCTGTAACTGATGGCTGCAGTGTTCCACCTGTACTAGGCAATCTTCCAAATGCAGAAATTGAAAGTGATCACTTATTATAGAAGAATGTTCTCTCCCTCTATTAATTTGGAATTGCAATAATTTCATCTGATCACATACAAATCAAAAATTGAGTAGTAAAATCAATTATATTAGATCACAGACAGTATTCAGATCATTCGTTTCCTCATATAAAACATATCCACGAGGTATATAGCTTCTCTTTTGTTCTCTTAAAAGTTTCACATGGAGGTTGAAATACTGCTCATCAGTATAATTATTTACTGTGAGTGTATTTATGTCTCCAGTACACCAAAATGCATATACACGGATTATATTTCCCTATGACAGTGCACAGTAAGAAAAGAATTGCGGCTTTCTTTTATCTGGTAGGCGAACAGCTAATGTTCCAAGGACTTTGTTAAACCTTGCATAGCTGCAGTTTTTCAAACATCCAGTTTTATAATGACATATAAAAATACTCTGTATATTTTCTTCAATTTTCTGATTCAAATTGAGTAAGCATTTGGTAGTTTTTAAAAAAATTTCTCTAAGTAAGTTCAATGTGTAGAATACTAGGAGTTTTACTCAGTTTTTAAAATCATTTACTTAGAAACGGTCATCAAGATTAGCACCATCATGGGCTCTCTCAGATATTGATCCTACTTGTCTCTTGAGCACATTCTTTTCAAATCCCGTTACTCAATAATTTTCCATATCTGTAAATTTAATAATGTTTTTCTCCTTTGCAACTAAAATATTTACTATGCCTCTCCTCAAAAAAAATCTCCCAACTCATGTATGCAGTAAATTAATAACTCAGAAAGTTAAATTTTAACATAGATGTGTTGCTGGAGAATATAGGGAATTCTCTGTGCAATATTTATAGGCAATTTTTGTATGTTTTTAAATCCTGTTTCCTTCATAGAGGCTGATGTCAGCCCTGTGAGATAGTCCAGACAAGAAGCACACCCAGGAGTACTAACTATTTTTGTTGGAAGGTTACATTAACACAAGGCTGTCAAACTCCCAGCCCATGGGCTGAATGTGCCACATGCTGGCCATGCCCACGCCTGGTTTAGCGAAGGGCAGAAAAGTCCCAATATGTCATATGATGCCCCTGCACTAACAGAATCTTGCAACATTTCTTCCCTCTTTTTCTTTCCAGAAAACTAGGGAGATCCCCTTCTGATAGATTTCCCACATCACCTCTCCTTTTGAGGGCTGAAACATCTTTTAGAATGATTGCCCTGTCTGCAGCTCCCAGTCTCCCAAAATCATTCCCACATATACCAGTAATTATACAAATGTGATTTGGAATTCAACCATTTTGGTCATTAATTTGAACCTGCAAGATTTAAAACATCTGAGTATTTCTAGATTAAATGTATGCAGCCACTCACTCCAGGAATAACATGTTATTGTTGTCCCTTTTGGTGGGTGGAAGACCAAAAGGAAGAACTGCATAGCAGCAAGAATGTTTCCCACATTTTCTTTAGATGCACATTTTTCCAGGGGTTAAATACTCTTTTGTAGCGGAAAAATATAAAGCACAGTATATTGTAAAAGTAAAAATAGTAAGATTAGCATTCATATTAACAGGCAGATCACCCTTACTGTAAAATGCTATCTTTTTTTAAAGTAGAAAAAGGAAGTTCATGTCATGGTAAGGACTGATAATAGGTCTGTTTGCTGTTGTCCTGTTTGCTCTAATCATTTGTGTAGAACTCTGGCCTTCAACTCTGTGTAATATGTCAACAGATTTTCAGTGTAACTTGGTCTCTAGTTGATATTTCTTTTGTCTGTGTTCTTTTCCAGCCCTATGCAAAATGTGTTCTCGCTTTTAAAAATATTTGGTTATTCCATGTTTATTATTTTGATAAATAACTCAAGGTGGCAAACATATCTAATACTCTTTCCTTATCCTTTCTGCCTCAGAATAAAACTCTGTGGGGTGGACTGACAGAAATGATCAGCCCAGCCAGCTTTCATGGTTAAAGCAGGATTAAAACTCAGAGTCTCCTGTTTTCTGACCAGGTGCCTTAATCTCTAGACCAAGCTGGCTTTTTATTCTCCCTTCTAATTTTATTTTATTCTCACTTTTATTAAATTATGAACGAAAGTTTGATCATCAGTACATAGATACTCTATTACAGATACATGGAAGGTGAATTTTATCATATGAAACCATACTAATTTGAAAATGCCACAATTTTGGTATGGATATTTTAAATGAAATATAAACTTTTTTCTTTCTACCAAAGCAACTTCAGGAAAGACCCCCTTGATAGATGACAATGTGGTTAAGGAGTTGGAGCTTACATATGTAATTAGTATCCTACATCCATTTCCATTTCTTTTAATGTTCCTCATACTCCTAACACTACGAATAAAAAAAAGAATCCATACATTAGAGAGAAGAATGACAGGCTGATTTCACATAGTTAGCTGAAACGTATGCTGTGGGAAATAGCAGGTATTTATTTCAGCTCTTTCAGATTTGTTTATGTAATATTGTTGTTTGTTGATATCAGATATTTGTTAACCAAATGAGCCACAGGAATATTTTAAATGGTTAAATATTATTCATAGTAATATTGGAAATCTGAACAATTCCATGCTATCCATTTCCTTGAAGGAGATATCAGCAGATCCAAGGAAAAAGCAGTGTTTTAAAAACTACTTCTCCAATAAAACCATTAGGGAAAAATAACCAGTGAAGATCACTGTACAACTCAATGGTGATTAAGAAGCAAGCATTAAACAGTTCCCAACTGTTTTGCGGTCAGGTGGAATAAAAAAAATCAGAAAGAAGGTAATGGAAATATTATTTGACTAAAAGATTTTTCCAATCCAGTAATCTATTGTAAGATATTAGGTAAGTATGATTTGTTGGAAAACCATTTGGTTTTTCAGAACAACAATGCTATCATGTAGTTAGAAGTGTGACAAATATTTTCAATTCAAAAGTTTTAAGCCTGAAACACTAAATTCCAACTAGATTTTGACAGTGCATTCCTTCACCTGTTGCTAACAGATGCTCACAACGTTTTTCAGTTTTGAGAAAAGATGGAAATCATCCAGCGCCATGTATGGAATATAGGGTACGTTGATGGGGTAAGAAATCGTATTCAACTTTGCAATTGATTCCTGGCAGCTCATGAGGATTAAAGCCTCATGTTGAGTCGATTTTTTTTAATGCGTTTTTGAACTCTGCTTAATATTGTTTCAAAATGTTACAAGATAGTACTCTGAAATGATACAGTAATAGTACCAGATTCAAAGAAATTCATGTAAATAACATCATCTGCTTCTCAGAAAACTATCAATGAGTTTTCTTGCCGAAGCATGGATTTTGAATTGTTTTTCTTAGGTGAAACTTTGCCATGATAGTCCATAGACTGATACTTTGTTCTGCATCATAATGACGAGCCCATGTTTCTTTAATTGTCATGGTATTCCTCATCTTCTTCTCATAGCATGACAACAACTGTTGGCGAGTTTCACCTCTTTTTTTTAATATTTTTTTTATTTCAATCTACATATAACAATACATTAACATTGTGGCATCAATATATCATACATCTCTCATTACACATATTCATATTAATTCATACTTCTTCAATATTTATTTTCAACCTTACTCTCTCCAAATACCTACCACTGTATAGTAATTCCATTATTCAATTTTCTCCCTGTTTTCATTTTATTTGTATTTTTTAAATAAAAAATTCTCATTTGGCAAGCAGTACGGTTCCAGGTTTCACATCTCAATACAAACATGGCCCTAGTTACCTATTCATTTTATTTGTTTAATTTCATATTACATCATTCTTATTATTATTAAATATTAAGTTTATCTTATCCAATCCCAATTCATGTTCTCTTATTTTATTTTACAATTTTATCTAAAATTCTCATCTCAACTCTATGTTCATTTATTCAATTCCAAATCCTAATATTTCTCCTTCCATTTTTCCTCGTATATTCTCATATCTTATTTTTCAATGTTAGCTAAAATTCTCATCTCCTTTCCATTGTCATTTCTCATAATATTTTTTTCTGTCACATTTGTCATTTTATCAATCCTTATCTGTAAATATAATTGTCCCCTCTAGTTAATAATTTGAGCTAACCACCTTCATTCTTCCTTAATATCAATCTCCCTATCTAGTATAAAAACACAAATATATATATTTTTCTCAAATTCCGCATTATATTTTCTCTATAAATCATCAATACATTACAAAATGCTATTTTCAATATATTCTTATACATCCCAACACATTGCCTTGAGGAATCCTATTCCTTATCTTTTTTTTTTCACCTATTATCTCTCTTTGAACAGTATACCTTCTTTTCATTCTTGTTTGTTTCCTGTTCCTCTTTATTTTCTGGTCCTTTCTCTTAATTCCCTTTTCCCCCATTCTTATTCCCCTCCTTTTCTCATTCCAGTTATTAAACTTTTCTCTCTCCCTCTTTTGATTTTTCTTTTGCACTTCCTTTTTCTGCTTTTTCTCTTTAACCATTTTTTGAACCATTCTCCCTTTTATCATCAAATCAGACCACAAATTTTTAATTTTAATTCCTCCCCCCCCCCGCCCCGCTTAAATAATTGTTGTTCGTTTTGTTCTTCTCAGTTGGCTTCTTCTTCATAGAACTCTTCCCACTCTGGTATATTATGTTCTTGTGTATGCTGAGTCACTATTTCTATTTTCTGCAATACATAATTACACATTTCAAGTTTGATTTTTATCATGTTTCTTTTATCTTGCATATCCGATCTTATATCTTGTGAGTCCGGTTTTATACCAACAAGTAGCTCCTCCATTATATCTTCTCCTTTTTTTTCCTCTTTCTTTCTTCTTCCTTAATAGCTGAAATCCTCTTCTTTAATAGATATATTCAATCCTAGAATCCAGTATATTATTTCAGCCAATATGTTTTGAGTTTATTTTCAACAATTCATACTCTTGAGTCTTTGTTCCAAATCCTCTAATTGGCCTCTCAACTGTTTCCCAGATTACTGGCAATAGTAAAGTTTCTTTTATTTTCTTTCAAGTTCCAAGATCCAAAGTCTCAAAAAGACCAGACACTCATTTTAAAACATACTAAAGTTTTCCTGTACCATCAGGTGGCGCTCTTGAGTCTTTTTCTTTTTAACTTTCTTTGTTGAATATAATATTTTTATTACGTTTGCTAATTTCAATCACTAGATATTTTTTTCCAACACACTCAATTCCAGCATTTAGTTATGCCCTTTAAGTGCCCACAGTTCAATATCTGCCCAGTTTAATTTTTAAACCTTTGTTGTGTTAATGTATTTTCCTTTAAATTTCTCCTTCTGATTAGTCCAATAGAATAGTCAAATCCAAATTTAAGAACTCATTTTCTTTCTCACTTTCCCTGGTCACCTTTTCCACACATTTTCCTCCAAAATAGCCCTTTAATTTGATACTGGGGTACCTCAAAAGTGATGTCCTTTGCCTGGGTCACACTCTGCTTGCTGCTTCTCCCTCCAGCACAAAACTTTGTTTCCCAAAATGTTCTTCGTCTTTGTGATGGCCATTTTAGGATCACTGCTGCAATTTGTCTTTGGGAGGGATCTTCCTGTCAGGGAGGGAAGTTGCAGCTCCCCTGGACCCTACAGGCGATTTCCCTCTTCTTCACCACCCCACCAGGGTGGCTCTGGTCTCAATCAGGACCCTTCAGCAAGTGAGCTCAGGCGAAACCATGCACAATCGCAGATTTCGCACTCAGTCTGACAAGGAACAAATTGGAAGTCCCCACGAGTTTCACCTCTTGAAGCTTTTATATCTGCCATTAATATGCAAGGAACCCATATTCTTTCTAATGAACTTTCTAATATTGAAGAACAAAAGTGATATGGCAGACTCATGTGAAATGCCAAGCTTCACAGCAGTTTTCTTTTGAATGATTCGCCAATTGTTCTTAATCAGTTCATCAACACTTTACATGTGAAACTTGTCAGTTGTGCTATCACAGGTTGTCAACTTTGTTTTTGATCACACAAATCAGCTCTTCCCCGATTACCTTATTTACATTTTTTTTTTTTGCCCAGTGATGCATAGTGTTCACATCAACGCAGTCACTATAAACAATTTGTACAATAGTGAATGTCAATTACAGGGACTCCTTTGAAAGTTAATCACAGGGCATTGCTTAAAGCATTCCAACAAGTATTTATTGCAAACTTCGGTTTCACAAATAATAGCAATAGAGTATTTTCTCAGCAACTTCCCAATTCTAAACAAAACATCAGAGCTTTTAATACACCACTGCTGCTATCAGATTATTTACAACATTGAGCCATTACTTTTCATTTACCCTTCCTATTTACAGAAAAATCTGAATATTATATTGATGATGATTAATGATTAATTCCCTTTACTGTGATTCTATCTTAATGGTAAATATGATTGTCTGATCTTTGATTCATATAGTATATGTTATTATAGTTAAGTGAACATTTTTATCTCTGCAACTCTCATGAAATATAACTCATAAGATCATTAGAGTGATTCTATTTAAGCAAACTTTTGAAAAGTAATTTGTATTAGTCTAACTGATTCTTGAGATTTCTATATCTTTATGTTTCTTTCTTTTTTATTAAGGCTGGGCTATTCAATTTTACTTTTTAACTTTATTTTTCTTTAAAAATATTTATATTGTAATATATTATGCCATTATATTAGGTTGCAACAGTAAAGTTCATAGTAAGATTTAATATTATGGTGTTAGTAAATTTAGGCAAGAATAATCAAATGCACAGGTATCGTTTATGCTATATAATCAAATGCACAGGTACCTTGCTCAATAGTAGTAACTGTGACAGGGATCTCTTCCGAGTCCTAATGGACAACCATTTAAATATGAGTCAGCAGTGTGCAGCAGCTGCCAAAAAAAGCCAATGCAGTTCTAGGTTGCATAAACAGAGGGATAGAATCAAGATCATGTGAAGTGTTAATACCATTTTATAATGCTTTGGTAAAGCCCACACTTGGAATACTGCATTCAGTTTTGGTCGCCACAATGTAAAAAAGAGACTCAGAGTGCAGAGAAGAGTGCAGAATACAGAGAAGAGCAACAAAGATGATTAGGGGACTGGAGGCTAAAACATATGAAGAATGGTTGCAGGAACTGGAATGTCTAGTCTAATGAAAAGTAGGACTAGGGGAGACATGATAGCAGTCTTCCAATATCTCAGGGGCTGCTACAAAGAAGAAGGAATCAAGCTATTCTCTAAAGCACCTGAGGGCAGGACAAGAAGCAATGGGTGGAAACTAATTAAGGACAGAAGCAACCTAGAACTAAGGAAAAATTTCCTGACAGTTAGAACAATTAATCAGAGGAACAACTTGCCTTTAGAAGTTGCAAATGCTCCAACATTGGTAGTTTTTAAAAAGAAGTTGGATAACCATTTGTCTGAAGTGGTGTAGGGTTTCCTGCCTAGGCAGGGGGTTGGACTAGAAGACCTCCAAGGTCTCTTCCAACTCTGTTACTGTATTCTAAATCAAAATTTTTGGAGTTGTGTTATAGGTTGAATAAAATAGTGATAATCATTTTAAGTCTATAAGGCTGCAAGAGCTATTGTCCTATACAGGTAGACCTCAATTTAGAACAGTTCATTTAGTGAATGTTCAAAGTTACAAAGCCCTGCTGCTGAAGGCCCTGAAGGCCCTGCCAGAGGGAGGAAGAGGCAACGCAAGGAGAAGGGAGAGAGGAAACAGTACTCCATTTCCGAAGACCATGAGGAGGAGGTGTTGGAATGGCTGAGGGAGAACGAGTACCTGTGGAGGAAGGGCCACAGGCTATATCGTGACACCAAGAGAAAGCAGGCAGCTTGGAGAGAGAAGGCGGAGAGCCTGGGCTACACTTCAGATGTATTCCTTGGATGGTGGAAGCACATGCACACCTGGTATGGCAAGCTGCACCTGAAGAAATCCAGGCAGGCCGCTGTCAAGCTCACTGACCGGGAGACCTATGTCATGGCCAGGTGCAGCTTCCTGGAGGGTGAGATCCGCCACCGAGGAGCAGCCCCTCTGTCAACCCTCCCCCTCAGACAGCCCACAGAGCCACTCCTCTTCCAGCCAGGAGAAAGCTACCATGTCCAGGCAGGTGTCTTTGGAGGGCCCCACGACAGAGACCCCCCCCCCGACAGCTGCACTCCCCATGCCGGAGGACGTGGAAGATCCCCTGTCTCAGATGGAGCAAGAAGAAGCAGCCACAGAGACCAACCCACACCAACTCCCAGCTCCACCTCCACAGAAAGCAGGCAGAGAGGCAGACCAGAGGGACAGAGCCACACTGTCCTCTTGGAGATCAGGGACACAAAGCCAGCACAGATCTCCTCTCCCAGCTGGTCCACTTCGACATACCATCCTCGAACTGCAAGCCCTTCATCACCTATGTGAGCAAGACCCTCATGGACATGCCCGAGGCCCAGTACCAGGTGATGAAGGAGAGGATCACAGCTCTTCTGCACCATCCTCCAGGCCCAACTGAACCTGCTCCTACCCAGTCCAGGTCTGCTCCTCCACCCCTTCCATGGATTTCAACAGCCCCTCACCTTCCAAGCCTACCACTACCAGGACTTCCCACAGCAGAGGCAGCCCTTCCCAGTCCAGGCCCAGGTTCATCGGATGCCACAGATGCCTCAGCTGACCCAGCTGCAGACCAGACAGCCCCACTACACTCCTCCTTCCTCCACCCCACAGCCAAGCCCTTCCTCAGAACATCTGTCATCAGTCTTGGGCCTCACATCCCAGGTCCTTGATGAAGGGCCTCTCAACCTCACGGGACTGAGTCAGCTCTCTGAGAGCTTCCTGCACACACCATCTCCTGTTGTACTCTCGGGGCCAGGCACCCCAATGGCGCCTCAGACCAGCACTCCAGCCACAGCCACCTCCACAGTTCTTGCCCACTTGACAGCTGAGACCATGGGCATGCCTCAGAGTGACTGAGAAAAGTGCCAGAGACTGAGTTGTTACCTGTTCACTTTATCTTTGCTTAAGATACTTTACTTGGGTCATTTTGCTTTTTAATAAAGTCATACAGTTTGTTATTAATAAAGGTTTTCTTTGCTTCACACACTTGGTTCATTTTTTTTTTACTTAATAAAGTGTTGGTGAAAACTTTGAAAAAAGGGTTAAGCCTTTGCATGCTTCTGGGATAGGTAAGGATAGTTGTGGGATGGGTAAGGATAGCTGTGGGATGGGTAAGGATAGCTGTGGGATGGGTAAGGATAGTTGTGGGATGGGTAAGGATAGTTGTGGGATAGATAAACGTCCAGTGCAAGCATAGTGGGACTGTATGGTCCACCCTCCCAGCTGCCACCCCTATGGCCCTTTATTATCAATAACAATTTAATCATTGATCAACACATTTCTAAATAAACAAAACTCTTTATTAATGCTCTATTCATTGTAGGGCCACTCAACATACATGGCACAATCTCATCAGTGTTATGAGACAGGCTGAAGGAAGCATCCATTAAGCATCTACTATCCTGTCTTGCCACTCCACTGCTCCAGCTGGGGAGTTGCACCAGTGTTTCAGGAGGTTGCGCTGCTTCTTCCCTTCACGTGAAGCTCTGTTGGGGCCTTGCACATCCCCAGTGTCTGTCAGGTTTTGTCCATGCCTCCATTCCCCAGGCTCCATGTCCCCATTTCCTTGTTGACGGTCCACAAGCCTGTTCTGCAAGACTGGGTAGCGGGTGCGCATGAGATTCTGCAGGATGCAGCAAGCTTCCACGATGCTCCTCACGGTCTCTGGGCGATGCTGCATGGTGGTGAGAAGTACCTGGAACCTGTTGGCCAGGATGCCAAAGGCGTTCTCTACAACCCGTCTTGCCCTGGACAGCCTGTAGTTCAAGATCCTCTCTTCACGGGTGAGGTATCTTTAAGTGTAGGGCTTCATGAGGTAGGTTCTGAGGGAGAAGGTGTCATCACCCACGATGAAGTAGGGCACATCTTGTGTGTCATTGGGTAGGGGGTCTGGATCTGGAAAACCCATGATGAGGTTGCGTTCCAGCCCATCCTTGAGGTCACCGGCGTTGTATATCTGGGCATCTGAAGCTGACCCATTGCCTGAAGCATCGATGTACATGAACTTGTAGTCAGCATCAACCATGGCAAAGAGGATGATGCTGAAGAAGCCCTTGTAGTTGAAATAATTGGACCCTGAATTGGCTGGAGCTTTGCAGGCCACGTGCTTCCCATCTATGGCTCCAACGGTGTGGGGAAAGATCCACCTCTGATACCACTGCTCTGCAACTTTCCTCCAGCCTTCTTCAGTGGTGGGGCACTGGAGGAGCTCCTCCAGGTATTCTTCGATGATGGCCTGCACCACTTCTCTGACCACAATGCTGATGGTGTTGTGTGGCACCCTCCAGGCATACTGCATGTTTCTGTATGTGGTCCCAGAGGCCAGGTGGTGTAGAGTCAGTGCCACCTTCAATCCAGGGTCCAGGCTGGGACGGAAGTTGGTGCTTAGCTTGGTCAACCTGGGTATCAGACGCTCCACAACTTCGTCAAACATGGCTGGTGGCATCCTCATGAAATGCTGGAATGCACAAGGGTCTTCATTCCTCAGCTCTACCATCAGCTTGTCATAGAGTCCAAACTCCACTCTTCTCCCGATCCATCTTCGGACCCAGAGAAGCTCTTGGACGTCTCCTTCTTCTCCTTGCGTAGAAAAGGTGAAACAGTCTGAAGAGGGCTTGGTTCTGGTGTTGAATGATGGCGGCTACCAAAAGGAGTGTGCGATGATCCGTGGTGGACATCAATGGATGATGTGGAAGAGCAAGACAAGTCTGGAAAGGTCTGCACACCATGGCTGCTGGACTAATAGTGAGATCCAGGTGATTTCCTCCCCCTTTTTATAGGAAATGTTGGTTTTCTGCTAGGTGTCCTTCCACATACTCTAGACATCTTTCAGACATCCTAAATATCCGAGATACGTCCCATATACAAATGCTTTCTCTGTTTTAATGCTTTATATCCGAGCTGCATCCACTTTCATCCTTTCTTTGTCCGTGCTACTAACGCTGTGTGGACGTTCCGTATACCTTTCGCTTCCTCCCTCTTTCCATTTTCCGCTGGAGCAGATGTGAGTTGTGCGGATGCCCAGAGGATGCAGAGAGGATACATTGGACGTGTAACGGATGACAACGGACATAGAATGTTTGTTGTCCATATATGTCGCGGATGTAGATCGTACGCGGCGGAAAGTTCATCCGCTCAAAAAGTTTTGTGCAGCTCAAAACTTTTTGAGTGGATGAAATAGCAGTAGACGGATGTTTTACGGATAGAGCGTATGAAAGATGTATGCAGTGAGTACACAACGGATGCATCGTGTTTTCCAATGGATGGCAAGCGTTTTTCTCTGTTTTACATCCTCTTTGCATCCGTTGGTGCAATGTGACATGGGCTTTAGATCTGGATAGTTGTGAGATTCAGTTCTTACACATCTTTCTCTGGCAACATAAATTTTAAACAATACATATTATTACGTATTATTATGTATGCATCTTATTAGTACTAAAACCTAGCAATATCACCAGGGGTGGGATTCAAATTTTTAACAACTGGTTCTGTAGGCCTGGCTAAGTGGGCGTGGTCATGTTACTGGGTAGACATGGCTTCTTTTTTTTTTTTTTTGCAACAAACACCCCCCCCCCTCAATTTTTTGCCCCGAGCCTCAGGCAAAAAGGGGAACATTTTTGCTCTCAGAAGACTTCCCTGGGGCCCAGGAAGGCAACAAGCGGAGCATAGGAGGGGCACGCAGCATCCCAACCCCACACCCCTTTTTGCTTCCTGGGCCTCAGGGAAGCCTCCTGGGCGAAGCAGGGGATTTCTAGCACAGCTGATCATCAGGAGGGAGAAAAAAAAATGCCTTCAGTGACTGGATGGGGAGAACACAATGTCGCTCATGCATGTTAAAGACTGACTGGGTGGAGAGGGAGAGGGAGGGCGGAGAGGGTCAGGACCAGCCAGGGACATGATTTTCCGGTTCTCCGAACTGCACAGAGTCATAACAACCTGTTCGATAGAACTGGTCCGAACTGGTAAAATCCCAACCCTGAATATAATCCCAAGTATAGCAAAACAGGATTTTATTTTACAAACAGAAACAAGAAGAATCTCTCTTAGTATTTCTTATCTATTAAAACTCTTCAAATTTTCTCTCAAAAGCTTTATGTCATATCGAAAACCTGAAATATATCTCAAGGGTCTGTTTGGTTGATGTACCAAAATTCTATTTGAGTGTAGATTAGTAATGTGAACAATATAAGATGATAATTGTCACATGTTTATTTAGTAATGAGGGAACCACAATTTTGCATGAGTTTATGGCTGCATTGGCATTACTCTCTCTTAGAATGTGCTTAAATGCGCTATCAGCAGTGTCGCTGTGAATTTTATATATACATACATATATACATATACATACATACATACATACACACATATATATATATATTTGTTTTTTTAATTTTTTGCGGGTACTTTCATGTATGCTGTTCAGCTTACTTCGGGCATTATCCCACGTCATTGTAATTGTGCTTTTAAAGTTGTAGCAATGTTTTGGCAGAATCTCATCTGCCATCATCAGGCTTCTGTATTGTGTTCGTCTGTGAGTCAGACTTTCACAGCTGTTTCAATTTTAAATTTGGGGCTAGCCTACGCTGTGCCAGAATGGTTTTTTTCTTCATCCTGATTGGTTGGGAGTCTTGGTCTGTGTTTATTGGTCTTGGAGTTCTCTGTGTTCTGCTTGATTGGTGTTTCTAATATCTTCTGTCTGTTTTGTGGCTTTTTTTTGGTGTCTTGATTGGCTGGCAACATTGTGTTCCTGTATTGGAGGCTTTTAGTGCAGCTTGGTTCCGAGAAAATGGACAGCTATCATTTATTAGGAAGCTAAGTTTCATCTGGGTGCCTGGTTGGGGTGTGTTTGAGCTGGAGGTATCAGAGGGGATCTGTTTGTGTCCAGGTGTTTGTCTGGCTAGTGGTGTGGAGATTTTTTTGTTTGTGAGTGCAGGCTTGGTTTTCCAGGTCAATTTTATCTTTGGGGTTTCTTTGGAAACAGAAACAAACAACTACCATTCCTAGATGTACTAATCTACAAAAAACAGATGGCACAGTAGAACACACCATATACCAGAAGAAAATACACACCAACCGCGACCTCAATGCCCAATCCCACCATCACCCAGCACAGATAAACTCCGTGGCCAAAACACTAATTGCCAGAACCAAAAACGCCTGGTAGACAAGACACACATAAAGACTGAACTATGCACCCTGACTAAAGTACTGACAGCCAACGGCTTCCACAAAAGCAAAATCACTGGCCTGATCCACAAAAACACACTAAGACATGATGGAGACCTAGAAGATGAACAGACCTATGGAACAGCTGTACCTACATAAGAGGTACTACAGACAAAATCAGTAAGATACTACACAGGCATCACATCAAGACTGCTTTCAAAACAGACAGAAAAATAGCCGCCATCCTTTGAAACACTAAAGATAAAATTGACCCGGAAAACCAAGGCATATACGAAGTCCCCTGTGCATCATGCCCGGCCACATACATTGGACAGACCAATAGAAGAATAAGTACCCGCCTGGATGAACACAAAAATTCAGGAAAAAAGCTGGAACACGCTTCCTCACAAGTCCAACACATGAAAGCCACAGGTCATAGCATCAACTTCAATGGCACCAAAACTCTAGCTACTCTAGAAAACCCCAGCCACAGAATTATCAGAGAATCCATAGAGATTGAAAAAAGACCTGAAAGCATGAATAGAAGAGATGATTCCTCCAGATTGTCAATCATTTGGAAGCCTGCACTCTCAAACAGAAAGATCTCCACACCACAAGCCAGACAAACACCTGGGCACAAACAGACTCCCCTGATACCTCCAGCTCAAACACATCCCAACCAGGCACCCAACTGAATCCTAGCCGTCCTTTTACTCGAATGATAGCCGTCCTTTTACTCGAAGCCAAGCTGCACTGAAAGCCTCCAATACAAGAACACAGTGTTGCCAGCCAATCAAAGCCACAAAACAGACAGAAGAAACCAGAAACATCAATCAAACAAACTCCAAGACCAATAAACACAGACCAAGACTCCCAACCAATCAGGATGTAGAAAAAACCATCCTGGGACAACAGTAGACTAGCCTCAAATTTAAAACTAATGACTGTGATAGCCTGACCTACATACAAACTCAATACAGAAGCCTGATGATGGCAGATGAGATTCTGCTGAAACGTTGCTCCAACTTTCAAAGCATTACAATGACGTGGGATAATACCCGAAGGAAGCTGAACTGCATCCATGTAAGTCCCTGCGAAAACTTAAAAACACACACACACACACACACACATACATGCACAGACACACACACACACACACTAATAATTTATTAAATTTGTACATGGCCTGACTCCCAGTGACTCTGGGTAACTTAAACAGTCAAAGAAAAGAAAACAATAGAGGATGGCAAGAATAACAGACTGGATTAAATGAAATAAGAAGTTTAGCTCTCCCTTGCCAAAGGCCTTTTAAACCAATATGTAAAATTACAAAGGTCAATGAATGAAGTGGCTTTTAGTATTTGGATAATTTGTCTTGGTAGCAATTAAGTATCATTTTTATGCTTTCCGCAGTTCTTACATTTTCTCCTTCTGAGAAAATTGCAATTGATGTAGAAAATTCTAGTTTAATCCATTTTCATTTTTTTAAAAAATGCAGGCTTTTTGCTGACTGCTAAGTCATGCTGATTTTTAATTAGTTCATATATTTGTGGGATATTTTTCAGCTTATCTTTCCTTCTTTATTCTTCCCATATAGACGAAAAGTATTTAAGTTGGCCTTCTTAATAGTGGAGATTACATTTGTGAATATGGTTGGTCCCTACATTATTTTCATTTTCTCACTGACTAGTATAAATCTTAAAGTTAAAACATAATATGGAAAGCAGTGATGAAACACAAAAAGTGCTGCACTTGACCATATTTTATTTATGCTATTTGATTTCTTGGAGGGGAGGGAATGGTATAACTCAGGTAAGAGTTTATTTTAATATGTACATATACAGTACAAATAATGGCTAGATTTCTATTTTCCTCCAGTGGGAACTCCCTCCCTCTGTATCAGCCTTTCAAGGTCAGCTAAGTCAGGAATTAGACCCCACAAGCACTATTGGAATTCTATTGTTGTTGAGTATAAAAATAGATTTTCAAATGCCTGGCAGAGTTTCTTTCTATCCCCCCTTTTAGCACAGAGAACCAAGGTGGAGTTATTTTGAGTCTATATACTTAATTCTTTCCCACAGCTGAGATTTGTTTTACTCTCTTGTCTATTAACTGATTCTGCATTCCTTTATTGCCTCCAACACATTTTCTTCCCCTTTTTAAAAATGTAAAACATCATTTCAGAATCCCTCAAAACCAAAAAATACAAGGAGGACATTTTTTATGAAGTCTTCCTCTAAATGTGGTGGGATTAGCATGATGCACCTTGCTGTCAGTTTTTCTGCATAGAGTACCATGTATATTATTTTGTGCTTTAGGGGCTGTAAGGAAAGCTAGATCCTGGAAAATAAGTCTATTTGGAGAAGGGTTAATTTGGTTAATGGATTGGCTTAGAAAAATAATTAAACCAATTAATTGCTAGTTTATTTGTAGATTTCTAGCAGCTGATTTTATATAAACCACCTTATTTTACTTGTTGGGAATATATTTGCTTTATCATTGTTTAATCCCATCATCTGTCAAAAAAGTATCTTAACTTTTAATTTGTTAGCAATGTTTCCCTTTAGCTAAAATTGACTTTAATAAGACTGCATCTAGACTACTTCTGTGCCATAAATATAAACCCTTTTCTGTAGAATTAAAAAATGGAGCTACAGCTCACTAAAGGCTGATATGAACATCTGTACTTTAAACATTTGCCCATTTGAGTCATGTTGCTAAAAACAGACAATTTACTATTGGTGATTGTATACTGGTAGAGGAGCTTGTGAGGCAGGTAGCAGGAATGTAGCAGATCGGTAATCCTATCCTCAAAGAGATGTAGAAGTTCAGTAATGCTACCTCAGAGAGTATTGGGTGAAATCCTAATGCTGTAGATACAGTATATGGAAGATAGTAGCCTGTGTCCTTCAAATTGTTTCTCAGCTAATTAAGATTTGCAATAGTTTCCTCTTAATTTAAAATCTGTTTCTTCTATTGTTCTTAGCTTGCCAAAGCTCTGGTGTGCAATGTTTTGTTTATTATATTTGCAAAATAAACTTTGTGCCATTTGCCTTTCTTCTTCCTTGACTGAGGAAATAGGATGTTAGTGGAAAAAAAATTGCAGGCAGATGGATTCTTTCAGGTCAAAGACTGAAAACGATAATGAATAACTTACCACATCTGTTATATCAATAGGTGGTAGCATTATTTGCATACTATTCTTTGTTAGTTTGCAAAATCTGAGCCTAAAACCTCCAGAAGAATAATAGAACAGCTGTTCCTTAGAATAGGTTTTCCTTCCTTCCTTCCTTCCTTCCTTCCTTCCTTCCTTCCTTCCTTCCTTTCTGTAGAATCCATACAAACCTTTATAACCTTTATAAATCTCAAGTAACAATCATTTGGAGTAAATATTTTACATATATATGGAGAGGGGAAGAGGAAGAATCCAATATCATATATAGATACTTATTATAATTGAATTGAGAGTTATAGTCATAAGTTTAAAGTTAAGACAGTACAACCAATAGTGACCAGCACTGATATTCTGGTCTTTTTTAGATCGTTATTAAGTAAATGTGTCCGTTAAGTGGATGGTATGATTATTAAGCAAATCCATTTATTTGAATGGCCTTTTTTGCTGAAAAAGATCAAAATTAAAGCCTGTTGGGTGATTTTGGGCCAGTCACTCTCTCTCAGCTCACCTGACAGGACTCTTGTTGTGGAAAAACAGGAAGAGGAAGTAGAACCAGGTATATTTACCACAATGAATTATTTATAAATGTAGGGATAAACATGTAAAAATGGATTGATAAATAATAAGATTTTGCTTCCGAACTAGCTTAATCTTTTCACATATTTCACTTTTGGTTTGATTTGTATTGTTAAACATGGAGATAAAATTGACAAAAACAAGCATTTGAGAAATGTTCATGTCTACTAAAATTACTTATTAGAAAAAATGTTTCAGGCAACAGATAATATGGTAGTAAGGTTCTATTTGTGTTTTTTAGATAAAAACTTAATTTTGTTATAGAGAGATCTTAAATCAAAATGCCTGTTACGATCCTGTGGCATAAGCAATAATCCAATGTTAAATTAGAATTTTTACTGATGTTGAAACAATTTTTCTTGTATATGTTAAAATTTCATTTCAATTGTTTGGAGGTTGTTAGTCTTGTTTTTTTTTATTCAACAGTATCAATAAACTTATGAAGGATAGTTGTTAGAGACTTTTTATTCTCAAGATGTAGAAACAGAAGTTTTAAGGTAATCATATGTAAACAGTAGATTTATTTTATGCCATAATAGGATACTTCTCTAGGCACATAATAGATATCTTATAACTTGTTTAAATTAACTGTTTGGATTCAGACCAGTGGTGGTATTCTATCAGTTCGGACTGGTGGCAAGCTGGTAGCAGCAATGAGCAGCAGAGACTGAAGTGGTTCTCTCCGTTGCTTTGCTGTTGGGCCCATTAACCTGCCCGCGCTCCCATACTCACTTTTATCCACTGAATTTGAAGTGCAGCTGCTTTGTGTGGCACAGAATAGTGCCGCGCGGCAGCTGCTGAAATGACTGGGATTATGCAGGCTTGCAGGAGTCAAATTAGAATGCCTCTGAGCCTGCACAAACGCCTCTGCGCCTGTGCATATGCCTCTGCGTCTGCACACAGTGCGCATTTGGCACCTGCATGCACACAAAATGTGTGCACACGCGCAAAGCGCGCCCACCAAGTCATGCCCATCGAACCGGGAGCAAAAATATTTGAATCCCACCACTGATTCAGAGACTTATTTTCTTTATTTTCAATGGAATTGTGAACCAATTGGTCTTTTTAGATTGCAATCTTTTAAGTATTAGTTTGACACTAAATATGAGACTGTACTGTTGCTTACACATTTATCTCTTACTAGTTAAGTACCGGTAATTGTCCCAAAGATACTTTTCAAAAGTGCAGTGCTGTATACACTCAATATAACTTTAATAAAGGAGCTTGCAGTTGGATTCCATGGACTGTGGTCTATGGTGTTATAGTTTTATATCTGTACACTGAAATATAAATCTTAAATATTTTAGTGATGAATTCTCTGAGACATGCATTTATTTATTTATATTCTTAATTATCTGGTTCTCCTGGGTTCAGAAAATCAGTATCTAGCTACTTCACTCTTCAACTATAAACACATATAGCAAACCAAAGGTACTTCTTCTTAGAAATGTCTGTCAGTATGCAGCCAAAATATATATTCCACCAATATCTCAATATGGTTATATTTTAAAAAGACACACTGAACTGGACAAATAATTAAAGAAATAAAAATTGCCATATGTTAGATGGAAAAGTTATTTTAGTATTATTTTATGTTCATTATAAAATAATATAATATAGTATTATATTCATTATAAGAGAGAGGAAAAAACCCTACCTTTCAGAACACATACACACATGCAGAGAAGCCTATATGTTCTTAATTGTTTTTTGTTTTGATTGACATGTTCTTTGTTAATTTGTCCATGCTGGTTACTCAATTAATTCTTTGAAATTTTCTATTTTCATGCATTTGAAACAGCTTTCTTGGGGCAGATGGAGGGAGTGAACTGTACTTCCAGCTAAGAGCATTCTTTTAAGAATCAATTACAAATGTTTAGGTGCCCCCATTTTTTTCAATTACAATCCAAATAATCTAGATTGAGAAAGGGATAAATTTCTGGTGCAAGTGAAGTTGCATTTATGAATTGAAAAAAAAAATCAACCTTACTTAAAACAGTAACAATCCTACCAGTAACAAGCAGAAGCCAAATATACCAGTGCAGTAAGTTAGGAGGTATTGTCACTATCAGGTCCCTGGCCAGGACCCCCCCATGGGACATATTGCCAATCTTCAGAGCTTTCACTTGTCTTTCCTGCCATATGTATTACAGAGAAAAAGAGGTAAGCTGCCTCAGGAAGTGAAGACATGACACCCGATGATAACCAAGGACTCCTAAAAACTGGCACTGAGATTGTAGATATATAGCAATTACATTATACTTAATTTGAATTAAATTAGTATTGCAAAAGTTCTTGCGTGTCATTAAGGATTCCATAGAATCTGTTAGTTGAAATAATGGATGCTATCCCAAATATCATTGAGTTTTCCTAGATCTACCCTCATCCCATCACAGTTGCTTGTTATCTTTGAAAAACTATACCTGGACCTTATTGTGATCTGCACATTTTAAAAGTGTGTATGCATGTTTTTCTTGCACAGATATCTGTGCCTATTACATGGATGTACCAGACAAAGATCAATGGTATTGTGTCACTGCACAGTTCAAAAGATAGAATCTCTCTCTGTGTATCATGCTTCAGTGTGACTAATGAATCTCAGAAATTGGAAAGCAATAATCTCTTCTCACATATTTCTCTTCAGCTAAATAAGCCCGGAGCCAGGGAGGACACAAGTGTAGGCAGACCAAATAAACTTTCAAAAATTGCCATGACTATGGCAATGATTAGTTAAGAGTCATAGAACCAGACCTATCATTAGATGATCATTGGAGGCAATAGTAACAACTAGTTCTCTTGCAGTGTTATGTTTGCCCACGGACATCAAAATAAATTGTGTGGAAGAGATTATCCTATCCTTGCCATTCCATGTACAAGAGGTAGTGGAATTAAGTCAGCGTATCATCATTGCCAAAGGCAGAAAAATATTATGGTCAGCCTGCAGTTTTATTTTGCTGCTGTCAGTTCTTAATTCTCAGATGACTTCTTTGTATATAGAGTATATAAGAGGAGATATACGGAATACTGCATTCTTTTCCCTCTGATAAGGGTGCAATGAATTATTTAAGGTGACAAAACCCTATAGAGGTATTAATCCTGAAGAAAATACCCCCAGTACTCAGAGACCAGTTTTCTTCCCTTGTAAATTAAGAAAGAATAGTTATTTTTGCTGTGTCTTTTTTCATTATTGCTAGATGGACGATTCAGAAAGTAATTTTTAGTGACTAAATCTACTCCAGTTTTATGAGGAAGATAGTTACTGGTTCAGTTTCTGATGAAAGAAACATTTGTGCATTCATTTCTCTTGAGCCTTCGTACTTGCCACAGGATACAGCCCTTTTTGGAACATTACATAAAACTTCCTTGTTTTAATCCATGTTTTAGTTTTGGATGTATAAACAGCACTGAAACAGATCTTGTAGTCAGACCTGCGTCAACAGGAAACCCAATATTTGCACAATAATCAAAAGAGCAGCAAATAGGACAGCAATTTCTTCTACAAGGCTTAGCTTTAAACTGATAGAAATTGTGATCTTTTCTTACATTATTTGAAGATTAATAAAATGCGGGATAATTTTGGAACATAAGCTAAACAGATTTAAATTCTGTCCATTCTGTTCAGAGCCACAACAGAATGCAAATTACCTTCAATCAAAAAGCAGGCATTTTTAATATTTCCATAATTGTTGGTGCTTAGCCTTTTCTAAACATTTTACAATAAGGGATAACCACATGAGAAACTGAACTAACTAACTGCTGCAACTCAGATATGATATATGATTTTAAAGTATTCAAGTACTTGAATGGTGATTTTTTTTAAAAAATTACTGCTTGCTCTTCTAAGAGTTTGTAATTGGAGTCTACATTTATTACGAGTCAAAGAATAAGGCCCGAAAACTGAGCTTTGGGCTCCAGAAGGTAAGTTGGGACTTAGTCGAGCTGGAAGCCTCCCCTGGGGATGAGTTGCTATTGATGAGTGATCCCACTGTGCTCAAACAGTATTACTTAAAGTGCTGCCCATTTAAAATATTTTGCACTTGTGCTGAATTAACAGCAAGAAAGAGAAGGCAATGTAGGAGAAGTATCTTGATGAAAATCTTAGGGACTTTTAAATTTATATCTCATATTTCTTAACTGCCCATCTTCCTCAGAGTTGTAGTTGTAAATCTACAAACAGAATTATCTCCTAACATCTACTCTATATTGATTCTGTGCCCTACAGTCAAGCATACTTCAGAAAAGAAGCGGTTAAATCAAGGGTGGGATTCAGTTTTTTTAACAACTGGTTCTGTGGGCATGGCTTAGTTGGTGGGAGTGGCTTGGTGGTCATGTGACTGGGTGGGCATGGCCAACTCGCCATCACTCATGTCAAGGGGTGTTTCTCCTCACCTCTCATGACAGTGGGGGTGCTGCAACGGTCATAAGTGAAAAATGGTCATGTCACTTTTTTCAGTGACATTGTAATTTTAAATGGTCACTAAATGAACTGTTGTTAGTCAAGGATTACCTGTACAAAAATACAAAAAGCTTCTTTGCTTGCAAAAAGCTTCCCTAAATACCAATCATCAGATTAAAATTACCTACAAACCAGAGTTACAAATCAGGCAGGGTGCCAGAGCATCTTGAGGAATTAAAATAGTTAAAATGCAGTAATAACTGTTATCAAGCAGCCAACTCTTGCTCATAAGGTGAAACCCTTTAGCAGAGAGGTCATTTAAGCTCTCCAGGAAAAGCACACCCAGGAGAAGCAATCCTTAGATCCATTTGTACCACTTAAAGCTGGTCTCACTCACCTCACAAGATATCCTAAGGAAATCATCCAGATTTAAGGAAAGGTCACATGCCCCCCAGGAAGGCAATTAAAAAAATCAGTGCCAAGTTTGCATCCTGCCTCTTGGAAGTATACCCCAAAAGGACAGTTCCAGATAGTACTAAAACAGTGAGGAAGGCCACCTCTCCAGATAGAAAAAGAAACCATGAGGCAGGAAAAAATTCAAACACAGTACTTAAATAATATTAGTATTATTTAAATAATATAGTATTTAAATAATTAAATCACAACAATAGCTGTTGCTTGTTGAAGCTGAATAGGGAAAATTATCCCATCAATAAACAGAGGATTAAATTTTACCAAGCACAGAATTAACCTTCACCAAAAACTAGTTTTAGACCAAAACTCAGAAAGAATATGTAAACTCACATTTGAATGTCAATCTTTCTAGCTAGCCAAGAAGCCTTGCTGAATGTCACTCATCTTTGCTTCATTATTCAATTGTTTCTTCAAAGTGCTGATTGTCCGGGGAAGTATTTCCTCCCAACAGCAGTGTAAAAATCTTAAAACAACCCTTCCCTTTCAGAAAGCCAAGCTCATAAGCTCCGGAGACAGGAAGTCTAGGCTGTCTGCCAAGAATGTAATAAGGGTGGAAAAAAACAAAAGGAGATTGCTTGTAACTACCCTTCTCCGAACTGCTTAGAAAGTTAACAAGGGGTTCTATAGAACCGGATAGAGCCGGTAGAATCCCACCCCTGGGTTAAATACTTCTAAATCAGCTCTATAGTTTTAAAAACATTACAAGTAGAAATGTTTTTCTACTGAAAATGAAACATTTGTTAAGTGAATTTTGCCCGATCTTATGGCCTTTTTTGCCAAAATCGCTAAGTGAATCACTGCAGTTGTTAAGTTAGTATTATGGTTACGAAATGAATCTGTCTTCCATCTTGACTGCTGGTCAGAAGGTTACAAAAGCTGATCACATAACCCCAGGAAACTGCAGCCATCATAAGTATGAGTCAATTTCCAAGCACCTGAATTGTGATCACAGGACTGTGTTGATGCTTCAACAGTCATAAGTGTGAAAAATGGTCATAAGTTACTTTTTTTTCAGTGCCGTTGTAACTTTGAACAATCACAAAATGAACTGTTGTTAAATTGAGGACTACATGTAGATATAAGCTTGTTTCAAGAGACATAATGCGAGGCCTGGTTCACCTAAAACATCTGACAAATTTTGGGGGTTGGAAAAATAATGTTAATAAAACACAATTACATTTTAAAAAATATACACCTCCAAAGCAGGATTTTCTTTATATCTTTATATCTGTAAAGGATATTTTTTAAAAAATGTGCAGGGATTTTTGCAAGTATGAGGTGCAACCTTACAAATTTCCATTTCTCTGCATGCTCACTTAGAACAATTTCAGGTGCTGCATTGGTAAATCAGCCTTCTCAGTGCAAATTCATGTAGAATATGAATATGAAAAAGTATGCTACCGCTGGCCTTACTGGTGGAGAATTCTTTATTCTCTTCTCACTGTCTCCCCTATCTTTTTGTCTTCATTTTCTCGCTGGCTTGCCAAAGCAAGAAAACACTGTCATATTTTCTCTTGTCCTTCTATGTGTTTTGTGAAGCACTACAGAAAGAGTCTTCTCAATTTTTTTCTGCATGGTTTCCTTTGTTTTCAGAACACTTTCAAGTTCAGCAGACAACTCCCAGAGTAGAAAAAGAGTATTGGAATATAGGCGTTGAGAACAAAATCCATGATGCTTCTACCACTATCAAGGAGGCAAATTCAATTTTTGAAGACCAGAGTTTCTGAGAGATTTAAGTAGATGTCTGTCTACCTTTCAGAATCAGCAATTTCACTGTAATAGCAAAGAAAAAGGTGACTGGGAACCCAGACAAGCAAGCTTCCTCTTCTGAATCATTCTTGCCCACAATCTTTTATTTCAGCTTGTAAATGCTAACCCATTGCACCCTCCTCCTCATGCCTCTTTATTCTTTGATGCTCTGCTAAGAGGCTGCTAGAAGCTTAGAAAACAGAAGGCAAGAAGCCAGCCTTGGTGAGTGTTGCAGCAGAAGCTTCCCTGATACTGGCATATTCTTGTTGAGGTTGGTAGCCTTTATTGGGTTATTGTTCTTCATTTACTGAGTGGGGGTGCAAATCTTCTTGGTTTGGGAGGAGTAGGGAATCCATTTAATTGGAAAAGTAGGGTAATGTATGTGATATATTTAAAAAATCATTCTAATAGCAAAATTCATGCAATCTCAGGAAAAGTTAATTTTTTATTTCTATCACAATGGCACTTAAGTTCATCATTAAAGTGAATAGTTAGTGTGTAAATTACCCAATGTTGGGATGCTCTGTTTCATATTACTTTGAACCAGCCATTTCCCATTGGCATTGGTCTCTGACTCCAATCAAATCCTATCAGCGTTACCAAAGAGAGATTGCTCCACATTGATGATGAGTTGTGGGAGAAGCAAATAAGAGAAACAACAAGTATAGTATAGAAACTGGGCTTTACCCAGACTGATCATATTCACACAGATAGACCCTGTCCAGTCTCTGACTTAGGTGATCATGATTTGGGTGCATTGGGCTGTTCATATCCTTCACATATATATTGAATGAGGGAAGAGAACTGCATGCAGTAGTCTAAGTAGAAATGAGTTATTCCTCCTCCTCCTTCTTCTTCTCCTTCTTCTGGACTTTTAGGTTAAGGAAAAATCTTCTTAGAAAGCTTGGCCACCATAAATTGCACCTTAAAAACAGCAGTTGCTACAAACAGTTACAATAATTGTTATCGGGTATGGCTGCAGTTGTCAATGTGCATGAATAGATTTGTCACTTCTAGCATTTTCTTGAATATAATACATTCATAAGTAGGTTAGAAGTACAATTTATGTTCATGTGTTATTCCCGATAGATGCTGATATTTCATCTTTATGGTTGCATTTATCAGAGCCTATTACCATATAAGAAATGTAAACATGCCTTAAGAAAAAAAAAGTGTATTTCTAAAACACTAGACTTACATCTTTTGTGTTTTGCATATGCATAGCTGATATGGCACAGAGGACAAGTACAATGCTAAAACTTGACATATGCTGGGCAAAAAATTACATCTCTTGATTATCTCCTTTTAGATTTGAATGTTACCTCCCTTAAGCTTGTTCAATAGTCATAAAACATTTGCTCACAATTTTACTTATGTTTTATATCCCATCAAGTACTGAATATAACTCATTGGGTATTTATATGAACTATGTTTATAGAATAAAGATTCAAATATTTCATAGCTTTCTAGTTTGAGCAGGTAGCACATTTTAAAGCACCGGTCGTGAGGAGAGAATTTAAGATGCTGACTCCTTAGGAAGTAATTTTGAAAGTCTTTGTTTGGAGTCATGGTTCATTGCTAAACATATAAATAAAGGATTGATGTTTCAGGATAAAAATCATAACCTACTATATAATTATGACTGAGTTAAGTGATACTTTGAAAATGTAATTATTTTCTACTGGCCAAAGGAACAGAAAGAAATATTTTACCTGTAAGATTGAGTTCTTGATTCTTTTATTCTGTTGTAAGTTTAGACATCCATTGTGGGAGGCTGTAATTTCTTTGAGCAAAATATTATGAAGCCTAAAAATTATAGGTGTCATTTTTTTAAGAAACAAGAAATACTGTGTTCAATAGCCACAGGAAAAAGTCTAGGGAGAAAAAAAACCCTGATTGTAAACTATATTTCTGGGGTATCTGAGGTATGATCTTTGTAGCAATGTGGAATTTTAAAAATGATATTAGAAAAGACCCAAGGCTGAGCCTTCCAAATTACAGTACGATAACAGAGACATCTCCCTGATTTACATTGGAGATTTACATTGGACAAATTTTGTTCCAAATTGAGAAAGTAAGAAGGTAAGGCAGGTAATTATATAACAATTCCCCTCTACCCTACCAATAAGGAACTTGGTTACTTTCTGGTTCAGAACATTAAATCAAAGAAAATCATGATTTATAGCAAGGGTCCCCAAGCCCGGGACAGTTGACCTGTACCAGTCGATGGTCTGTTAGGAATTGGGTTTCGTAAGCTGCAGGCGAGCAAGCAAAGCTTCATCTGTGCATTGCGCAGGATCTAGGTTGCACCATCCACTTCCCCTCCTGGTCTATGGAACCAATTTTCCCCCCAAAACTAGTCCCAGGTAACAGAAAGTTTCAGGCTGCTACTTTATAGAATGCCTCAAACTTTAAAGTGCCTTCTGGACCTATCAGCAAACAATGTCACATCTAAAATATTTAAAAAATCAGAAGGACTGCAGTAGTATATACCACACTGAGTGAGAAAATACTGTTAACACATTGCTCCCATCCAAATAAACATTCCCATCATGCAGCAGAGATCTGGCACAAAAATATGCTCTGTAACATGACAAAGAGTGGAGGTAATAAAGTAGTACGAATCGCCCTCTATTTGTAAGAACAAAAGCTGATTGTTGAGGAATCGGACCACTGAATATGACAGCTCAGGACAAAGTTTCCAATTTGTTAGTAACAATTTCACCACTGAAGCTTTGTGACAGGAGGTACCTTTTTCCCAGGAGCCATAATTGTCCATATCATATTTATTTTCAACTTTCTAACAGCTTCTTATTCTGTTTCTTTTTGTGAGATTACATTTTTCTTCCTATTCAATGGCATTTTTAAACATTTTCCACTACTTCTCTGGCCATAACACATGATTCATATATTCTCCTATCTCATATTCTACTTGCTGCAATTTATCATGCAGAGCCAGGAACAGGTCACTTAGAATAATGGACTTGAGGCAATGTCAAATGTCATCCCACTTTCTCATCTCCTTTCTGCCACATCCATTCTGTTTTTCACAATTGAAATTTCTGCAAAGCTTTATTTCCTTGTTTAGGAGTAACTCCTCCAGTTCTGGTCATGTGGGTTGAACTGTGGTGATCATATCCTGGCTTCTTGCTACTCCAGAATCCATTCTTTTCCCCAAATAAAAGCATGCTGCAGCTTTTTGATTGCTGCTTACAGTTCCAGTAACAACAAGCAATGAAAAGAAAGCCATCACAAGCAAAAATTAATTGCATAGAATGTCCCCTAAATGCCTCTCTTGCTCTCTGTAGCATGCTTAACAAAGAGAATTCAGAAAGCATTGTGCTGCAAAAGAAGATTCCACAAATCACTATACTTTTATATTTTGGTCCATTCACTCCATTTTTGCATATATTCTAGCACCCAGTCCGCATTAATAGTTAGCATCTCTTCCTCTAGGCAACTATGGGGTTTAAGACTGAGCTTTCCTGTCCCATTTTTTAAAAAATGCCCTTTTAACACACCAGAGTCCTCTTACTTTTCATTCATTTATCTATTTGCAGCCTGTTAAGAAATTCACTGCCATCCATCTCCCCTTGTTTTTCATCAGAAGCACAGTGGTGTAGCTGGGGGCAGCTTGACTATTGATGGAAGCCTTGGTCAACAGCAGAAAGTGAAGACAGGGAATGCACACATACACATTCAGTGGTTATACAAGAGAAGAATAAAAATTCTGCTCCCATCCCAGCCCAATGTTCTGTAAGTTCTGTCTTGGATAGTCAGTGAAAGGTGTTATGTATATTTCAGAATATTTCAGATTCTTATACAGAAGCATTTAATGGAAGAGAAGAGACTATATGTAGCTTGGAGTTCTTTTTGCTTTCTGAACTTGGTTCTTTTCCTTGAAGATGTTTCATTACCTGACTGGATTACATCCTCAATGCTAGTGAGTGTGTAGTTTATTTCCTGTTTATATACAATAGCCCTGCTAATACATGCTGGTCTATGACCGAATTCGATGATGGTGATGGCCCTGCCAGTATTGGTGATAGTGTAGTTTTCTCCTTGGTAGAAAGTCTAAGGACTGTATGGATTCTACAGTGTAAGGATAATGTACAGTGTAAGAATGGAACAGCTGCTATTACCAAGGAGAAAACCACATCCCCAACCACACTGACAGAGTAAGCTGCTTCATATACAAAAGGAGCAAACTCCCCACTCACACACACAAATGATTTAACTAGTTCGGTAGTGAAATGCTTGCAAGCAAGCACTAAAGACTCCACAGAATCTTCTTGTACACCAACCCTAACTGAAATGGCCTAAAAGAGCCATTTGAGTCCCAAAATGTCACCCACCATTCCACAGCTTGCAGTTAGCTTGCTGAGTTTGCAACACTTGCATATCAGGCTCACATATGATAAACAAGCTCTCCACTTTTGAAAGTTGGATAACCAAGTCCTGGATCAAAGCAGAACCGTCCCTGAGTGTAGGGAGTTACAGTGCTGACACAAAAAAAGGGACAGTGGGTGCCAGAGCAACATTCGAATAGCATGTCTTCCTGTCCTATTAACAATGACATGAATTGGGGAAAATTCACCAAATATACACCAACAGCTAGAGAGGACCCAAACAGTTGATTTATTTTCCAAGAATAGCAGATTACAATGCATCACTGATCTCATGCACTCAGATAAGCCATGAGCAAGAACCCCAAAGCTTCCTGTGTCTTAAATAGAATACTGATCAAAGACAATTTGAATACATGTATAAATACGATACCTCAGTATATTAAAAAAAAACCCTGTTTATACAAGATAATTCTAAGGAAAACACAGGTATAATTCATGGTGCAAACACATGACAGATACATTCTTTGGAATATAACATCACAGTTTTGATACATGATAGATATCAAAGCTCTAATTATTCAAAAAGCTCACTCTGTACTTTACTGTGTAAGAATGGAGAAAGATAAGAAAGCATATCAGTATGAATCCTTGAATATGCTGCCTCTGCTCAACAGTATAAAACTTATATTTAATCATAAACAGGTAATAAGTGGGCATCATAACAAAAAAAACCCAGAAAGAGCTACTAGAGAAATACAATTTAAAATATATTTGCAATACCACAGCTATATTTAAATAAATTATTATAAAGTATAATTACGTCAAATTAAATTCATATTCCAATTCACCATATATGATTTGAGATGAAGCTTTTACATAAAAGTAGCTTGTTTAAAATACTGTACAAAGAGAGATCAAGATGTCATCTTCCATCTCACAAGTTTTCCAACCTCTTTCTCTCTCTTTTCTCTGAACATCTGCACTTTTATAGACAAAAGTAGAATTGCTACTGAACATACCATGATTTCAGTGCTCTTCAGATCTACAACATTCTTTATGTGGTGAACTTTGCATGAATACATAATCATTTTCCATCTATGTCTGAAATATTTAAAGTAGTTTCAGTCAGAATGCAGCATGGAAAGTAGATTGACTGCATTTGCAGATGACTTTTGGAGACCTTGAAATCAGAGAAGTACAATCATCCTGGTTTTCCAACTATTGGTGTCTTTTGGTACCATTGACCATGGTATCCTTCTGGATTCTCTGTTTCATCCTGGAGGATTGGTTCCAGTTGGTGGTAATCAGAGAGGAGAGATTCCCATGGAAACCTCTATTTATGAAGTGCCTCAGGGATCTCCCCTCTTTCCCCTCTTTTTAAGACCCACAATATGCAGACACTGAGAGGTGATCCATTAGTATGGGATTAGGATTATGTATGTATGTGTGTATATATGTATGTATGTATTTAATGACCAGCAACACTGTCATTCACTGAAGTCCAGCTTCAAAACAAACAATGTTCTTGAAAATTATGGTACAATATATGTTCAACATCATATTATAGAAACTGGTTGGTTTTATTCAGCTTTAGTTAATTTAGAACTTGCACATGAGTAGTTCATGATCTGTTCCACAATTTGCCTTTATCTACTTCTTTTATACTATTATAATTAGCTGTTCTACCACCTTTTACTTATACTATAGTTAACTTATGTCTGTGTATATCAGGGTTATTTCTGATGTTTGAAGAATGGCTTGCCAATGAAGACACAATTGGATTGGCAGATATTAATAGATAATTCTTTGGTTTCATTTCAGTTTCCTAACCCATAAATCCAGCAACATTTTTCTTCTTACTTTTTCCAACTTTAGCATAACAGTCTTCATCCATAAGCAGCACATCTTACTTGCATGTTGATTTCAGACTGAACTTGATAATCAAACTCATTTAATTCATCTTTTCTGAATCAGTGGTTGGAATAATAGTCATATTAAAGGATTATCTTCAAAGTCTCATTGATATTACAAATAATCCTCACTCAACAACAACAATTGGGAACAGCCAACTGCATTGCTAAATGATGCAGTCATTGAGACATCACAACCTGTGACGGATTTACAACCTCACTTCCACTACTATTGTTAAAACAAACCTCACGCACAGAGGTTTAAAAAGACATCATGAAACCCATGATTTGTGATTTTAGTGCTGGTTTCTCCATTGTCTTTGCTTGTTAAAAGCTACTTATGAAGCATGCAAATGGCAATTCCACAATTGTGGAACATTGTAATAATTGTGAATGCCTACTGGTTGCAAAATGCCTGAATGTTAATCATGTGGCCTCCGAGATGCTGCAAAGGTTGTGTAAAAACTCATAGTTTTCAGCAATGTCATAGCTTTGAGAGTGTAATTAATTGGGAAGGGGGAGGTATCTGTATTTGGTTATTTGGTTATCTATTGTATTTGGTTATCTATTATATTCTACCTGAGTACTAACTATTCTTGCTATACTCTTCCTAAATATAAAAGCAATTATCCTAAATTTATCCTATTTTTCATATCTTCAGTAGTAAACTGGGTTTTCCTGTCTAATGCCAGTCCATCTCAATTTGCCAATGCTTAAAATGTCAATGTCTAGTCAGTTCAGTTCATCTTTCATTACGTTGATTTTTCTCCTGTCCGTGTTTCTTAACTGTATTGCTATCTTCCTATATTGCTGCTGCCAATATATTTTATATACTGCTGCTTGCTTATTTTAGCTTGGCAATTGGGATGACCTTCAGGCCTTGTGTGACCCTGCTGGGATTATGCATTCTTTGTGTTCTTTACTCATCCCTGCCAGGAACATCCCCTTCCCAATGAGGCAGCATAGCAAGACTTGCTGAAGAAATAAATAGTTATATCAAATTAAAAAATAATAACAGCTCAATGGTATCTACCATAAATCAGAAGTTACTGGGGAGTGAAGTGTGTTGTCTGGAAACTACTAATACACTAGTATCAAAATACTGAAATATTTTATAACATTTGTCATAAGATTGTGTTTTGTTGCTTGCTGTTCTACACATAGTTTTATTTTGTTCTCATATAGGTCATTGTAAGTTGTGACATACACCATGAAATGTTTGAGTGATAATTTTATCTAGAGTTTATAAAGAGATGCTCTTTAGAAGTGTGAAAAAAATATATGTACTGAATGTACTGAAATAGAAACACATTGAAAAATTTCATACATTTTCCATACTATAATAGAAACCTGCAGTATATATTGCCCTTGTGTATTAATATTTGGAATTCCAGGGTGCCTAACAGATTTGTACAGTGTTGTGAAGACAGATTATTTCGATATGTGGAAGATTTATGAATATGAACCAATCCATTTAAAGAAGTTGATGGAGCCCCTTGTTGGTTCTATTTTTGGTTATGTTTTTTATGTTTTTCCAAATTGTTTGATTAACTGTCCCTTATTCATCATTTATTGTCTGCTATTTTTGAAAAAATTGTTTTGTTACATTTTGAGCTTCCTAGAATCCGTGTAGAATTGGGCAGTATCTAAATAAAGTAAAGAAACCATAGTTTTCATATCGATAAACTTAAAAGCAAGATCCCTGTTTTGAAACAAGCTTGAGTGGATGTTTTCTTCAGCTGAGATATTCTTTATTGTTAGTTAATTCAAATGGAATTTTCGTTTTAGAGAATGATGCTTTGCAATGCATTTTCAGATTTGAAGTGTTAATATAGTTTTGGAACTAGATGTGATTGATGAAATATCCTATCATACCTAATGCACCAGTCTTATTTTTAGCTTCTGAGAATGTTGTCAGTATATTCCTTGGCATGTTCACTTATAGCACTATATTTTCCTTCTGTCTCCTTTACCCTTCAAAAATTAAAGCATTTGCACAGAAGTCAATAATGGATCACATGGGAAATATTTTACCCTTCTTCCCATCTTTTTTTTGTGTGTGTTTCTGTTTCTCATTTCTTTCTCTTATAGGTGTTATTTTCATTCATAACATTTGAATTTTTCATTGAAAAGAAAAGAAAATTGATATTCTTAAAGTTACTGAACACAAAGATCAACTCTTGGAGAATTAGTGGAAGAGGGTAAAACAGAGTTTAAAAACACACACACACACAACTCAGGAAGACAGGTAGGCATTACACAAGGTTACTGTGTAATTTCCAGTTGCATGGAAACAGGAATGTCTTTTCTTCTTTTTTAGTTAGAGGAATATTTATAAGTTTGAGTGAACTTTCTTACCAGTAAAATCTGTAGCAGGTTGTTTAGTAAATCAATACAATAAATATAATATAACATTAGAATATGGTTAAGATTTTTTTCTTCTTAAAATAAAATTAAGCTGAATTGTTTTTAAAAGCTGTGTTCCATGATGCTACACAAAAGTTATTTGGTCTTCCTATTGGGGTCGTAGTTTCTAGGATAACGTTCACTTGCTGACACTAGTAGAGGGAGAAGATTGTTATGTGGAACAATTGGGTGACAAAAGTGCTTTTTCCAATTTGATCTGCCCTACTATCTTATTTAAAATAATAGTTTTATATTACTTTAGTTTCTTGTCTTGGGCAATTCATATGCTTAGTGCAGAAAAGATTTTTAAAAAAAAAAAATGAAGTTGAGCTATAACCTTGGCAAGTTGCCAATGCAGCAATAGTGGACGTTTGTCTTTGTTTATTTATTTATGGGGGTTGGCTGATATCTCAGTCTAAGCTGACTTTGGGCAATTTCTTGTAAATAATAAATACGTGAATAGAAATATGAAAAATGTTGGAGGCCATAAAATTGTTGAAGAATGACTTCACAGAAAGAAAGCCTAACCACCTTGACATGGTTGCTTTTCTTTTTGGAGGAGAGAGGCTGTTTTGCTCTCACCGCTTCCCTGGATTCTGAGGAAAAAGAACTGATTTAGGATAGATTTTGGAGTGTGAAAATATTGTTATTAATTATTCTGCAGTAAGAATTTTAAGTCTAATGGAAATTTTTCCAGACTTGTAAGCTCTGTGAAATTCTGAATATGAACTATTTGAGTTGCTTATTTTCCCTTTCTCCCATAAGCTGTTCAAAGCATCCAGAGATGAGAGGTGCTTCAGTCTCTTCTGGAAAGGCTGGGCTTAAAAACTCTGGGATGCTCCTCCTCCTCAGCGTCCCCCAGTTTTTAGCTCAGCCTTCGTGCCCTGCGTTTGGAAGGGATCACTCGCAGCCGCGTTTTTCCTGGATTTCCTGGTTTCTCCTGACAGTATTTAAGCCCCTGTCACACTGCACCAACGGATGCAAAGAGGATGTAAAACGGACAAAAAAGCTTGCCATCCGTTGGTTAACGCAATGTATCCGTTCTGTACTCACGGCCTCCGTTTTGCTTCCTCTCTATCCGTCCAGCATCCGTTTATGGACGTTTCATCCGCTCAGAAAGTTTTGAGCTGCTCAAAACTTTTGCCCGGAAAATGTATCCAATTCGTCCGTTCTGTATCCGTTACGCATCCGTTACGCATCCGTTATGCATCCGCTATATCCACTAGGCATCTGTTCCGCATCTGTGCAACTCACATCCGCTCAGACGCAGGGAGGAAGCGGAACGGACGCAGAACGGATGCAGAATGGATGCCTTGCGGATGCAGCACGGAAACAAAGCATTTAAAACAGAAAAAACGTTTGCAAAGGGGACCTATCTCAGAAATTAAGGATGTCTAGAGGATGCCTAGAGGATGCAAAGCGACACCTATACTGCCTATAAAAAGGGGGAGCAACTCACCTGCATCTCACTTTCAGACCAGCAACCCAGCTGTGCAGACCTCTGCAGCCTTCATCTGCCTCTTCCTCTTCCACAGCATCCAGTCATGTCAACTGTGGATCGTAACACAGACCTTTTGGCAGCCACCATCCTTCTGCATCAGTGCGAAGCCATCTACAGGCTCTGTGAACTCTACTACGGGAAGAAAGGTAGGCGGCCAAGAAGCATCTGGGTCAGAAGATGGATCGGGAGAAGAGCAGAGTACGGACTGTACAACAAGCTGATGGTGGAGCTCAGGAACGAAGACACTCGGGCATTACAGAACTTCATGAGGATGCCTCCAGCCATGTTTGACGAAGTTGTGCAGCGGCTGACACCCAGGTTGACCAAGGCAAACACCAACTTCCGGCCCAGCCTGGAACCTGGGCTCAAGGTGGCACTGACTCTGCGCCAGCTGGCCTCAGGGACCACCTACAGGAGCATGCAGTACGGCTGGAGTGTGCCACACAACACCATCAGCATTGTGGTCAGAGAAGTGGTGCAGGCCATCATCGAAGAATACCTGGAAGAGCTCCTCCAGTGCCCCTCCACTGAAGAAGGATGGAAGAAAGTTGCAGAGCAGTGGTATCAGAGGTGGAACTTCCCACACATCGTTGGAGCCATAGATGGCAAGCACGTGGCCTGCAAAGCTCCAGCCAAGTCGGGCTCCACTTATTTCAACTATAAGGGCTTCTTCAGCATTGTCCTCTTTGCCATGGTCGATGCTGACTACAAGTTCATGTACATCGATGCTTCAGGCAACGGCTCATGTTCAGATGCCCAGGTATACAACGCCAGTGACCTCAAGGATGGGCTGAAACGCAACCTCATCATGGGCTTCCCAGATCCAGACCCCTTGCCCAACGACACACAAGATGTGCCCTACTTCATTGTGGGGGATGACGCCTTCTCCCTCAGAACCTACCTCATGAAGCCCTACACTTCCAGACTCCTCACCCGTGAAGAGAGGATCTTCAACCACAGGCTGCCCAGGGCAAGGCAGGTGGTGGAGAATGCCTTTGGCATCCTGGCCAACAGGTTCCAGGTACTTCTCACCACCATGCAGCATCGCCAACAGACCGTGAGGAGGATCGTGGAAGCTTGCTGCATCCTGCAGAATCTCATGCGCACCCGCTACCCAGTCTTGCAGAACAGGCTCATGGACCTCCAACAAGGCAATGGGGACATGGAGCCTGGGGAATGGAGGCAAGGGCAAAACCTGATGGACACTGAGGATGTGCAAGGCCCCAACAGAGCCTCACGTGAAGGGAAGAAGCAGCGCAACCTCCTGAAACACTGGTGCAATTCCCCAGCTGGAGCAGTGGAATGGCAAGACAGGATGATAGATGATAAATGGGGGCTTCCTTCAGCCTGTCTCATCACACGGATGAGATTGGGCCATGTATGTTGGGTAGGCCTACAATGAACAGGGCGTTTAATAAAGAGTTGTGTTTATATTGACATGTGTGGATGATTATTACATTGTTATTGATAATAAAGGGCCATAGGTGTGGCACCTAGGAGGGTGGACCATACAGTCCCACTATGCTTACACTGGAGGTTTATCTATCCCCACAGCTATTACCCATCCCAAAGGTATCCCTGCCCATCCCACAGCTATTACCCATCCCATAGGTATCCCTGCCCACCCCACTGCTATCTTAAGCCATCCCACAAGCATGCAAAGGCTTAAACCAATTCTAAAAGTTTCCACCAAGACTTTATTAAAAAAAAGAAATGAAACAAGTGTGTGAATCAAAGATAAACTTTATTGAACAACAAGCTGTAAAAGAAAAATGACCCAAGTCAAGTGTCCAAATAAAGTCCACAGGTGGCCAGCTACCCAGTCTCTGGCACTCTTCTTGGTCACTCGGAGGTGTGCCCAGTCTCAGGGGTGAAGGGTCCAAGTACTGTGGTGGTGGGTGGTGCTGGAATGCCTGGCCTCGAGAGGACAACAGGGGACGGTGTGTTGAGAAAGCTCTCGGACAGCTGGCTCAGCCCCATGATGCTGAGCGGTCCTTCCTCCATCCCATGGGGTGTCAGCCCCAGTACTGATGACAGATGTACTGAGGCCAGGCTTGGCTGTGGGAAGGAGGAAGGAGTAGTGTAGTGGGGCTGTTTGGTCTGCAGCTGGGTGAGGACTGGCGTGGGTGGCATCGGTGGCATGGGTGGCATCCCTGTCATCGGGTGGCATCATTGGCGTGGGTGGCATCGGTGGCATCAGTGGAACCGGTGGCCACGGTGTCACCCGATGACTCTGTGCCTGGACTGGGAAGGGCTGCTGCCTGTGCTGCTGGACCTCCTGGTAGCCGTAGCCCTGGTAGGTGAGGGCCTGTGGGAAGCCTTGGAATGGGAGGGACATCACCTGGGGTGGAGGAGCAGACCTGGACTGGGTGGGAGCAGGTTCCTTTGGATCTGGAGGGCGGTGAAGCAGCTCGGTGATCCGGTCCTTCACCACCTGGTACTGGGGTTCCTCCATTTTCCTGAGGGTCTGGTTGACATAGGTGAGGAAGGGCTTGCGGTTGGAGGATGAGGAGTCGGTGTTGACCAGCTGAGAGAGGAGATCTATGCTGGTCCGGATGGTGTCCCTGATCTCCAGCAGGACAGTGTGGCTCTGCCCCTCCTGCTGTCTGGCTCTCTGCCTTTCTGTGGAGGTGGAGCTGGGGGTGGTGGATGCGGCTACGGCTGTGGTGGACACGCCGTCTCCTTTCTCCCACTACACCAGGGAGTGCTCCACCACGGTTACAACACCTGTCCGTGGGTTCTCCGCCGTGGCACGCTCCACAGAAACCTGCCTGGAGACAGGGACTGACTCTCGGCTGGAAGAGGACTGGCTCTCAGCAGGCTGCCGGAGAGAGAGGGTTGTGAGAGGGGCTCCTGGTGCTCCTCGGTGGCGGATCTCACCCTCCAGGAAGCTGCACCTGGCCATGACGTAGCTTAACCGTGGCCTGGCCAGATTTCTTGCGGTGCAGCTTCTCGTACCAGGTGTGCATGTGCTTCCACCAGCCGAGGAGCACATATTCTCCGCCTTCTCTCTCCATGCAGCCTGCTTCCTTTTGGTGTCCCTGTACAGCCGGTGTCCGTTCCGCCATGGATAGTCATTCTCTCTCAGCCACTCCAGCACCTCATCCTCGTGTTCCTCCTCAATATAGTATTGCCTCCTCTCCCGTTGTCGTATACGCCTCTTCCTCCCTTTGGCAGGACCAGATGGGCCCTCATCAGAGGGGCTCCCAGGTAGTAGGGGCTGCTCCTCCACACCACCACCAGCAGCAGCACCAGCAGGATCATCATCATCATCATCACCAGCAGGATCATAATCATCATCATCAGCAGCAGCAACAGCAGCAGCAGCAGGATCATTAGCAGCAGCAGCAGCAGTAGCAGCAGCAGCACCAGCAGGATCAGCAGCAGCAGCAGCAGGATCAGCAGCACCAGGAGCACGAGCAGGACCAGGAGCACAAGCAGGACGAGCAAGACCAGGAGCACGAGCAGTACGAGCAAGTCCAGGAGCACCAGCAGGACCAGCAGGACCAGGAGCAGCTTCAGCAGAGTAAGCACCAGCAGAAGCACCACCGACAGGAGCAGCTTCAGCAGAGTAAACACCAGCAGAAGCACCACCGCCAGGAGCAGCTTCAGCAGAACCTCCAGCACCAGAAGAGTGAGCCCGAGCAGCAGAAGCCCCAGCAGAATCAGGGACAGGGGGTGGGAGGGTGGCCCTGTCCCTCTTGCCAGGGATGGTGGCAGGTTGCTGGGGCTTTCTCTTCTTCCCCATGGTTGTGGGGTTGCTGGCTGGCAGGCAGGCAGGCAGGCACGAAGGCAGGCAGGCAGGCAGCAAGGCAGGCAGACTGGCTGGCAGGGAGGCTGGAAGGCAGGCTGGCAGCAAGGCTGGCAGGCAGGCAGAGAGCAAGGCTGGCAGGGAGGCTGGCCAGGAGGCTGGGAGGCAGGCTTGGAGGCAAGCTGGCAGGAAGGCTTGCAGCAAGGCTGGCAGCAAGGCTTGCAGGCAGGCATGCAGGCAGGGCAGGCAAGGACTCGATGTATCCGGCAGCAGGTCTTTCCTCTGAATGCTGGCCACGTGCGAGCTGCTTCCCTTTATATCCGCGGGGCTGACGCAATAAATCCCCCCCGCATGCGCAATTAACGCAAGCCATCCGCTAGGCTTCTGCTCTGCATCCGCTTCATCCGCTGTGCATCCGCTGTATCCTTCCGCGTCCGCTTTGCTGAGGTCCCCCGGAAGCCTAGCGGATATGCCATCCGCTCCCATCCGCTTCCATCCACTGGGCTTCCATTCCGCATCTGCTTTCCATCCGCCCTGCGTCCTCCCCGCGTCTGTTCCTTTCCGTGTTATCCGCTCTGGTTATGCAAATTTTTGCCCCTTTTGAGAGCGGATAACAACGGATGGAGCATTTTGCTCGTCCGTTGTGTCCTTTTTACTAACGTTTTGCATCCGTTGGGCCGTGTGACAGGGCCTTAACTTGCAATTTGAGTAGCAGCAGCAGCGTCTCTCTGATGGCTCAGGCTTAACACCGGCGATTCCACTTCCCGCACTTTTCAACGGCTGCTTCATTTTCGCGCCCAATTTCATAGCCTCCATTCCTCGCTGGTTTCCTTTGCTGGGGACTGAGGTAGCAACTTTCTACTGTGCCCTTTCTGGACTTGGCTATCCTTCTGATGAAGTTGAACTAAACTAATACTCATTATTCAGGCATTTCTGTGCATTTGCCTTTGGATCATTTATTCAGTTGGAAATTGCTAGTGAAAGTTAAATTGCGGGCGTTTGTCTCTGACAGGCAAGGAGTCACATCAGAGCCTGTAATAGCTGGTTTCCCTTGCTGGAGACCAGGGACCTGGAGTTTCCTTCTATCACTTGGATCAATTGGGGGTTTGCCTTGCTGGGGATCCTTAGATACTGTGCACCAGTTAATCTTTTATTCCTATAAATATACAGTCTCACCTTCCTGGAGGAATTTTCTAATTTCACCTGCAGGAGCAGACATCTCCCCCAAATTCAAATTTCTACCAAAGTATCAATTTTACATTCAGAGGCAAGCAAGACAATCCATCATTCAAATGGAACATGATAACGCTTTCCGCTCCAAGCCAAGTAAGTCCTCAGACAAGCCTGTGGGCCCCAAAAAGGCCTCTAAGGCAGCAGATAAGAAAGCCCATAGAAGGCACCTAGCATTGGAAAGACAATTGCAAAAACAAGCCAGGGAGGCAGACAAAATGGCAATGGCTGATCAGAACCCAAACCCGTGGATGGGGCCCTTATCTACCCAGCCCAGACAAGCTGTTTCTAGACAACCTCCCATAGGCACATCTTCATTGAGCGCTGGCCGGCCAATTCCAGAGGCAACCTTCACCCCTACGGCTGCTGGCCTAAGACAGGAGGAGGGATTACCTGAGTCCATTCCCATCGAAATGAGGCAATGGATGGAGATGGCAATTCAAAGGGGCATTGCCTCTGGACTCCAGCAATCCATCTGGACCAGACACTTCTCGACTGCTTCGGATGCAGGATCCCTGTCCACCTGCTCCTTTGAGCATAGCCAGCAACATCAATCTCAGGTACGCCCCAAATTTCTTAACATATCACCCCAGGGCCTTCAGGAGGAGGTGGACCTTGAGGACCAGGAGGCCTCCATGGAGGGGGGGGTCAATCCATTGGATGGACTTGGGACTGTCAGAGGCTGACCCGCTAGAACGGGGAATGTTGGATGACGAAGGCCTCATTCCTGACCAGCCTACCTTTTCTGGACTTTTTCTTCCACACCTCTTTAAATCTTTACTGTTCAAGGCAAAGAACACCGCCAAACTGGGCACATCAGACCCTCCTCCATTACCAACAGGGTCTCAGGACGAATCCCAAGACCTAATATTCTTGCTACCGGCCAATGAGGCGGAAACTACCCCTGTTCCTCGCATGTTTGCTGAATTAGTACAAAATCAGTGGGCATCAGCAGCATCATACCCAGCCCCAACAGGGTACGATAAGCGATATTTTAATTTGGCACCTGAGTTTGCAAACTTCCTCAAAACACCCAAGGTGGATGAACCCATTGTGGCTCTGGTCTCTCCTTCCACCTTCCCTAACGAGGCTGAGGAAACCCTGAGGCCAGAAGAAAAGAGGGCAGAGTTAGCACTATGTAGGGCACACGTTTCTGATGCCTGGGCCATTAAAGGAGCTACAGCTGCATCCTTTTTTACACGTTCTTCCCTCCGATGGCTCTCCCACCTGAGGAATATTTTGCCGGTGTCAAATGTTAGAGCTCACCAGGACATAGCCAAAATTATGGCAGCCGCAGAGTTCTCCGCCAATGCCACATTTAATGCTGTCAAATTCTCGTCTAGGGCTATAGCATCTCACATATCTGCACGGAGATTGCTCTGGCTCAGACATTGGCAGGCAGATACCAAGCATAAATGCAAGTTGGCATCAGCTCCAATATCGGAAGATAAATTATTTGGCAGTGTCTTGGACCCACTCCTTATAGAAAATAGAAACAAGAAAAAAGTGCTTCCCCCTCTTTTTCGCACACCTGAAAACAGAACGCCCAGTTGTTTCGAAGGGGTTCCTTTCGGTCCTACTATCAAGGCCCCTACGTCCCCAGATCTCAGAGAACCTCAGGCTACAAGCCCAGTTTCAGACAGGATAGGCCTGAGTCTTCCAATAGAGGTCAACGTAGAGGCCAAAATAGTAGAATCCCCAGAGGCACTAGAGGCTGATTTTTTCGTCGCCCCAAGTGAGCCTTTGACAGCAGTTCCCATTGGAGGACAAGTAAAACTGTTTGCCGATCAATGGGACAGTTCCACCTCTGATGCGTGGGTCAAGGATACCATTAGGTTTGGCTTGGCACTGGAGTTTCAATCCTTCCCTCCCAAACTTTTTATTAGGAGCCCTAGGCCTGCAGACCCCATTAAGAGAAGGTTGATGCAGGAAGCTATCAATCATCTTCTGCATATTCGGGCCATTAGAAAGGTTCCATCTGAACAGCGGGGTCAAGGCTGTTATTCTCTATTGTTCATGGTCCCACAGAGTTTGGGGGCCTGTAGGGCAATTCTGGACCTCAAGCATTTGAACAAATCATTGGTTTATCAAAAATTCAAGATGACTACTCTTCAGTACATTCTGCTTAGCATCAGAGAGAACGATATCATGACCTCTATAGATCTCACAGAGGTTTATCCACATATACCAATCAAACCTGCCCACTACAAATATCTTAGATTTTGCTATTGCGATCAACACTATGAATATATTGCCCTGCCATTCGGTCTGGCTTCAGCCCCTAGAACCTTTACCAAGGTCCTCGCGGCATTGTCCGCCTCGCTCAGAATCAAATCTGTCCACCTACAATGTTATCTGGATGATATTTTAATTTTGTCATCTTCCAGACATAAAGCAAAATTGGATACCAAATTTACTCTGGAGTCCCTCCAGGGTCATGGCTTTTCCATAAATTGGGATAAAAGCCACTTGATCCCCTCAATTTGGGGGCAGTGATAGATACTATGGAGGGTAAGGTTTTTCTATCTCAGGACAGGTTAAACAGTATTCAGTCTTTGGCCAGAGAGATCAGGGCTTTAAAGAGGGTTTCCCTGGCTTGACTGTCTCAATTGTTAGGGAAACTAATTTCTTGTATTTCCATTGTACCTTGGGCTCGATCCCATTCTAGAGAGCTGCAATGGTTCCTGCTACCTTTCCTGCATTCCAGAAAAGTCACCTCCAACGTCCGGATAAAGGTACTGCACAACGTTCTCCAATCGCTCCGCTGGTGGTTGGAAAAAACAATAAACAGGGGATGCCCTTTCAAGGAACCCCACAGGGTAACGATCACAACCGATGCCAGCCTGGTAGGATGGGGGGCTCACTTCCAGTCCCACACTGCACAAGGAATTTGGTCTATCTCTGAACAATGACAAAGCATCAGCCTGTTGGAACTGCATGCAGTTCACCTGGCCTTACGTAGTTTTCTACCCCTTTTCCATTCACGCCACGTTCTGGTCTTGACAGACAATACCACAAACAAGGCCCATGTAAACAGACCGGGGGGTATTCATTCCAAACTTCTGATGCTGGAGAAAACCAAGTTGTTCAAATGGCCCGAGGCCAATCTGTCTTCACTCAAGGCAGAACACATAGCAGGGTCATTAAACACGCAATCAGACTGGCTCAGCAGGGCTACGATAGATCAGGCGGAGTGGTGCCTACATCCGTCTGTCTTCCAGAAAGCAGTGCGGAGGTTTGGGCAACCGGTGATTGATCTATTTGCCTCTCCTCTCAACGCCCAATTGCCCCAGTATATTTCAAGGTACCCAACTCAGGGGGCGGAGGCCGTCAATGCCCTGCGATGTCCGTGGCCTCCCAGACTTCTATAGGCATTTCCTCCACTCCTGGGAATACCCAGGTTGATCCAGAAGTTATTGGAGGAACTAGCGGAATTGATATTGGTCGCCCCTTACTGGCCCAGGTGAACGTGGTTCACAGATTTACAGGACCTGTCGAGATAACAACCTTGGAAAATTCCACCGTCGAAGGTTTCCCTCTCCCAAGGGCCGATACTTCACCCGAACCTACAATGGCTCAGCCTCACCATATGAAGGTTGAGTGGAGCCGTTTAAGGGCCCAACAAATTTCAGAGGATGCTATTGCCACTATTCAAGCATCCAGACGGACCTCAACAAAATGTATATATGAGACCACGTGGTCAGCTTTCTGTCGCTGGTGCCAGGGGTCCAAGATTGACCCAATTGCTCCATCAATAGGACAATTATTGGGTTTTTTACAGGAGGAGTTGACCAAGGGCCTATCTCCAAATACGTTACGTAGACAGGTGGTGGCCTTAGCCTCGGTGATAACCTGGGGTGACCTCCATTCCATAGCACACGATCCACATGTCCGCAGTTTTCTCAAGGGTGCTGCAAACTTAAGACCTCCTGTAATTCACCGCTATCCCACCTGGGATCTCAACAAGGTGTTAACCGCTCTTACAACTGGTCCGTTTGAGCCTCTGAGAACCACTACTCTGAAATTCCTGACATATAAGGTGGCCTTCCTAATTGCAATCACATCAGCTAGAAGAATTTCCGAATTGGCACATCTTGACATGATTCCTTTTCTTTTTGGAGGAGAGAGGCTGTTTTGCTCTCACCACTTCCCTGGAATCTGAGGAAAAAGAACTGATTTAGGATAGATTTTGGAGTGTGAAAATATTGTTATTAATTATTCTGCAGTAAGAATTTTAAGTCTAACGGAAATTTTTCTAGACTTGTGAGCTCTGTGAAATTCTGAATAATAACTATTTGAGTTGCTGCTTATTTTCCCTTTTTAATTTATCTTATATTGTTTTAGATATTATGATTTAATCCCAGTTACAATCCTCATTCACAAACCAGTTTTCAAGTGCCTAAATTGCAGTCACTTGACAGTGAGGACACTGCAATGGCTGCAACTTTGAGAACCAGCACAACTTCAAATAATTTCTCAAAGTTGCAGCCATTGCAGTGTCCTCACTGTCAAGTGACTGCAATTTAGGCACTTGAAAACTGGTTTGTATATATGATGGGTTAAGTGTCCTGCAGTATGTGATCACCATTTGTGTCCTCCATAATTGGTTTCTGACAAGTAAAGTCAATAGGGAAGCTGACAGGAAGTCATAGTTGCCATCACATGACATTGTCCTTAATGATTGCAGTGATTCACTTAATAACTGCCACCAAAACAGTCACATGATATTTCACTTTATAATCACGTCATTTAGCAACATAATTTCCATTTCCAATTGCAGTCAGAAAAATAAGGACTACCTGCTGATTGTAATAGATACTCCTTGACTCACAACAGTTCATTTAATGATGGTTCAAAGTTATAACAGACTCAGAAAAAGTGATTCACAATCCATCTTTATTATTATTATGGTTCACTGCACAGTCAGCCAAATGTTCAGACTGGATTTGACATTTTTGTCTATCTATTGAGTCCTTTCCAAAAACCTGGGATAGGCAGATATGTAAGTTGGATGGTGTTTTGGATATTGTTGCACGATGTATGTTGTTTCAAATAAAGCAGCCGTTTGCAATTGACTAATAATGAATCTGTCATTGCCAATGACTGATTGTGAATTTGTCAATATCAATTTGTCAATGTCACTTGAATGTGTTCAATTGGCACTCCAGATGTTTTAGGATTGCACCCAAAGGTGCCTTTTACTACTCCTATTGCTTTCTTTTGATACAGTTGTTCTATTTCTATTTGCAGGTTTAATTTAATTGAAATAAATGTAATTATTTAAATTTGTTTGCTGCTTATCTCATGAGGCTAATCTCGGCAGCTCACAACCATAAAAAATGAAAAAATAAAAAGGAAATCAAAACAAAGTGAAAACAAAATAATAGATCAATAAAATAAACAAGGAGAAATAAAACAAAGAAAATTGATATATTTGATATATTAGTAAAATAGATGGACATGGGAGAGCAAGAGAGAGGTAGAATCTGCTTTCAGTCTAGATACCACCTTCAGAGTCAAACTCCTCCATTGGGTCCCCAGGCCAGGTCTTTAGATTTTTGCAGATCCAGGTCTTTAGACTCTTATAGAAAGATAGGAGGATGGGGACAGATTTTATCCTGGAGGACAGGATGTTCCAAAGGGCGGGTGCTGCAGAATAGAAAGCTCTTCTGGATCTTGACAACCCAATTTCTTTGACTGATAGGATCTGAAATAGATCCTCTCAGCCAGCCTGAATAAGATGGACTAGTCTGCAGGACAATCCGGTTCATCAGGGAGCCCTGGACCTATGCCATTAAGGGCTTTAAAGTCATAACCAATACCTTGAATTTCACTTGGAAGCAGACTGCTAGCCAGTGTGGTTCATAGTGTAATATGAGCCATTCTAGAAGCTCTAAAGACTGCTCTTGTTGCCGTACTTTGTACCAATTGAAGCTTCTGAATGAATTTCGATCATATGACTGTAACACCACTCCCACCGTCATAAGACCACAATTCAGGCACTTGGCTTGCATTTATGACAGTTGTAGCATCTTGTAGTCATGTGATCTGTGACCTTCCAGCTGGGTTCTGACAAGTCACATGAATTGGACAAGTCAGATTCATTAATGATCAAATGATTTCCTTAATGGTATGGGACATATATATATATGTATGTTTTTTTGTTTTTTTATTTTTTTTAAAGCTTTCGCGGGTGCTTACATGTGTGCTGTTTAGCTTCCTTCGGGTATTATCCCACAACATTGTAGTTCTGTTAAAGTTGTAGTAACGTTTCAGCAGAATCTCATCTGCCATCCTCAGGCTTCTGTATAGAGTTAGTTCCTGGTTTCAAATTTGAGGCTGGTCCATTTTGATTGGCTAGGAGCCTGGGTCTGTGTTCATTGGACTTGGAGTTTGATTGATTGGTGTTTCTGGTTTCTTCTGTCTGTTTTGTGGCTTTGATTGGCTGGCAACACTCTGTTCTTGTGTTGGAGGTTTTCAGTGCAGCTTGGCTCCATGTGAAAGGACGGCTGCTCTTCATTAGCAAGCTGCTATTCATTAGCAAGCTGAGTTTCACCTGGGTGCCTGGTGGGGGGGTGTTTGAGTTGGAGCTATCAGAGGGAGTCTGTTTTTGCCCAGGTGTTTGCCTGGCTTGTGGTGTGGAGATCTTTCTATTTGAGAGTGCAGGCTTCCAAATGATTGACAGTCTGGTGGAATCATCTCTTCTATTCATGCTGTCAGGTCTTTTTTCAATCTCTATGGCTTCTCTAATGATTCTGTGGTTGGGGTTTTCTATAGTGGCCAGGGTTTTAGTGCCATTGAAGTTGATGTTGTGACCTGTGGTTTTCATGTGTTGGACTAGTGAGGAGGTGTGTTCCAGCTTTTTTACTGCATTTTTGTGTTCATCTAGGCGGGTACTTATTCTTCTATTGGTCTGTCCAATGTATGTGGCCGGGCATGATGTACATATATATATATATACTTTTTTTTTTAATTGGGTGCAGTCACGTGAAATTCTAGTCCCCATCGTGACCATAAATTGAGGATTACCTGTACAGTATATGCAATCCCTTTAGTGCTAGAATGACTGTTATGACATTCTGTAACTGTAAATGTATTGAGCTGTATGGTTCATGGCAAAAACAGACTATGGTGCTTTTCTTTTATGCCTATCAAGTATAACTATAAAAACTGTAATAGTAAAAAAGGAATTCAAAATTATATTAACCAGAGCTGGATATCTATGACCCCTTTATGATCTATGGATTTCAACTCCAGAATTCCTAAGTCAACATGGCTTATAGATCATAAAGGAGCTGTAGTTGCTCTACTTTAGGCTGTAGTAACTATACTTTCAAAATATTGCATTTACACAGAAATATTTCTGTTTTCAGGGAGAAAATAATTTTTCCGCTCTCTCACACTGGACATGTACAGACATGTACATACAGACAGACAGGCCACGTTAGGAACTAAAACTGAAAGTTCCTTTATTGGATGTGATTTTCACTTCACAATATAGTTTGTAGGTCTTGGGTTTCGAAAGAACTAAAGGTAGATTCTAATAAATCTCCCAGTGCAAATAGTGAATAAAATGTATTGTTTGTATTGTGTATAGAGAAACGGAGAGAAATGTTAGATCCTCTGTTTTAGACTGGAAAGATTGACTTTATGTAGTTTTCATATAGTGGACAAAATATATTTGTTGCAAAAAGTATTTATTTTTTTGTGTTTGACTGAGGGTCTGCTAACTCACATAGCATAAATAATAATACTTTTTTTAAAAAAAATCAAACTGAAGGGATTTTCTGTCAGAATTGTATTAAAAAATATTGGTTTTGTTCCACAAATGATCACATGCCATGTCTGAAAAACCTGAGGAAACAGATAAGAAGTAGTTTTAACAGCCTTTTGTTGCTGGTTAGAGACCTTACCTGAATCATTCATTTTAGCAACAGGTTTTCTTTAGATAAGCAGGGTTCCTATTGAACAGAAACTCTCCCTCCTACACTTCACCTTGAGCTCTAGTTCTCTTTTATAAAACAGAACACTGTTTAAGAGTGGCTTACAATAGCCTAGACTCTTCTGTTGTGTATGGCAGCTGGTGGTATTCATTTCATAGATTGTTTTGGTTGTGCGGGTGGGTTGAGTGGTCAGACACTTTTTGATAAAATTGTCTGGCTATTCCTTTTGTTGGAAGATGTTATATATGTGGTCTGTTTCTTTTTTCTGGTGTTCTGATGTTGCTTCAAACCCATAGAAAACTGTTCTCCAATGGTTTCTTCATGAGGAACAGCCATCCAGACCACATGTTGGTGATCTCCCATCTTCTCCACATCTATCAAAAACATTTCAGAATCAACCAGGGCCAGTTGGTCCAGTGATTAAATCACCAGGCCAGAAAGTGGGAAACCGTGAGTTCTAGTCCTGTCTTGAAAGCCAGCTGGGACACTGGGCCGATCACTCTTTCTTAGCCAACTCATCTCACAGGGCTGTTGCTGAGAGAAATATAGGAGTTGGAAGGTATGTTAAATATGTTTGTCACCTTTGAGTTATTTGTAAAATAACTTAATAATAAGTAAAAATAAAACTAATAAAAGCCAGCAGACTATTACAATCACACAGCATTACTGTAGCATACAAATCAATTAAAGTCCTTCAAGACATCTTAAGTAAACCAAAAGACCCAATAGTCCAACAATAAAAAAAATATGAGTCATCTACAACATATAGTGTAAGGATTCTAATGCCAACTTATGTAAGACTAGTAGAGCATGTCCATGAATACCAACTAATAGTCAAAAAACATAATGAAAACTCCTTAATCTCACAAATTGTGGACAGCCTTAATGATAGTTTCAACTGGGAAAATGTGAGCATCCAGGAACAAGCTAACTCTAAAAATAGTAGGAAATTCCTAGAAGTTTGTTGTACAGAAAAATCATCCATAAATACAGATAGTCCTCAACTTACAACAGTTCATTTGGTGACCATTCAAAGTTACTATGGCACTAAAAAAAGGGACTTAGGATCGTTTTTCACCCTTACAATCATTGCAGCATCCCCATGGTCATGTGATCCAAATTCAGACTGTTGAGGTAATTCCCCATTAGGAGAATGGGCGCATACAGGGAGAGGTATAGAGAGTAGTGTTGGAATAATACACACACAGTACACAGATATACTGTACAGTAAATTAGGTTTTTACTTCCAGAAAGTTTAAGCAAAGTCCAAACACAGTCCAAAGTCATTCACAAGTAAATCAGTCAGTTTTGCAATCCAGGGATAATCCAAATATCAAATTCCAGTGTCAAAAACAGTTCAGTATCAGACTTACATTGAATCCAGTAATATCAGTCAATTAGAAAAAATGGAGGAACAGCAATACTTTCCAACAGAAGGAAACAAAGATACACTCACACTCTCTTCTGAGACTCAGACTAAGACAATCCAGGTTTCTGGCTCCATTTTATCTCCGTTTGAGAAATCACACCCAATTGCATGCTTTTGCATTCCCTTAAAGAGACAGTATTAAAATGTCTATCCTGGTTTATATATTTCTAACCCAAATACCTGTTAGGAGACTCATATTCCTAACATTCTCCCCTTTTGGGTAAGATAATACATACAACCTTACATTCTAAGTCCATAATCTTCACAGCACGCCTTATGCTTTATAGAGCCTTGGGCCTTTGTAAAATGATCTGCTATATTGTTTTCTGACATACAGTATTCTAGCTTAATCATCTTACTTTGCACACATTGTCTCACATTTAAATATCTAAATCTGTGTGTTTCGTTCTTGTTTTAACAGCAATATCTGAAGCCATCTGTATTGCTGATTGGTTATCTTCGTAAACTACAATAGGATGTTATATTAATTCCGATATCAATTAATAATTGCTTATACAAAACTAAATCTGTACATAGTAAAGACAAACATGAGAATTCAGCCTCCATTATTGACAAACTTAGATGTTTCTGTCTAATAGATCTCCATACAATCAATACTTTTCTCAATAATACAGCAGTACCCGATGTAGATTTTTGTGTATTTATGTCTGTAGCAAAACTTGCATCAGCATATGCAGTCAAATTCAGTTCATCTTTTGGCTCCAAATACAATGCATAATGCATTGTTTGTTTCAGATATCTTAACATACGTTTAGCAGCTTGCTAGTGCCTTTCAGTTGGCTCAGCATTAAATCTCGCTAATTGATTAACACTGTATGCAATATCTGGCCTTGACCAATTACTGAGATAAGATAAACTACCAGTCAAAGACTGATAAATATTCTTATCAAAAACAGGACTTTGAACATCATTATGGCTTTGAACAACTCCTGGCTCATTGGTGTCTTAGCCGGTTTACAAAGTTCTATTTTAAAACTTTTTAGCAATTGGTTAATTTTATCTGCCTATGAGATCTTGTATCCTCCCCTAGTTTTATCTATCTTTAAACCAAGATATTGTTTGATTACTCCTAACTGTTTTATCTTAAATTTATTTTCCAATAGTGAAATTATCTCAGTAGCTTCTTGTTCAGTTTTGGTGATTAATGCTGTCATCAGTAAATAATAGCAATAATGAAATTATACCATTAGTTTCTCTTTTAAACAAACATGGATCAGCCATGCCAGCTACAAAGCCTATCTTAGTTAATTCTTTAACTATACATTGGTTCCACTCATATCCTGATTGCTTTAAACCATAAAGACTCTTTTTCAATTTCCAGCAATGGTTATTATCAGTATTATCATCTTTGGTACCTAAAGGTTTCTTTAAATATATAGTGTGTTGCAACGGTGCATGCAGATATGCTGTCTCTACATCCAAATGATTTACAATGTATTTCTCCTTAGCTGCCCACACTAATGCTGCCCTTAATGTAGTAGCTTTCAGATTAGGTGCAAACACCTCATCATAGTCATTTGCTGTCTGATTGAACCCTTGTGCTACTAACCTGGCTTTATGGGTAACAGTCCCATCCACACCTGTCTTCAGTTTATATATCCATTTGCATCCTATATGGCATGTTTGCCATTTTCGTATCCCTCCAGTCTTTTTAATGATTCCAGTTCCTTATCCATTGCTTTCTGCCAAGCAGCCTGATCCTTAGCAGGATACATTTTCAGTTCACTATAGTTACTTGGAACTGTATTCACTTAGCATACAACACTAGCCTGATATCTGTCAGGTGGTCGTGTTACCTTGGGTTGAACATCTTGGTAATACAGGGCTTACTGGTGGACTTTCCTGTGCCACCTGCTCCTGTTCTTCTACCTCCTCCTGTGCCTGTTGTACTACTTCCTCCTGATCTTCCTCTAATGGCTATTCGTGGTTTACTGATTTTATCTTTCAGGGACTATTTGGGTGTCAATAATCATATCACTGCTGGATTCCTGTTCCAGTTTATCCCACCCAATGTGCTCTAGAAATGTTGCACTAGCACAATAATAAACATGAGCTGTGCCTTGATCCCAGAATCTAAACGATCTATGGGTTGGCCTCATAACCCACAAAAAATAACTTCTTAGCTCTATGTTGCCCTTTCAGTCTTACTTGTGAGGGAATATGCACCCATGCTGGAGCTCCAAATGTATGCAAATAACTTAAATTTGGCTTTCTGCCATGCCAATGAGTGAATGGCAATTCTCCAGTTGTTGTGTTAACTACATTGTTTAAAACATGGTTTCTACACATTATGGCTTCACCCCATAATGTTTCAGGTAAACCTGAATCAGATAACATAGTGCAAGCCATGGCTTTGTAATGTTTGCCCTCTTCGTTCTATAAACGAGTTATGTTGTGGTCTGTAAGGTGCAGAACATTTATGCTCAACACCAGCCAATTTCAACATAGTTTGGAATCCTTTGTTAACAAATTCAGTCCCGTTATCAATGACTAAAGTAATTACTTTACTTTTCATTTTTCTCTCTGCAAACCTTAGCCAGTTAAAGAAATGTTGGAATGTTTCTGTTTTGTTTTTCATAAGATAGCAGAAACCGTATTGTAAGTAATGGTCCATAATACTCAAAATATAGCAGGCACCTACTAAACTTGGTTTCTTAGGACCAATTATGTCAGCAAAAACAACCTCTAAAGGTTCTTTGGTCTTAAACCCATTTAGTTTGTTTGCTGCAGTAACCTTACTCTTTTCTTTACATTACAGTGTAAATACTTGCAACAAGGTTTCAGTTTTACTCCCTCTGACAATTCAACAGTTTGTTTGAGCATTTTGAAATGAAAGTGCCCTAGACATCTATGCAGTAAATGTATACATTCATCATGTGGCTTAACATTGTTATAAACTGAATTAGCCATCTTCAGCTGGTCATCATGTATTACATATAAATCATTCTTTAAAGTAGCAGTAACACTTTTACCCTCTTTCTCTATTATACAGTTATCTCCCCTAAAGATTACTGCATAACCAATATTAACTAAAGCCCTGACTGATAATAAATTAAATTTCAGTTTAGGTACATATAACATAGTTAAATGTTCATTTACACAAGAACAATATGCAGTACCTTCACCTGATGCTTTCATCTTTCATTCATTTGCCAATGATACATGTTGTTTACTCATTGACATCTTTACAAACCTTTTTCTGTCTTTAGTAATGCACTGTGATGCTCCACTATCAACAACCCACAAATCATTGTTTGCAGTTGAATTGTTAGACATAGCTAAACTAACATTCTTCTTGGCCTTCTGGTGTTTTCCAGTATTCTGTTATTTTCCTGTCTTACAGAATTTAGCTATATGTCCCCTAGCCCCACAAGAAAAACATTTCCTAGCATTATAGGCAGTTGAAGATAAATCCTCTTCTTGTGGTTGTTCCTTTCTCAGTTGGTCTCTATCTTGCCGTCTTCTTGCTTCTTCTAGCAACCTTCCAGTTATGTCAGTCAATGTCAGTTTATCTCTGGGCAGTACTTCCAGTGAAGATACATAGTCATCATAACTTTCATCCAATGAGGACAGAATGATGTAAACTTGATACAGCTCTGAAAATATCAGTTCCTTTTCATGTAGCTCTTGAAAAGTTATTTTCATGAAGTTTAAATAAGCTACCATATCTCCACCTTTCAGAAGACGTGCTCTAAACAGTTTACGTGTAAGATGTATGTGTGCACCTACACTGTCACGAACATAAATCTTCTTCAAATTCTCCCAACACCTCGCAGCAGATTCTTCTCCACGAATATGGACTAGCTGCTGGTCACTCAGTGCTAGACCAATTATACAAAGAGCTTGTTCATTGTTCTGTTTAAAGTCAGCAATCTTCTTGGCATCATCCTCATTATCTGGATCCCAAGCATTTACATCTGGTGGGTCTTGAACTACATTCCATAAACCTTCTTTACGCTGAAGTAGACTGTACTTCATAGACCAGGAAATATAGTTTGTTCCATCCAACCGTGTTATCAGTGATAGACATGTTGAAGTGATTTGTGCCATCTTTACCAGGATAGTAAATCACAATTAAACAGTAAACAGCTGTCTGTATACAGTACTGTGCATTCACACTAACTCTCAGTTATCTAAGCCTGGTATGGCCTGGGCCCATAACCAGTGTTGAGGTAATTCCCCGTTAGGAGAATGAGCGCATAAAGGGAGACGTATAGAGAGTAGTGTTGGAATAATACACACACAGTACACAGATACACTGTACAGTAAATTTAGGTTTTTACTTCCAGAAACTTTAAGCAAAGTCCAAACACAGTCCAAAGTCATTCACAAGTAAATCAGTCAGTTTTGCAATCCAGGGATAATCCAAATATCAAATTCCAGTGTCAAAAACAGTTCAGTATCAGACTTATATTGAATCCAGTAATACCAGTCAATTAGAAAAAATGGCAATACTTTCCAACAGAAGGAAACAAAGATACACTCACACTCTCTTCTGAGACTAAGACTGAGACAATCCAGGTTTCTGGCTCCATTTTATGTCCATTTGAGAAAGCACACCCAATTGCATGTTCTTGCATTCCCTTAAAGAGACAGTATTAAAATGTCTATCCTGGTTTATATATTTCTAACCCAAATACCTGTTAGGAGACTCATATTCCTAACACAGACACTTGGCGATTGACTCATATTTATGACAGTTGCAGTGTCCTGTTGTTGTGTGATCACCTTTTGCAACATTTGAGAAACAAAGTCAGTGGGGAAACCAGATTTATTTACAATGATGTTATTAACTTGACAACTGCAGTGATTCACTTTACAACTGTGGTAAGAAAGGTCATAAAATGGGGCAAAATTCACTTAACAAATATCTCAGCAACAGAAATGTTGGGCTCAAAGACCCGAATAGATCATCTCCAATGTCAGATAAGCAGGGATTTCAGGTACAAAGGAACTACCACATCCAACATTGGCAGAGAAAGCTACTGTATATTAATAGAGAACAAACTCCACACTCATTCACACTGATGATGTTACCTGTGGGTTAAAAAAAATCTGCAAGCAAATAAATAAGTTTAGAGAGCATGAAGGACTTCACAATTCAATCTTGACCTACCTGTATTCTATTTTATTGATATAAAACATAAAAGACCAACTCTCTGGGACTAAAATATCAAACCATAGGATCTCTGACTAGTGTTTATCATGTATCTCTACTCCGAATAATGTGCTACTCTTCAATATTTTAACCTTGTTATTTTGTTTCAGAGTAATCCTGGAATCCTTTACATGTACAAAATTTCTTCATTTAAAATGAAGCTAGACAGCCTATTTACCTGTTGGATCATCTTTTATCAAGATTTACTTAACTAAAGAGAATGACCATTGGTGGGCAAAAAAGCAGAATGAGTGGAAGCAACATCCATTTCCTTTCAGTTTGAAAATGGCAGGGAATGAAAGAAATCATAATCCCATGTCTTTACTAGTGGTGCTACTGCAGCCACAAATTTGCTAATACAACTGGTCTGAAGATCCTTGAAATTTCAATTCCATGAGAATCATAGGTCTCTGATTTTGTACAATTTTTTTAAAATTAGCATATTTGAGGCACCTTGATTTCAAAATTGCTGCCCATAGTGCATTGATATGAGATTCCTTGATGCCTTCAACAATAACAAAACTTCTAAATTCCTAAAAAATTCAGGGAGATATATTCATAAATCTGTCTGGCTACATCCAAAATATGGACCCATGACTACTGAGAAAATGAAACTTGGGAAAGTTGTGGCTGCTTCAGTGCTACTGGTTGTTGCTGTGCTGCTAGGCCGTTACTGCAATCACATCATTTTCATTTTTAATGCCCCGTAACAAATTTCCATCAGTCTCACAATCTTTTGCTCTTTCCCCCATCCAGCAGTAGCCACATTTTCTGGAAAAGGGAAGAGAGGATTTCCAATGTTCCCTGTCAGATTTGCACAGGGAAACTCAATGGGGAAATTGGTAAGAAGTCGGAAGTCACTTCTATCCCTACTGCTTTTTTTTTGCTGAACCTTAATGCCCTGTCACACTGGCTGACGGATGCAAAACGTTTGTAAAAAGGACACAGTGGACGAGAAAAATGTTCCATCCGTTGTTATCCGCTCTCAAAAGGGGCAAAAATTTGCATACCCAGAGCGGACAACACGGAAAGGAACGGACGGGGGGAGGACGTAGGGTGGATGGAAAGCAGATGCTCCACAGAAGCCTAGCGGATGGGAGCAGATGGCACATCCGCAAGGCTTCCGGGGGAGCGCAGCAAAGCGGACGCGGAACGGATACAGCGGATGCAGAGCGGACGCCGAGCGGATGAAGCGGATGCAGAGCGGAAGCCTAGCGGATGCCTAGCGTTCACTGCGCATGCAGGGAGGATGCATTGCGTCAGCTCCGCGGATATAAAGGGAAGCAGCTCCCAAGCAGGTCACCATTCAGAGGAAAGACCTGCTTCCAGACACAGCTTGCCAGCCAGCCAGCCAGCCAGCCAGCCAGCAACCCCACAACCATGGGGAAGAAGAGAAAGCCTCAGCCATCTACTGCCAGCCCTGGCAACAGGGACAGGGACACCCTCCCACCCCCTGGCCCTCACTCTGCTTCTGCTGGGGCTTCTGCAGCCCGGGCTCGCTCTTCTGGGGCTGGGGCTTCTGCTGATGCTGCTTCTGGAGGAGCTGCTGATGCTGCTTCTGGCGGTGGTGCTTCTGCTGGTGCTTACTCTGCTGATGCTGCTTCTGGGGGTGGTGCTTCTGCTGGTGCTTACTCTGCTGATGCTGCTTCTGGCGGTGGTGCTTCTGCTGGTGCTTACTCTGCTGGCGCTGCTCCTCGTCCTGCTGGTGCTCCTGGTCCTGCTGGTCCTGCTGGTGCTGCTGGCGCTGCTGGTGCTTTCTCTGCTGCTGCTGATCCTGGTCCTGTTGGTGCTGCTGCTCCTGCTGGTCTTGCTGGTCCTGCTTTTGCAGCTACTGTTGCTGCTGCTGCTGGTGGTGGTGGTGTGGAGGAGCAGCCCCTACAACCTGGAAGCCCCTCTCATGAGGGCCCAGATGGTCCTGCCAAAGGGAGGAAGAGGCAGACGCGAGAATGGGAAAGGAGGCAATACACAATTGAAGAGGAACATGAGGATGAGGTGCTAGAATGGCTGAGAGAGAACGAGTAGCTATGGCGGAAGGGACACAGGCTCTATCGAGACACCAAAAGGAAGCAGGCTGCTTGGAGAGAGAAGGCGGAGAGCCTGGGCTACACTTCGGAGGTGCTCCTCGGCGGGTGGAAGCACATGCACACCTAGTACGGGAAGATGCACCTCAAGAAATCTGGCCAGGCCGCGGTCAAGCTAATGGACAGAGAGACCTACGTGATGGCCAAGTGCAGCTTCCTGGAGGGTGAGATCCGCCACCGAGGATCAGCCCCTCTCACAACCCTCTCTCTCAGGCAGCCTGCTGAGAGCCAGTCCTCTTCCGGCAGAGAGTCAGCTCCTGTCTCCAGGCAGGAATCTGTGGAGCGTGCCACGACGGAGAACCCCCTGAAAGCTGTGGTACCCGTGCAGAGCGCGTGTCGGACTCCCTGGCGCAGTGGGAGAAAGGAGACGGCACTTCCACCACAGTCCAACCCACATCCACCCCCAGCTCCACCTCCACAGAAAGGCAGAGAGCCAGACAGCAGGAGGGGCAGAGCCACACTGTCCTGCTGGAGATAAGAGACACCATCAGGAGCAGCATAGATCTCCTCTCTCAGCTGGTCCACACCAACTCCTCATCCTCCAACCGCAATCCCTTCCTCACTTATGTCAACCAGATCCTCACGGACATGGAGGAACCCCAGTACCAGATGGTGAAGGAAAGGATCACCGATCTGCTTCACAACCCTCCAGATCCAGGTGAACCTGCTCCCACCCAGTCCAGGTCTGCTCCTCCAACTCCACCCCAGGTGATGTCACTCCCATTCCAAGGCTTTCCACAGCCCCTCACCTACCAGGGCTACGGCTACGAGGAGGTCCAGCAGCACAGGCAGCAGCCCTTCCCAGTCCAGGCACAGGTCCATCGGACGACACCATTGCCACCGCTTCCACTGATGCCACCGATGCCACCCACGCCACTGATGCCACACATGCCACCAATGCCACCAACGCCACCGATGCCACCAACACCACCGATGCCACCAACACCCGTCCTCACTCAGCTGCACACCAGACAGCCCCAGTATACTGCTCCTTCCTCCACCCCACAGCCAAGCCCGGCCTCAGTACATCTGTCATCAGTACTGGGGCTGCCACCCCATGGCATGGAGGAAGGAGCTCTCAACATCACGGGTCTGAGCCAGCTGTCTGAGAGCTTTCTCAACACACTGTCCCCTGTTGTCCTCTCGGGGCCAGGCACTCCAGTGGCGCTTCAGACCAGCACTCCAGCAGCAGCCACCTCCACAGCACCTGGACCCTTCACCCCTGAGACTGGGCACACCTCCGAGTGACCAAGAGTGCCAGAGACTGGGTGGCTACCTGTTGACTTTATTTTTGCTTTGGACACTTGACTTGGGTCATTTTTCTTTTACAGCTTGTTATTAATAAAGATTATCTTTGCTTCACACACTTGCTTCATTTATTTTATTAAATAAAGTCTTGGTGGAAACTTTTAGAAATGGTTTAAGCCTTTGCATTCTTGTGGGATGGGTTAAGATAGCAGTGGGATGGGCAGGGATAGCTTTGGGATGGGTAAGGATAGCAGTGGGATGGGCAGGGATACCTGTGGGATGGGTAATAGCTGTGGGATGGGCAGGGATACCTTTGGGATGGGTAATAGCTGTGGGATAGATAAACCTCCAGTGCAAGCATAGTTGGACTCTATGGTCCACCCTCCCAGGTGCCACACCTATGGCCCTTTATTATCAATAACAATGTAAGCATTGATCCACACATTTGAACATAAACACAACTCTTTATTAAATGCCCTGTTCATTTTCGGGCCACTCAACATACATGGCCCAATCTCATCAGTATGATAAGACAGGCTGAAGGAAGCATCCATTAAGCATCTATCATCCTGTCTTGCCACTCCACTGCTCCAGCTGGGGAGTTGCACCAGTGTCTCAGGAGGTTGTGCTGCTTCTTCCCTTCATGTGAAGCTCTGTTGTGGCCTTGCACATCCAGAGTGTCTATCAGGTTTCGCCCTTGCCTCCATTCCCCAGGCTCCATGTCCCCATTGCCTTGTTGGAGGTCCACGAGCCTGTTCTGCAAGACTGGGTAGCGGGTGCGCATGAGATTGTGCAGGATGCAGCAAGCTTCCACGATCCTCCTCACGGTCTCTGGGCGATGCTGCATGGTGGTGAGAAGTACCTGGAACCTGTTGGCCAGGATGCCAAAGGCGTTCTCCACCACCCGTCTTGTCCTGGACAGCCTGTAGTTGAAGATCCTCTCTTCACGGGTGAGGAGTCTGGAAGTGTAGGGCTTCATGAGGTAGGTTCTGAGGGAGAAGGCGTCATCCCCCACGATGAAGTAGGGCACATCTTGTGTGTCGTTGGGCAGGGGTTCTGGATCTGTGAAGCCCACGATGAGGTTGTGTTCCAGCTCCTTGAGGTCACTGGCGTTGTATACCTGGGCATCTGAAGATGAGCCGTTGCCTGAAGCATCGATGTACATGAACTTGTAGTCAGCATCGACCATGGCGAAGAGGATGATGCTGAAGAAGCCCTTGTAGTTGAAATAAGTGGACCCCGACTTGGCTGGAGCTTTGCAGGCCATGTGCTTCCCATCTATGGCTTCAACGGTGTGGGGGAAGTTCCACTTCTGATACCACTGCTCTGCAACTTTCTTCCAGCCTTCTTCAGTGGAGGGGTACTGGAGGAGCTCCTCCAGGTATTCTTCGATGATGGCCTGCACCACTTCTCTGACCACAATGCTGATGGTGTTGTGTGGCACCCTCCTGCTGTACTGCATGCTCGTGTATGTGGCCTTGAGGCCAGGTGGCGCAGAGTCAGTGCCACCTTGAGCCCAGGGTTCAGGCTGGGCCGGAAGTTGGTGCTCTGCTTGGTCAACCTGGGTGTCAGTCACTCCACAACTTCGTCAAACATGGCTGGAGGCATCCTCATGAAGTTCTGGAATGCACAAGTGTCTTCGTTCCTCAGCTCCACCATCAGCTTGTTGCACAGTCCATACTCTGCTCTTCTCCCGATCCATCTTCGGACCCAGACACTTCTTGGCCGCCTCCTTTTCTTCCCGTAGAACAGTTGAAAGAGCCTGTATATGGCTTCACACTGTCGCAGAACGATGGTGGCTACCAAAAGGAGTGTGTTACAATCCATGGTGGACATCAATGGATGCTGTGGAAGAGCAAGAGCCAGATGAAGGCTGCAGAGGTCTGCACAGCAGGGCTGCTGGACTGAAAGTGAGATCCAGGTGAGTTGCTCCCCCTTTTTATAGGCAATATAGGTTTTCCACTATGTGTCCTTTTGCATCCTCTTGGCATCCTCTAGACATCCTTAATATCCGAGATAGGTCCCCTCTGCAAACGTTTTTTCCGTTTTAAATGCTTTGTATGCGAGCTGCACCCGCCTTCATCCTTTCTCCGTCCGTGCGACTAACGCGCGTCCGTTCCGCGTCCGTTTCGCTTCCTCCCTGTGTCCGCTTTCCGCTGGAGGGGATTTGAGTTGCGCAGATGCGCAGCGGATGCCTTGCGGATGTAGCGGACGCGTAACGGATGACGACGGACGCAGAACGGATGTTTACCGTATGCGTTGCGGATGCAGAACGGACGCGTTGGATACATTTTCTGCTCAAAAAGTTTTGAGCAGCTCAAAACTTTTTGAGCAGATGGAACCTCAGTCGACGGATGCTGGACGGATAGAGAGGAAGAAAAACGGACGCAGTGAGTACAGAATGGAAGCATCACGTTAACCAACGGATGGCAAGTGTTTCTCTCCGTTTTACATCCTCTTTCCATCCGTTGGTGCAGTGTGACATGGGCTTTAGCTATTCTGTTTTGCTGTTTAGGTAAGGAAATATCTCTGAAATGATCCAACAGGACACAGGTTGTCTAGTATAGTTCTAGAACTAGGGAAGTCCAGTCAGCTGCAAACCTCACTGGTGTCCATTTCCTGGTAAACACCAGATGATAATAGGAATGTGGGTGCTCAAGTGGTCGGGACGCTGGATAGGAGGTTAGGAAGTCTGCGTTCAAGACCTGAGAGTTGCAGTGGGATGGGGTTGAGCTCTCATCCTTCACTCCAGCTTCTGCTAGGGAGATGAAATAAGTCCCCAAATGGGTGTTCCCAGGGCAACGGTGATGTTACCAGCTAATCCTTTCAACCCCAGAAACACCTTTGTGCTTCTGACACGAGTGCAAAAAACCCAAATGATAATGCAATGTTTATTTTATTTATTTAGTTAATTAGTTTGTCAAGTATGTATGAGAAAACAGATATAAGTATATACATAATAAATGAGTACAAATAAATGGGAACAGTAGGACAAGGATGGTAGGCATGCCAGTGCGCTAATAATGCAAGTGCAATAATAATAATAATGCAATGTAGTTGCTATTAGAATTTTGCATTGTGTGAACCCTTCAGTTGTGGTTTGTAACCATATACGATATTTTAAAATGTTTTCCAAACCCAAATAATTATTAAAAATAAAACCTGATGTCAATTCTATGACTTAATAAATTATATGAGGCCAGAAATTCTAATCTATTTGATGTGGGTATTATGACAATAAAATGGATGATGGAAACTCTCTGTAGAAAAGTAAGATAAAAGTAGTTAATTCGGTTTGAATGACCCATGAATTTTTATAAGGTTGAGGAGGATATGTTTAACAAAACATTGGAAAATATCCATAATGAATGGCTATTCAGTTAACTATCTGATTCATTAGCCAGTTTATGTGATAGCCTTTTCTATGTAATAGTAATCTGTGATGCAGGAAAATCACTCTTTGTCTGTTGTCTCCATAACAACAGAGAGCTTTTACAACAAAAGAATAGCCTCTGAAGTTGTTACCCAAAAATCTCATGTTCAAGTTATTGTTGATAGCAACGCAACAAATGCCAGGACAAGGCTTACAAGGAGACAATAATAGGCACTGCACAGGTGTGTGAGTTATTTCATGCGATGCTTTTATAGTAGAAAACATACCAGAGAATAAAGGCATATGTTCCTGATATTAATGCAAATTATATATGAAAATGAGCTTAGGTACAATAAGAAATTGTAATATAAGTTCTATAAAATAAATAAATTGAACAATTGTTGCTATAAACAGTGTATATATTCCCCTTTAGAGTAAGTTCTCAGACTATGTGGATTGAAGTTATCAAATATATACATTAAGAAAGAGATACAAATTAACCTTGGTGTGGCTCTATTAATGTAAAATTATTGTTCATTTTTGATGTAACTTTGATAAGTATGTATAATACTGTATAAGCCAAATAACCAGCTGTATCTAACAAACCTTAATTATCTTAAACACAAATTTCATATGACATGAATTTTTCTTCTTTTGCTCCTATTATAATAAGATATATTACATTATTAATAATCCGATACCTGAGTATCTTTAAGAGCTTTTTCCTAGAATTCCAAATTTCTCTCTTCATCTTTAATTTATAAACATTATTCTTAGTTCTGTTTGCAACATTTTGGTAAGTTGAAAGGGGAATAGAATTCTGTTTCACTTCTTGTTTTCCATGATTAACTTTTGTGTTTAAAGTTTTCTTTCATTCTAGATTAAATGGGATACACTTTCTTATGAACATCAGCCTTTTACTAAAAACAATGACAATAATCTGACTGAATGTTACTATTATTGCACCAGGTTTGGGAAACATGGATCACATGGCTGGCTTTAGTAAACAAATATACATAGATGTAGATATAGAAGTAAATAAAAATAATATAGAAATGCAGATGTGATCTCCAAAAAGTGTGTCTGTTTATTTTTTTTAAAGATCAAACCTCTCCAGATCTTCAGTTATCCGTGCATCTGTTTGCCATGCAACCTCCAATTAACTCTGACGTAATATATAAAGCATGTTGCTTGTTCATGTGATGAAGGGAAGGTATTATTTGGTATCACCCGCAAAGGCTTATTTTCCAGTACAGCCTAGTACATAATGCAGCCAAAGACAGAACACCTTATATTCAGCTGCCTCCATGTGATTTTCATCTTGATTTTGCGGATGATTACAGCAATAGCATTTGCAAGGTATTTTTAAACAAAATGTATATCTAATAATTCATAAGTTTTCATTCTTATTGCTCAATTCCACTTTGTCTTACCTAAAGATGTAAAAAATGGAAAGTAGCACTAGAGATGAGTTTGTTTCTTTAAGATTTATTTTACCCATATGAGGTGTCTGTTTTTTCTTAAAAATCATAAATATTTCACAATATATATTGTATATAAATTGGGAAAATGTTTATATTTCACAAAGTTAATAGAATTTCAGGAGTTTTTGGTATGGCAAGATTTATTCATCAAGTTGATATTAAAATTTCTCAGTATTAATATGTATTGCTGATCCAGTTTTTGTTGCAATTGAATATGCACATCATTCATTTTATGTGGATGGATATATATTAAAAAGACTGAATATCTTGCCATTACATATGTGAAGTTTAATATTTTTTTGTCATTTTGCGACATATGAAATAATCCTGTACTAAATCATCTCTGACAAAACTCGCTCTAGTCTTTGTGAGGATTATTTTTTAAATAAAAAAATTCCTCACCTAAATTATGGTACAGCTGCTCTTTAATCATAATATTAATATTGTTGTTATTTATAAAATTGTGTGCTACCCAACTGCCAATTACTTTAATGTTCCAGATTAGTACAAAATTAAATTTTATCTACCTCAATAGGTTTTTTTTAAATTCCTTTATGTCAGGATATCAGTAAAAAGAATTATTTCTTGATAGGTATGCTTCAAAGTAAAAGGAAACTTTTTAAAATATAATTTTATTAAGAAGTTCAACTAGATTAATAAAAACTCGTCCAAACTAATTTAGAGAAAGAGAAGAGAATGGAAGGAAAGAATAAGCATACAAGAAAAGAGAAAAATAAAAAAGATAATAAAAAATGAAATATATAAAAAATGGCTTTCAACTGTCATCACAAGTGTAAACAAACTCAGTAACTCTTCATCCTCTATAAAACAGATATCTCTTTATCCCATATCCCATATCCCATCCCTTATCTATAAGCAAATTTCTAAAGCATCAACTTTTCACTCTAGATATCAGCAAAAAGTCTATGAAAGGTTGTCAGGACATTGTATAAAACAAGATTTATTTTAAATTTGCTCAACTAAACCAACTTTATAGTTCTTCCTTTTACTTCTAACAATTCTAATCTTTAACTCAGTCAAATCTTGTATGATTTGATTTCTCTTCATTACCTTTATCCAGAAGTGGAATCCTACTAGCATAACAACTGGTTCGGTGAGTGCGCGTGCACACTATTTACAAATTACTGGCTCTGGCAAGCATTCACCTTCTCCTGCTGACGAGCAGCACTCAGCTGTGCCGTGCAAAGCAGCTGAGGAGGACAAAGCAGGGAATAAAGCATAGCCTAGAGCCTGGGCAGGCGGGTGGGCCAAATAGAAGACCAGAAGATGGTCGCAGCGAACCGGTTTGGTGTCAGCTGCTCTTCGGAGCCACTGGTTCTATAGAACCGGGCTGAACTGGTAGAATGCCACCCCTGTCTTTATCCCATTGATTAGCTTTCAAGGCTTAAACAAACCTCTTTTGTAGATCCAACAAGAAAATATTTTTTTCAGGTCATTTTCTTTCCTTACCATTTGTATTTCTCTTTTAATTTTTTTAAAACTTCAGCTAGTTTCTTTTGTATATTTAGTAAATGCTCTTTTTCCAAATTATTCTCTTGGCCTGTCGTTTGTAGTTCCACATTCTATACTTTATCTTATCAGTTAAAATTTGGTTTACATCTATCCTTTATTAACATCTTTAAAACATGGCCTATTCCTAGAAGCAGATATCATTACCAACAGCATGGGTATTGTAGTTATTAACTTCTGGATCAATTCTTCAATATTTTCAATGTCATAACATTTTGTATCATTCTAAAAGTCAGTATTAACTGAGAAAAGTTTCTTTCTGTATTTCTTTCTGCTTAAAATCTTTCGTTCACTCTAGGGTGCAGTTTCTAAACTCATCATTTATCTTTTGTTAAGACTTGCAATTGCCAAAATAATTGAAATAAATATGTTTCCTATGATAACTCATTTATTTTTCATGGTTAATTCCACAAACTTATAATATAAGCCAGCATTCCAATTTTATCTGCTCTTTTGATCTGGTTATAACTTTCTTAGATCAAAAATGTATTTAGCTTTTTGCTATTTATTGCCAATTCTTTAAGTTCTTAAGGTTGTAATTAATATTTATTTTGTTTGGAGTTGAAGATAAACTCATTGGATGAAGTCTTTTCAAACCTGTTGTTCCAAAGGTTTTTAATTGCTCAGAATAGTTAACAGGAAATTTTTGAAACTGATTAGAAAGTGAGGTTTGACAATTTAATGTCTTTTAAAAAGCTCAGTTACCCTTGTGGATAAGATGAATGATCCTGTCATCTTCCAGTGCTCAAGTCCACAGAAAACTGTTATCCTATGGTCTTCTTGCAAGGTGCAGCCATCTTAGCACATGTGGCTGATCTCCTGCCCCTCTACTTTTTCAGAGAGATTTAAGAATTTACTCACTGGTGTTGTGATCTATGCCATGGTTGTTTTAAGTTCCCCAAATTCCCCGGAAGTCAAAGTTAAAAGAAAAATTAAGAGTATTTTATTTTTGCAAATCACTGTTAACAATAGAAACAGAATTTAACTCATCCCCAGCTACTTAACCATTAAACAAGTTTCACTAAATACTGAAGTATTTTTTTAAACTTAGACTTAGAATGATTTAATAAAGTCACTTTGAATATACACTAATCGGCATACATTAAAATGAAATTTCATTGCATATAGCTGTTCGAGTCACCCCCTCCAATATACATTATTCAGAATACTTAACAGGCAAGTTAATTTCCAAAAAGATTCATTCAACCAGAAATTGGGATGACCACATTACAGTGATTTTTTTTTCAGGGATGAATTAACAGAAGGCTTAGCCACAGAAATGAAACATGTATACATTTAAATATTGGTATGTCTGGACATTTCCTGTGTTGCCCTTATTCATCATTCCCTGTCCTATTTACAGCTGTGTGAAAAAGTTCTGCACACTTTCAGTTTTAAGCTGTATTTACATGTTTAATCAACTTTTCACTCAAAGAAACCATGCAAAATTAGTACTTTGATGAAAAATTTCTGTAGTCAGATTGAGATGCATAATTTTATTAATATAACCAAAGTCTTTTGAAGGTTTTGAGTGAGTTTATGTGCTAAAACAAACACGTTGAATTTTCAAGAATGTTAGGATTGAAAGTGGTCAATTAGCAGCAGGTTTTGGTTGACCAATCAAAATGCACAAAGGCTAAATCTATGAGCCAGTCAATGTTGTCATACTTTCTGACTATAAATAGGCATGAAAAGCGTCAAGAAATTTAATTTAGCTTTGGCTGCGGGCAAGGATGAAGGCCTTTGCTTTCACCAGTACTGAGCAGCAGCATTGCATCATTGTGCTTCATGAAGAGGGTTACTCCTGTACCCTCTTCATGAAATAGCCAAGAAATAGCCAAGAGAGTGAAATGCCATTGTACCACAGTGAGCAAAGTGGTTGAAAAATACCAAATAACTGGTTCAGTTGACAGGCTCCGCTGTGGAAGACCAAAAAGGTCAACAAAATGGCAAGAGCTCTGCAACACATTTTGATGGCTGATGGGAAGCTCACCTCACCTCAGATTACAAGAATTTGGGGTGAAACATGTGATGTAAACGTGTGCACAAGCACAGTGCATCGCAAACTGCTTGCCAGAGGGCTCAAAGGCTGCAGGGCTCAAAGTAAACTTTTGCTCACAGATGCTCACTATTCTCTTATTGACTGGGAATCAGTGCAATAAGTATGTCAGAAGATTTCCAGCTGAAGAATTTGGGCCATACTGCCTGAATCTATCTGTGAAGCATCCATTGCACATAATGATCTGGGACTGTGTTGCTGCTTCTGCTATTGATCGGATACAAATCGTGCAGTGAATCATGAATTCCAAGCAGTATGTTGAAGTCCTGGAAAAGACCATGCTTCCTTCAGCTCAGCAACTTGTAGGGAAGGACTTTTACTTCCAGGATGAACACGCTCCTTGTCATCGAGTCAAGTCCATCCAGCAATGGATGAAGAAGCATGGTGTTCGACTCCTGGATTGGCCATCTCAGAGCCCCGATTTGAACCCAATTGAGAACTTGTGTGCCGAGACTGGTTACGAAATAAGCAAGAAGCATCCAGAGACTAAGCAGGAGCTGATTGAATCCATTATTGCAGCCTGGCACCACATTGTCACCAAAGATCATGTGCAAAAGCTTATACACTCTATGCCGAAGCAATGCTGCCTGGTGATAAGCAATTTCATATTAGTAACCATGTTTGGTTATCTAAATGAATCCTTTTCAGGGCCACAAACAAGAAAAATGTTAAGAAAATACTAGCATCGACCTTAGTAATTGCAATACATATGCCAATGGGTATGCATCAGTTAATCTGTTTTCATAGTCATTATAAGCATGCATTGTAAGCATGTAAGAAAATTCACAATCCCCATCCAAACAGCATCAAATTGCAAAAAGCTTATGCTTTTCACTTAAAAACCACCAGTATTTATTTAGATGTAACAATATTTGCATAGCAGTTAGCATAAAATATCATAAAATCAATGGCCTATCAAAAAATGTCATAAACCGTAAAGCGTGCAGGACTTTTTCACACAGCTGTACAAGTATTAACTACAAAGAACAAGGCATGGTAGGATAGTTCTGCTATAAAATCAGAGAGGATCACCTGCAGTTTAGCTCCACTTCTTACCTCTTGGCAAATTAAATACCATTTTGAATTGCATCAGTGTTGAGCTTTTTATCTGCAACTGCCCAATACATCCATGAAAAGTATGCAGCTTATAATTAGTTTAAAAACTATAGTTCATAAAGTACCCAGATACTGGGGCAACATACCAATCCCTCTGGCACTATTATATAGTCAAACTTTCCATAACAAGAAACAAAGGGAGTTAAGTTCATACTCCTTTTCATGTGGATCATATTTAAGCCACTCGGTGGTCTAGTTTGGTAACAATGTATATTTAACATAGTAATCCCCACTAATAACAGTTTGGGAGCTGGAAATCACAGGCTGCATGCAGGCAACAATCCTTCTCAGCAAAAAAAAAAAAAAAAGGTGGAAACTCTAAGGGTAGCTAAAGCTTTTCTGTAAATTGTTAAATTGTTAATTCCATCCTTTAGGCAGATCAACACTATATTTGACATTGCACAGTGACATTTTGCAAGAATCTGAGCTCTTGGGGGATAGGATTGTGCTGCCACAGAATTGATGGGAGCAGATCTATACTTCCTCTTTTCCAAGCGTATAATCATAGTCTGCATTTTTAGCAGGCAAGATAAAAGAGTCCACTTGCTAAAGGATGGTAAATAATTCTCTGAAGTCTGTGAACTGTTCTTGTCCAGCTAACTTCATCATTAAACTAAGCAATTTTGTCTGAAAACTGGAGTTCCAGAAGTTTTTGTAATATGCTATGTGAGAACAATGCTGATCACAGTCAACATAAGCAGTCATTTCTGGCATGAAGGCCCCCCTCCTCTGATACACTGTGTGAGGCGTAAGTAGGAATATGTGTTAATTCTTAAATATTACAATTTGCTGTTTGTTGTGCAATGATATATGTCATGCGAAGGATCAGTTTAAATAGTTGTTACTTGCCAGGAGGGTCAAATTGATATTGTTGTTAAAGACCCATATCATGAATGCGTCCTTAAATGCTACTTTATTCTATTGATCTTATCATAATTCTTGCAGTTAAAAAAGTCATGTTTGCCTTATGCAACAATAGATTGAGATAGCAGTTAAAAGTCTTTTTTAATTAAGATTTGCTGCATAGATTAAATATTTAGAAATGTTTATGAATCTTAGAAATTATAATTTCATTTCATACCTAAACACATCAGTGGCAGAAAAAAGGACATGATTATTTTAATTTCCTGCCTGTTGCACAGCATGCAAAAGCATTTTGTGCCTTTCCCATTTTCCCCACAACCATTCTGTCTGTCAAATCCTAGGGCAATGTTTCCCAACCTCAGCAAATTTTTAAGATGTAGGGACTCACATGTTAGCTAGCAATAAGCGCACACATCTTAAAGTTGCTGAGATTGGGAAACACTGCTCTAGAGAGACAGGCCTCATGAAAACAGTCATTAATAAGGGAGGCTGAAGTTGTGCTTTATGCTATATAAAAAAAAGGCTTCTTCAGGTCCAAATCACAAACACATCCTGTTGTCTAGAGGTCTCTCTCCCACAATGACTTTATTCTTGTCCCTTCAGTTGCTGTTGAGCATTAATTCCTGCTGGGATATGTTTATTTTTATTGTTCTTCAATTTATTTTTATGATATGTGGATTTTTGTGATTGCTTGTGATATTATAATGTTTTATGATACTCTTTTATTCTGGGTGGTTTTATTCTCGTTACTGATTTTTATTTATTGTATTAAACCATTGATTGCATGAATCAACCTTGTAGACCAGAAACATGTGGTATATAAATAAAGTAAGAAAATCAAATGAACACATATTATTCTGCATTTAGTGCAGCTGAATTCTTCTATATTTGCTTTCTCTTTTGCTTGATATTGGAGTGATATAGGTGCATGGGTGCATCGATGCACTTATTCTCCTGTTGGTCTGTCCAATGTATGTGGCTGGGCAATTGTTGCATGGTATTTCATAAACTCCTTGGTTTTCAGACCAACAAGAGTGCAAGCATCACAGAAGACAAGAATTCAGTTAGAAAGGAAGAAAATACTTCCTCCCTTATCCAGTACCTTAAAGCCACAGCACATGAAATTAATTTTGAGGGAACCAAATTAATCTCCAATACTGAACACTTCAACAAGAGAATAATCAGAGAAGCCATCGAAATAGAAAAACACCCCCACAACATGAATAAACGGGACAACCAGACATCTGGAAACTAGCCCTTATCAACAAATGAGTCCCAGCCACAAAAATCAACACTGGACCCAAAACAACACATGACATCACCATCAATCTCCTTCACCAGATTCAAACCCAAACCCATCCCATAGAAGAAAGGCAACCACTGTCCAGAAACCGGACCACGGCTGCATCACCAGCTGCCACACACCCTGACCCCCAAACTAAGCAAACTGACATACGCCATGAACACATAGCCAGACCTCAAACTCTGAGCCAAACCAAAACCCGGAACGTTACATCACAGCCATCCGCTCAGGACATCACATCACAGAACTCAGGAGGTTACACCACAAAACCTAAGGATGTTACAACACAGCCAACGACCCAGGAGATTACAGCACAAGACCCAGAATGTCACAACAATAGAACTCAGAAGGTCATCACACAGCCCATTACCCAGGTCGTTATAACACAGGAGGCTGATAGACACACAGATAATACCTCAGCCACACAGGTTCTTGTGAAAAAGCCAACCAATCTACAAACATCAAGTCCATCAACCAATCAAGAAATAACAACACAGCCAACCAACCTGCTTACAACAAAGCCAGCACACCACACCTCCCCACCAGTATTTATAGAGAGACAGCAGCTCTGATCATGCTTTGCTTGCACAAGCATGAAGCCGAAAGCACCAGCCTGAAGATGGCGAGTGGGACCTCATTGAAATGTTGCCAAGATACTCTCAATCTTACACGGGAAAAGACCTGAACAAGCCAAGACCTGCATATATATATTTATGTGTGTGTGTGTGTGTGTGTGTGTGTTTTCCTAACTTTTCATGGGTATTTATATGTATGGTATTCAGCTTTGTTCGGGTATTTTCACACGTCATTATAGTTATGCTTTTAAAGTTGTAGCGACGTTTCGGCAGAATCTCATCTGCCATCATCAGGCTTGTGTATTGGGTTCGTCTGCGTGTCAGACTTTGGCAACCGTTTCTGTTTTAAATTTGGTGCTAGCCTTGTGCATTGTTGGAATGGTTTTTTCTTCATCTTGGTTGGGAATCTTGTTCTGTGCTTATTGGTCTTGGAGTTTGCTGTGTTCTGCTTGATTGGTGTTTCTAATATCTTCTGTCTGTTTTGTAGCGTTTTTTTTGTCTTGATTGGCTGGCAACATTGTGTTTCGTGTATTGGGGGCTTTTAGCATGGCTTGGTGAATGGCTGACTATCGTTTATTAGGAAGCTTTCATTTGGGTGGCTGGTTGGGGTGTGTTTGGGCTGGAGGTATCGGGGGGGGGGGTCTGTTTGTACCCAGATGTTTGCCTGGCTTGTGGTGTGGAGATCTTTCTGTTTGAGAGTGCAGGCTTCCAAATGATTGGCAGTCTGGTGGAATCATCTCTTCTATTCATGCTTTCATGTCTTTTTTCAATCTCTGTGGCTTCTCTGATGATTCTGTGGCTGGGGTTTTCTATAGTGGCTAGGGTTTTAGTGCCATTGAAGTTGATGTTGTGACCTGTGGTTTTAATGTGTTGGACTAGTGAGGTGTGTTCCAGCTTTTTTCCTGAATTTTTGTGTTCATCCAGGCGGGTACTTATTCTTCTATTGGTCTATCCAATGTATGTGGCCAGGCATGATGCACAGGAAACTTTGTATATGCCTTGGTTTTCCAGGTCAATTTTGTCTTTGGGGTTTTTAAGGGTGGCTACTATTTTTTTTTTGTCTGTTTTGAAGGCAGTCTTGATGTGATGCCTGTGAAGTATCTTACTGATTTTGCCTGTAGTACCTCTTATGTAGGGCAGGACAGCTGTTCCATAGGTCTGTTCATCTTCTAGGTCTCTATTATGTCTCAGTGTGTTTTTGTGGATCAGGCTTGTGATTTTGCTTTTGTGGAAGCCATTGGCTGTCTGTACTTTGGTCAGGGTGCATAGTTCAATCTTTATGGGTGCCTTGTCTGCCAGGCATTTGGTTCTGGCAATTAGTGTTTTGGTCACGGAGTTTATCTGTGCTGGGTGGTGGTGGGATTGGGCTTTGAGGTAGCGGTTGGTGTGTGTTTTCTTCTGGTATGTGGTGTGTCCGAGTGTGCCATCTTTTTTTTTGTAAATTAGTACATCTAGGAATGGTAGTTGTTTGCTTCCATTTCCATGGTAAATTTGATTTGGGGGTGTGTGCTGTTTAGGTGTGTTAGGAAATTGTTTAGGTTTTCTTTTCTATGGGGCCAAATAACAAACATGTTTTCAATGTATCTTAACCATAGTTTGGGTTTGTGGGTGCATTTGCCAGGGCTTTGCATTCGAATTCTTCCATGAACAGGTTTGCAATAACAGGTGACAGTGGTGATCCCATGGGGGCCCCTTCAATTTGCTTGTATCTTTGTCCTTTGTATACGAAATATGTGTTGGTTAAGCAGTGTTCTGTTAGTTCCATGAGGTATTTGGGTGGTTGGTATTTGTTTTTGATGATTTTTAGGCTTTCTTTTATCAGGACATGAGTGAATAGTAAAACCACATCGAAACTTACAAGCAGATCTTTTTGTTCCATGTGTAGATATTTGATCATTTCTAAGAAGTGGCATGAGTTTTGTACATGTAAAGCTGTTGCTTCAGCATGGAGCTGTAGCTGCTTTGCTCGGTATTTGTCTAGGTTTTGTAGTGGAGCAAGACATGATGTCCCAGATGTGCTCAATTGGATTCAAGTCTGGGGAACAGGCGGGCCAGTCCATAGCATCAATTCTTTCATCTTGCAGGAACTGCTGACACACTCCAGCCACATGAGGTCTAGCATTGTCATGCATTAGGAGGAACCCAGGGCCAACCGCACCAGCATATGCTCTCACAAGGGGTCTGAGGATCTCATCTTGGTACCTAATGTCAGTCAGGCTACCTCTGGCGCGAACATGGAGGGCTGTGTGGCCCCCTAAAGAAATGCCACCCCACACCATTTCTTCACCCCACATTGCCAAACTGGTCATGCTGGAGGATGTTGCATGCAGCAGAACGTTCTCCACGGCGTCTCCAGACCCTGTCATATCCGTCATACTGTGCTCAGTGTGAACCTGCTTTCATCTGTGAAGGAAGAGCACAGGGCGCCATTGGCAAATTTGCCAATCTTGGTGTTCTCTGGCAAATGCCAAACATCCTGCACAGTGTTGGGCTGGAAGCACAACCCTCACCTGTGGGCGTCGGGCCCTCATACCACCCTCATGGAGTCTGTTTCTGACCGTTTGAGCAGCCACATGTACATTTGTGGTCCACTGGAGGTCATTTTGCAGGGCTCTGGCAGTGCTCCTCCCGTCCCTCCTTGCAGAAAGGCGGAAGTCGCAGTCCTGATGCTGGGTTGTTGCCCTCCTTTGGCCTCCTCCACGTCTCCTGATGTACTGGCCTGTCTCCTGGTAGAGCCTCCATGCTTTGGACACTACGCTGACAGACACAGCAAGCCTTCTTGGCATAGCTCGCATTGATGTGCCATCCTGGATGCGCTGCACTAACTGAACCACTGTCTCCTAGTAGCGCCTCCATGCTCTGGACACTATGCTGACAGACACAGCAAGCTTTCTTGCCATAGCTCGCATTGATGTGCCATCCTGGATAAGCTGCACTACCTGAGCCACTTGTGTCGGTTGTAGACTCTGTCTCATGCTACCACTCGTGTGAAAGCACCGCCAGCATTCAAAAGTGACCAAACCATCAGCCAGAAAGCACAGGAACTGAGACTTAGTCTGTGGTCACCAACTGCAGAACCACTCCTTTATTGGGGATGTCTTGCTAACTCCCTATGCTTTTCACCTGTTGTCTATTCCATTTGTACAACAGCATGTGAAATTGATTGTCAATCAGTGTTGCTACCAAAGTGGAGAGTTTGATTTCACAGAAGTGTGATTGACTTGGAGTTACATTGTGTTGTTAAGTGTTCCCTTTATTTTTTTGAGAAGTGTATTCATTTTCTGAGAAATATTGCTTAATCTTTCTGTTATTTCTTTTGATAACAATTTTATTATAGGAAAAAATAAAACTAAAAAGAATAAAAATAGAAGGTGCAGAAAATAAATAAAAAAAACTGATAGAAAAGAAAGTAAAAATATAGTAAAAAAAAAGAAAAGAAATATATAAAAAACAATTTCCTACTTTCATCATAATTATTAATTACGTTAATAATAAATTACCTCCTCTTAAATGCAACATGTGATCTCTTCTTCCCATCTGTCCCAAATCCATAAAGTACCCTCATTTCAGGCCTGGTGTCAGTAAATTCCATTAATAACCAGACATTATGTCCTAACTTAATTTTGATCAGATAAGTCAACTTTTTATTCCTTCCTTTGAAATTTTAATCTTCATTCATTCAAATAATGTCTTAAAACTTGTATTTCTTTTCATTTCTTGTTTGTTTCTTTGAATGAGATTTTAAAAATATTTTAACAAGTCTCTTTTGTAAATTCAGTATCGGAAAATTATTCAGATCTCTCACTTGGCTTATGATTTGTATCGTCATATTAAGTGTTAAAACATCAGCCAGTTTCTTTTGTATGTCTAAAGTAGTCATGCTTGTCTAATTCCTATTTTATTATATCTTTCTGACATAGTCTCTCCATAAAGATAGATCTTTCTGTTGACACTGTTAAAATTAATTTCTGAATCAATTTTTCAAAAATATCCTTCAATATGTCCCTTTGAATATTTTGCTTCATTCTCTAATTGTACGTTGAATTGATGTATCCTTTCTCTTTTAATTATAATTTTTAGTTTTCTCCAGTGTCCCATTTTTACAACATTTAGACTTTTTTAAAAAATCTGGAACAAAACTATTTTCCCATGGAAAGGAATCATTATTATTATTATTATTATTATTATTATTATTATTATTATTGTTGTTGTTGTTGTTGTTGTTGTTGTTATTATGCCATTAAAACATCAACATTATTCACTGTTTACTTATTTATTTTTGTAAGCAAGTACTTCTTGTAGTTTTGGACTTTCTCAAAACTTACAATTTTGACAGATGCACTGAATGTGTCAAGCAATGGTGAAGAAGTATAAGTATTCAACATGTATTCAGTAATAATGTATTCTGTCAGAATATAGAATAGAATAGAATACTTTTATTGGCCAAGTGTGATTGTACACACAAGGAATTTGTCTTGGTATAAATACTCTCAGTATACATAAAAGAAAAGATACATTCGTCAAGAGTTGAGAATCATAAAGTACGACACTTAATGATAGTCATAGGGTACAATAAGCAATCAATCATATGAGACAAATTGTAGTCGAGGATAATTTAGTGTTGGATACATTATCCGGTAGAGCAGTTCTTCATTTGTTCAATCTCTCCTCGAATTGTTTGAGTATCTCTTCATCACGGTTCAGAGCTAAATAATTCCCTGGTAATTCCAGAGTCGGCCTTTGCTTATTATAAATAAATAAACGGATAGGATTAGGGTTTAGAATACATCTCTCCTTGTTTTAGTGTATTTCTTCCAGGAATTGAAGCTTATGCATGTCAGATTGCCCTTCCCTTTTTTCTCCCGACAGCGAACTTGGGAAATGGATTGGGCTGAGAGAAACTGGCATAGTGTCATCTGCCCTAGCGCTTGATAAGTGGGAACCAGGACCTGCTGCTTTCATTTACTCATAACTCAGAGACTAAGACTGCACCAAATGTTTTCTGAAATTAGCTTCAAAGTGAGATCACCATGTTGCAAATAATACTTGCTTCAACAGACATTTACATTGTTTTGATGCTGTGAGGCAGCCTCTTGTTTCTCTTCATTGCATCGTCGCAGGTAATTTTTCACTCCTTTGTCCTGATTGTTCTCTCTGATAATATAGCAATTGGATTGACTCTAATGAATTCTTTGCAACTTTATAGCTATAGTATTTTTTTTTTTTAAAAAAGGCACTCTTAATTTAACATTAAGCACTCTTAAAAATAGTGGAAGGCAAGGAAGGTTATACTGTGCATAAAAATCCAGACTGGATTAGGCTGTTTTATTATAGTTTCTGCACCATTATGAATCCTTCTAATTCAGCATTCACGTTATTCTTCTTTTAGCCATTCCCCATTCTACCTGCACAGAATGAGCATGGACAAAGAAAGAAAGACACCCCCCCCCCCCCATGAACCATTTAACTTACACAATTCCTCTCTTTCTCTATTAACAGGACTTACGTCTTATCTACAGTTGCTGATCAGTCTTGGTCAACTTGGCTGTCTCAAAATGTTAAGTAGGTTCAGACCGAATTAATAATTGGAAGGGGGATCAGCAAGAAATGCTAGATTTGTAGCCTAGATCAGCAGTCCCTAATCTTTGTGACTTGGTGGCCTGTCTGGGAGAGGGAAACTAGGCCGTGTGAGTGGCTGGCCGGAGTTCTGAATAGGCCACAGCCCAGGAGTGGGCTACAGCCCAGGGGTTGGGGACCCCTGGCCTAGATGGAGATGTTGAAAAAAAAGGCAAGAGCAATTTTTTTACATACAGTTCCCAGGAAAATTATATGGATGTATCAAGAAGATTTCTTTTAGGGAGACCTTATCCATGCCTTCATAATGTCAGCGTATATGTCAGCGTTCCGAGTAACACACCCATTGAAAGCAGAGCTCTGAGGCAGGTAGATTCAGGGGTGGAATTCTACTGGTTTGCTCCGGTTTGGAAGAACTGGATGTTAATTTTACATCCAGTTCGGGGAACCAGTAGTTCTGAAGAACAGCTGACGCCGCCCACTTCACCCCTCCCCTTCCAGGAGTAACCACTAGGCCCATCTGGCTCTCAGTTAAATGTAGGACAGCCTCCTGGGAGCAAAAATGGCGTGGGGGGGTCTGGCGCTAACTCCCCCCCCATCCTGCTTTTGCTCCTAGGAGGCTCCAGGGAGGCTTGCTAGGCTGAAAATGGGGCATGGGGGGATCCAGCACCAACCCCTTCCCCATTTTTATTCTCAGGAGGCTCCAGGGAGGCTTGCTAGGCCAAAAGTATCCCCCCCATTTTTGCTCTCAGGAGGGTCCAGGGAGGTATGCTAGACTGAAAACGCCCCCTCACACCCTGTGTTTGCTCCTAGGAGGCTCCAGAGAGGCTTGCAAAGCCCCGTTTTGGGCCTAGCAAGCCTTCCTGCAGCCTCCTGGGAGCATCCAGCCATCCAGTATGCCTGGTTTCAGTGTTTAGTCAAAAGAACACTTGGAGCTATTACAGTATTGATTACTGCCTTGGGAATGTCCTAGGTATGCAGCCTCCTAAAACTGTTGGAGTCAGTCTTCTTTCTTTATTCCATATCCTCTTCAAAACTAGGAAGGTGCTCTGCTTTTTCATGCCAGGCTTCGTGTGGTAAGTTCAGAGTGGATTTTGTAAATAGCTTACCTTTAGGTCTCATTCATTTGCTCAATTTCAGAGCATATATTACACAATTTCCAAAGCATAATTCAGACTATTCAGCAGTTTGCCTAGCTGCTGCTTCATTATTCTATTCCTGTCACAACCTCTATGGAGTCCAATGGCCTTTTAAATTTGACAAGCAAAAAACACAGTAAACATTTCTCACAAATATTTTCCTTCTTCCACTTTATGGCTCGATTTTTAACATACAAAATTATGTGCTGTGTTACTTTACTATTCAGGCAGTTTGCAAAGTTGTGTTTTTTGTTGTTGGAAGGCAACTTTAATTTGAAGATGGTGGTAAATTCTTGGTCATAAAATGACAAGTAGAAATGTTCACTTCGACTTGCCATTTAGAAAGAGTTAGAAAGAATGAGAAGGTTAACCTTTGCTTTGTTTCCAATCTCCTTTTCTTGACTTGGTCTTCATAAAAAGTAGCTTTGGAATTGAAGCCATATGTGTTAAAACAAACTTATTTCTGTTTAAGTATAAGGATACAAAAAGTTTCAAGATTAATCCAAGATGTTTAATGGTTTTAAATATCTGGGTGTTGTACTAAGGTTTAAGTTAGAGGTCTTCAAACTTGGCAACTTTAAGACTTGTGGACTTCAACTCCCGGAATAGCTGGCTGGAGAATTCTGGGAGTTGAAGTTTATAAGTCTTTTTTTTAAAATAAAGTTTTATTTGGGTTTTCACACATACAAACACAAGTTAAACATCTTTTTTGAAAATAGCATGGTCCAGGGTTGAACTTCTTTATATAGACACAAACTCAATTTCATGCTTATTTTTGTGTTCTATTCCATATCTTATACTATTCTACATTTTCTATACAGTTTTTCCTCTCTTTTAATTTTCTCAATTTTATTTTGATTATCTCATCTCAATTCAAATCATTATATTTATACTTTTGCCTGTTCTGTTTCAATTTCATATTATCTTTTCTCATTAAACAAATTTTCTCCTGTAGTTACTAATTGGAGTATGACACCTTTATATCTTTTAATTACATCCATTCAACTCTTATTTAAACTTCAATATATACCTTAAGGTTATGACTTTCAATATAACACATAATACATAACTTCCAATCGAATTCTGCTTAGTACATTCTTATAATACACACTATATTCTTTTAAAAAAAGGATTATAAATATATGTAATTATAAATCTTCATTCCATTCCAATTCAGTTCTATCATTAATAATCATTAAAATCTTAACATCTTTAACATTTCTTTTCAATTAAATATCATACCTCCTTAAAAACACATGAAATCTCCATAATTAATTTTTCCCTTATTTTTCTTCACATATGTTTTGTAAATCATTAAATATTCATTTTGTTTACATTTCTTTATTGACAAGCATTCCACTGAGTTATGATAGCTATTTTATCAAACATTTTAATCATACATTGTTTCATATTTTCTGAAAATATTTATAATATAACAATACTATCTTATGTACCTTTGCAGAATCCCTTTTTCCATTAGATTTTCACCTATTATCTCTAAATAGGCCGTTTCTCTATATTTCGTTTCTGTCCCTTATAACTTCTTTTCCTTTCTTGCTTCCCTCTCATCTTCTCCCTCCCCTTTTTATCCCCTTATCTCTCTACTTCTAATTCTCTCTTCTGCATTTCCCTCTTCTGTTGCTTTCTGATTTTATACTTATTTTTCACTCTGTTCATTTTTTGGGTTGTTTTTCCCAATCTTAAACTTTCCATTCTCTTTCCCCCCCTTTCCTCCCCCCCCCCTAAGATTACTTGTTCATTAAAGATGGCTTCTTCTTTGACCCAATCTTCTTGTTCTGCAGGCATTTCTTGTTGTTTCTCATAATTTCAAATCTCCATTTCTAAGAACTGAAATATGAAGCCAAAAGAACCTCTGCCATCTTGTGCATCTTCTTTGTACTTTTTAAGTTCCATTTTCAGTTCTTCTAAAAGTGGAGCCGTATTAAACAACCACCCGGTTGATTTTAGTCATTCAAATACAAACACCAAGAATCCAGAGATCACTAAGTAATCCAAATAGTCCCAAACTGTTTCTTCTTATTTCTTTTTTCCACTTTCTCTTCCGGGGGTTTTACTATTTTGTTGTGATGTTTCAGTTAAGATGTATCTTTTGGAAGTCTTGTTGAGATTTTTGCTGAAAGTTCTTTTTAATTCCAGGCAGTCTCCTCCCTTCCAGATCCTGCCCTTTTATTCTTTTGCTCTCCTTTCCTGTTTTCAAAAGCTTTTAATTATCCAGAAATCTTTATTATCCCTTTGACTTTTTATTTTCAGCATTAAATGCCTATTAATGTCAAAGTGGATTTTTTTTTCCAATTTCTTGCTTAAGCCTCTTAGCTGTCAGTATAGGAAAAAGAGAAAAAAAACCCAAATTTCTTCCCTTTTCTCTCTCCTTCACAGCTTAAAAATCTTCTAAGGGAACAATGTTATTGCTTTTTTTTAATAGTTATTGCTATTTGACCCGGTCAACCAAAACTTTATCTTCTTCCTCCTGCACATTCTTTTCCGGTCGAGTTCTTCTTTGTGGTGGCCATTTCTGACCACCACTGCAACCGCCTTCGGGAAAAGGAGTAATGGCCAGCTGGGGAGGAAAGATGTGGCTCTCCTCAACCCTCAACACCTCTATGGGGTGGCTTAGCCCTGAAACCAGCCGGCTCAGGATACTCCAGCGGCGAGCACAGATGGAAACTGCGCAGAGATGCGGTTTCGGTCTGTCACCAAAGAAACTCAAACCATAAGTTCCTAAAGTTTATAAGTCTTAAAGTTGCCAATTCTGGGGACCCTTGGTTTAAGTAGAAAGAGGTTCCAGCTGAAAATATACCATGAATAGCATAGAGATGCATAGTAGCTCTCCTTCCTTCCTTCCTTCCTTCCTTCCTTCCTTCCTTCCTTCCTTCC
>BLBF01000011.1:22561915-22572300 GCA_015471245.1 Laticauda colubrina | reverse complement strand
TCCTTCCTTCCTTCCTTCCTTCCTTCCTTCCTTCCTTCCTTCCTTCCTTTCTCTTAAAGGGAAGAAGAAAAAGAGGGAAGGATGGGAGAAAGAAAGAAAGGGAAGGAAAGGAGAAAGAGGGAAGGGAAAGGAGTGTGAATGAGATATGGATGGATGGCTAAATGGATGGATGGATAGAGGGAGTGAGGTAGGGAGGTGGGAAAAGAAAAAGAAGAGGAAGGAAGGACCACAAACCCTGGCACCAGATGCAGCTTCAGATAATGTTTTGAAAAAGCACAGCAAACAAGGGCTGGAAGGGACCTCAGAGGTCATCTAGTCCAACCCCGCTCCAAGAGCCTTGTTAAAGTGAGTTTCTATCTTTTGACCCACCCAGTCACGTAACCACCAGGGCACACCCAGCCAGTTACATGACCAACAAGACACGTTCAGCCAGTCATGTGATCACTAAGCCACACCCACAAATTAGGTCACGCCCATAGAACCAGTTATTAAGAGATTTGAATTCCACCCCTGGGTAGATTCCTCAAAGAATATGTTTGTTGGATACATCATATCGGCACAGCCAGTAAAAACCAACTCCAAAAGTTCCTGAGTTTTCACTTAATTAAAAGAGTAAAAATCCCCCCCTCCCAGGTGTCACTGGTCACATTGTCCAATGAATATAGCTAGCAGGCTCTTCTCCTCCTTCAGCAGCCACCTGTTATGATGACCTTGGTTCTCAAATGAAAGCTTTTTGTTTTGACTGTTAGCCAGGCTATCTACTTCCCCCCTCTCTTCCCCCTTTCAGGCTTCGTGGCAACTATGAGGCAGCACAAGAAGGCTTCAGCCAGGTTCGCTTCAGAGTTAACAATATAATAATGATGATGCAGGATTGCATAAATAAATTGGCACAATAGTATAGATTAGGATAACCTAGATTTTATTAGGTTGCCTTAAAATGTTGATCAGAATAAATAATTTGAAGACTGGGCCAATAACCTAGTATCTCTTCTTAACTTAGAACCACAGTGCTTCGAGTGCAAGCAGTGTTTTCATACTAATTACATACACACACATCACCAAATATGCATGAACAAAATGGAATACAGATAGTCCTCAACTTATGGCCACAGCTGAGCCTAAAATTTATGTTCCTAAGTGAGACATTTTGTTAAGTGAATCTTGTCCCATTTTATGACTTTAATTGCCACAGATGTTTAGAGAATCACTTCAGTTACACTATTAAGTTAGTAACAGAGTTGTAAAGTAAATTTGGCTTCCCCATTGACTTTGTTTGCAAGAAGGTTGCAAAAGGAGATCCCATGATCCCAGGACTTTGCAAACTTCATAAATATGAACCAGTTGACAAGCAACTGAATTTCTGATCACATAACAGTGGGGATGCCACAATAGTTATAAGTGTGAAAAGCGGTCATATATCACTTTTTTTACAAATCATTTTTTTCAGTGCTGTTATAACTTTGAACGGTCACTAAACAAACTATTGTAAGTCGAGGACTACCTGTACAAAACCATGAGAAGAAGCTGTTCTCTGGCCTAGCCCCTTCAACCTCCATTCTGAATATTCAAGAAATTACTGTATTTCCATTGTTGGGAAATGTAGAATTGCCAGATGTCAATATAAACTGAATGGGTTGGTGTTCCTATATAGAGAAGTTCACTCAAACTGTAAGCTGTAATTTCAATGCTTGTTTGAAGTTTTTAAAATAATGCCAAAGCTAAAACCTGCAACTGCAACATTCCGAAAGCATTGCCACCGCTTTTACCCAGAAGGTGATTGCTTACTAGCAAAGGGAAGGAGGAGTCGATGTTCTCGCTGCTTTGATCTTTTTCAGAAACGATATTAAAATGTTCAACTGTGCAGCCTTTAGGTTATATTTGGTATCGTGATGTCATCAGGTAGGCTGTTCTCTTTCTCGAATCAAATTGCAAACTGTTTCCTCAACTGTAATTAAGAGCTAAGCAGTGGTGTCAGGGAGTAGGATTTGTTCAGGCTTATCACTTTCCTGACGCCTCTTAGCACCAAACCTCACAAAAGCACAGTGGTGAAATGAAGGCATTATTTATGTTAGATACGTAGTTGCACATCTAATGCCTAATTGCTTATCATGGACTATAATCTTATAACTAAGGTAAGCGTTAAGGTATCTCTTTAGAACACAGTTAGGCTTTCTCCTTTTTGTTTTTGCTTTGTTTTACTGTTTTTATAATGTTGCAAAACAAACAACAACTAAATCTGTCACAGAAATTTCTTGGCTAAAGGGAGATAAACAGGATTATAATTTTATAGAACATGCTTTCTTTTTGAAAAGATTAGACTAATTTATCAAGCAATACCATGGAAAGCAATCAGCTTACAGAAAAGGCGATAGTTACCAAGATCAGCAATTCTGCCATATTTTTCAATATCATTTCAAACAAAATTATTAATTATAATACTGTAATACAGTGCAGTAGAATACAGATCAGGTTGTTATCATTGTCATTTCACAAGTCCTTGTCACTTATAAGTCTTAAAATCCTTTGTTTAAACAATATATGAATTTGAGGAGGAAACTTGACAATTTGTCATTGATTCAATTTGTGGGAATTTGAGGGACCAATGGGGTAATTCTGTGACTAAAATACAATGACATTCCTTTATTGGGTTTAACAGTGACAGATGAGTTTATTGACTGTAACTTTATTTTCACTTGCCAGATCAGGAATGAACGTGTAGATTTCTTTGCAGTAGATGTATTTCCACGCTGGTACCTAAAGCCAGGGAGAGCTCTTGTATGTTCTATCCTAAAGAAGAAATATGGTAAAACTGCTTTCTTGCATATAGATCTAATCCAGGGGTGGGATTCTACTAGTTCGCACCTATTCGCTAGAACCGGTTGTTAACATTCTAAGCAGTTTGGAGAACCGGTTCTTAGAAGAAATTACTGGCCTAATCCTGTCAGGAAGGCAGGAAGGAAACATTCTGGTGTTGCTTACAGAAACTGCCTCTCCATTATCACTTGTTACATTTTTGGCAGGACTAGACTTCCTGTCTCAGAACGTCTCTAGAGTTTTTTTTCCCTCCTTTGCTGGTACTTGGCTTGTAGGGAGTGACCATTTGAAGTTACAATGGTACTGAAAAAAGTGACTTATGACCATTTTTCACACTTACGACTGTTGCAACATCCCCACGGTCATGAGAGGCCAGGCGAGGAGATGCGTGCCTCGATGTGAGTGATATTGAGTTGGCGACACCCAGCCAATAACATGACCACCAAGCCATGTCCACCCAGTCACATGACCACCAAGCCACGCCCACCACCTAAGCCATGCTCACAGAACCAGTTGTTAAAAAATTTGAATCCCACCCCTGATCTAATCCATTGTAAATGGATACTTTACATCATAAAGTATATTGTGATTCAACAGGGTTAAATTATAAATCAGCTAAATTTTGCATGACCGTTCTTATGATTTTAAAAATAGCAAGATATCTGGTGAGGAATATGTTGACAAAGTCTTTTGCATTTGTATGGGAATAAAAAAATGTCCCGTCCCCCCTAAATATCTGCATAGTATAGTTATGGTTAACTGAGCGAATAGAAGCAGTTAGAAAAGCTAAGCTTTGTTGAGGCAGAGAAAATTCCACTTAAAAGTAGAAACTGTCTTTGTTTCAGCAATCCAGTGTGCAGTGGAACACCCTAGGGAGGGCATCAGGTGTTTTTAAATAAGCAAACAATTGTACTACACTTTTAATTAGGAGGAAAATTCCATCTCCCATTGTCAGGTACTTTAATTTGAATCTGTTTTGTAGATCCCAAGACCCCCATTCAGGTAATCAGAGAGGTTACAGTTCACTTTGCATATCGTGCTTTGTCATGTTGTGATTTGCTTGTTTGTTGCAGTGTTCTATAGGAAGTTTGCCAAGTATGATTGATTGAGCAAACCATAATCTGATGTATGAAACCATCCTGATGTTCTTCATCCTTACTCAGCATGTAATCTAGTACATCTTAAGGATACCCAATGGAGGGAGTGCCTTTTCTGTAGTGCCTTTTCTGTGTCGTGGATATGAGTCTTTTCCAGTTTTGCTGGTTAGTTCTTTTCAACGAGTGGTGCTTTGATATTTATGTGCAAGTTTAGTGATGTTTGCAGAAGTGCTAGTAATTACAGATGTGTATGTACATGCATTTTAAGTAATTGAACTGTCCAAGTTGGCTGCCTAGTTGAACAAATTGACTTGTCTGTTTAAACTCTAGGAAATCAGATTTACAATTAAAGAAAAGTGTTCATGTGACTTCCTGATATGAGCAAATTGCACTTATACAATATATTTTCTAAATGTAATGAGGACTGTTTCTTAATTTATGAAATTGTTTATATTTAAAAAGTCAATTATATCTATATTGTTAATGTTTTACAGTTAAGGGGAATTTCTTTTCCTTACAAAATAAATATTAAAAAGTGAATGATTGCAAATCCCTTCAATGTAAAAATAACAGACGTCAAAACAGTACATTTAAAATGAAATATAAACTGGGGCTGTACAGAGCTTCAGATTTTATTTCTGAAAGATCCTTTAGACCAGGGGTATCAAACTTGATTTCATTGAGGGTCACATTAGGGCCACATCAGGGGGCCAGGGTGGGTGTGGCCAGGATGGGTATGGTCAGCTTGATAACACTCATGTTGGAGGTGCCTGTGGTGACCCGAGCATTCTTCCCAGCGAAAATGGACTCCCAAGTTCCGTTTTTGACTTCAACGCCCTCCTGTAACCCTCTGCCAGTGAAGGGGTGTTGGTACTTACCTGATACGACCATTCTCTTTGAGTTGTGAAGAGCATCCAGTAGTGGGAGGTGCTTAGTCTCCGCATTCACAGGCTGAGCTTGATTTGTGGAATGCTCCTCCTCCACCACATGACTCCTCAGCGTTCCCCAGTTTGGGCGAAGACAAGAGAAATAAGTGCTCTCATCCTCACATACAAAAAAGTTCATTTGCCAAAACAGGACCCCATCAGACGGAAAAAAAGGGTGGGGCTGGATGCTCTTCACAGCTCAAAGAGAATGGGCATATCAGGTAAGTACCAACGCCCTTTCTCCTATGAGCTGTTCAGAGCATCCAGTAGTGGGACATACCAAAGCTTGGCCTGTCCTACAGGAGGGACTCCGTCTGGTCTAGAATTTCCTCCTGGTCTCTGTGGACCCTTTGCAGAACTCTTCTGCCGAAGGAAGCCTCAGCAGAAGCAAACACATCAATTTTGTAGTGTCTAATGAAGAGCGATGGGGAAGCCCAAGCCATGGCCCGACAGATTTCAGTTATTGATGCTTGTGTGACCCATGCTGCCGAAGTTGCTGTACTCTTTGTTGAATGAGCTGTTATGCCCTTAGGCAGCTGCAGAGATTGGGTCTGATATGTTTTTGCTTTTGCAGCCCATATCCAACGGCCTATCGTAGATGGTGAGACCTATGCAATCTTGAGTATTGGGCTGAAAGAACACAAATAAAGCCTCCAATTTCCTAAAAACCACTGTCCGCTTGATATAGATTCGCAGTGCACACCTCACATCAAACTTATGCCATTGTCTTTCCATCCCCTGGGATGGACTGGGGCAAAAATTTGGAAGAATAAGCTCTTGTGCTCTATGAAAGTCCGAATTGACCTTGGGCATAAATGTGAGATTGGGGCGAAGAACCACTCGATCAGCATGAAAATGCACAGATCTTGTCTGATGGACAAGGCTGCAATTTCCGAAACACGACGAGCAAAAGTGATCACTACAAGGGAAACTACTTTGTACATCAGAAGTAGAGACTTGACGTTTTCAAAGGTTCAAAAGGTCCCTTAGTCAGAGCCACAAGGACCTTGATAAGGTCCCAGATGGGATAATGGTGCACTGCTAGAGGGCATAAATTGGAGGCTCCTCGAGGGAAAACCTTATGTATGGATGATATGAAAGAGAACTGAGGCCCTCGCAAGTGAGAACTGATGCCAAGGCCGCCACCTGCTTTTTTTAACGTATTAAGTGACAACCCCTTATCAAGTCCCTCCTGTAAAAACTCTAGAGTCTGAGCGACAGAGGGAGAGGCAGGATCAATTTGAAACTTATTACACCCTTTTGCAGAAGGTGAAACATGTGGCATTGTAAATGCGAATTGTTGAGGGGCGTCTGGCGTCTAGGATAGTGTCGATAACCCTATTGGAGAGCTTTCCGCCCTTCAAACCACTCCGCTCAACTTCCAGACGGTCAATTATAACCATTGAGAGTCCTGATGTTGAAGGGGCCCCTGAGTTAATGAGATTCTGTCTGATGGAATTCTCCAGGGGGGAGCTACTAAGAGACTACGGAGGTCTGCGAACCATGGCCATCTGGCCTGTAAGTTGCTACTAGAAGTAATTCCGCTTTCTTGCCTAGTAACTTCTGGATGACCTTGGGAATCAGCAGAAGTGGAGGGAATACATACAGGAGACCCGGGGCCAACTACAGCGGAGCGAGTTGAAATTCTCCGCCCCTTGGGATGGGTACCTGGAAAAAATCTTGGGAGCTGAGTGTTGAGAGGGGAAGCAAATGGGTCCACCACCGGCTGACCAAATGTCCGTGCCGCTTCTTGAAATAGAGATGGGTGGAAGCGCCACTCCGACTGATCTATGGTGGCCCTGCTTAGCCAATCTGCCTGTGCATTTGACAGACCCTAAATGTGTTCTGCCTTGATGGAAAGTATGTTATTCTCTGCCCAGCGACACAGACGCTCCGCTTCCCGCATTAGCTGCTTCGATTGTGTGCCCTCCTGTTTGTTTATGTGAGCTTTGGCTGTTACATTGTCTGTCAGTATCAGTATGTGCTGACAGCGTTACCTGGGGCAAGAAGTTGTGAAGGGCCAGGTGTATTGTGCGAAATTCCAGCCAGTTTATGCTGCATGACTGTACTATGTCAGACCATCTGCCTTGGGTTGAGAGCGACTGAATGTGAGCTCCGCATCCAAACAAACTGGCATCTGTGGTGATGGTGAGCCTTCGTGGCTCCTTGAAGAGACAGTCTCTGTTGATAATCGGTTTGGACCACCAGAGGAGAGATGTGAGAACCTTGGGTGGAACCCTGACTTTGTGTTTGGAGTTGCTTTGGCCGGATCGCTGGTACAGTGGCAGGAACCACTGGAGGGATCTAGTGTGAAGGCAGCCCCAAGGAATAATAGAAGTATATGAGGATCATTTTGCCCAACAATTTTGATAGGTCCATTAAGGACACCTTCTTAAGCAACCTGATCTCCTGAACCAATTTTTGAATGCTATTTAGTCCATCTGGTGACAGATAAACCTTGCGTTTCACGATGATAGCCCCTAAATGGATTATCCAAGTCGATGGAGTTAATTGACTCTTCTTCCAATTTATTAAGAAGCCATGCTCTAGTAGGGATAGTAATATGTTCTGAGTGTCTATGACTACCTGATGAGCGGAAGGAGATAAAATCAAAATATTGTCAAGATAATGCTGGAGGCGTACCAGGATGTTCCTGAGGTGGGCTGCTATCACCGTGAGGACCTTGGTGAAGGTCCTGGGGGAGGAGGCTCATCCGAATGGAAGGGCCACAAATTAAAAATTGTGGTTATTGTAGCAGAATCTCAGAAATTTATAATGGAAGGGCTGAATATCAAAGTGCAATGTGTATGTACTCATATAAAGATAGATATATATATATATATATATATATATATATATATATACATATATATATATATATATATATATATATCACAACGAAAAGATGTGAATAAAAAACTTTGTCCTTGTTGATTGGTCGTTACTGGTTGGATGGCTCATATATCCAGTACATGTTGGATAGCGGAATCCATGAGATTATGCTTGACCGGGTCTCTGGAAGGAGGGCATGACATGAAGGGATCTGGAGAATTGGATCTAACCTCCAGCGCGAGGCCAAATCTAACTGTATCCCTGACCCAGGTGTCAGAGGTAGAGGAGTCCCATTGGTCAGCGAATAACTTAAGGCATCCGCCAATGGGAATTGGGTCCCGGGAGTTATCCTGGTCACCAGAAGGGCCTGTTCCCTACTCCCCAATCGGATCTTTTGGATTGACCATCCCTTCTACCTCTGTCCACTGAGATGGACCTATCTGGTTGTTGTCCTGGTCTAACTGCTGGGGGTCTCTGGTATCTGGAAGAGAAGGATTCCTGGATAGAAAGATCGAAAAAGATCCCCTCTGAAGGGACTGGGGGCTTCTAGAATCTGACTTCCGAAAAAGGGGAAAGGAGAATTTTCTTCTTGTTGCATGTTTCAGTTAGTAGCGGATCCAGTGAAGGGCCAAGCAATCTATCTTCCGCAATGAGGGATGATGCCAGCTTGGATTTGTGTTTGAAGCCGGCTTGCCAGTGTCTTAACCATAGCAAGCGACGCGCTGTTACTGCGAGGTAATGGCCCTTGCTGAAAACTTGACTGTGTGACAGGTAGCATCGGCAGAGAATTCAGCAGCTGTCGTAAGTTTGGCGATGTCTTGGTGCACTCTGATGTTAGAAGAAGGAACATGTTGTTTCAAAAGACAAAGCCATCTAAGAGATGACCACATGAAGAAGGAGGCGGATTTGATAGCCCACGCATCAGACTGATGAGCTCTGCGTAGGGATAGCTCGACCCGTTTTTCCTCCGGCTTTAAGGCCTCCAGTGCCTCACTGGGAATAGAGGGGAACACTAAATCCACTATAGGCTTATCTACCTCAGGAGTCCCCAGAAACTTTGCAAATTCAGGGTTCAAGTTGAAGTATTTCCTATCCTGTTGGGGAGGTGTATACTGCTGCAGAAGCCCACTGCTTCTGCATCAGGTCCGAAATATGGGTGGGACTGGAATTACCTCTGCTTCAACTACCGGTTGGTTGAAGGTCATGTCCTCTGGTCCTTCCCCTAAAGGGTCTCAGGTGTGTCAGAAGGTTTTGGCTTGTTTAGGCCTGCAATATTCTTTGTCTTAAACAAGAGAGATTTGAAAAGCAGTGGCCGAAATAAGCCTGTAAAATCAGGCTGGTCAGGAATAAGACCTTCATCCTCAGACATTTCCCCTTCTAAGGGGTCTTCCTCTGACAGGGGCTCGCTATCGTGAATTGATCCCACTTCAGACTCGGCCATTTGAAAGATTTGATCTACTTCCTCCTCCTCCGGCCCTTGGAGAGGGGTCTCCCCCTGTAAATGTACCTGGGACTGGTGTTGTTCCGACCTGGTCAGTGACCTCAGAGGTTGAGGCTCTTGGTCAGTATCTATAGGGTAAGGTCTGGATATTACCACGTGTTGAAACCCTGCTGCAATCCCTTGGCGAATAGCCATCTCCATCCAGGCTTTCATCTTTTCTGGAAGTTCCTCAATGAAGCTGTCACCCTGGCGAAGACTAGCGGCTGTCAGAATGAATGTGGCTTCAGGGGCCCATCTGGTTGGTGTTCCAGACACTTGAGCCTGTTGTCCTTGTGGAGTTAAGCTGCACCTGGATGAAAGGGAGAGATCTAGAGGAGGAGGAGTGTGTGAAAAAACTGACAGACTGGAAGATGGGGCACCCTGAGATACAGCGTGGACCTCTTGAGAATGCCTATCTATTTGCTTTTGTAAGGCCTCATGGCGCCTTAAGGCGTCCCTTTCTGAAACTTTAGAATTTCCACTGTGTTTTGATTTGGCTTTTGCCTTCAAGCAAGGTGCCTGAGATGTGCTACCATCTGCCATTTTGATTAAAATTTTGATTAAAATAACAGTAATTGAATATAATCTGTGTACAAGGTGGTTAGCACGCCCAGGGTCCGATCTGAGTCAAAAACGGTTGCCCTAATAAAGTACTTATTGCCCCCTTTTATTTTATTTATTCTTTTTATTTTACTGGTGTCTATAGATATATATATAATAAGTCGTGTCTCAGTGATAATATTTTATTGAAAATTAAAATATTATACTGCTAAGTAGTTTGTTACCATAAGTGATTATTATGATTGTAATGATTATTATAATATTATTGCTATAATTGCTTTGTAATTGCTCCTATGAGTAGTGATATATGTATATTCCTGTATTAATAATAAAACAACCAATATTAATGAGTAATGTAATTAGCCAAATAGCGAATGCCTAAGGCCTGGATTGATGATTGTAAGGGCCTTCAGCAGCTTCCCTGCACAGGTGGACACTGGCCTAGGTGCTTGCTGCTGTGCCACTGAGAATAAGGCTGTGAGGGTTAAGCCAACAATTTGAAAAGTGAATTAATTATCCTCAAGTGCAGGTAGCCAAAACGAGGGTAAAACAACTCTCAGAATCCTGAAGGAATTCTGTTGCTTTGAGCAGAAAATACCTCACACAGCTCAGGGAAGACAGACAAGGTGCGCAGCCACGAGGTGGCACTCAAGATGGCCTCCAGCAGTTAAAGTC
>BLBF01000011.1:22534353-22561905 GCA_015471245.1 Laticauda colubrina | reverse complement strand
GCGCAGCCACGAGGTGGCACTCAAGATGGCCTCCAGCAGTTAAAGTCTTTTCGCGCGCTTCTCAGCAGCAGCTTCCCGCCTTGCAAACCAAGCCAGAGCTCAAACGAAGCCTGAGCTCTCAAACAACAGAACAACGGAGAAGAAAGGGAAATTAATCCTAATTAACTTCCCCACTGAAGAAAACGGCATTCGGAGGGGGGGTAAAGGCGATACGACTTTTAAAATGAAATTTCAAGCCGCTAGCAAGCAAACGGAATAAAGACACAATGGCAATCAAAACTTGCACAGTTAAGAAAATTTTATTTGTGGGGAGGTGGAGCAGAGCAGCTCCAAAAGCCTCCCACCACCTTTTTTTTTGGGGGGGGGGCGCGAACAGCACTTTCCTTAAACCGGACTCTCAGACTGATAAGGATTGAAGGCTAAAGACAAAGGAAAAAATCAAAGGAAAACCGAATTGCAATCTGACCTGCTAATATTTCTGTTTCAGTCAAGGAAGTATCCAAAGCACTGCCTGTCTTGCACGTGGCTGAGCAAAAATTGGGGAACACTGAGGAGTCACGTGGTGTTGGAGGAGCATTCCACAAATCAAGCTCAGCCTGTGAATGCGGAGACTAAGCACCTCCCACTACTGGATGCTCTGAACAGCTCATAGGAGAATATGTAGCTTAGGAGTGCTTCCCGTGGCCATTCCAAGCTCCATTTTAACTGACATAGGGACTGCGGGCTGGTTCCTCACTGTTTCCAGGGCAAGCCTGCACCCCACAAACTAGATCTGGCCTTCAGGCCTTGAGTTTGACACCCCTGCTTTAAAGTTCACAGGAAAATGAAAGTATCACTTGCAATACTTTAAAACAACCACATCTTTCCTATAATTACTTTTTCTGGGTACCCTGTGATCAAGAGAAAATGTTTAGTTACGTGAATGTGTGGTTGTAATATTTTGTTCTTGAACACCTTTTAGAGATTGAGTCCAAAGTATTACAGTCTTAATAATAATATTAGAAATATTAAAATACCACAAGCATGATCATATCCAAAAATCTCATTAAAAAAGTGATAGTCAATTTTATTAAATGAACTGTTTTCCTGCCCCATGAAATGTATTTATTTGTTTATTCATACTGCATAATTTATAGGCCACCTACTTTACCAGACTCTGCACAGCATACAACAATAAGATTGATTTGCTATAAGATAGTTGGCCAAAACAATTCCTGACTGCTATATATCTTTAGATAACAACACTAAAATATAAATAGCTGGTTGCACTTAAACTTGTATGTGCTTCAGTAAGCACTGAAAAATTATTTATAGTCTGTCTTTACACTCTGTTGAGCACTTAAGTTGGTTAACAACATACAGTACCCCAAAAACAAACATGAAAATAATGAAATAAAAGTAGTAAATAAACTAAATGGTGGTTAAAATCTATGAAACAAATGCATCTTGCTTTCTTTTTTAAGGCAGAAAAAATAGGAAGCAAATTCAAGTCCCAAGAAACTTGCATCTGATGAAGTGAGCTGCAATTTGCAAATGTGTCTTTTCATAAAATTTTGTTAATTGAAAAAGTTGCTTCCAGCCTAGAATCAATTCAAGAAATCTTTATCTCCCATGCTGGGGAAAGGAGCAACTTCAGATGAGTCTTTTTGTTGACCATTTATATAGTTCTTCATAAACGAACATGTGGTCCCTCATATAGACCATATGTAGGGCTTTTAACATTTAACTTTAAATTGTGCTTGAAAGCAATTAGCAACTACTGAAAACCTTTCACTTTAGGTATTATAAGATCCAAATATATTACACCAGTTAGCTGCCCAGCTATTATGATTTACAACTGTGACTTCTCCATTACCTTTTCTTCTTAATTCTGGGTTCAGATAATGGATTCAGAGTGATCTCCAATATAATTAACTGTGTGTGAATGGGTATCTCTTTGGGCATACAAAAACTAGCATTTGAACATCTTAGGGTGTGGTCTCAAAGAGGTTGCTATCCTAACTTAGATACCTATTAAGGACACTGTCTTTTCTAATGGTTTAACAAGTAAAAAATTATGTTATACATATTGCATCAGAAATTTAAAGCCCTGCATGGAGATAATCCTCATGTGCGTTTTGTGATTCACAGTTAATGAATTATGATTTGTAAGAAGATTCAATCTTCAGCATCACCTTTAGGGGTACAATCTAACTGTAGTATAGTTTCCCCTAGGGGGCAACATTAAGCGGTCCAGATTCTGTTCCTCTGTGTATGAAAAAATGTTAAGTGCCATGTTTAGTACTGTAACTAGACAACTAGACAGTCCTATTGGATCATTCTTCTTTCTACATATAATATAGGATTGCATTGTTTCTCTTCTCACCACTTCAAGAAAGCCCCAATGAAGCCTCCACCTCCACCTCCTCTCTGACCCATGGAACTGCCTGCCACTTTGTTGTGGGGAGTGGGAACCAATAGAGCTGCAATCTGCAAAGAAAACTGTATCCCCTGTTCCCCATCCTGTCATGTCCCCAAGGCCCCCTCCCACTACAGAGGGAAGAGGGCCAGTGTTCCCCAGCCAGACCTGCCTTGCTGACAGGCAGCTGAATCACTCCCTCATATTTCCCTCTCTGGCCATTGGCCTTAAGAGATTTCAAATTTCCACTCAGTGCCCATTGATCCTTGCCATTAAGGGCCTGTCACATAGGCCGACGGATGCAAAAAGTATGTAAAAAGGACACAGCGGACGAGAAAATTTTCCATCCGTTGTTATCCACTCTCAAAAGTGCCCCAAATTTGCATAAACAGAGCAGACAACAACGGAAAGGAACGAACGGGGGGAGGACATAGCCAGGATGTAAAGCGAATGCTCCACGGAAACCTAGCGGATGGAAGCGGATGGCACATCCGCAGGTCTTCCGGGGGAGCACAGCGAAGCGGACGCGCAGTGGAAGGAACGGATGCAGAGCGGATGCCTAGCGGATGACGCGGATGCATCACGGACGCCTAGCGGATGCCTAGCGAATGCAAAGCGTTCACTGCGCATGCAGGGAGGATGCATTGTGTCAGCCCCCCGGATATAAAAAGGATGCAGCTCGCAAGCAGGTCACCATTCAGAGGAAAGACCTGCTGCCAGACATATCTCCAGCCAATAACCATGGGAAAGAAGAGGAAGCCTGTGCCATCTTCTGCCAGCCCTGGCAAGAAGGACAGGGCCACCATCCCACCCCCTGGCCCTGACTCTGCTTCTGCTGGGGCTTCTGCTGCTCGGGCTGACTGCTGGTGCTGGGGCTTCTGCTGGTGCTGCTCCTGGTGCTGGGGCTTCTGCTGGCGCTGCTCCTGGTGCTGGTGCTTCTGCTGGTGCTTACTCTGCTGGCGCTGCTCCTGGTGCTGGTGCTTCTGCTGGTGCTTACTCTGCTGGCGCTGCTCCTGGTGCTGGTGCTTCTGCTGGTGCTTACTCTGCTGGTGCTGCTCCTGGTCCTGCTGGTGCTGCTGGTGCTTACTCTGCTGCTGGTCCTGCTTTTGCTGCTGTTGTTGTTGTTGCTGCTGCTGGTAGTGGTGGTGTGCTGGAGCAGCCCCTAGAACGTCGAAGCCCCTCTGATGAGGGCCCAGAAGGCCCTGCCAGAGGGAGGAAGAGGCATACGCGTGAACGGGAGAGGAGGCAATACTCCATCGAAGAGGAACATGAGGATGAGGTGCTCGAATGGCTGAGGGAGAACGAGTATCTATGGCGGAAGGGACACAGGCTCTGTCGAGACACCAAAAGGAAGCAGGCTGCTTGGAGAGAGAAGGTGGAGAGCCTGGGCTACACTTCGGAGGTCCTCCTCAGGTGGTAGAAGCACATGCACACCTAGTACGGGAAGCTGCACCTGAAGAAGTCTGGCCAGGCCGCGGTCAAGCTCACCGACCGGGAGACCTACGTGATGGCCAAGTACAGCTTCTTGGAGGGTGAGATCCGCCACCGAGGAGCAGCCCCTCTGTCTACCCTACCCTCACTTGCACATCCACAATATCTATCAGGTTTCCCCCTTGCCTCCATTCACCAGGCTCCATGTCCCCATTGCCTTGTTGGTGGTCCATGAGCCTGTTCTGCAACACTGGGTAGCGGGTGCGCATGAGATTGTGCAGGATGCAGCAAGCTTCCACGATGCTCCTCACAGTCCCTGGGTGATGCTGCCTGGTGGTGAGAAGTACCTGGAACCTGTTGGTCAGGATGCCAAAGGCGTTCTCCACCACCTGCCTTGCCCTGGACGGCCTGTAGTTGAAGATCCTCTCTTCACGGGTGAGGCATCTGGAAGTATAGGGCTTCATCTGGTAGGTTCTGAGGGAGAAGGCGTCATCCCCCACGATGAAGTCGGGCACATCTTGTTTGTCGTTGGGCAGGGAGTCTGGATCTGGGAAGCCCACGATGAGGTTGCATTCCAGCTCCTCCTTGTGGTGACTGGCATATACCTGGGCATCTGAAGATGACCCATTGCCTGAAGCATCGATGTACATGAACTTGTAATCAGAATCGACCATGGCGAAGAGGATGATGCTGAAGAAGCCCTTGTAGTTGTGATAAATGGACCCCGACTTGGCTGGAGCTTTGCAGGCCACGTGCTTCCCATCTATGGCTCCAATGGTGTGTGGGAAGTTCCACTTCTGATACCACTGCTCTGCAACTTTCTTCCAGCCTTCTTCAGTGGAGGGGCACTGGAGGTGCTCCTCCAGGTATTCTTCGATGATGGCCTGTACCACTTCTCTGACCACAATGCTGATGGTGTTGTGTGGCACCCTCCATCCGTACTGCATGTTCCTGTATATGGTCCCGGAGGCCAGGTGGCGCAGAGTCAGTGTCACCTTCAGCTCAGGGTCCAGGCTGGGGCGGAAGTTGGTGTTTGCCTTGGTCAACCTGGGTCTCAGCCGCTCCACAACTTCGTCAAACATGGCTGGAGGCATCTGCATGAAGTACTGGAATGCACAAGAGTCTTTGTTCCTCAGCTCCACCATCAGCTTGTTATACAGTCCGTACTCTGCTCTTCTGGCAATCCATCTTCGGACCCAGACACTTCTTGGACGCCTCCTTTTCTTCCCGTAGAACTGGTGAAAGAGCCTGTAGAGGGCTTCGCACTGTTGTAGAACGATGTCGGCTGCCAAAAGGAGTGTGTGATGATCCATGGTGGAGATGACTGGATGCTGTGGAAGAGCAAGAGCCAGATGAAGGCTGAAGAGATCTGCACTGCTGAACTGAAAATGAGATCCAGGTGATTTCTCCCCCTTTTTATAGGAAATATAGGTTTTCCGCTAGGTGTTCTTTTGCATCCTCTAGACATCCTAAATATCTGAGATACGTCTCCTATACAAACGTTTTTTCCGTTTTAATGCTTTGTATGCGAGCTGCATCCACTTTCATCCTTTCTACGTCCGTGCTACTAACGCTGCGTGTCCGTTCCATGTCTGTTTCGCTTCCTCCCTGTGTCCATTTTCCGCTGGAGTGGAATGTAACGGATGACGACGGACGTATGACGGATGTTCCCCATATGCGTAGCGGATGTAGAACAGACGCGTTGGATACTTTATCCACTCAAAAAGTTTTGTGCAGCTCAAAACTTTCTGAGTGGATGAAATGTCAGTAGACGGATGCTGGATGGATAGAGAGTATGAAAAACGGATGCAGTGAGTACAGAACGGATGCATCGCGTTAACCAACAGATGGCAAGTGTTCCTCTCCGTTTTACATCCTCTTTCCATCCGTTGGTGCTGTGTGACGGGCTTTAGCCAATTGGGAGCAAGAGTTAGAGGGAAATATGAGGGAACGGGAAGGAGGGTTGGGATAACCGTAGTCAGAAAGCATGGCGTTGCTGAAGCTGCCATACCTTTGCCAAATTTCAGTCCAATGGGAGTCATGATCCCAGATTTTTGAGGCAGTGTTTAAGTTAGCCCATTTGAGATACATTAATTCAAAAACTATTGTGCATTTCATGCCATTTCATCCAATTTTATTGATAAAATAATCAATTTTATGTTGTTAAAATAGTGTACGTTGAAAGATAGCTCTTTTATTCTGTTGCTTTCAGCACCTGCCCTTACTTGGTCAGCTTATAGAAGACAAAGCCCTTAGCCCAAGAAATGAGAAGCCCACGAGCATTCTCTTCATTTCCTAAGGTGACACAAATGAAATTGTACTGAGATGGATGCATTCTCAGGACTTGGGATATGAAACTATCGGTAAAATGGGATATACATGGACATGTGTCTGCATCCATGCTTTTTTTTTTTTTATTTCCTTCTGAAAGCTTTTTCTGGTTTCTAAAAAATTGAGGAACCAAATTTGTGAACTATTTATTTAAATTTTTATTTTATATGTTATGATTGGAAATATTTTCCCCAATGCCTTGGAAGTGCTAGGTTGCTTATTTAAATAAAAAATTTGCAGTCTCATGAATCGTCATTCTGACATGACTCTTAGTTTGTCTACTTATATTTCTATTTAAACTGGCATCCTAGTTCATCTTGTTTATTTAAATAAGCTTCTTGAAAATGCCTACATTCCAATAGCACTGTTGTTTTCCTCCCTTCCAAGGAGGTAATGTCAGTTGATAAGATCAGGTTGCGTATATGTGAGATTTTTTTCTCTATATCTCCTGATTCTTATTAAATGGATGCCTTTACTCTAAGTGAATTAAATAACATTTGAAAAACCAAATTTTAACTTCATCTACTTTTAATTATATTAAATATGAAATGTATCAGGTGCAAATTTTGACCCTTGTAGGCCAAATACTCATTCCTATTACAATATGGATTTAATATCTTCCCAAAGATATTTAAAATTGCCTATTAGTAAACTTGATGCCATTATATTTATATTTTTGCCAAGAGTTATAAAATTGGATTACCCATTTATTCTGGAAAAACAAATATTTATCTTAACACGAATTCAAGAAAATGCTTTGGTGGATTTTAAACCAAAGTTAAAGGAATGATGAATGAAAACAAGCTTTCATCTCTGACGTATGAGTTTTGCCATTTTGTTATATTTTCTCGATTTATCATGGCATTTCATACATCTCTGCATTTTGTGCATTGAACTTTGGAAATCTTTTCCTTTTCATTTCATAGTTTGAGAATTTAAAACCCATTATCTGTATAATATAATTTCTAGATGAAGTGCACATCCATAGACACAACATTTTGTCATCAGTCTGTTTCATCCAGGCCTCATTGATTCCTCTTCAGATTTAGGATTTGTTCTTGGAATGAGAGATTTGTGACAGTTGTTCTTTTAAAGCGGATCTTGAAAAACTTTTTATGAACTGAGTTAACCTAGTTTTTTCCTCCAAATTCATCTTGATCTCATCAATATCTCACCACAGTTGTTTTGTAGTAATGGGGTGAAGAACACATGAGAAGGGACAGTAGTGTTTTCCTTTCCAGAAAAGGATCAAAAGGCAGACTGAACCATTCAGTGTTGCCTGAACTGTGAGATGACTGGCAAATAAATTTAATAAACAAACAAATAAAAATAAGGCTAATATTTCTGTAACTGAAGCACTGCATCAATACTGTATTCTCTTTTGAATACTGATTATGTGCCATTAAGTTGATGTCATCTCAGTGACCACAGAGATAAATGTTCCATGATTGGAATATTACTATTCCAAAGTTAATTGCTTCAGTGCGAAAGACTTTTTCAAGACTAAAGGTCTTTAAGAAAGCATATTCATTTTAGATCGTATCTAAATGGGCAGATAACTTGGGGAAACGCAGCTTTTTATATTATTGGGAATATTCAGTCCAACAATTTTTGGGGAAGGCAGGATTCAGAACTTATAAATGAATATTTGTTCCTGAGATTGACTAATACTTAAATATTAAATGCAGTCTTTATTTTATACATTAAATTGCTTGGATCACTACAGGGCTAATTAAATTGTAAACTTCTGTTAAGTTCATAATGATAACGAATATTGGCAGCTATATCCTTCTTATGTCAGTATTGTTCCTTGTTTAGACATGATTTGCATACAAATTTGATTTGGCATTGGTGTAAATGTCTCTGACCTTTAGAGGAAATGTTGGCATAGTTCTGTTTTTGATGTGATGATTTTTGACGGAAGTAGATTTAGTCAGCCCTTCTGGTCATATTTAATCCAGTGGAACTGTCAGGAATGTTTTGAGAGAAGAGGAAAAGGACTTATTTGATGGTGACCTCAGATTATAAATGAATAAAAGAATGTTGTTAACATTCTTTTGTTAACAGATTAACATTAATCTGTTAAGATCTTAACATACATTTATTTGGAAGAAAATCTTATTGAACATTATGCAAGACTTTCAAATGAGAATGGCAAAACCTGTTAAGAATTCAGGGTAAGAATGCTGAAATCATGTAAGATAGGGCAATCTTGTGAGACTTCAACCATTTTATAACATCATTTTAATGTTATACTATGGCATGCATGTGCAATGGCACCTTTCACCCTTAGTTTAATATAGTGTATGAGTCAATCATTGTGGTTTCTAAATGATTAAGAGCCATGGTGGCACAGAGATTAGAGTGCGGTACTGCAGGCTACTTCTGCTGAATGCTAGCTGCCAGCAGTTTGGCAATTTGGGTTTCACCAGGGTCAAGGTTGATTCAGCCTTCCATCCTTCTGAGGTGGGTAAAATGAAGACCCAAATTGCTGGGGGCAATATGCTGACTCTGTAAATCGCTTAGAGAGGACTGGAAGGCACTGTGAATCAGTATATAAGTCTAAGTGCTATTGCTATCAAAAGTATAGTATAACAATCAGTTGTTGATTATTCCATTCATAGCATAGCATAATATGTGACTTTAGTCTGAGAAATGCTGTTTTGAGATCAAGTGCCCCTGACTCTGACTATTATCATCTATCTTTCCTGCTTAATCCATTTTTTATAGATGGAAAAAAAGGTAGAAACAAGTGTTAGGCAAACATGTGGTGCAGTGGTTAAAATGCAGTATTGCACGCTGACTCTGCCCATTGCCAGGAGTTCAATCCTTACTAGCTCACAGTTGACTCAGCATTCCATCCTTCCAAGGTCAGCAAAATGAGGATCCAAAATGTTCGGGGCAATATTCTGATTCTGTAAAACTGCTTGGAGAGGACTGTAAACCACGATGGAGCAGTATATAAGTCTATGTGCCACTGCTATCAGATATGTCAAATTCTTCTTGCTTATTCTGAATTAGCATGGTGTAATGAAGACTAGCAAGTGCAAGTCCACTCTCATCCCTCAAAGGTGCTTGTGGGCCAGTCCCTTTCTCTTAGCTCAGGGTACTACAGAGAGTAGGGTGGTGACTTTGGAAAAGTTATAGGAAGGGATTTTATATATATTGCCTTGAGCTCCTGAATTAAAGGTAGGATATAAATCCACTAAAGAAATGAACAAACAAGACAAAGACTTCACAACAATTACATTACAAAAGCTTCCTGTAGAAGCATCTTTTCTTCTGACTATGTAAGTGTAGTTTAGTTTAATTTAGTTTATTGACATTGCACCTCCTACAATGAAATTAAATGCCATCTTCGATGTATATTATAAGTATGAAAATAAAACACAAATACACATCCTTCACATTCTATACAATTGAATTGAAAACCCGATATTGCATTAATATTGCACTATACAGTAGAATTCAATATAGTTACAGCCCTGGGATAGAAGCTGTTTTTTCAGCCTATTTGTCTTTGTTTTTATAATTCTGTACCATCTGCCAGATCGTAATAGTTCAAAACAAAAAGTGCTCAGGATGAGATGGATTTTTGTTTTGAACTTTCTTAAGCTATAAAGAAAGGAGAGCGAACCAATGATCCTCTGGGCAATGAGATCAACCTTCTGGAGTGCTGTCCGATCTGCCACTGTGCAATTGGCAACCAAACACACGTGCAGTAAATTAAAATACTTACTTTAGGATTGTGCTGCAAGGGCCACCCCTACCCCCTAAATAATAATATCCCCTCATTTGTGTTTTTTTTTTTTAAACAGTACATATTCATAATTTAAGCCCCTCCATTTCTTTGCAAACTTTGGTACTCGATGGGGTTGCGCTGCCCCAAACAGACTGTATATGGAATTTGGGGATTCATGATCCCTTCTCGATGAGCAGGTGACAGTTGCAGCTAGGAGGGCATCATATTGTGCACCAGTTGTTCCTGTTTCTAGATTGAAGGACTTATCCAGGGTCACTCACGCCTTGGTCATTCCCCTGTTGGACTTTTGCAGTGTACTCTACATGGGGCTGTCCTTGAAGATTATCCAGAAACTTAATCTCGTGCAAAATGCAGCAGCACACACAATTATGCAAACACATGTTACATCTCTGCTTTGCAATATGCAATGGATACCAGATTATTTTTGGATCCAATTCAAGGTGCTGATGTTGACCTTTAAAACCCTACATGGCATGGGACCAGGTTATTTGAGGAATCACCTCTCCCATATTTGATGTACCCAGCCTACCAGAACCAATAGAGAGGGCATGTTGCAGATCCTGTCATCCAGGGAGCTACATTTATTGGGCACCAGGTAGAAAGTGACTCTTTTTTGCTCTGGCAACCATGTTGTAGAATCTCTGCCCCTTAAGATAAGGATGGGCTCATCATTCTTTAACTTCTGAAGATCCTCAAGATCTGGTTAGGCCAGCAAACTGGGAGCCCTAAGGAATGGGTGAACTAGTGAGGTGACATTATTATTAACACTCTATTGTTCATGCTATTTCTTTGTTTTATGGTTTTAAAATGTTTTTAATAATTAATAATGATTATGTTTAAGTTATTATTGTTTTAGTTTTGTTAAACACACACATGCACATATCCAAGGTCACTTGCTTTGTGAGGAGGACTATTATGTAAATTAGACAAATAAATAAATAATTCATCATGGATATGTAAATGTATTGAAGCTGTTAAGAAACAGCTCAGGTATTTTGAAATTCTTCTGAGATTTTGAAGAGAGATGATCAAACATTGTTTAATCAGAGTTTCTCAACTCTGGGCATATGGGCATACTTCCATTTTTTAGTAAATGCTGTCAGCCCTCCAAGGTAGAAAAAACTTGGAACCCAAATGCACGTAAGCTAATGCTACTTTTATTAAAAGGTTATACAATCTTGCAAGTCTGAATTCAGGAGAATCTTATCTGAGACTCTTACTTAAGTTCCAATTTTGAGACTAGACTCAAATTCCTTTTATCTCATCACTGTCTTGGTTGTAGCTCTTCTTTCTGTTCCTCAGGACTATTCTTTTTGGCCACTACACATAGAGTGGGCATGATATAGATGGTGATGGAAATGTACTGTGAGTTTCTGCCATTCTTTCATTTCTAAGAAAAATGAAAAAGAATGAACTAAAAATGAACTAAATTGCTACTCATTCTCTCTGGGTGTGCTTTTTCAAACATCTAAAAATCTTGAATAACATGAATGTATTCTGTTTTCTTGATCTCTAATGGGTAGTATTTCAGATAAAACTACTAGCTCTCTACAACTTAGTCCTCAACCATAATTGGGACTGCATCTTCCATTGCTTAGTCATGTGGTTAAGTGAGTTGTGCCCAATTTTCTGGCCTTTTTCGCTGTAGTTGCTAAGCAAGTTACTGAGGTCATTAAGTGAATCACCCAGTGATTAAATGAATCCAGCTTTCCCCAGCTCTGCCCCCTGGTAAGGTTAAAAATGGCAATCACATGACCCCAAGATGCTGCAATTGTAAATTCACGTGGTTATCAAGCATTCAAAATTTGATCATTTAAAAATAAAAAAAACTTTTTCAAAATATTTTTTGATTATTTGAATATAGCAATAGCACCTAGATTTATATGCCGCTTCACAGTGTTTTACAACCCTCTCTAAATGGTTTACAGAGTCAGCATATTGTCCCCAACAATCTGGGTCCTCATTTTATTGACCTCAGAAGGATGAAAGGCTGAGTCAACCTTGAGCTGGTCAGGATTGAACCATATGTTTTCAGAGTTTGGAATTTCACAGGACATTGTTTATTAACAACTCATTACTATTTATACCAAATGCGTGGATACTGTTCTTTAAACAACTTTGTAGGTAATGTATGACCGGGGCATGGGATACTTTTTAATGTCACTCACATGGAAAGTTTTGCCATTGTTTCAAATGCCTGAATAAGGATATTATGATGAGCAGATTCATATAATTCAAGACAGACAAATGCATAACTAGTCACACTCTATCAGGCCACTCAATCTCACAGGGTTGTTGTAGGGAAAATAGAAGGAAGAAGATGTGATAGATATGTTTGTCATCTTGAGTTATTTTTAAAAAATAATAAAGGTGGGAATTGAATGAATGAATAAATGTATTCTCCTTTAAGTTTTCAACTGTCACCAATATAGATTAACCCGTTGAGTCTGTCAGTTATAATGTTTGTCTTTGGGAGTGTGGAGCAGGAATAACCTGTATACACATAATAGTGCTTCCTAAATAAGCTATTAAAAGTTCAGACATTTTTATCTTCTCTTATTTATGCATACACTTGAATAGTTTGCTGACTTACAGATAATTAAGAAAAGCTGTCAATGTACATCAGAGCCTGAAGGCAAGCATTAATTTACTTAAAAGATTTTAAAGAAAGCTTATAATCAATAAACAATGGGAGAGGAAAGGCAGTTGTATTTCAACAATTTGCCTTCTATTGAAATGTTCACAAGAATCAGCCTGGTAGAGGTGCCAAAGCAATTTTCAATTATTCATTTTGGTAGCCATCTTCTGTGCTGTAGTTTCCATAATAATAATAAATATGATACATAAAACAAATAAATGATTGCTTTTTCTCTAAAATTTTCACTTAATGTTGTGAAAGTCTTTAATGTGAAGTGCATAAAAGCACTTGATGAGCTATAAGAAGATAATAGGTATAGGGAACTGGAAAGGAAATAAAGGATATCATTTTTATAATTTTTCTACAGAAACAAAATGTAATCAAATTTGTCAGTTCATAAGTAATCTCTGTGCTTTAAAATGACATCTCACAGAGAAAAAGTAAGTTTGAGTAGCTTTTGATGAAAACAAAGCAACTGTTAAACCCAATAAATTTTAGCTTAGTGGTGTTATGCTTATCTTTAAAAAAAGTTAGAGAAAAATATTTGAAGAAAACTTTAGCAGAAGACTACTGGATTGGAATGATAAAAACTCAAGGCTCTATTGATTTGCTGATTAAGGAAGATAATGAATGATGTAATATGAGCTGAAAAAAGCATATGGATTATGAAGCTGCCTTAGTGGTTGTTGAAATAATTTAATTGATTCATAGACATGAGTTTTAAAAGAGTAGGCTATGAATCTGGGTGAGGTAAGACAACTGGATAATTGATAGTAAAGCAATTGCTCTATTAATTTCATTTAGCTATGACCACACAATGATAAACACTTGTAATCAAATCTATATTTTCATATACAGATAGTAAGTAATGCAATACTTGGTTAAATGTTTAATTAATTTACATTATCTAAAGAGACCGTGTGAAACAAATGCATCACAGAATATTACATAGTCAAAAGAATCCTTTCCTGAATACATTTTCTTAGTTGTTTTCTTAAAGTTCTTTTTCAGAATATCAGCCAAAAGCCTCTGGGTGAGATCATCTAATAGTCTGCGGTGAAGTCTCATCAGTTTGCTGACAGCTTTAGTTAGTTGTCATGCAATGGACATCCTATCCCAGAGCATGGAGGCTGGATGTACACACTGGATGGGGCGTAGGAGACTTCAGCTCCTCCCAAGCAAGACTGAATGGCTTTGGATATTTTAGCCTTCTTGTGTCAGGGATATTCCATGTTTGTCTCTGAATGAGATGACACTACTTCAGGCAGACCTGGCATCCGATTTGGGGTGGGAGGGATGCCTTCTTTGTCTGACAAGTTTTGCTCAAAGAGTAGTTGGATTTTTGCACACCTTGTATGTCAGTTGTACCTGTTCCTGAACTGGGAGATTCTACTCACAATCACATGTGCACTGTTCCAGGTTTACCAAGAAGAGTGTGCTCTGGGTCTCATCAGCTAAGGAATGGCAGCTAGGCGAGCCCAGAAGATGAGTCTTTTTTTTTTTTTTTTTTGCCATACTGCCCACCCTCTGAAACAATCTTTCTGAAGATTACCAACCATTAGCCAACCATACTGGCTGTTCAGAAGATCTAGAAACATGGTTCTATGCTTTGCCCTGGACTCTGAGTGTGTGAAGAGACCTGTCTCTTGGCTTTGTTGATGCTTGTTGTGGTTTTCTTGGCTACTGTGTATTTTAATTTTTCTGTATGTAATCTTTATTTTTTTAATACTCTTAATTACCTAAAGTCATTTGTTGAGATGGGAAGTCAAATAAATTAAATAATTAATAATTTAAATATTTAATGTTCTGTAGAAAATTTATAAAAATGGGAAGAAACATATAGTTTCTCTGTCCTATTACTCGCTAGGTGCCAAGGCAGTATTTCTTTTGAAAGAGTGAATGCCTCTCCCTTTCACTGGCCCTTTCTTTAATATTATGGCTGAACCTTTCTCAGCAAACATGTGGTTAGGGTACATGTAAACTAGCTACCATTACCGTAATTCTTTTTTCCTGTACTGTAACTTTAGCAAATTATTAGCAAACTGGACAAATTAATCTGGATAAAAAGATGCGATTTCCATTTCTTTTGGAAGGAACACCAATGTACACTTATCTGTACCTATAGCACCATAAACTATCGGTATTTTTTCCTAGGCTTTGTAAAGTCCATATTATTAGTAAAATTAATCTGGCCATACTACATTCATCCTACCTAACTTGCAGAGAAAGCCTCCTTTATCTTCTAGTAGGTAGCTATTGCTGTGACTTTCTGATTACTATTAGACATCTGCTGACTATGCGCAAGACAGTGAATCCAATATTAGCTACCGGGGAGGTATTTAAAATTGTTAGCTTCCTTTAAAAAATATTATACTAATAATGTATAGGGACAATAATTTGTGAAATACATGATAAATTAGGCACTATACCATATACACATATCAGGAATTGTCTGTCTCTATAGGTATATTAATTTATATTACAGCACATCAAAAATGAAATTAATAATTAAACTAGAGAGAGTAAAAAAAGAAAGGCACAGCAACATCAAATGGAAAAACAAATTCATCAAGGATCAGAAAAATGTTTGGAGCAGCATCTGAAATGCCTCCAATATCTGAATAATGGATTTTGTAGGAAATCATGAGGCTTAAGAAATATATATATATATATATATATATATAGTGTGTGTGTGTGTGTGTGTGTGTGTGTGTGTGTGTGTGTATATATATATATATATATATATATATATATATATATATATGGAAGATGGCTTAATGTTTTTATGTTTTGTTTGTTTATGTTTGTCTTAAAACCAATAAAAAAATTTAAAAAAAAGAAAGAAAAGGAAAGGCCATCCGTTTCATATAGTGGCTTAAGTATGCAAACCATAACATTGAAAGATTATGAATAAGAGATGAGCAAACCAGATATGTTTGACAAACTGTCATATTAAATATTCCTGGTTTACCATTATTGAGCTCAGCGTGATTGTCCAAAATTAAGGATTAAATATTCAATAACCCACGACCAAAATATTTTTGCTTTTTTGTTTTCATCTGACAGTATGATTTGGCTTTGTAGAATATATCCATGTTAAAGTTCTCAATGTTCTCTGAGAAAATAACAATTTTTAATCACATTAAGTCTTTAACATAAACTACACTGCTCAAAAAAATAAAGGGAATACTTAAACAACCCAGTGTAACTCCAAGTCAATCACACTTCTGTGAAATCAAACTGTCCACTTAGGTAGCAACACTGATTGACAGTCAATTTCACATGCTGTTGTGCAAATGGAATAGGCAACAGGTGGAAAGCAGAGGCAGTTAGCAAGACATCCCCAATAAAGAAGTGGTTCTGCAGGTGCTGACCACAGACCCCTTCTCAGTTCCTATGCTTTCTGGCTGATGGTTTGGTCACTTTTGAATGCTGCCAGTAATGGTGTGGGGTGGCATTTCTTTAGGGAGCCGCACAGCCCCTCCATATGTTCTCCAGAGGTAGCCTGACTGCCATTAGGTACCAAGATGAGATCCTCAGGTCCCTTGTGAGACCATATGCTGGTGCAGTTGGCCCTGCATGACAATGCTAGACCTCATGTGGCTGGAGTGTGTCAGCAGTTCCTGCAAGACGAAGGCATTGATGCTATGGACTGGCCCGCCTGTTTCCCAGACCTGAATCCAATTGAACACATCTGGCACATCGTGCCTCGCTCCATCCACCAACACCATGTTGCACCACAGACTGTCCAGGAGTTGGGGGATGCTTTAGTCCAGGTGTGGGAGGAGATCCCTCAGGAGACCATCCGCGACCTCATCAGGAGCATGCCCAGGCATTGTAGGGAAGTCATACAGGAACGTGGAGGCCACACACACTACTGAGCCTCATTTTGACTTGTTTTAAGGACATTACATCAAAGTTGGATCAGCCTGTCGTTTTTTTTTCCATTTTATTTTTGAGTGTAACTCCAAATCCAGACCGCCATGGTTACTAAATTTGATTTCCATTGATAATTTTTGTGTGATTTTGTTGTCAGCACATTCAACTATGTAATCAACAAAGTATTTAATAAGAATATTTCATTCATTCAGATCTAGGATGTCTTATTTTTGTGTTCCCTTTATTTTTTTGAGCAGTGTATATAATTTGAACAGCATGTATTACTGAAAGAAATGGATATGTTGTGATGTTTGGTGAAGGTTTTTTTTTTAAATAGAGGTAATCTTCAACTTATAACAGTTCATTTGGTGTCCATCCAAAGTTACAATGGCACTGAAAAAAGTGACTTATAACTACTTTTCGCATTTATGACTGTTGTATATCTTCATGGTCACATGATCAAAATTCAGGTGCTTGGCAACTGACTCATTTATGATGGTTGCGGTGGTCTGAGGCCACGTGACCCCCTTTTATGACTTTCTTACAAGCAAGGCAATGGGGAAACCAGATTCACTTGACAACTGCGTTGCTAGCTTAACTAAGTGATTCACTTAACAATGGTAGTACCAAAAGTCATAAAATGGGGTAAAATTCACTTAACAAATGCTTCACTTAGCAACAAAAATTTGGGGTCAATTGTGGTCATAAGGACTAGCTGTAAAGTCATGATCCTTTTTAACAGTCTTCCTCTCTGCAGGCAGCACGTGCCATAGTACTTCACTCCCAGCGCTTGTCCGGACACCTACCCTTATGATGCAGCCCTCTCTGGATGTCAAATCATTTGTGCCCTTCCCTGTGGAGAGCAGTTCTGCTGTTGGGCTCTTCCCAAATTTTAACACTGTAAGTAAAGTTTATTTCATTGGGTGTTGCTTTATTTGCTGTGAAACAAAATACATCCTTGTGCTATCGATTGTAAACCTGTCTCACCATATGTTTAGCACTAATTGAGGATGGATTTAATTTTGAGTGCTAAATTGAAAGGAATCCTTAAACCCATACGTTGTTGGGCTTTCTGGACATTGATAGTAATAAAATATTGAACTGAACCATATCTTTTGCAAAGCTTCTAATACTTCATGCGTGTATGTATTCGTGAGCATGTGAGGGTATGCATTCAAAACAATCTAGTTACACTGCACAAATGTTTTAATTTGTTTTGTGACACTACCAAAATGAAAGACATTTCGTCCTCACCATTAATTACCTTCTATTATTCTCAGTGCCAGTTTTTTTTTCCTTTGCTGATTCAAATGTTCTGCCTCTCCCTAGAGGTCATCCATTCAGCATATGTAGAAATCTTGAGGAAACCAGTTGGTCTTTTTTTTCCTGAAAGCTGAAGAAATATTTCTATTTCTATTTATTTTTCTTTAAAATTATGAAACTTGATTAATTAAAATAGCAGCTCGTCTTGGCTTATTGTACAAGTATCACAATGAAGCCATTTATTTTGCTGACCAGAAAGTGGACCTGGGCTGTTTGCTGTATGCATGTCTGTGAGAGTATCTGTGTTTCAGAGTGATAAGAAATCTTGATTCCCTGGTGCTATATTAAGGAGCAGTTATTGGTTCAAGTGCTATTATACCATCCAATTCCATGATATTTGCTCAGTTAATCAGATGCATAAGATTTAATGTTGAATCTTGCAGCATAATTACATTTTCAAACCAGCAAGCATATAAGAGAAACATTCCTGCCTAAACATGAATGTTCTTTTGTTCCTGGCCTTGAATTCAAGAATTTCCCTTAAATCAATGGGATTAGAAATCCACAGTTTAAGGGTGTTTCAAATAATTGTGTTTTTTTTATTTTGTTAGTGCATATCAAGGAACATCACAGTATTAGGGTGTCCTTGTAGATAAAAAGATTAATTACTGTTCATTTAATGATTTGTGTTCATTTAACATTTATAAATCATGGTTCAATCATTTTAAAAAAAAAAAACCATTTATCCTTACCTGATTTTTCTCCTTTGCCTTGCTGAGCTTCAGTTTCATTCTAAGTGTAGAATTTCTGTATTCTACTTGTCCATGTTATGGGGGGGGGGGGCGCTTAAACTCCATTCTCTAATAGTGTATCATTCTTTTGACCATTGATGTGGTAATATAAATGATTATCTTTGGTTTTGGTTTCTTCGTATTATTTATTTTGTGTGTTCTTCATATTATTTTTACTTTGTTCATAAATATTTTACTTTTCAATGTATACTTGTGGATTTGGAACTGTTTTTTCAGTATTGACGAAGTGATTTTTCAATGTTTTTTGAGTCAAACATATGAAAAGCAGGATACAAAATGGATGAAGAAAAACTGTTTACTTGTTCATATCTGAACTGTATACACAATGTTGATGTTGAATGACAGAGATACTTTTTTTCCAGTCATTATATTAATAGATAGAATTTCCTTACAAATGGAAATATAGCTTGATTACTTTAAGATGTTGTTTTCATCATTTAAAAAAGATATATTGAACTCTAAATGTCTTTAGTGTTATGATCCATATTACATTGCTGGTGCTTTAAATCTCAAATAGTTTTTAAATATAACAGCACAGATCAGGCAATTTTATTGTGAACTAATATGGTATGTGACTTAAATCCAATATCTTGTATGTTTGTAGAGCCAATATTGCTATGTTCAGATAATTCAGCAGGGACATACTGTGTAAATAATCAACTCATAGCAATAAAAAAAAAAGGGATCCAAGTCAATATGTGAATAATTCTGTCCAGAGAGTAAACACAGTTTGTTCATACATGATAGTTAGGACCATTTCAAAGCATTAAAATTGTCATTATAATTTGAAAGACAAAATTGACATTATCAGCACTGCCAGACTGTGGGAATTTGAACCAGTGCCAGTTGTTGCCTTTGCAAAGTTATGTATTTGTATGTGAGAGAGAGAAAGGGGGGGGGGGACATAAGAGATTCCTTATTACTTATAAATAAATTCTGCTGACAGATCTTGCTTTTCAGTACAAAGCATGGAAGAAAGATGATAAGATAGCATTCCAATTTTGAAAACAGGCATAAATAATGTCTTTAAATATTCATGTATTCATTTCAGTGCAGCCAAACTGAGAATTTGATAAGTATATGTCCTATATTTATTTAACTAGGGTTGACAGTTCATGGAGTGTTTCATAGCCTCTTTTACCTCAAAAATATTGTTGGATATTTGTGATGCACTATATTATGTCCTGCATTTATAGCCCCAAGCAAAGCAATAGATAGCAGAAAGTAATGATACAATCAAATGTCTGTTTTTTTTCTTTGTACTATGAATCTCAGTAGTTCATACAGCCTGCCTTTACTCTGAGATGAGCTTTGCAGTTCCCAAAAGTTCTTTTCAGGTTTGAAGTTTAAATCCTTCTTTTCATTCACTTGCAGAATTACCTCCTTGTTTTTGCTGCTCTAACAGTGCAATATGTTGGGCGCAATAAAGAAGGATGCTTTTTCTCATCCATTCCCCTATTATTATGGCTATGAGCCTGGTGGCAAAGAACACCAAAAAGGGTAGGGTAGATAGATTTCCCCCCCTTTTTTTTTTCTTCTAATCATATCTAAAACAGCATGGTGCATAAATATGTGATGAGTAAGAAGCAAGACTGGGTCATGTATAATAGTTGGGTTGGAAAAAATAGCATAGAGAGCGTGTTGTGGGTGTGAAAAAAGTAAAAAAAAGATACATTTTGATTTTGATGTTGTGATCAGTCTATGACAGATAATTAGCTTGAGATAATGAATTATTTTTCAAATTTAGTTGGAAATCATTAGGAAAAAAATGATTCCAAATTTATTTTCCAGGCTTGATCATCTCAACATTGTCTGACAGCATTCCACCAATCAGATATAATGTCACACAACACACATCCAGAATTCATTCATTCATCCATCCATCCATTCTCTCTCCCTCTCTCCCCCTCTCTCTCCCTCCTACTACATATCTATTAACTGTCACACATTTCTTTACACTGCCATATTTTCCAAAATGTGGTCATTTGGCAAGATCTTGCCCTGAAAAAAGCTCCAAACAGCCGAACTGTGGATTGCTTTATGCTGGCTCCCTGAGTTCTTTTCTCCTTCGATCCTTTCACATAGTGGCCAACTTTACCTCCATTGCTCTGTGATGCAGTTTTATACCACCATTTGAGTACATACCTTCCTTAGACCTTGAATAGAAAGGCTATCTAGGCTGCCAATCAGGAAATGGGGAAAATAAAACTACCAGTGCCCTACATCCTTGTTTTCTTACTCCATTTCCCTCTAAAACATTTTGGTTTTGCAAGAGGGAGGAGGGAGGGTAATCCGGCAATTCTTGCTAATATTAAACCATTCACTTCTGCAGCTCTAAAGGATATACTTCTCAAATTCATACATCAAGTCATGTTTTCTTCACCACATTTCCCATTTCAGTGCTCCCAACTTGATCTCAGTAAAGTCCTGCAATTATCTGTCTCTCAGTCTCCAACCAGTGAGGTACTTATGTTTGCTTGTATTGTCTCTTGAGTTACTGATCTGGGTTGCAAATGCTATTTAGGGTGTTTCAGATGACTCATTCCAATTATTTCTTCCTCCATCAAGGATCTGCTTTTTATTATTTATTTATAATCAAAGGTGTTATATGTACTGTCCATCTCATTATCACTGGGCCATTTACAAATTACCATAAAATCTATTAGAATCCAGACAAATTTAGCAAGCAAAGTTAAGTTTTAAAAGATGGAACACCCGTAAGTCATCAGCTATTCCTGGGGTTGTATGCTACTATTGGATGCCCACAGTAGTTGACAGAGCCAAGTTTTAACACTCTCTATCATTAATGCCTGTGTTGTCATCTGCAAGATTTCTTGCCTGTATCTTCATAGTCTTCATTCTAGTAGAGGTTGATCTAGTGTTTATTTATCTGCCTACATATCTATTTATTAAACCGCCTAAAATGGCTAAAACTTTCTGAACAGTCTTATCAAGCATAAAAGATCAGATCCACACTTTCAATTAAACTGATTTATTGCTAAAGTCCATGCACAGGGAATCTTCTCAACTAATGGTGGATAGCTGATTAGTTAGATAAGGACCAACAGCATTCAAGGTGGGTTGGACTTAGTTATTTGTAACTGTGTAACAAGTCTAAGCTGATCTCCCTTTTCACTTTCCTCCAGGTTCTGCCATTCTGTTTACTATTGCTTTACAATAAAGCATGCTTAAAATATAATATGAATCAAAAGATACAATATATGAAAATAAAAGCATCATATAAATTAAATAGCTGCAAATCAGTCTTCAATCTTAAAAGCAATACAAATAAAAAGGCAGGTAATTAAAAAAAACTACACTGCTCAAAAAATAAAGGGAACACTTGTAACTCCAAGTCAATCACACTTCTGTGAAATCAAACTATCCACTTAGGTAGCAACACTGATTGACAATCAATTGCACATGCTGTTGTGCAAATGGAATAGACAACAGGTGGAAAGCACAGGCAGTTAGCAAGACATCCCCGATAAAGGAGTAGTTCTGCAGGTGGTAACCACAGACCACTTCTCAGTTCCTACGCTTCCTGGCTGATGGTTTGGTCACTTTTGAATGCTGGTGGTGCTTTCACTCTAGTGGTAGGCTGAGACAGAGTCTACAACCCACACAAGTGGCTCAGGTAGTGCAGCTCATCCAGGATGGCACATCAATGCGAGCTGTGGCAAGAAGGTTTGCTGTGTCTGTCAGCGTCATGTCCAGAGCATGGAGGCGCTACCAGGAGACAGGACAGTACATCAGGAGACATGGAGGAGGCCATAGGAGGGCAACAAACCAACATCAGGACCGCTACCTCCGCCTTTGTGCAAGGAGGGACAGGAGGAGGGCGCTGCCAGGGCACTGTAAAATGACCTCCAGCGGGCCACAAATATGCATGTGGCTGCTCAAATGGTCAGAAACAGACTCCATGAGGGTGGTATGAGGGCCCGACCTCCACAGGTGGGGGTTGTGCTTCCAGCACAACATTGTGCAGGATGTTTGGCATTTGCCAGAGAACACCAAGATTGGCAAATTCGCCACTGGTGCCCTGTGCTCTTCACAGATGAAAGCAGGTTCACACTGATCACATGTGACAGATGTGACAGGGTCTGGAGACCTGTGGAGAACCTTCTGCTGCCTGCAACATCCTCCAGCATGACCGGTTTGGCAGTGGGTCAGTAATGGTGTGGGGTGGCATTTCTTTAGGGGGCCGCACAGCCCTCCATGTGCTTGCCAGAGGTAGCCTGACTGTCATTAGGTACCAAGATGAGATCCTCAGACCCCTTGTGAGACCATATGCTGATGCGGTTGGCCCTGGGTTCCTCCTAATGCATGACAATGCTAGACCTCATGTGGCTGGAGTGTGTCAGCAGTTCCTGCAAGACGAAGGCATTGATGCTATGTTCTCGCCCGACCATTCCCCAGACCTGAATCCAATTGAGCACATCTGGCACATCATGTCTCACTCCATCCACCAACGCCATGTTGCACCACAGACTGTCCAGGAGTTGGGGGATGCTTTAGTCCAGGTGTGGGAATCCCTCAGGAGACCATCCACCATCTCATCAGGATCATGTGAAAATTTTGAGTTGTTTGGAGAACCGGCAAATACTACTTCTGACTGGAGATTTTACAGTATCCTTCCCTGCCATGCCCACCAAGCCACGCCCACAGAACCGGTAGTAAATTTTTTTGAATCCCACCATCCTACGATGTTTTTTCCTTGAGGAAGAATTTTTTTTCCTTATGAAGTCTGGGCAGGTGATGCAGTGTGGAAGAAGGCACTCCTTCAAATAATCTGGTCCTAAGCCACCATTTTGAATTGGCTCTGTAAAAGAACCAGCAGCCAATATAGATGATAAAGAATTAATATAATATGACCATATTGGTAAAAGGTCTGGCTGCTCTATTTTAAATTAATTTTAGTTTCCAAACTGTTTTCAAAGGCAGCCCCACATTGCATTAATCAAATCAGGAAGTTTTCAGCATGGGTAATTGTATCCAAGTAAAGATGTCAGTTGATAAATCAGTTGAAGCTGAAAAAGCAATTCTGGCCATGACACCACCAAAACCAGCTAAACCTCTAGTGCAGTGGTGGCTAACCTTTTGGGGCTCCTGTGCCGAAAATTGTGCACCCGTGCCAGCACCCAGAAGGCAATGCGCATGTCCCCCATGCCCCTGTGCGACCCCCCCGCCACCCCCTTACCTGCACTGTGCATGTGCATGCCTCCCAGCTGATTTTCAGCCCGTTTGAGGCCTTTTTCAGCCTCCCAGAGGCTCAAGGGAAGCCTCTGCAGCCTTTGGAGGCTGAAAAATGGGCCCGTTTTGTCACTTCTGGTATTTCCGGAAATATTTCCATCTATGGCATGCATGCCATCGGTTCACCATCATGGCTCTAATGTCAATGATGGATCTAGAAGCTCCCCTAAACTGTAAACTTCTTCCTTTAGCGCAAGTGTAGACCACTCCAGGGCAGGCAGGGTATGGCTTAAATGGACAGTAACTTTGTCTTTTATTTTATTTATATCACACCATTATTAGTTTTACAAATAACTCAACATGACAAATATATTCAATACACCTTCCTCCTTCTATTTTCCTCTCAGCAACAATTCTGTTAGGTGAGTTGGGCTGAGAAAGAATGATTGGTTCAAGGTCACCCAGCTGGCTTTCATGGCTAAGGTGGGACTTGAGCTCACTGTCTCCTGCTTTCTAGATTGATACCTTAACTGCTAGACCATACTATATTGAATCTAGTTTATTGATTGACATCCATTCCATTACTCTGTCCAAGAACAGATGCAAAACACCAGCCACCTTACTTGTGTTAGAAGAAAAAAAGGTAGACATCATCCTGATATTGAAGGCACCTCAGTCTACAACTCTGGATGGCCATTTCCAGGAATTTAGAATATATGTTAAATAGCCTAGAGGATAAAATGGGAGGGAAGGACTACATAACCACCTGCCATGAAGCCGAAGAGTAATTCCTTAACATCATCTTCTGAAAACAACCTTCCAGGTACTGGTGGAACTATCAGAATACAATGCTCACACATCTCATCTCTTGTCAGCTTATCCCAGAATGATTGATGGTATCAAATTGTTGAGAGATTCAGGAAGACAAACACAATTGTACACACACACACTCCTTTTTTCTTGGCTTTCATCATCCCACAGGGCAACTAAGTTTCTATTCCATAGCCAGACCTGTATATACAACAAATATATTGTCAGTTAACAATTACATGTAGGAAACACACCACAGTAGTAATGGGGGACTTAGACTGAGACTACCCTGACATCAATTGGGAAGCAAACTCTTCATCAGGTGGGAAATCAAACAGGTTCCTGACCAACCTAGATAAGGGAGGAAGCTAGAGGGACAGCTATACCAGACCTAATTCTTACTAACAGAGAAGAAATGATAGAGGGGGTTGAAGTTGCAGGAACTTTTTGGGGGGGAGGGGGAGTGATCATGTCATGTTAGAATTCAATTTAATGTAGAAACAAGCAATAGACAATAGAAAATCAGTTTTATCCAAGTATTTTATAGTGGTATTTTTTGCATGTGTTGCCATAAGAAAGCTTTAACATGGTCTCTTTGCTTCACAGGAAGATTAAAGGATAGCTAGTATCAGCATATGTTTTCTCTGATTCTGATTTATTCTCTATCTGTCTGCGGGGGGAAAGTAGTTAGAGAATGTACTAGTCCTACTTTCTTTTTTTTTTTGGTTAAGTTTTATTGATTTTTAAAGAAAAACAAAAACAAACAAAACATAAAAACATCCAACTTTCTTCCATAAATATACAAGCAGTGTGTCGGTTGGTTTACAATTTTTTTGTGCTTCAATTTCATAGCCTCAATTACAGTTACATTACATAATAACTCATATTATCAATCAAAAATTGAATATCCTAGTATTATTATTAATCATTTGACTATAATTTTGTTCATACTTTGCGAGACAGCTATACTTTACTTAGTTTATTTTATAGCAATTCATATAGTCCTCCCAAATCTATCCAAAAAACATTTTATACATATAATAATAAAAAAAGAAAAGAAATACATCTTTATATATTCATTATTTTCTAAAATTCTACATATTATTATATTTTGTTATCTAGCCATTGATAGAAAAGGTCCCAAATTTTGTAAAATTGTTTATCCTCTTGTTCTCTAATTTTAAATGTCAGTCTACTCATTTCAGCACATTCCAGTATTTTCTTGATAGTTTCCTCCTGCGATGGTATTTTCTCATTTTTCCAGTTTTTAGCAAAAACAATCCTAGCTGCTGTTAATACATTTACAATCAAATATTTTAAATCTTTGCTGTATGTATCAGGTAGAATTCCCAATAAAAATATCTCTGGTTTTAAATCTATATGCTTTTTAGTCATTTTTTCCAACCACGTGTGGATTTTAGTCCAATATTTTTTTGCATTCACACAAGTCCACCACATATGGTAATATTAGTCCATGTCAAGTTTGTAGCTTGGTAGTACAACTCTCAATTAGGCAGACCAAATCCTCCTCTAATTCTAGCATCTTGTAAAAGTTTTAACTTTATTCTTGCTTTCCTACTTTGCCATTTATATTTCAACACAATTTTGTTTAAATCTTCAAAGTAGTCCTTTCCAAGCCTAATTTGTATTGTTTGAAACAAATATAGAATTCTGGGTAAAATATTCATTTTGATTGTTGAAATTCTCCTTATTAGTGACAATTGTAGGTTTTCCCATTTCGTCAAGTCTAGTGCTATCTGTTGTTTAAGTTTAATGTAATTGTTCTCTTTTAATGTACTACATCTTGCTGTCAAATGTATCCCCAAATACTTCTTAACCTTAGCATTCTGTAAATACTGTTTAACTCTTTCCTCATCAATATTCTCTTGCTCATATAATTTCTCATAAAACTCTCGAATGATTTCCTTCTTTATTGCCGTGGCAAACTTGACCATGATCATCTATTAACTGTGGTATTTTCCTTGATTCTTTTTCCTTTCTCAATTTGTATGCTAGACATCTACTGGTTTGTTTGCATCCTCAAAATAATTTTGTTTAGCACTTCTAATTTTCTGTGCTAATTCTTCTTTCTCTATTAAACTCATTTTATGTTTAATTGTATCCAGTTTTAGCTTAATGTCTTTTTTCTGTGGCTTTTTCTGTAGTTCTTTTTCGAGTCTTTTATACTCATCTTCTAAAACTTCCATGGCTTGCCTTTTCCTGATGTTCCTTTTCCTTGTGTAGTCTATTATCAAGCCTCTAGCATGTGCCGTCATTGTGTCCCATACATTCTGGATTGAAGTGTCTTCTTTTTTATTTTCTCTAAAGAAAAAAGCCAATTCTTTCTCCATCCGCTGTATAAAGTCCTTCTCCTTTAGAATAGTATTATTTAACGTCCATCTTGATCTTCTTTTTTGTCCTTTCCATTTAATTGTCACTCGATTGTGGTCCACTGGATTGTGGTCTGTTTCGATATTTGTTTCTTGAATATTAGATATTAGTTCTGTTGAAGTCCAAATCATATCTATTCTGGACCATGATAAATGTCTATTTGAGTAAAAAGTGTATTGTTTGGTTTTAACATTTTTCTCTCCATATATCTTTTAAGTTTATTTCATCTATCATTTTAAAAAAGGATTTGGGGAGAGTCTTTCTATTTTGCTTTGTTGTTGTTGTTGTTGCTATATAGTCCATTTTATTGTCTACAATTCCATTGAAATATCCCATCATAACTATATTGACATAGTCCAGTTCAATTATTTTCATGTGTAATTTTTTATAAAATTCTTGTTTATCATTCGGAGCATAAATTGCAATCAAGAGTGTTTTCGTATTATTGTCCATTATTTCCACCATTAATACTCTTCCGTCTTCGGAGAAGGCGGAGCTTCGTCTCGGTGCTACAGCTGAGATCTCGGGGCTCTGAGATCTCAGCTGATATTTTCACCCCTGGTCGGTCCTAACGGACCTAAACCGTCCCGTAGAGACGGGGATTGTGAAGGGCACAGTCCCAGGATCCCAGAGATATCGCAAA
>BLBF01000011.1:22458419-22519353 GCA_015471245.1 Laticauda colubrina | reverse complement strand
TGTGTGTGTGTGTGTGTGTGTGTGTGTGTGTGTGTGTGTGTGTGTGTATATATATATATATATATATTCCCTGTGCATCATGCCCAGTCACATACATTGGACAGACCAATAGAAGAATAAGTACCCGCCTGGATGAACAGAAAAATTCAGTAAAAAAGCTGGAGCACACCTCCTCACTAGTCCAACACTTGAAAGCCACAGGTCATAACATAAACTTCAATGGCACCAAAACCCAAACCATTATAGAAAACCCCAGCCACAGAATCCTCAGAGAAGCCATAGAGATTGAAAAAAGACCTGAAAACATGAATAGAAGAGATGATTCCTCCAGATTGTCAATCATTTGGAAGCCTGCACTCTCAAATAGAAAGATCTCCACACTACAAGCCAGTCAAACACCTGGGCACAAACAGCCTCCCCCTGATACCTCCAAGCTCAAACACACCCCAACCAGGCACTCAGATGAAACCTAGCTTCCTAATCGATGATAGCCATCCTTTTACTCGAAGCCAAGCTGCACTGAAAGCCTCCAATACAAGAACACAGTGTTGCCAGCCATATATATATATTTATGAAAATAAAACACATATTCCATTCCAATTCAATTCTATCACTAATATGCATTAAAATCTTAACATCTTTAACATTTCTTTTCAATTGAATATCATACTTCCTTGCGAACACTTATAAACTTTCCATGGTTAATTCTTTTTTCCCCATATTTCTTACTTATATTTTTATAAATCATTACTAATAATTAAAAATGTTCCCTTTGAATTCTCTCAATCATTTTAATTCATTTATTTATTAACAAACATCCCACTACATTACAATAAATATTTTATCCATCCTCATATTTTCTGAAATTATTTCTATTTATAATATAACAATGCTATCTTAGGTATCTTTGCAGAATCCCCCTTACAATTAAATTTTCACCCATTATCTCTAAACAAACTTTTGGTTACAATCCTTATATCTTTTCCCTGTTTCTCTATTTCTTGTTTCTGTCTTTTACAACTTCTTTTCCTTACCTTCTTCCCCCTCTTCTTCTCCCTCTCCCTTTTGTCCCCTAGTCTCTCTGCTTCTAACTCTCTCATCTGTAATCCCCTTTTCTGTTGCTTTCTAACATTATACTTATCTTTCAAATTGTCCTTCTTCTTTTTGGTTGTTTTTTTTAGTCTTAAACCCTTCACTCTCTTTCCCCCCTTTTCTTTTTTCCCCCCACTTAAAATTATTTGATAATTAAAGATGGCTTCTTCTTTGTCCCAATCTTCTTGTTCTGCAAGTGTTTCTTGTTCCATATCTCCATTTCTAAGGATTGAAACACGAAGCCAAAAGAACCTCTCCCTTCTTGTGCATTTTCTTTCCATTTTTTAAGTTCCGTTTTCAGTTCTTCTAAGAGTGATACCATTTTAAAACTTTTAAACAACCACCCAGTTAATTTTAGTCATCCAGATGCAAAAACCAAAAATCACCAAGTAATCCAAATAACCCAAGGCTGTTTCTATTTGCTTCTTTTTTCCACTTTCTCTTCCTGGGGTTCTATTATTTTGTTACCAAGTTTCCATTAAAATGTATCTTTGAGGAATCTTGTTAAAATTTCACTGTGAGTTCCTTTAATTACAGTTCCATTCCTTAATTCCAGGCAGTCTCCTCCCATTTTTCCAGATCCTGCCCTTCTATTCTTTTTTTTCTCCTTTCCAGCTTTTAAAAACTTTTAAATGTCCAGAAATCTTTATTATCCCTTTGACTTTTATTTTCAGTGTAGATGCCTATTAATGTCAAAGTGGATTTTTTTTTCAATTTCTTGCTTAAGTCTCTTAGCTGTCAATATAAGTAAGGGAAGAAAAAAAAAACCTAATCCTTTCCCTTCTCTCTCTCCTTCGCAGCTTCAAAATCTTCTTTGGAAACAGTGTTGTTAAGTTTTAATTCCAGGGTACCTTATTTGTTGCTTTTGCTGTTTGACCTGGTCAGCCAAAACTTTCTCTTCTTATCTTCCTCCTGCACATTCTTTTCCGGTCAAGTTCTTCTTTGTAGTGGCCATTTCTGACCACCACTGCAGCCACCTTCGGGAAAGGGAGTAATGGCCAGCTGGGGAGGAGAGATGCAGCTCTCCTCAACCCTGCAGGCAGTCTCCCCCCTTCTTCACCACTTCTATGGGGTGGCTTAGCCCCGAAACCAGCTGGCTCAGGGTGCTCCAGAGGCAAGCACGGATCAAAGCCTCGGAGAGACGAGGTTCGGTCTGTTGCCGAAGAAGCTCAAACCTGAAGTCTGCAGTGCTTCCTTTTAACTTAGAAAAAAAAATTATCTGAAGTTTATTAGCTGGGCAATTTGAATGTTTTAGTCTGAATAGCTTTGTAAGAGGAGTTAAACTAGAAAATCAGAACTAGTCTCCTCTAGGGAGCATATGGAATATTTCAAGCTTCATGCTAATGCAGAATGTATTTTTGTTTAGCTTTGCCATTGCATGCTATAAAACACTAACTGCTGTGACTGTAAATAAATAATTTCAGATAATTTTGCTTTATTCATTAAACTAAAGTTAAATTGTGACTTAGTGTAATTTATATGTTCTAGGTATGAATTAAGGAATTTTGATAATTTTCACAAGTCACCGCGAGATACATTATAATAATAAACAGACCTGAAGACTTGCTTTTTACTCAGGCTGATAGTGAGGATGAGTGAAGCCTCCTGCGCATATTTCTTTTATTCCTATCCAGTTGTTCTTACCCTCATAAACTTTTATTGTTTTATTTTTCTTTCTTATTGTATTTTTTCTTGTTTCAAAATTTTTATTGCTCACTGAGTTTGGGTGGCATACAGATCCTACAGGTAGTCCTCCTTTAATGACCAGTTCAAAGTTACAACAGCACTGAACAAATGGTATTTACATCCCATCATTGGAGTGATGGCAGTGGGAGCATTCCTGCAGTCATATGATCAAAGTTTGCACACTTAGCAACTTGCCACATTTATGACTATAGGATGTGGTTCAACCATCCCCATTCACCTCTGCCCTTTTAGTCGCCTGCACTCTGCCACTCCCAGCTGACCTTCATCATCTTCTTCCTCCTCCAGTTATGAGACAGCTGCTGGCCATGCAAGGCCTTCTTCTCAAGGTTGCAGTCTTCTTGAGGACTGGCAAGCTTTGTGTAGCCATAAGCTATATCACAGAGGGCCAGGCTGCACGTGCCTCAGCAGCAGTAGGAGCAACAAGATAGCTAAAGTCATGGGGTGGTGGAGTGGAAGAGATTGTGGAGTGCACTGTGGCTAAAATAGCTCGGGCTTCATTCCGCAGTACTGAGCCTGAGTAGCTAGTCTTTGTGAAGTGCTGGGAAACTGGAGGAAAAAGATGGCAAGAGTCAGTTGAGGATGGAAGAGTGTAGAGCGGCTTCCATGTCCTCCCATCCCCGACAGCAGTAACCCTCAGCTCAACTGCACTCAAACTGGGCTAGAGCAGCTACTTATCCACCTGACACCCTGCTTGTGAGCTCCTTGGAACTTGTGACTTCCTACCAGTTTCCCCAGTGACTTAACTTATTGGAAACCAGCAGGAAGTTCTGAGGAGATCCTTGCTTCATGACCCACAATTCTTGCTTAACAACAGCAACAGAGACTGTTGGGATTGTTGTCACGAAGTGATAACACTCACTTGAAATCACATTTTATGACTGTATCACTTAGGGATGGAAAATATGAAAACCTATTGTTAACTGAGGACTATCTGTAATAATAAAAAACAAAATGAAATTCATTAGAGTCTCTTTTTTATTTTAGATAACAAATTAACATGTAGGGGAAAAGGGCATAATTTTATGTAGGATTAGAGGTGAAGGAAGGGGATGGGAAAGGGAAGATATGTAAGGTGTGAGGAACCAGAACAGTAAACGAACTAAATATGCTCCTTGGCAAAGCAGCTGCCAAAAGTCACATGGCAAATATTCAGAGCCATTTTGGGACAATAATATTTTGTACAATCACAATAGTACCCCAAAAGTTAAAACTCTGGCCTTGCCTGGTTTTTTTTTTTATTTGCCAATAATCAAGCACTTTCATTCTCCTGAAATTGATGAACATTTTGCCACTTTGAAATTATGCCTAGATTTGACTCTAAACAATAGTAAGCAGCAAAGGAAAAGTATTACTGCTATATTATAAATTCCTATGCATTTACTAGTAGAAAATTACTTGGGTTAAGTTATAATATAAGAAATATACTGAAATGAAAAGATATGGGATAAAAATTCCTGCTAGCCAAAAAAAGATACAATATAGAGGAAGAGCTGTACGTTTTGCATGAAAGCTAGTACAAAATGGATATTTGGGCAATTTTTTAAATAGTCACTTATTTTTTATTAAGCTGCATTTACTAGTCAGGAAGGAATAGTAGCAGCAACTGTAAGAAAGTAGTTTGCAGCAGAAAGAAAAAGATATAATAAAATAAAAGCAAAAATAAGTTCAGATTCGAACAACATTAACAGTATAAGAATTGTGTAGTCTTATATGCCTTTATCCTTATTTAAACAAAGGATTAATTCAACTGCAATTCCAAATAAGAGTAATATTTCTAATTATTTGTCATATAGTGATAGTAACATGAATTAATTTTGCTGCAGATTCTGTTAGGGGCATTCTACTCTCAGTTAGCAGTGTCGCAAATTCTATATTAAAGAATATCTGGCTAGCATTTATCTTTTCCCACTCGTAAACTCAAAATAATATAACCTCCTGAGATTTGCAGACAAACAATGGCAGTCACCTTTTTTCATTTTTAAAGCGTGTTGAAGAATGGATGCATGGGTAATTAGCATTTATTCATAGAAGGCTATTGGATTTCTCTAAATTAAGAAAAAATATGTATAATATAAAAGGTGTGTCTAAGAAGAAACATTGTGAACAGAGCAATTACAAAAAGTTCTGTGTTAAAAAACATATGCTGGCCTTGTATTCTTTCCATTTTAATAGAACAGCGAAGTGGATCTATTTAGCACAAATTGTATCACAAGCTAGTAATTATTTTCAAGGCTCTCAGACAAATATTTCATACGTCTATTACTCGGTATCTTCCTTAAAACTCTGATATTGATATTAGGACACTGCATGTACTGGATGTATCATTTTCCACATATAACACATTGCTGGACTCACACCACTTTTCAAAAAACAAAAACAAAAGCAGGGATTGATTTTTCTGAAGTGTGATTTCATGCTGTCCCACCAATATCTGCAGTTCTGCATGTGTGCATACACACATATGCACAGACATACAGACAATATGTATGTCTGCATATGTGTATATATATGCTATATCTAGTATGGAAAGGGAATTTTACACAGTGTCATCCAACATTAGAAATTCAATATGCATTCTGCAATTTTTGAGCATCAGGGAAAATATCACTATACACACACATACACACACACACACACACACACACACACTGTCAGCATTCCAGGGAACCTCCAATCCAATCAGTAACTCTGAGACAGGCATCATCTCAAAAATACCTTTATTAGAATAGCACCTGGCATATCCCCACAATGTCCCAAACTACAAACCATCCCTTTTTCCCTCTTCATCACATCACAATCCCAAAGGAAGTTCCTTTTTGTTCCTATGCCACACTCTATAACCTTGAACTAACAAAAAATTTCTATTTTGTCTACTAAGAGCCCCTCAACTAAAATCACCCCGCTCCAACTTTCTCAAGCTATGTGGCAGCATTGAATAAGGTTTCCAAAGCTGACACATACATACATACATACATACATACATACATACATACATACATACATGCATGCATACATATCCCTCCTTCCCTCCCTCTCTCCCTCCCTCTCTACATCCAATAACTGTTGGAGAATGAGCTTTACATTTTGCTTAACAGCATTACCATTTCATTTCCTTTGTTACCAGCTGAACTGGTTTCTCTCTTTCAGACAAGAATCTAAAAATTATACACAGCAGGCAAAAGACATTTTTGTCTTTCACTTGAATCTCTTCTCTGCAACGCTATAGTTAGAATGACTTGTTCACTTCATATGCACCAGAAGTATATCTCTTACTTAAACCACTTTTGATACTCCCTAATAGTTTTGGTTTGCTTATAAAAGGTAATAAGATTTTTCTTATCCAACTAAATGGGTTATATTTATTTGTTTGTTTATGGATGGAATTTTGGAATGAAGGCATACAAAGGAGGGAAGAATGCATACTGTACATTTCTAGGTTCTTAAGTTCATAGTAAGTATAACGTGATAAACTAATTAAAATGTTTTTCCCTTTGATGTGACAATATTGTATTGATTCAGGGTGTAGGTAAAACAAACATGCTGTTTGTATATTTAAGAATGTTCTTAAATATAATGGAAGGATTGGACAACAGCAGAACCTGCCATGATTGTTAGATCCTTATCTGAATTATCAGCATCCAGTGTCCAATAGAACCAATAGAATCAGTTGTTATTCTCAAATTGTTCTATAATCATTGTAGCAAATGGACACCCTTGTGTTCATTAAATGAGGCTGGTAAGTTCTTCTTCCCACTCAGGCAAATACCTCTAAGGCAGGAACAGAATAGATTCCGTCCCCAAACATCTCTGATTAATATGAAGAACAGGGAAACAATCTTAAGCCCATGTCACACTGCACCAACGGATGCAAAGAGGATGTAAAACGGACAAAAAAGCTTGCCATCCGTTGGTTAACGCGATGTACTCACTGCCTCCGTTTTGCTTCCTCTCTATCCATCCAGCATCTGTTTATTAACGTTTCATCCGCTCAGAAAGTTTTGAGCTGCACAAAACTTTTGCGCGGAAAATGTATCCAATTCGTCCGTTCTGCATCCGCTACGCATCCATTCTGCATCTGTTACGCATCCGCTATATCCGCTAGGCATCCGTTCCGCATCTGCGCAACTCGCATCCGCTCGGACGCAGGGAGGAAGCGGAACGGATGCAGAATGGATGCAGCACGGAAACAAAGCGTTTAAAACGGGAAAAACGTCCGCAGAGGGGACCTATCTTGGATATTAAGGATGTCTACAGGTTGCCTAGAGGATGCCTAGAGGATGCAAAGGGACACCTATACTGCCTATAAAAAGGGGGAGCAACACATCTGGATCTCACTTTCAGAACAGTAGCCCTGCGGTGCGGACCTCTGCAGCCTTCATCTGCCTCTTGCTCTTCCACAGCATCCAGTCATGTCCACCGTGGATCGTAACACAGTCCTTTTGGCAGCCACCTTCCTTCTGCAACAGTGCGAAGCCATCTACAGGCTCTGTGAACTCTACTACAGGAAGAAAAAGAGGCGGCCAAGAAGCCTCTGGGTATGAAGATGGTTCGCCAGAAGAGCAGAGGACTGTACAACAAGCTGATGGTGGAGCTCAGGAGCGAAGACACTTGGGCATTCCAGAACTTCATGAGGATGCCTCCAGCCATGTTTGACGAAGTTGTGCAGCGGCTGACACCCAGGTTGACCAAGGCAAACACCAACTTCCGGCCCAGCCTGGACCCTGGGCTCAAGGTGGCACTCAGTCTGCGCCACCTGGCCTCAGGGACCACCTACAGGAGCATGCAGTACGGATGGAGGGTGCCACCCAACACCATCAGCATTGTGGTCAGAGAAGTGGTGCAGGCCATCATCGAAGAATACAAGGAGGAGCTCCTCCAGTGCCCCTCCACTGAAGAAGGATGGAAGAAAGTTGCAGAGCAGTGGTATCAGAAGTGGAACTTCCCCCACACCGTTGGAGCCATAGATGGCAAGCACGTGGCCTGCAAAGCTCCAGCCAAGTCGGGGTCCACTTATTTCAATTACAAGGGCTTCTTCAGCATCATCCTCTCCGCCATGGTCAATGCTGACTACAAGTTCATGTACATCGATGCTTCAGGCAACGGCTCATCTTCAGATGCCCAGGTATACAACGCCACTCACCTCAAGGAGGAGCTGGAACGCAACCTCATCGTGGGCTTCCCAGATCCAGAACCCCTGCCCAACGACACACAAGATGTGACCTACTTCATCGTGGGGGATGACGCCTTCTCCCTCACAACCTACCTCATGAAGCCCTACACTTCCAGACTCCTCACCCATGAAGAGAGGATCTTCAACTACAGGCTGTCCAGGGTAAGGTGGGTGGTGGAGAACGCCTTTGGCATCCTGGCCAACAGGTTCCAGGTACTTCTCACCACCATGCAGCATCGCCCAGAGACCATGGGGAGGATCGTGGAAGCTTGCTGCATCCTGCACAATCTCATGCACACCCGCTACCCAGTCTTGCAGAACAGGCTCGTGGACCTCCAACAAGGCAATGGGGACATGGACCCTGGGGGAATGGAGGCAAGGGTGAAACCTGATAGACACTTAGGATGTGCAAGGCCCCAACAGAGCCTCACGTGAAGGGAAGAAGCAGCGCAACCTCCTGAAACACTGGTGCAACTCCCCAGCTGGAGCAGTGGTGTGGCAAGACAGGATGATAGATGATTAATGGATGCTTCCTTCAGCCTGTCTCATCACACGGATGAGATTGGGCCATGTATGTTGGGTGGGCCTACAATGAACAGGGCATTTAATAAAGAGTTGTGTTTATGTTGACATGTGTGGATGATTGATTACATTATTATTGATAATAAAGGGCCATACGTGTGGCACCTGGGATGGTGGACCATACAGTCCCACTGCTTGCACTGGAGGTTTATCTATCCCACAGCTATTACCCATCCCAAAGGTATCCCTGCCCAACCCACTGCTATCTTAACCCATCCCACAAGCGTGCAAAGGCTTAAACCATTTCTAAAAGTTTCCACCAAGACTTCATTAAAAAAAAGAAACGAAGCAAGTGTATGAATCAAAAATAGACTTTATTAACAAGAAGCTATAAAACAAAAATGAGTCTCTGGCACTCCTCTTGGTCGCTCAGTCTCAGGGGTGAAGGGTCCAGGTGCTGTGGAGGTGGCTGGTGCTGGAGTGCTTGTCATCAGCTCCTCCAAAAGCAGAAGCAGCAGAAGCCCCAGCCCCTGAAGAGCTAGCCCGTGCTGCAGAAGCCCCAGCAGAACAGAGTGAGGACCAGGGGGCGGGATGGTAGCCCTGTCCTTTTTGCAAGGGCTGGCAGCAGATGGCTGAGGCTTGCTGTGCTTCAGCATGGTTGTGGGGTTGCTGGCTGGCAGGAAGGCTGGCAGGGAGGCAGGCACCAAGGCTGGCAGGGAGGCTGGCAGGGAGGCAGGCACCAAGGCTGGAAGGAAGGCTGGCAGGCATGCAGGCACCAAGGTTGGCAGGCAGGCATGAACCAAGGCTGTCAGGCAGGCAGGCACCAAGGCTGGCAGGCAGACTGGCTGGCAGCAAGGCTGGCAGGCAGGCAGACAGCAAGGCTGGCAGAGAGGCTGGCAGCAAGGCTTGCAGGCAGACATGCAGGCAGGACAGGCAAGGCAGTCGATGTGTCTGGAAGCAGGTCTTTCCTCTGAATGACGACCTGCTTCCGAGCTGCTTCTGTTATATCCACGGTGCTGATGCAATGCATCCTCCCCGCATGCGCAATTAACGCTCGGCATCCGCTAGGCTTCCGCTGTGCATCCGCTTCATCCGTTCGGCGTCCACTCTGCATCCGCTGTATCAGTTATGTGTCCGCTTTGCTGCGGCCCCCCGGAAGCCTAGCAGATGTGCCATCCGCTTCCATCCGCTGGGCTTCCGTTCCGCATCCACTTTCCATCCGCCCTGCGTCCTCCCCGCATCCATGTTATCCGCTCCGGTTATGCAAATTTTTGCCCCTTCTGAGAGCGGATAATAACGGATGGAACATTTTTCTCATCCATTGTGTCCGTTTTGCATCCGTTGGGCAGTGTGACAGGGCCTTAACAATCTTTTCCTTGAGGAAAGCAAACATTAAAAGCCACCTTAGAATCCTAGGCTTCAAGGAAGCTTCCATTTAAAAAGGTTCATTTTGAAATGAGAGAGGGATCGAGAAGCATGTGAGAGATCAGAGTGAGGCAAAATGGTTCCCTGAAAGAAGATAGAATAATTTCAGAATGAGGGACCAGAAGAACTCCAAGGACAACTGACCTTAGAGGAAGTACTAGAGCCTGGACAAGCAAAGAACATTTCTCCAGTCCTATAGAAAGGCAGGCCACCAGGTTCTGTGATGAAGAGTTAACCTGATTTTTCTGAAGAAATGAGCTGATGGAGGGAGCTCCAAACTAGAATCCTTGAAGCCCCATTAAGTCACAGCGAGTAAAATAAACTGCTCCTAGAATTCCACCTTGAAGTTTCCAATCTCTTACAGTTAGGGACTATCCCAAAGAATGAGCTGGTAAAGAAAGCCAGGAAAATTTTATGTCTCTAAGATAGAGTTGAAAGTTTTTAGGCAAGGATCTGTGATCAGGTTATGTTTTTTTAAGTGTATTTATTTGAGTTAACTACATCTCTATTACAACTTAAAGCAGCAGATTATTTTAGAGGTAGCAAGGCAAATAAGCATTCTGTATTTCAACCAAAGAGAATAGCCTGGAGATTCAATGAAATTGCTGAAAATACTTGCAAATGTCCACATTCGCTGGATACCCAAATCCTTTGAGCTATTATTGGCTTGATAAAAAGACAGTAGCGATGCCCTGTTAACTCTCTGTTGTGGCCACTCATAAAAATCCTTCCTTTTGCAGGGGTATCAAATTGGTGGCCCATGGGCTGGATGTGTCACATGCAGGCCATGCCCATCCCAGCTCCACAAAGGGGAAAAAACTTCATGAAACGTCATGTGACAGCAACATGATGCCACGACTTTGACAGCCGTGCTAGATAAACTAGGAATATCTATGGCATTGTAATCTCAACATGGTTGAAGAAGGATAATATAATATATTTAATAAGGCTGGGAGAGAGAATATAGCATTATTTAAAGACTTTTAAGTAATTCTGTAACAGCATATCTCTAGGATTTGGCAATTGGGGATTCTAGAATTTGTGCTATGAAAACTTTCTAAGAAACTGTCATTTATGTAGTAATTAGCAAAATCTCAGTTGATTTTGAAAAGTTAAGCAACACTGGCCCTGGATAGTACTTTTCATGGTAAACTGCCAAGAAATACAGGGGCTATAGACTAGAAATTGCACAAACATCCAATAGAAAGCAATGACTAATCACTTCCATGTTGTTTCCAAGAAAATTGAATCATCATTCCATAGTTGAACTGAAAGTAGGGTGTACATTTGTTTTTTTCTCACCTGTTTAGCTTCTATATGAGTTGTAGGTTATTTGACCTTGATGGAAAGAAACATTTTATGCATAATTAAGATTCATTAAGATTAATTATGCCTAAACATTCATAGAAATTCAGATAGTTAAAAATAAGGTTAAGGTAATGTAAGCAAATGTTGATATCATTTTACTGGTAGCATGATGCAGAAAATAAAAGGGAAATCTAGTGTTTGCCATGCTCTTATTTTCCAAGATGAAATAATTTATTATACATAGATTTTGACTGTGTATTCAACTGAATGCCTGCCCTTGATAGGGAGAAACTTCTCGTAACAGCATGTTTTTAACCAGCCTGGCAAGATTTGGGTTAGAGTTGAGGCATATAGTGGATTTATGTTGACATCTGCTGGCTGTTAAAGAGAATGTTTGAAAAATAACCAGTCAATTTCCTTCTTTCAGTTAGTTATGCAATAGCTTGTAAATTGTTTTATTTATTAATTAATCCTTGAGCAAAGGAAATGTCTTAATTAGCTGCCATTTCAATTCAAAGTTTAGCAAATGTATTAAGGCACAAGTTTGTCCCTTGATGTGCTGTATTTAACAAAATAACTTCATGTAAATTAGAAAAATATGATAGTAGTGCCGATTTTGTCAGAAATTGAAAGAAAACATGGCATGGAAGAATCTCTGAAAATAAAAATGAGCAATGATTTGGACCTCTCTAAGGTCTCTTTGTTCTTCTAATATACATGATATAACGATCGATCAAATAGTTTATTTAGTGTTATTTTAAACCTAAAGCTATTGTTTAAAATAAAATATCTCATTAATAGACTTTGTAGACTTTTCTGAATATATTTCAATATAATATATTCACTTTCTCAACAAAAAAATTAAACATAATCCTTGACTTACTATCACAACTGAGTTGATAAATTTCCTTGCTAAGTAAAATGGCTGATAAACAAGTTTGACCTATTTTGCTACCTTTCTTGTCACAGTTGTTAAGTGAATCATACAGTTGTTAAGTTAGTAACAGGGTTGTTAAGTGACTCTGGCTTCCCCAATGACTTTGCATGTTAGAGAATTGTAAAAGGTAACCACATGACCCTGGCACGCTGCAACTGTCATAAATACATGCCAGTTTCCATGCCTTTGAATTTTGATTACCTGACCATGGCCATACTGCAATGGTCGTAAGTGTGAAAAGTGGTCATAAGTTATTGTTTTCAGTGCTGTTGTAAGTTTGAACAGTCAATAAACGAAAGGTTGTAAGTTGAGGATTGGCTATAGTTCGAGGCAAGATCATTCAAATAATGAAAAAAATAATATAAATTTTGACGGGATTTGCTTCCTAAGTAGCAGTTAAATAATTAAATAATCTTTAGGAAACATGCAAATAAATTTATTTGAAACTAATTTGGATGTTCAAAAATGTTCAAAAATACAGGGAGTCCTCAACTTACAACAGTTTGTTTAGTGATCGCTCAAAGTTACAACTGCACTGAAAACAGACTTATTACTATTTTTCACATTACAACCATTGCAGCATCCCTATGGTCACGTGACTTACATTTGGATGTTTGACAACGGGTTCATATTGATGACAGCTGCAGTGTCCCAAGGTCATGTGATCCTCTTTTGTGACTTTATGACAAGCAAAGTCATTTGGAAAGCCTGATTCACTTAACAACCATATTACAAACTTAACAACTGCAGTGGTTCAACTAACAAATGTAGCAAAAAAAGTTGTAAAATGGGGCAAAACTCACTTAACAAATTTCTCACTTAGCAACCTAATTATAGGACTCAATTTTGGTCGTATATCAAGGATTACCTGTATAATTTTTGCTCAGACTATCTATGTTGGGTTGTAATATTATGTGAAATCAATAAGCCAGCAGTGACTAACTTAAGCCTCAGTGACTAAACTCAATGTATTTTACCTTGGGACAAAGTTCTTCAAAGAAAGAGACTGATGATTCAAGATACTGAATAAGACCTTTTATTTAGAAATTACACTTCAAGCCTTCTGGAAGCATCTTGGAAGGCCAAGTACTGAATGGACAAACTGGAATTTTCCATTAAATTCCTGAGCTCATGCCCCTATTGCTTGGTCTATCAGTCTTAAAAATTGTAATTTGAGAGGTAATTATATTGCTCTGCTTACATAGTTCAAGCACGGAAAGAAGAATATTATTTATTATCTCTAGATTGACTTTGGTAGCATTCATTTATGATATTTGAAAGGTAAAATCATATAAAGTTATCATTAAGCTTTAACTGAACATTTTTGGTTAAATTAAATTTTGTTTGAAGATTTTTTTGTAAAGAAACTATAGATTATTTGAATAAAAATTAAAATCCTTTATATATGTTTTAAGTTTTATTTATTTTTATTTATCAAATCTATTTGCTGCTTCTCTCGCAGTTCAGGCAACTCTGAAGTTATCTGTTCAGATATTTAGAAGAATACATTTATATTTCCATTTCACTTATGAATGATCCAAAGGCATTTTTTTTTTGCATATTATAAGAGCCAAATTCCAAATTAGATAGGCCTTTTGTCTTCCGAAGCAAACTGTATTTATTGCTAAACCTTTACACTGGCTATGAATTAAAAAATAAATAAACTGAATAGTAGCTCTCATGAATATGGATTATTTATATTTGTGTGGGAGATAAAATAACACATATACAGAATAATATAGTTATTCAAATTTGCCTACTGTATGTTGGGTTAATTATATGTTTTAGCTCCTTCCTAAATGTATCCAAAATAGATTGAATTAAACACTTGGGAGTTTATTTTTAACTAAACAGCCTGCAAATGTGACGAGCTCTGTGAAGCTCTGTGGAGCTTCTCTGATCAGCAAACAACTAACATCAATACATTTCACCAATTACTCATCCTGGCATGTTTAATTTTACTTAACAATATTCTCTAAGATCAGTTTTCAGCGCTGATTTTCTGGCAGGGACATACTATTTTACTATTCGAAATGATGTAAACCACCCTGCTCTTGGTGGTATTTAAAGTGTATTAATTGTTAGGGTGTAATCTTTCTGAAGTCCAGTCAAGAGCAAGACTGCATTAAATTCTTCCGTTTGGGAAAGAACATTAGTTTGCTCCCCTCAGAGTACAGTACTAGCTCAGCCTCCAGTGACTGTCAGCTTTATTGCTTGTGTGACTTTCTCCTGAGGCTGCTTGCTCTTGGAGACAAGAGATTCTTATCACAGCCCAGGCTTCACTATGGTCTCGCTTTTAAAATTTTAACCACCAATTACTTGGTGTGTGGTGCTAGCATTGTGGAAATCACAGGAGGAGCATTTACCTGGTCTTCGAACAGCTCTCCCAACCGCACACTTTCTTTGTGCTGATCCTTTTCACCGGAGCCAGCCACCTCAGATGGTTCAGGTACTAGGCATTGCTGCAATATTTTCTTCTTATCAGGTATTGCGATTGCAGTTTAATAAGGTGGGGGAGCATTTAAAAATCACAATGCAGTTTCTGTTTATTTTTCTGAACAGAGACTTGGCCATGCAAATGCAGCAGGAAATATATTGCATTCTAACAAAAGCAGGAATAAATACTTACCAATTCTATGGCATATGAGCTGGACATTCATATTATTTAAGAAGTATTCTGTATGTGGATCCTCTGTATGGAGTTTATAATGTGACTTAGATCATTCACTGTGTTTGTGATTTTATGTCTGGATGATTAGAAATATTGTTCTAAAACAAATAGCTAATTTTTCAATAAATGTATTATCTTGCCTTTGCTCTCTCAGATTAGGAATGGTCAGGCTTTGCAGTAAGTTGTTTATGGAATGCTTTTTTATTTTTCATAATTAAAAACTTGTCACTTAACCACATGCTGCTGCTACCTTTGGATACAATTCTTTTATTTAAGATTCACCAGCTTATATGGTTATAGGGTTCAGCAGAAGCAGCATTATGCACATGACTTTGTCAGCCTGACCAGTTTTGATTGATAGAGTTCTTTTGCCAGTGAAGATAGGTTAGTGGAATAATTTAAACTAGGTCCCTCAAGTGCTTTTTCAAGAGGCAATTGGACCTTCTGTTTTTCTTTGAAGATGTTTCGCTTCTCAGCTCTATAGCTTCTTGGATGGGAAGCGAAACATCTTCAAAGTAAAACCAGAAAATTAAGTTGCCTCTTGAAAAAACGACTTCCGGACAACCATGACCTGGATGACTGAGAATCTCTATAGAGACATAAACTAGGCATCATCATAAGTATGGCATGGGCAACACTGAGGAATAGCATAGCTATTCTGTATAATTTCAGCATATCCTATTGATGGCATGGCTTTATATCAGCTCAGACTGACAGAAAGCATGAATTTAATGAAATGCTGGGAATCTGAGAGCCATATAGACATATCGACTGCCTTAAGCCAAATGTAGATCTAGGTACATGAGGCTATACAATACTGTCTTAGGGAGCTATAACTGAACTCGAGGCAAATTTTAATAGGGATTTACTATTGATCTCTAATTGCAGAAATATCTATCTATCTATCTATCTATCTATCTATCTATCTATCTATATGGTTTTTTTTTATTTTTTAAGTTTTCGTGGATACTTACATGAATGCAGTTCAGCTTCCTTCGGGTATTATCCCACGTCATTGTAGTGCTTTTAAAGTTGTAGCAACGTTTCAGCAGAATCTCATCTGCCATCATCAGGCTTCTGTATGGAGTTTGTATGTGGGTCAGGCTATCACAGCCGTTAGTTTTAAATTTGAGGCTAGCCTACTGCTCTGCCAGGATGGTTATTTTCTACATCCTGATTGGCTGGCAGTCTTGGTCTGTGTTTATTGGACTTGGAGTTTGTTTGATTGGTGTTTCTGGTTTCTTCTGTCTGTTTTGTGGCTTTGATTGGCTGGCAACACTGTGTTTCTGTATTGGAGGCTTTCAGTGCAGCTTGACTTCGTGAAAGGACAGCTATTATCTATTTGGAAGCTAGGTTTCATCTGGGTGCCTGGTTGGGGTGTGTTTGAGCTGGAGATATCAGAGGGAGTCTGTTTGTGTCCAGGTGTTTGTCTTGCTTGTGGTGTGGAGATCTTTCTATTTGAGAGTGCAGGCTTCCAAATGATTGACAGTCTGGTGGAATCATCTCTTCTATTCATGCTTTCAGGTCTTTTTTCAATCTCTATGGCTTCTCTGATGATTCTGTGGCTAGGGTTTTCTATAGTGACTAGGGTTTTAGTGCCATTGAAGTTGATGCTATGACCTGTGGCTTTCATGTGTTGGACCAGTGAGGAGGTGTGTTCCAGCTTTTTTACTGCATTTTTGTGTTCATCCAGGCGGGTCCTTATTCTTCTGTTGGTCTGTCCAATGTATGTGACCGGGCATGATGCACAGGGAACTTCATATATGCCTTGATTTTCCAGGTCAATTTTCTCTTTGGGGTTTTTAAGGATGGCTGCTATTTTTTTGTCTGTTTTGAAGGCAGTCTTGATGTGATGCCTGTGTAGTATCTTACTGATTTTGTCTGTAGTACCTCTTATGTAGGGCAGGACAGCTGTTCCATAGGTCTGTTGATCTTCTAGGTCTCTGTTATGTCTTGGTGTGTTTTTGTGGATCAAGCTGGTGATTTTGTTTTTGTGGAAGCAGTTGGCTGTCAATACTTTAGTCAGGGTGCATAGTTCAGTCTTTATATGTGTCTTGTCTGCCAGGCATTTGGTTCTGGTGATTAGTGTTTTGGCCACGGAATTTATCTGTGCTGGGTGGTGGTGGGATTGGGGGTTGAGGTAGCGGTTGGTGTGTGTTTTCTTCTGGTATACGGTGTGTCCTAGTGTGCCATCTGTTTTTTTGTAGATTAGTACATCTAAGAATGGTAGTTGTTTATTTCCGTTTCCATGGTGAACTTGATTTTGGGGTGTGTGCTGTTTAGGTGTGTTAGGAAATTGTTTAGGTTTTCTTTTCCATGGGGCCAAATCACAAATGTGTCATCGATGTATCTTAGCCACAAGTTTGGGTTTGTGGGTGGCAATTAGCCAGGGCTCTGGATTCGAATTCTTCCATGAACAGGTTTGCAATGACGGGTGACAGTGGTGATCCCATAGGGGCTCCTTCAATTTGCTTGTATCTTTGTCCTTTGTATATGAAATATGTGTTCGTTAGGCAGTGTTCTGTTAGTTCCATGAGGTCTTTGGCTGGGTGGTATTTATTTTTGATGATTTCGAGTGTTTCTTTTATCGGGACTTGAGTGAATAGTGAAACCACGTCGAAACATCAATGACACATTTATGATTTGGCCCCATGGAAAAGAAAACCTAAATGATTTCTACAGACAAAATCAGTAAGATACTACACAGGCATCACATCAAGACTGCCTTCAAAACAGACAAAAAAATAGCAGCCATCCTTAGAAACCCCAAAGATAAAATTGACCTGGAAAATCAAGGCATATACGAAGTTTCCTGTGCATCATGCCCGGCCACATACATTGGACAGACCAATAGAAGAATAAGGACCCGCCTGGATGAACACAAAAATGCAGTAAAAAAGCTGGAACACACCTCCTCACTAGTCCAACACATGAAAGCCACAGGTCATAACATCAACTTCAATGGCACCAAAACCCTAGCCACTATCGAAAACCCCAGCCACAGAATCATAAGAGAAGCCATAAAGATTGAAAAAAGACCTGAAAGCATGAATAGAAGAGATGATTCCACCAGACTGTCAATCATTTGGAAGCCTGCACTCTCAAATAGAAAGATCTCCACACCACAAGCAAGACAAACACCTGGGCACAAACAGACTCCCTCTGATATCTCCAGCTCAAACACACCCCAACCAGGCACCCAGATGAAACCTAGCTTCCAAATAGATAATAGCTGTCCTTTCACGCGAAGCCAAGCTGCACTGAAAGCCTCCAATACAGAAACAGTGTTGCCAGCCAATCAAAGCCACAAAACAGACAGAAGAAACCAGAAACACCAATCAAACAAACTCCAAGTCCAATAAACCCAGACCAAGACTGCCAGCCAATCAGGATGTAGAAAATAACCATCCTGGAAGAGCAGTAGGCTAGCCTCAAATTTAAAACTAACGGCTGTGATAGCCTGACCCACATACGAACTCCATACAGAAGCCTGATGATGGCAGATGAGATTCTGCTGAAACGTTGCTACAACTTTAAAAGCACTACAATGACGTGGGAAAATACCCGAAGGAAGCTGAACAGCACACATGTAAGTACCCGTGAAAACTTAAAAAAACATATGTATACATATTTATTTCAGTGTTTTTTACTGCCCATTTGCAAAAAAAATAGGTAGTTTGCAGAACAACTTAATGAAAACATTTTTTAAAAAAATCACAAGCAAGTTTGATCTAAATCCATATAAATCCAGAATTAGAAGATAATGGACAAAAAATGTAAAGCATGTCTAAAAAGGCAAGTTTTAACCACTTTCCTGGAGATGTGAGAGGGCCATTTGAATCTTGTGGTTTTTCTTTTGCTGGAGATCGAAAGCAGCTTCTGGGCCCCTACCCCATTTGCTTTCCAGCTAAAGAAAGCTGTAGAATCCCCTGCTATGCAGAAAGACAGGTTGGTCAAATTATTATGGAAAAGGTAGTCTAGTTCAAGTCTGGAAAGGCTTTGAGCACCACCATCTTGAATTGTACTCAGAAATCTCCTGGAAGCCAGCACAGTTTTTACAGTGTAGGGGATATACTACTGAACCAGCTCTCACCAGTCAGCATGTGGACTAGTACATTCTGCATCAGACACGGTTTCTGGGTAGTCTTCATGGGCAGCTCAGAGAAGTAGTACAATATAGAAGCAAAGAGAGTAGGGTTAACTATTACCTGCCATCCAAGAAAGGGCATAATTGGTTGTTGATATAGAAATGGCTACTTTATATTACTATGTAAAAGTAAAAAGTTGAGATTGGATGTTACTATCTTATTTTACTGCACCAAAGGGAAAATAGAAAATAGAGTAACAGAGTTGTAAGGGACCTTGGAGGTCTTCTAGTCCAACCCCCTGCTTAGGTAGGAAACCCTACACTACAAATGGTTATCCAATCTCTTCTTAAAAACTTCCAGTTCTGGAGCATTCACAACCTCTGGAGGCCAGTTGTTCCACAGATTAATTGTTCTAACTGTCAGGAAATTTCTCCTTAGTTCTAAGTTGCTTCTTTCCTTGATAGATTTCCACCATTTGCTTCTTGTGCTACCCTCAGGTGCTTTGGAGAATAGCTTGACCCCTCCTCCTCTTTGTGGCAACCCCTGAAATATTGGAACACTGCTATCATGTCACCCATAGTCCTTCGGGAGTCAGAAATCAGAAGTCAATGCCTTTTCTTTCTTTTTCCCTTCTTTCCTGTACTCTTCCCTTCCCCCTTCCCTCCCCTATTTTTCCTACTATTTGTTTTTTTTTATTTTTTGTACTTTATATTATAAACAATTAAAAAAAACAATCTCAAAGAAAGGGCATGATTGGCATATTATCTCTAACTCTACAAATTCACTTCTAGCTGTGTCCTCCTCTGGATGGACCATCCAAGTGGAACCATAACATTCTCCAGGTGCACATAAGCTTCTTTAGGGGGAGTCTAGCAAGATATTATGACACTGGATAATAACATTCAACTCCAAGCTCGCCCAAGTGACTTTATGAACAAAATGTCAAGGAAATCTCTAACAGCAAGCCAAAGGAAGAGTTGCTGACCTGGCCTGTGTCATCAGGGAACATGCCATTTTAAAATATACCTCTGGACAACATTTTACCAATAAAGTACTCTTAAGCCAAAAAATTTGCATAAGGAAATAAAATTTCCTTTTGAGTATCCTGTTGAAAAACAGTTGGAGTTAAATTCTTACCATGTTTCTCCAACAATACGGCCACCACCCATAAGAAGCCCCACCATGTTTTATTGGCATAAAATCAAATTAAGCCCCTCCCCCCAAATTAAGGCCCATATTAAACATGCAAAATAGGAGGGGAATGGCGGGGGGGCTTGCATTTAGGAAGTACTTGCATGTCCGGATATGGTGCTGCCTGCATTGGTGGGACACTTCATATCGGGAGACCTTCCGCCACCATTGCTTTCCATTTTCCCTTGCTGCCGCGGCATTAGAGGAATGCCACGGCGTTTGGTGCAGCCATGTGCAGCCAATCAGGGCTCCTCCCTGCAACCAGAGCCCTGAGGAGACACTTGGCTTCAGGCGCTCCCATCGCCGCCTTCCAAGGGAAGGCGCTCGCCCATGAGGATCTCTCCCTCTCTCTCTCTCTCCCCGCAAGGTCAATGTCTGTGCTGTGGCTGAGGAGGAGGAGGCTGCAGCCGGTTCCATCTGCTTGCTGAGAGGTGAGGAAGCCGTGGCGCCCCAGGCTAAGCTGACAGGCGGGCCCTCCTTCTCAGAGGCAGAGCTCTCACCAAGGCAGCGAGCGCCTCCCCGCCGGACCCTCCACTCATCCCGCCAGGGCTGTACCAGAGCCGTGTGGGCTGGGCAGAACCAGGAAAGCGAGCCGCAGGTGCATGTGCGCCTCCTCCTGTCCCTCATTCCCAAATCTCGCCCAGGCGAGCAGCGCTTCGCTTGCTCTGCAAAGCCGCGACTTCCTCACCTCTCACCAAGCAGAGGGAGCCTCCTCTAGCTGCAGCCTCCTCCTCCTCAGCCACAGCGCAGACGTTGTCCTTGCGGGGAGAGAGAAAGAGAGAGAGAGAGAGAGATCCTCTCGGGCGAGCGCCTTCCCTTGGAAGGTGCCGACGGGAGCGCCTGAAGCCAAGTGTCTCCTCAGGCCTCCGGTTGCAGGGAGGAACCCTGAATGTCTGCATGTGGCTGCGCCAAACGCCGCGGCATAAGAGGAACGCCACGGCAGCAAGGGAGAAGGCAAAGCAACGGTGGCGGAAGGTCTCCCGAACATCCAAGCTGTCACCGCCCACCCACCTGAGGGTGCAAGGGGGGGAATTAAGTCACCCCTGAAAAGATGGCCTAGCTGTTTTTTCAAGGGTCAAAAAAAAATAAGGCCTGGCTTTATAATGTGAGAAAAACGGTAACTGTGTAGCTGCAGTTAGGTGATACTAGTGACTAAATGAACTCAGCTCAACCCATGGGCTGCTTATTGTTAATAATACTACATTATTATTACTACTACTACTACTACTACTACTGGTACTACTACTACATTCAAATGAGGAACTCTGACACGTTCTTTTATTTTCTGATTCTGACAAGTTGGAGAAGAAAAAATAGTTTCTGAAATACATATAATGTAAACTAAGGGAAGTTCATCTAAAAAAAATTTAATTATACAAATTGACAGAGGAAACAAGTGGCATAAGTTAGTTTGTTATTTTTTTCTTAGATAATGTCTTAAGATATCAGCTACAACACATATGAAATCGTGAAAGTATGGACATAAATTCAGAGTAAATTGACACCACTGAAGATGGTCAAGTGCTGATGATATCTGCTATTTGTCTTTCTTTGATTGGTCCTTATTCTTTCTAGAATAGGAAGAGATGGCTAATCAAGTTCTCAGGATAGAGAATTTGAGGAATTCTGTGGTGCAGTGGTTAAAGTGCAGTACTGCAAGTTATTTCTGCAGCTAGCTGCCTACAATTTGGCAGTTCAAATCCCACCAGGCTCAAGGTTTACTCAGCCTTCCAACCTTCCGAAGTGGGTAAAATGAGGACCCAAACTGTTGGGGGTAGTAGGCTGTAAAGCACTATAAAGCGGAATATAAGTCTAAGTGCTATTGTAGGTAGCCTGTCTATGTCAAGATCTTTTTGACAGCGTTAACCATTGGGGGGGCAGTTGAGCATGATGATAGCATTTAGCAAAAGTGGAAAAGGAATTTTTAAGCTACATCTTTAAGGACAGTACAATTTTCTCTTACTTCTTTCATTTTTTTATTCATTGGTAGTTTTAATTTTGCCCTGGGAAAGAGCTTCAAGAAATTGTGATAAAGTTTTTGTTTTTCTTAGAGTGAGAGGAGATTAGGAAATTATAACAGTGACTTTATGAGCAAAGTGCCTAGCATCTATCAGAGGTGGTATTCAGCAGGTTCTGACCAGTTCTGGACAATCTGTAGCAGAAATTTTGAGTAGTTCGGAGAACCAGCAAATACCATCTCTGACTGGAAATTTTACAGTATCCTTCCCCTGCCAGGCCCACAGAACTGGTAGTAAAAAAATTGAACCCCACCCCTGATTGATATAATGATTTCTTATAACACTGGGAAAGAGAAGAAAGCTACTGAAAGTTCTACAAGTTCAGAATATTTGGAGATTTCTCAATTTAATTGTAAGCAGTTCATCAAAAGGCAGTTAACAAAAAAAGAAAAGGTGCATGCTCCACCCAGGCAAATTCAGAGACAAATAGAATCCTAAAAATGGTAGTATTCACAGTTGTAGCATTATACCACATTTTTCCTTTCAATAAAGTGTTTAAAGAAACCTTTGTAAGAATCTTGTTAATGGGATATAATCAGCTGTCAAATATTTAACAATGGGTCTCAAAAGAACAACAAAGAAAATTAAATTTACACGATATTCATGTTTTCTGTGTGAAATAGTGTACTTTCTCCACACCCAACCACCCCCCGCCCCTGATTTACTGACCTTAGGAAAAGCACCTTTGTGCCTGAAAACTAAAAACCCAGATTGTCTGCCTTCTAACTGGCAAATATTTATTTTAAGCATTGCAATCATGCTTTTTAACTGACAAGAATCCGAGAACAAGATCTTCATTGTGATCTCTGTTATTGATACAAATGAGTCGCTGCCAGAACCCTCTTGGGAAACTGCTAGAGTGTTTACAGATTTTTGGTGGAAACCTTGTCCTTATATTCTTCATGACTAGATGCTGTTCTGCTTCAAGCCACTCCAGTTTGTTTTCATCCATCACAGTGTTGATCTTGAGATGAACTTCATTCTGCTGTGTTGTTATTCTCTAGTTTTCCCTTAATTTTCTTTCTTTAATATCTCTGATTCTTGAAAACTCTTTAGATTAGTTTGTTAGGACACTTTGTCCTCTCATCACAGAGAGCTGACCTTTGGCAATTTGGCTCCAAGGCCCCTGTTTCACAAGCACCAGTATTATTTTTCTTATTAGATTATGGAAACAAATTTATATCTGTTGGAATATGTATGTATATAGTCTATTGTAGACATTTGTAAATACTGCCAGTCATTTCTAAACAATAATCCCAATCATTCTTATTTGTGAGCTACATTCTGGGAGCAAAAATTAAAGACAGTAGGCTCATTTTCTCCAACTCTCTTACCATGTCGCCAAAAAATGTTTGCTGGCTGCCTCGTGTCGGTCAAATTATCCATTGCTCATGGATTTTTTTTGTGCCATTATTAGCTTTAGCCATTGAGTGTAGTGAACATTCTAAGAGAAATACTACAGCCAATTCCAAGCAGAGAAAAAAGGAAAAGGAGAATAAATAATCTGTTGCCTCTTGAATACCAGCTCCAGAGTCTAGTTCCTCTGTACCATGGCCTTCTCAATCTTTGCTTTCTCTGGTTATTGATGGACAGGTTATTGATGTACTTTATGATATCCTTTATGTTGTCCACTCCTTCCTTATTCAGACGTAGGAATCTGCCTCGAAAGGGAAAAAATCAGGATATCACTTTCTGATTATCCTTTTATCTTTCAGAATTGTCAAAGTCTTCATCTTTGGTCATCTTCATCTTTGACACTTCATCAAGTGTCTTCATCTTTGGCCATCTCAAGGTCATCAAGATCTTAAGTGATCATTTCTCCCTGAAACATCCAAAAATTCACCGAATGTAATATATATTGGCCTTCTGTTTCCTCTTCTTCTTGAATACTACCATTTATAATGCCTTTGCCTAATTATATAAAAAATAGCAATTACTCTCTCATCCCCCAGATTTTTCTCTCCTTCAAGATGTTCCTTTGAGACAGACTTCATATTCATCTTCCTGGTTCGCATAACCTTTTGACCAAAGCTCGTTGTCTTCTCAGTTAATAAGGTGAATCCGCTGAGAACATTTGGTCACCCCTGTCAGAAGGCATCTCATTTCTCTTAATTTGACAGTAATGATTTCGATGCCTTTTCAGTTTATTTGATATCATCTTCAACTTTATCACTCAATGGGTGGCCCACGATGAAGAGCAAGCATCCTGCTCCCCTTCTGAAAGTTTTTATTTCTGGAGTGAATGTTATCTCTCTTGACTTCATCAGCCTCAAACTCCAAATGTTATCTTTGAACTTGATCTTTCCCCAATCAACTATTCATCAAGTACTTAGTTTATTTTCAAGGTTTATATTAATTAACTTTGGGTTCTGTTTTTTGCAAGATAAGCTCCACACCAGACTTCTCTGTTGCTTTCAAGCTATCACCAGAGTTATTACATTATTTCTATCTTTCTCCAAATTGAGGTCTAAGTGTTCCTAGAAAGAATGGGAAGCTCAGATCTACAATAAGTTGGACTTTCATCCTTTTATCTATTTTTTAAGATGTTCTTCTTTCAAAATGATTCGTGATAGTTGTTCTTTGGGTAAATAGATATGATCTGTATATACAGATTGCAAGCTACATACCTTCACATATCTATAGTCCTTTACTATTGCTGCTTCCTTCATTTGACAATAGCTGGCTCTATTTACCAGTTTAATATTTTGCTATATGGCCTCTCCATAGCCCTGACAGTTTAAGTAAAAAAAGTATTTATTACTGGATTTCTCCAATTCCAAGGTATCGGTTTTCTCTGGTTTTCTCCATATCCAGATAATTGGCTTCAAGCAGGGTATCCTGATGCCAAACTGTCTCGCAAAATAATTCTTTCACTCTTGTAGCATCATGGTCTCTGACTGAATCATTAGCAGTATTTCTTTCTTCCTTTGCAGGTTATCTGATTCATATATGCAATGGCAGTGCTGCGGTAATTCCATACGCTTCAGTCATTTGTACACAGAATGCCCTAATCAGAATCCAGTGGACCTAGGGCTCTTCAACTACTTCAGTTGTACACCTGCCTATCTTTTGATGCATCTTTTACAGGATTGGTTCATACCTCTATTACATTTCTCTCAGCACAGATGTAGGACAGTTCCCTTTCCTACTTGAGCCTTACTTTTGTCTTATTTACTATAATAAGTCTCACACACACTATCATTGAACATCAGTTCTATTGTTGTATATCATCCATTTGTTGATTCTGTAATGAAAGACATTGGAGAATATGTATTCATTTTCCCCCATCTTGCTAATAAAAAAGGGGGCTGAAGTGCATTGTAAAAAACAACAACTCGGGGATGATTTTCCCAGTGTCTTTTATGTTTGAAAATTAGAAGCTTATTTGTTTCCTGTGGGATTGACAAAGGAAACATTTCTCTCCAAGAACATTAAAATATTTGAAATATTATTTGTTCAGAAAAAAATAGAACCAATGTTGGGCACCTTCCGTTCATGAAAGAGAACTAGATGAAGATCACACTGGAGGAAAAAAAAAACGATTCCTCCCTGCCTTTATAGCACCCAACTTTAAACTGCTAGAGCAGTTTTTTTGCAGGTCACCCGAATAAGGGATATTACATTATTCCAGCATATCATTTGGTGAATGAGGTTTTGGTCATGCCTAGTCTGGATCCAACCTGAAGGCTGAAACATGATAGAAGATTACATCTTCTATGTGTTTAAAAAAAAAAAAAAGCCTTAAAATTGAGGTTTAAATACACACTTTGACATAGGGGATTTTAAAGATCAGTATTTTAATTGAAACCAACATTTTTCCTTTTAGGATTAGTGGATAAATAATTAGAAAAAAAGCTGTGGAAAAATATTTCAATATGATCACTGTGACAAGACATGCACAGACATGGAGAGATTTGACACTACCCAGCATCAAGGAATGATTTTCTGGCAGGGGTGGTATTCAACCGATTTGCACTGGCTTGGGCGAACCAGTTGCGGTGATTTGGCATGGGTCACCGAACCGATGGCGACCCCTGGCTGACCACACCATCAACCCGGTCACCTAGTCACTCACTGGTCCCAGTTGCTCTCCTAGCTTTCCCTACCATGCGGTGGCCATGGCACAACTCAGGTGGATGTCCCAGGGCTGCTGCATATGTGCACTTTGTGTGTAGCCACTACACATGCAGTGCACAGGTGTAGCAGCCCCAGGACATCCACCCGCCATCCCGGAGCATGCTTTCTTCATTCTCCCGATGGACATGTCTCTTCCAGCCTGGCCAGCCAGCAGGTGGGTGGGCGGATATCCCGGGGCTTCTTGTCCCTCTTGTCACAAGATGCCAGCAGCTGCTGCGTGTTTTTTTCGGTGAGGCTGCAGTATAGCAGCCGTACTGAAAAAAGCATGCCCTGTTCTATATGCCGAGCCTGGCAAGTCCAAGCAGCCAGCACATAGAACAGGATGGCGCTGGATGTTGGAGAAGCAGAGTGGAGCCGGAGATCATTAGCTGCCTCTTTCGCAGCACAAGAAGCCTCCCCCAACAGGCCAGCTGCTCTCCTCTTTCTCTGCCTGTTTGTTCTGTATGGCCAAGGAGGAGACCAGCCGGCTGGTTGGGGGAGGCTTTCTGCGCCGAAAGAGGCAGCTACTAATCTCCAGCTTCACTCCGCTTCTCCAACTGTCCAGCGCCACCCTGTTCTGTGCGCCAGCTGCTCGGATTTGCTGGGCCCGACACATAGAACCGGGCATGCTGCAAGCATCTCTCGACAAGCTCCAGGACATGTGGTCACCTGCTGGCTGGCCGGGCCAGGCCGGGCTGGAAGAGGCATGTCCTCCAGGAGAAGGAAGAAAGCGTGCTCTGGGAGGTCTGGCACCGGGCAGGCGGGCGGATGCTCTGGGACCACTTAAAGGTCAACTTTAAGAGTGCCCCCATGGAAGAAGCCAAGAACTGAGATCAAATGTAGTGGCGGCAGGAGTGATGGGGCATGTGTGTCCCTGCACAAGGAGTATGAAGGGAGGCAGACACCACGCCTCTCAGGAAAAAAGTAGGTGCCAAAGCCCTAGCTGTCACCTGGGAGGGGACCATGGAGGGACCCATCACATGCCCCTGTTGCCCCCGCCACCTCTACTTTTGCTCTCGTTCTTGGTTTCTTCCATGGGGGCGCTCTTAAAGTCAATCTTTAAGAGCTGGAAGACGTTTTGTTAGATCGCCACCAACTCATCGTTGAGAGAGGTGTAGCCCCTGAATACACGAGAAGTCTTGGACAAAGTTCTCTGACTTTTAAAACGCATCTGCGCAGTGTCTGCCTCCCTTCATGCTCCTTGTGCATGCCAGGAGCACCTAACTGGAGCAAAAGAGAGTAAAGTTGACTGCTGTGAGATTAGCGCCTTGGCTTCCCCTCTTGTTCCTCACAGTTGCCCTGGGCCAGTGAAGTTCTTTACTTGGGCAGCCAGGCGCCCGCAGCAGCACTTGCAACAGCAACAGGCAGTTCCACAACAACAAGGTACAGTAAGATTTGGCAGTGCAAATTTATCTCCGAGAGGTTTCTGGCAAAAAAACAAACAAAAACTACCCCAGGCAGACTCAGCAGGCAGTCATGATCTTTAGTTGGGCTTTTTTTTTTGTCAACCCAAGGGCAGAGGAGAGGGAGGAAAGGCCACTCGCAGCAAAGTGCCGCATCACCTTGCTGAGTTGGCCACGCCCAGCCAGTCACATGACCACCAAGCCACTCCCACCAAACAAGCCACAGCCACAGAATCATTAGTAAAAAAATTTGAATCCCACCACCGTTTTCTAGGTGTGGACAGATTTTGCTGAAATGGATAAATTGATTTTTTTGATTACAGAAAAGACATTATCTACATTTATTGGTGATAGCAAATCTCTTATGGACTTTTGTATCGAAATATACAAAAATAAACATGATTTATGGTTTGGGTAATTAGGATATATTATAGAAGAGCAATATGTAATTTTATAGAGGCTGAAATATACACTTAAAATTGCTGGGAAGAATATAGAAAATCACTTCTTTATATACTTTCCTTTTCTGTTTTTCTTGAACTTTTGTCTTTTCTTGCACTTATTTTTTCTTTGTCTTCTTTGTTTTATATTAGTTTGTATTAGATTTTATCTTATTGAAGTTTTAATAAATATATGTATATAAGAAAAGAGAATTTTATATTTTTAATGGTGCAGATCAAATGTACAATTATTGGGGTTCTAGGGCAGGGTTTGGAGAGATGTAGAGTGCCCAAGGGGAATGTGAAGAATCTTTACTTTTTATGTATGTCTTTATTAAAATATCTTCATTGTACTATTTTTATTGTTCATTTCTGTTCATTTTGTTGTTTGAAATTTTAGGGAAATGTGTACATTAAAAATACATTGAAGAGAGAAATGATGGTAACATGTTTAGGAAGCCCCATTGTAGGATAACATTACGGCCCTGAAACCGGGGTGGGATTCTACCAGTTCTGTCCACCTCTGTAGAACTGGTAGTTCTGAAGAGCAGCAGACAGAGAGCATACATAGAACCAGTTCTATGTCTGCTCTGTTTTGACCCACCTGCCTGCCCGGGCTCTTACCTGACTTTTATTTCTTGCTTTTTCAACCACAGCTGCTTTGCATGACACAGCTGCAGTTGAAAAAGCAGGAAAAAAGGGCTTTTCCAACCGTTGTGCACTTGTATGCAGCGCTACTCAGCTGTCCGGGCAACTAAGCAGGTCGTAAATTGCGCGACAGAACCGGTAGTTATACCGGTCGGAACCCATCCCTGCCTGAAACCTAATTGTTTATTAGATTTGTTAAGGTCACCCTACCCCAAAAGAACTCTGGATAGCATATATATATGTTACACAGAGAATTAGATTGCCTGAGCCAAAACACCAATCCCAACATTCAGAGAAAAGATTCGGGGTGGGCTCTACAAATACCCTAATTTAGATCAAAGAACAAAAGCAGTTTTAAGGCATTTCTGGAACTGTAGGAGAGTGAGAACCATGAGTATCTCCAAAGGGCAAGGGATGCAGTAGGGACTTGTTCCATAGAAATTTGGGTAGAGATGGGATAGCCTTGACCTGTTATGTTACATTAAATAGTCATGATTAAGAATTTTCTTTTAATTGTGATATTTTTATGTTCTAATAATCTTAACAGTTGGGAGTCTAGTATGTAAATATGGTGATACATAATTCAAAAAGAGAGAGAGAGATTTGCTCTTAATTTTACATAGCTCATGCTATGCATATTAGACATCAACCATCCAATTTTACTATGTCTACCAAAATGCTGCCAATTGTCTTGCATCATTATGGAGAATTTGACGGGATTTTACTTATCCCCTCAAATTCTCTATGATGATACTTACTTATTTTCATTTATATCAAATTTCTTTCTCTACTGCATTTTTATCCAGTTTCCAGGTGGCAGAATACGATATCAACAGCATCTCCTTCACAAACTGGGTAATGATGTGTATCATTAACAAACTACAAATGTTCTCCCCCAGTGATTTCATATGAATGTTAAAAAAAATGGGGAGAGGACCACGTCCTATGAAATCCCAGGCTGATCTCTCTTCCTCCACTACAATACTCTGAACTTGTCCACAGAGAAATGAACAGAACCACTATATAATTGTCCCCTCAGTACTGATTGCTCAATAGTATAAAAGGACAGTGTAAGAAAACTATAGTGATGACTGAAAGGAGATATGTGGCAACCATTAATAAAACATAAAATAGCTCAGAAAACAGGGAAGTGAAAAAGAAATTCAAAATTGTCCAACATTGACTCTATATGGGTAGAAGGGGGGACGGAAAAAGCTGTCAGGATTTCAAGATTCTATCATTATAGCTTATAACATTTAATCAGAGTTCTAGTATTTCTTTTAGTGTCTGTCATATCTTACCTCAGAGGACTGAAAGACAAGGAGAACTGCATAACGCCATCCTCATCTCAGGGTAATGTGTCACCACCATTTTAACAATCTTAATTCCAAAAGGCTGGAGACCAAAAAATATTTATTCAAGGCCACAAGATTGAACAAGGGTCCAACCTACATGTGCTGGATCAGGGGTGTCAAACTCATGTCATCACGGCGACATCACATGATGTAACCCGACTTTTTCCCCCTTTGCTAAAAAGGGCGTGGGCATGGCCAGTGTGTGACACATCCGGCCCATGGGCTGGGAGTTTGATACCCCTGTGCTACAGGATAGGTCAATTCAGCAGAACTTCACTTGTTTTACTTTCTCAGAACTCACAGTGCAAAAAGAATTACAGACAACTGGGCCAGCCACCAATACAGATTTTGTCCATTAAGAGCCAAAATGACTTTGCTGTCAAAGTGCTATGCAAATAATTATACTGGCCAGATGAGCAATCTGTCTAATGATTCCTTCTTAAAGAGAGTTATTAAAGTTAATCAGGTCCACTTGACAATAGTCTGCCACTTCAATAAAGAAGGAAAAATAAGTGTGTTTCACCTGCCTAATGCCACAGTGTAGGTCCCAACATAGTTACATACTTGAGATTGGTTGAATGTACTTTTTGTCTTTCTTCAGCATTTCAAATGTTGCTTCTGATGTTTCATTTTCCAGAGAGTCTCAACAGGCAAGTTGCTAGCCAGGAAATTGCACTAGAAAGAGGCTGCTTGTGGGCAGTAGACTCCAATATCCAGTTCAATTCCTAATATCAGTGATCTTCCAGGCACTAAACTGAACTGTTTGCCAGCGAGCTGGGAAACTCACCAACAGGATCCATTAAGATCCATCCAAATCAGGCCTGTTGCCCCATGATTATCATGTGTTACTCTTAATTGTAAGGCATGATCCAATCATGGCAATAGAATTATGAAAAGCCTCTCCATTTCCAGATATATAAGTTCTATAAAGCAAAGATCTAAATTATGACTGCCCATATGAATTGGCCTAAAGATGACTTCAGACAAGCCCATAGTTCTCATGAAGGCCATAAATTCCTGAGTTTTCCAGAGCAAGGACTGGAAATAAGGAGACTAACATCCCCCAACACCAAATGGAGAAGATTTTCCTCCACCACCAGCTTTCAAACACCATCAGCTCCAGCAGGGCAGGAAGGGATTATAGTAATGCCATGTGACAAATATTCCTTATGAGAACCAATTTTCTTTAGCACAAATGGTAAAGCAGCAGAAAAAATTGATAAGCTGCTTTGAACTTGCCACAGCAGAAAATCCAGATAGAAAATCAAATAAGTAAGCTCACTTGCAGTCATTACTTGCTTGTCCGATTTAGAGCTTTCTTTAAAAAAATACATTTCTCAGAAACAGACTTTTTTGTGATATCGATATGCTATTGTTTTCTAGATGGACCCAGTGCAAAAAGCTGTCATAAACCATACATTTGGCGTATCACTCCCTCTAAAGAAGAAACAAGTCATTTCCTGCAATGTCTGTCAACTTCGCTTTAATTCTGATGTGAGTATTTGTGATTACTGTTCAAGTGTGTGTGTGTGTGTGTGTGTGTTGATAGGTAGATAGGAAAGGAGGGAGGGAGGAAGCTGAGTCAAGGAAGTTGAGGCTAAAGCATATAAAGAACAGTTGCTGGAATTGGGTATGTCTAGTTTAATGAAAAGAAGGACTGGGAATGACATAATAGCAGTGTTCCAATATCTCAGGGGCTGCCACAAAGAAGAGGGAGTCAAACTATTCTCCAAAGCACCTGAAGGCAGGACAAGAAGCAGTAGATGGAAACTAATCAAGGAGAGAAACAACCTAGCATAATGCAGTTGGAGGAAGTGTCAGGAGAAATTTCCTGACAGTTAGAACAATTAATCAGTGAAATGACTTGCCTCCAGAAGTTGTGGATGCTTCAACACTGGAGGTTTTAAAGAAGAGATTGGACAACCATTTGTCTGAAATGGCATAGAGTTTCCTACTTCAGCAGGGGGTTGGACCAGAAGACCCCCAGAGTCCCTTCAAACACTGTTACTCTGTTGACTCCTGGTGATTGGCCCAGATAAATCCCTGCAGTTTTCTTGGCAAAGTTTTCAGAGGTGGTTTGCCCTGAGGTCACCTAGTTACTTGCCTTTGTGCCTCAGGCAGGACTAGAACTCCCATTATCCTGGTTTCTGTCCTGGTATTTCAACAATTATACCAAACTGATTCGTTCTTCCAGTATCTGTCAGATGCTAGGTTTATCAGGCTTCATTAACATGAACAGATGAATCTTTCATGTATAGTCAGCAAAATTTACTAACAATGCATACATTTTCCTTCCTACTTCAATCAATTTTAAATTGCAGGCAGAAATGCTGTGGTGAGAATGAGTTTATAAGACAAATGGTCAAAAAATCAGTATAGAATGATTTTTAATTAAATACAGTAGATAGTTTTGGTAGCAATACAATCCAAAATATGTTTATTCTCTCTTTTGACTTCAGGTTTGCTCCTGTGTAAATAGGCCAGGGGAAGTAATCAAAATATTATTTTGTTTATTACATACTAACCAAATAAATGTAAGAAATAAATAATATTTTAAAAATATGTTTTATGAACAAAGTTCTATCTTTATATTTGTCTTTTACTTACACAAGACACTAAATATCTAAAAGTAAGTCTTGAAAATAACTAGTGGGTTAATGAATCCCATGAAAAGGTCACATTATTCAAATCTGTACTACTTGAAGTGATATTTCTATGGAAAATATGGCAATTGTTTCCAGTTCAGTAATAGGCAGTAAAAAATTGTAAACATAATATTTTTTATGTATACTAATGGAATATTATAAGATTAAAAAGTATGTATTCGAAATTAAATTTCTAAATTAAATTAAACAGAGTAATTATATAAAGTAAAATATAACCAAAAAATGCTACCATTTACTTTTCAACAAAAATCTACCATTTACTTTTCAACATTTCAACACCTTGTCCTATTATAGCTTTTCCTGGACCTTGTTCATGTTGTTAATTACATCAAATTTTTGCTGTAAAGTAATAAACCTCATCATTTTAAGCTTGTACTCTAACAGAATCTTTCTTCCTGAATCTTTCCTCAATTCTGCATGTCATAGGCAGACATTAACTGAATTTTCGGTTGCATTAAACACAACTTAGTATCAATTTACAATTCACACTAAACTGAATATTATTTTATTTGAAGTCACCCTAATTGTCACCTACCTGTAATTCCATTCTGGTTAGGAAATCTGTGCTATTGCAGATATGTTGAACTTCTGGGTCCTACATTTTTCACCATGGCCATTCTGCCCAGGGAAGATGTGGGTCATCAACACTGATGTTGTCTATCCCAAATGCATTTCATTCATCTTCTATTTCCTGCTGTCCTGTAATATTTAGCAAGTGCCCACTGAGTATAATCACTGAGCTGCCTTAGGTTTCTTCTCCATCTGCACCTCCACTTTGTGCTGCATTTCTGAAAACTGTTCTGCTCATGCTAATTATTGTGGGCTTGATGATTGTTTCTTACGATAAATATGTCTGGCCAGAGGGTGGGGTTTGGCTACAAAAGTTTGGAAAACAATTTTTCCCATTTTTTTTATGTAGGATGCTAATTCTAAACAAGAATAGATTCACATGGTGCTAGAATGGCTTTAATAACATAAAATATGGTTTCACATAATGCGAATATGTGCATTATATTTTTGTTTTGGTAGTGTATACAAAATTTATCTTATTTAGAGATTAGTCAATCGGAATGACAGAATCTAAGTAAACATAAAGCTCTCTCTTTCTTCTTCTAAAATACAGCTCTCTTTGTGTGTGTGTGTGTGTGTGTGTGTGGTGTGTGTGTGTGTGTGTGTGTGTGCGAGAGAGAGAGAGAGAGAGAGAGAGAGAGAGAGAGAGAGAGAGAGAGAAGTAAAATTTATATTCATTTTGCAAAAGAATGCAAAAATAGGAAAAGTATATTTTGGATGATGTTCATTATCTTTTTCTAGACTTTTTAGAAACACGTGGCTGGCTGATCCCATTTAGAAACAGAATTTTTAATGGATTTATTCATGCATTTAATTTATTAAATATTAATGTAGGTTTCACCCTGCTCACTATTGGAGTACATCCCTCAGCATGCCACCATGAGGCTTAATCAGACTTTAGACCAAAAAGATTGCCCATCTCTAATTCACATATTTGCATCAACCAAAATAAAAGTTGTACTTTGAACACGTTTGGCTTATATCATATTAGAAGGAATAACTTAGATGAACAACACCTAAATATAACTCTACAATAGAGCCCAAAGGATGCTTAAATAAATTCTAATGTGTTCTGTTGCTGTAAGGAAAGTGTTTTAAAAGCACAAAGAAGGTGTCCATCTAATTAACATTTTTATTTCAGCAGTTAACCTCCAGGCAATTAATTACAAAGCAACACTATTCCAAGATTTTAAAAATAACTGGCAGTCTATGCTAAATTCAGTGCTGTCTACTTACATAGTAACAGAATTAGGATTTCATATTTTGTCCTGGGTTTGGGAACAGAGTTTCAGATTTTTACACATGCTGTGCTGATTTTGGATTGACCTAATATAAATAAACAATAGTTTATATTATGCTATAATGAATTGTGTTAAGACTTAGGTTTATACAGGTAGTCCTGGATTTACAACCACAATTGAGCCCAATTTCCACTACTAAATAAGACAGTTGTTAACTGAGTGTTATCCTGTTTTACAACCTTTCTTGCCACAGTTGTTAAGTGAATAACTGCAGTTGTTAAATTAGTAACATTTATTGTTTATTGTGTCATTCTGGCTTCCCATTGACTTTTCTTGCCTGAAGTTCACAAAAGGTGATGACCCCTTGCAACCATTATATATATATTTGGGGATGTGGAAAGATCGTAAGTGTGAAAATTGGTCATGTCACTTTTTTCAATCCTGTTGTAACTTTAAACAGTCATTAACTAAATAATTATAAGTCAAGGACTACCTGTGTCCTGCCACACCGCTTCATGGAATGATTTCCAGCAACAAAATCTTAGTTGAAATGGCATAAACATAAGCTTTTGTTACTCAGTGTTAATATAAACTTATTTTGAATATTTTAATAATAATGGGAAATTGTGCAAAAGTTTTCAGTAAACATGGTGAAAAAGCTTTGGGGTTGGATGCAGTATGAAAATCATGGCACATCAACTGGCAATTGATCATCACAATATCATATCTTATACAGGATCAATGTTTTTCATATTCTTTCATTCTCCTTATTAATGTTTTCCTATTCTTCCAAACCCTTCCTACTCCTTTCTGTTCCTGATTTACTCTAGACAACTAACAAAACAACAACAAAATGTTTAACATGGTTTTGTTGGCCCCTACCCTGTTGACCTGAAGGGTTTTAAAAACTTGATTATTCATAGAATAAATAAAATCATAGGGCAGGAAGGGATCTTGGAGGTCTTCTAGTCCAATCCCCGACCTAAGGTGGGACTCTTCAGATCATCTTGTACAAATAGTTGTCCAATATTTTCTTGAAAATCTCCAGTGATAGATTACCCACAAATCTGGGTAGCAGCTGTTTCATTGCGTACAAATTCTTACCATCAGGAAATTTTATTTCTGGATTGGATCTCCCTCTGATGAGCTTTTACCTATTACTTCTTATCCTAACCTCAAGTGCTATGAAGAATAAATTGACAGTCAGTTTTCTGTGATAGCCCTTCAAGTACTGGAAGACAATTATTATATCTTCCCTCTCTTTGTTTAGCTAAACATACCTGGCCCCTTTCATGCATTTAACCTCCCTTATCATCTGTTTCCTCTTTCTGGGGCCTCAGCATCCTTTTTATATTGTTGTGACCATTGTTGTGCTGGATGCATTCCAAATGTGGCCTCACCAGTCTGGTATAGTGCAGTGCTGTCACTTCCCTTGACCTTGATGCTATTCCACTGTTGAGGCAATGTAGGAATGTGTTGACTTTTTTACCACCTTTGGCACACTCAAATTTAAGTGGTAGTCCATCAGGATACCTAGAACCCAATTATACTGCCTATTCTGTGCCTGTGCATCTGTTTTTTTCTAAGTGCAGAATATTATTTTTCTTATCACTAAACTATATATTGTTGGTTACAGTCCAACTCTGTTAAGATCCTTCTGAATCTTGAGTGTCATTGAATACTTCATGCTGAACACAGGTGGTTAAGGCCCGGTCCCACTGCACTTACGGATGCAAAGAGGATGTAAAACGTTAAAAAAAGCTTGCCATCCATTGGAAAACACTATGCATCCGTTGTGTACTCATTGCATACGTGTTTCATATGCTCTATCCGTCGAGCATCCGTCCACTGCAATTTCATCCACGCAAAAAGTTTTGAGCTGCACAAAACTTTGTGAACAGATGAACTTTCCGCCGCGTACGATGTATATCTACAACATATACGGGCAACAAACGTTCTATGTCCATTATCATCCATTAAAGGTCCGTTGGATCCTCTCTGCATCCTCTGGCCATCCCCTCAACTCACATCCGCTGCAGCTGAAAACGGAAAGAGGGAGGAAACAAAAGGTACACGGAACGTCTACACAGCGTTAGTAGCACGGAAATAGAAAGGATGTAAGCGTATGCATCTCGTATATAAAGGATTAAAAACGGACAAAACGTTTGTATCTGGGATGTATCTCGTATATTTAGGATGTCTGGAGTATGTCTAGAGTATATAGAAGGACACCTAGCAGACAACCGATATTTCATATAAAAAGGGGGAGAAAATCATCTGGATCTCAGTATGAGTCCAGCAGCCGTGGTGTACAGACCTCATCACCCTTGGTCTTGGTCTTCAACATCATCAATTGTTCACCATGGATGCTGACACAGTCCATATGAGAGCTGCGCTTGTTCATCACCAGAACCAAAACCTGTTCAGACTGTTTCAACTTTTATACAGAAGGAGAAGAAGGAGACGTCCAAGAGCTGTGTGGGTCCGAGGATGAGAAGAATGGAGTTTGGATTGTATGACCAGTTGATGGTGGAGCCGAGGAATGAAGACCCTCGTACATTCCATCACTTCATGAGGATGCCACCAGCCATGTTTGACGAACTTGTAGAGCATCTGAGACCCAGGTTGACCAAGCCTAGCACCAACTTCTGTCCAAACCTGGACCCTGGACTGAAGGTGGCACTGACTCTGCACCACCTGGCCTGTGAAACCACATACAGAAACATGCAGTATGCGTGGAGGGTGCCACACAACAGCATCAGCAAAGTGGTCAGAGAAGTGGTGCAGGCCATCATCGAAGAATACAAGGAGGAGCTCCTCAAGTGCCCCACCACTGAACAAGGCTGGAGAAAACTTGCAGAAGAGTGGTATCAGAGGTGGAACTTTCCCCACACCGTTGGAGCCATAGATGGGAAGCGTGTGGCCTGCAAAGCTCCAGCCAACTCAGGGTCCACTTATTACAACTACAAGGGCTTCTTCAGTATCATCCTCTTTGCCATGGTTGATGCTGACTACAAGTTCATCTACATCAATGCTTCAGGCAACGGGTCAGCAGGCTGTCCAGGGCAAGACGGGTGGTGGAGAATGCCTTTGGCATCCTGGCCAACAGGTTCCAGGTACTTCTCACCACCATGCAGCATGAGCCACAGACTGTGAGGAGCATCGTGGAAGCTTGCTGCATCCTGCACAATCTCATGCGCACCCGCTACCTAGTGTTGCAGAACAGACTTGTCGTCTGTCAACAAGGGAATGGGGACATGGAGCCTGGTGAATGAAGGCAAGGATGTAACCTGATAGACACTGAGGATGTGCAAGGCCCCAACAGAGCTTCACGTGAAGGGAAGAAGCAGTGCAGCCTACTGAGACAGTGGTGCAACTCCCCAGCTGGAGCAGTGGAGTGCGAGACAGGATGATACATGATTAATGGATGCTTCCTTGAAGCTGTCGCATAACACTGATGAGATTGTGCCATGTATGTTGAGTGGTCCTACAATGAATAGGGCATTAATAAAGAGCTTTGTTTATTTTAAAATGTGTTGATCAATGAATAAATTGTTCAATGAATAAAATCAATGAATAATTTTTTTTTATTTTATTCATATCAATGAATAAAAAAGGTCCATATGTGTGGCAGCCATGATGGTGGACCATACAGTCCCACTATGGTTGTACTGGAGGTTTATCTATCCCACAACTATCCTTATCTATCCTACAACTATCCTTATCTATCCCACAAGTATGTAAAGGCTTAACCATTTTTTCAAAGTTTTCACCAACACTTTGTTAAGTAAAAAAAATGAACCAAGTGTCTTAAGCAAATATAACCTTTTTAACTTTCTTAACTTTATGACTTTATCAAATAAGCAAAATGAACCAAGAAACTGTATAAAGTGTGTTAAGCAAAGATAACTTTTATTAACTTTCTTAGGTAAACTTTATGACTTTATTAAAAAAGCAAAATGAACCAAGTAAAGTGTCTTCAGGAAGAAGTACAACTCAGTCTCAGACACTATTCTCAGTCACTCTGAGTCATGTCCATGGTCTCAGCTGTTAAGTGGGCAGGGACTGTGGAGGTGGCTGTGGCTTGAGTGCTGGTCTGAGGAGCCATTGGGGTGATTGGCCCCGAGGGTATAACAGGGGATGTTGTGTTCAGGAAGCTGTCCAAGAGCTGACTCAGTTCCGTGAGGTTGAGAGGCCCCTCATCAAGGACTTGAGATGTCAGGCCCAATACTGATGACAGATTGTCCGTTGACGGGCTTGGCTGTGGGGTGGAGGAAGGAGGAGTGTAGTAGTGGGGCTGTCTGGTCTGCAGCTGGGTGAGGAGTGGCATCTGTGGCGTGTGATGAACCTGGGCCTGGACTGGGAAGGTCTCCTTCTGCTGTGGGAAGTCCTGGTAGTCGTCGCCTTGGTAGTTGAGGGGCTGTTGAAAGCCGTGGAAGGGCTGTGACATCGCCTGGGGAGGACGAGCAGACCTGGACTGGGTAGGAACAGGTTCAGCTGGGCCTTGAGTGTTGTGCAGAAATGCTGTGATCTTCTGCTTCATCACCTGGTACTGGGCCTCGGCCAGGTCCCTCAGGGTCTGGCTCACGTAAGTGATGAAGGGCTTCCAGCCCGAGGATGGTATGTCGCTGTGGACCAGATGAGAGAGAAGTTCTGTGCTGGTCTTCATTGTGTCCCTGATCTCCAACAGGACACTGTGGTGCTGGCCCTCCAGTCTGCCTCTCTGTCTGCATCCAGTGGAGCTGGGGGTGGGGGTGGGTTGGCCTCTGGTGGCTGCCGCTTCTTCCTCCATTTGTGACAGGGGAACCTCCAAGTCCACCGGCATGGGGAGTGCAGCTGTCGGGGGGGGGGTCTCTTCCATGGGGCCCTCTGAAGACACCTGCCTGGATATGGTAGCTGGCTCCTGGCTGGAAGAGGACTGGCTGTCTGAGGGAGAGGGGTCTCAGAGGGGCTGCTCCTCGGTGGCGGATCTCACCCTCCAGGAAACTACACTTGGCCATGACGTACATCTCCCGGTCACTGAGCTTGACAGCGGCCTGCCTGGATTTCTTGAGGTGTAGCTTGCCATACCAAGTGTGTATGTGCTTCCACCATCCAAGGAGTACTTCTGCAGTGTACCCCAGGCTCTCTGCCTTGTCTCTCCAAGCTGCCTGCTTCTTCTTGGTGTCCCGATACAGTCTGTGGCCCTTTCTCCAGAGGTACTCGTTCTCCCTCAGCCATTCCAGCACCTCATCCTCTTGCTCCTCGGAAACGGTGTACTGTTTCCTCTCTCCCTTCTGCTACTCTTGCCTCTTCCTCCCTCTGGCAGGGGCTTCAGCAGGGTTTTCAGGGGCTTGAGCAGCAGGGCCTTCAGCAGCAGGGCTTTGAGGGCCTTGGGGTTGGTCCACCACAGCAGCAGAAGCAGCAGCAGCAGCTTCAGAGTCAGTGCCAGGGGGTGGGATGCTGGTTCTGGCCTTCTTGCCAGGGCTGGAACGAGCAGGCACGGGCTTCCTCTTCTTGCCTGACTGACAAACCATGGTGTTCCTGCTAGATGTATATGGCAGCATGTCTTTCCCCTGTATGCTGACTGCATGCGTGCTGCATCCTTTTATATCTGCGGAGCTGATGCAATTCATACTCCCCGCATGCGCAGTGAACGCTTTGCATCCGATACACATCCGTGCGGCATCCCCTTTGTTTCCTATAGGCGTCCGTGATGCATCCGCGTCATCCGCTATGCATCCGCCTCTTCACCTATGCGTCCGCTTCGCAATTATTCCCCGGAACCCCTTCGGATGTGTCATCCGCTTCCATCTGCTGTCATCCGCTAGGCTTCCTATGAACATCCATTTAACATCCCCACTACATACTACCTACGTCCGTTCTTTTCCGTTCTGTTTATGCAAATTTTCGCCAATTTTTGGAGCGGATGACAACGGATGGAGCCACCCCCGAAATTTTGCTCGTCCGCTGTATTCTTTATGCATACGTTTTGCGTCCGTCGGCCAGTGGGACCGGGCCTTTAGTCAACTACAGATCCATCTGCTAGTGGTATTGCCTATCCTGCCTTATTCCATCTGATTCCATTTTATGAAGAAGTAGGCTATGACCTACTTTATCAAGCCTTGTAATGAAATCTAGGTATATTGTAACTACAGCATTTCCTTGGTCCACAAATGTAGTTACTTTATCAAAGAAGGTAATAAGATTTGTTTGGCTTGACCTATTCTTAATAAGCCTTTGCTGACTTCTATTAATAATTAAAGTATTAAATATAATTAAGTATAAAGTAATAATTTCTTAATTATTCCCTTGGTGTTAGTACCAGAGCAAGTGAAGTCCCATCAGGAGATGATATGTAGGAAAGATATTTTTTAAAAGTTGCAATTCATTCTACTTAATGAAGTTTTGATAGATGGCTATATAAATATATCTTGATATTTTGTAAGTTTTCTCTTTTAAATATATCGTATTAGCATGCTGTTTTTAAAAGTAAATGTTTATTTTCTTGCTTACACTGCAAAATAAAAAAAGCATAACTTACAACTGATTTAATTGATTTGGTGTCAGTTTCTCTTTAAATAAATTTCAGATTTTATAATTCCATAAACAAGAAGATCCTATCTAGAAAATAAGTGAATGGCCGCTTTGATTATTATACAAATTTATCTCTACTACAGACACGATGGAGAAAAACACTGATTCTGTGACTTAGTGGTGATAAAGACAACAGCTGGAAAAAATAGTAGTGCAAATTGGATATTAGAATGCCAGAAACAGAAGAACCTAGAATCACAGGAAGATTTGGACTAGATAAACATAGTAAGGCAGGAGGTAAGTTAATAGAGTTTTATATAGTAAATTATTTCTTCATTGCCAAGCACTTCTACTTCAGGCTACTTAAAAGTAGTCCTTACATCTGAACATAACTGGATGGACAACATCACAATTAAATTAACTATATAATAGGAAACAGAAGTTAAGGAAGTGCAATCTGATCAGCCAGGTGATTTCCAAGTGCAGATTTTGGAACAGACCATGAATTATTGGTGTAAAAAGTACCAGTTAAACTTAAAAAATTAAAGACAGTACCTGTGCCGGCAGGATTTAACTTGGAGGGCATTTAGTCAGAATATCAAATCAATATAATGCACACATTGAAGATTTTTAATTTATGCAAAGAAGAAACTAAGAAGCCCATGGGCAGATAAGAGGGATAGAGAGGGAACAAAAGTTCAAAGAAAAAAAAGATCCAACTAGTTTTCAGAACAAGCTATCATAATAACCAGAGAAAAACAAAAGATGAAAGAAAGCCTTGGGCAGCAAGAAGGATGCAGGATAGAATGCAGATTTTTAACATCAAGCAAGAAAGGACAATAAAAGATATAGCAATAAAGAATGCCAGCAAATAAGTACAAAAAAAAAATAACAGGAAAGGAAAATGAGATATTTTTAGAAGAATTAGAGGAAAATGTGTGACTAAGTTAGTCTAATCACAAAAAAGGGATCTAACAGAGCCAAATGACAGAAACGTTTGTAGAGAGAGAAAATGAATGAATGAATGAATGAATATGTATGAAACTGTTTTCACTAGAAAATGAGGTATATTCTAATAATGGACTTTCTGATAGAGCACAATTCTCAAACAAAAAAGCACAGAGGCAAATCCAACAAGCATTGACCTCTTTCTAGCTGCAGGAAAAGAAGCAGTTTATGTGCTAACACTTTTATATCCACAGATATACAGCAAAACTTATATTCTTGAGCATGGGTGTCAAACTCGCGATGACACATTGTCACGTGATGTATCACAACTTCCCCCCTTTGCTAAACCAGGGGTGGGTATGGCCAGCGCTAATGCATCTGGCCCATGGGCTGGGAGTTTGACATCCCTGTTCTAGAGATTAGGAAAGATTGGTATAAATGCCTGTATCAAACAAAGGCAATACAAGAGAACATGCGCTTCACCAATTCATTGTACCAGTTTGTCACACAAGCAACATTTTGTCCTATGTCTTACAATGAAGAATAGAACTGTATGTGTGGAAAGAGAAATATCAGAGCAACAGACAAACACACACCAAATGAGATAGAGAAGATAAGATGGATAATGGAGATGACAAGATAATTTAATGAAGAAATTTCCTTTATTGACCACAGCAGAGCTACTATATAGCTCTCATCAGAATATAGCACACTTAGGTCAAAAGGTGTATCAGATCAAATTATTGTTCCTCTGATTAACCTTTACAGTTAATAAGAAGCTACTCTCTTGAAATTAAAAAAAAACCCGTTAAGATTAGGCCACAAGTAAAGACTTAGTTCATTATGAAAGTAAAAATTGAAAGCAAAAAAATCGGGGTTAATGTTAAATATTAAAATGTTGGAAAAGGTTCCCAGGAGTGCCATGAACTACAAGAAGAACCAATCAACTGGTCCTGGAAAAAGAAAAAATACTGATTGGTATCTAGAGACTAAGAAGCAGAAATTGAAAAGGAAATAGAAAATAGTATATGAGGATATGATTGCCTAGAAAAAGAAATAATTATGTTTGGCAAGTTGAGGGATATATGAGAACCAGTTTAGTGCAGTGGTGAAGGCCTAGAAACAAGAAGACTGACTTTTAATCCTGCCTTAGGCATGAAAACCAGCTGGATAATTTTGAGGCGTTCATTCTCCCTTAGCTCCATTTGCTTCAGAGTTGTGGGGAAAATAGAAGGATGAAGGAATATTAGCTATATTTGCCATCCTGAGTTATTGATGAAAATAAGGCAGGAAATGAATGAACGAATGAATGACAAGACAGTGGATGGTCAGTATTCCTAAAACATTCATGGAAGAGCTGCTAATTGTCACTAGAAATAGATTGAGCTAAAGGACATTTGTCCATGTAAATAGTGGGAGCTAAACCCAACTCTTAGGCCTGAATTAATACTTAAAATATAGAGAAAATCTTTAATCTTGGGGGGGGGGGGGTTTGTTCGAGAGATTTTACTCTAAACAACATACTTTATTCAAACCTTTGTTACATTCCTACGCTTTTTTTGTGTTCACCAACAGAGTAGTTCAAATAAAAAGAGAGGAGAAAACAATCACAACTAGCTCAATTTCAAGAACATACAGCTTTATTACCATCTGCCATATGTCAGCTATGCTCTGCATCAGCTGTTTTGTCAAAAGCCAAATGGCTTTGAAACACCTCTATAATGTCAAGTAATGGAAAAATATAACTCATTGCAGTCCACAAATTCTTTTGCTTATACACTCACTAAATAAATGAATGGGATGAAAATGCCAGTCAGAGACTCTAAAGAAGGAAGCAGGGAGACCTCAGTTTGGCACCCTACCTTCTCAAAAGGTGTCTGGTGCAGGCAAAGTTGACAATATCAACTATGTACTAATAGATGTGCATGTAGCTGTGTACTAATAGGTGTGTACTAATAGGTGCACATGTCGCACTACATGCAATGGGGCTTAAGAAAGATATCTAGCATGTAAGATTGAAAACAAAATGAGAGGAGTCTCTTTCCCAGTGATTTTCAAATTATCTTCACTGGAATCCTAGAGTTCCATAAGAACTTTGTAAAGTTCCCCAATTTTTTAAAGAAATCACTACATAACTGCTAATTTGCTTTGCATCTTGATCAAGTGTGCCATGATTCTTTTTTTTTTTTAAACTAACATATTCTGAGCTTGAAAAGGTTTGGAAACCCCTCAGCTAACCCTGCTCAATAATGCATATGGAGGAGCCTTTAAAACAATGGAACAATAGTTTAATATTCCAACAATTGTTACAAATGGTTAATTTCTAGATATTCATTGCCTGCACTATTTCTAATAGCCAGATTTAAACAGCAGCTACTACTACTAAATGACAACTGGTACTAAAATCCTGGAAAAGAATCAATAATGTCAAATCATGTCAAATGTCTATCAGTTGTATAGCTGGATTTTTGTCAAATGTGCCCTCTCCCTCAAAAAGACTATTTATATTGATCCTTTAAGTTTGGAAGGTATTGAAGCAGATAGGAGGTAATTAAAAGCATAAATCTCAAGAAGCCTGTGAAGGTAATTCTCTGCTTTACAAGCAGAGCTGACAAAATGATGAACGCTTCAGTTCCAACATGACAGAAATATTACATGATTACAGGCTGCAGGGGCAAAATATGCTGAAAGTTATCTTCAAAACCAGCTATTTAACAGAGCCTTTAACAAAAGTTTTCCGTTTTTCATTTGAAACAGTTAACCTGTTGCAACATTGATCTGGCTATGCTTCCTGTGTTCACCTTATTTTCACCAATAATCTGTTTCACATTAATGTGAATGTTAATGCAAGGAGCAATAAATGCAAGAGGCAGTAAAAATTGGGGTAGAGAGAAGATGGTGGGCAGCGCTGATCTTCCCTCCACACCCTCCAGGCAGAGATAATTGATGGTTCTTTCTGCACTCTGTTTTAGTATCTCCAACCAAGTGGGCATCAGAGAGCAATCAGCGAAAAAAGAGAGGCTCCATGTGACTCAGAATTCTTTTCTCTTTTCTTTCCATTCTCTGATCTATGTTAATATTTGTACCGATTCAATTTTGGGCATATCAGTCCACATTTAATTAATGCTTCATTCCTGAGGAAAGCAAGCAATCAGCCTTTCCCTTCCAGATACAGATTGCATCTCTTGGGCACCATCCACAGGTCTACACACTCCTGCACAAATCCCACGTATCTGGCTGTGAATTAATAAAAAAAATGTCTTTGTCTACTTCTTTACAAAAATAAAATAACTTTATGGCATTTCCCCTCACTTTATTCCCCACTGCTCTAAGACTGCATGTCTAATGTGAATATAAATAAAATAGGTGGAAATAATATGATGAGGGTCAAGGAGGTGTAGAGAAACCAGAACTGAGAGCTATTTTCTCTGCGAATTGATTAAAGATTTTATCTTCTACCTGGAAAACTATCAAAAACCCTCTGTCAAAGCTCTAGCCCCCTAGAGAGACAGTCAGAAGCCCACCAGTTAGTCAGTTGAAAAAAATAATAATACTGCTGGCCTGACTGATCTGTGGAAACGACAGGATGGGGCTGCATGCAGCAACCTTGAAGGATTCCATAAGATTCAGTTCTCTGTAATATGGGAGAATATGCCCACCCTCTCAAAAAAACCCACACAGGTAGAATGACTGTCACCAGCTCCCCCTTAAGAGAGACAAACAGAATTGAATTACTGCTGATATTCACATATTACAGTCTGCTTTAATGACCTCCCCGAATTTGGTTTTGCATTGTAAAAAGAACTGTAGTGAAAATGCACTAAAATAAAGCAGCCGCTGCCTCAGAAGCCCTTTCATCTGAGGCATCATATAGGGGTGATTGTTTTTCCAGAATGTAGGTGTTACTTGATAGGCACATAATAAGCCATTTAGCAAAATCTCCACTTTGTTTGAAATTTGACCATAAGGGACATATAACTGCAGTGAAAGTAGGAAACACAGAAAAGGCCAAGTGTTTTTCCAGACTGTAGTTAACACTCTTTAAATAAGGGCCTTTTTGTTCACTATTCAGATTTCCAATTTTCTTAATTTCTGTACATTTCATCCATTTTTTTTAAAGCACAAGGCTTTTTTTTTTTCTTCCTATCAGTATTTGGTGGAAGCAAACCACAGGGACATTTGTAGGTCTTTGCACTTTGCCCATTTTCTAGTCAGTTTAACAACTGAATCTATCAGATAACTCAATCTGCTATTTTTCCATAAATCAATTTCAGCTGTTAATAATTAATAGGAAGAGGATATGCTGGAAAATATATATTGTGACATAATGTTGCATAAAGAATTCGGAAGGGATGTTTTGCAAAGTGTACTGGCAGAAGTGAAGCATTGAAGTATTAAAGTAATCATGACCTCTGGGCTTCGCATAGCTGCTTTGAAGATTCCTCCTGCTGTATCTATGTGCATGTATATGCACAAGCAGGAGCACTAGCAAAAAAGGAGGCACCACTGAATGAGTTCAAATAGCCTCAAATCCATTTCAGGTTTGGGATTCAGACAAGTTGATTCACAGCTTCAGGAAAGAAAGCATTGGCCTAATACACTGAAAGGAAACCCAGTTTTTGTACTCAAACAAATACACAAATTAATAGCAGTTATATGAATTTTTTGTAATATTAAACATTTAAACAATGTTGGCATATATAAAAAGATACATCCAATAATACATCATATAAAATACATCCAATAATACATCATATAAAACAGCCACTAACAACAAGCACCATATAAATGCCACATACAGAACAGCACACATATTGCTAGAGAGAAGATGGGCTCCAGCATGAATCTGAAAATTTGGAAGACAAAACCTCTGGTCCCAGTGACCGACCCAGATTGGATCCTACAACATAAGTATGCAACTACCAAGCTGCGTGCAGAATTTCTTTCCTAACATTTTTGACGCTTGTCCTCAAAATATAGTCCTGCAAATACTGTACTCAGTTATGTACTCAGGACATGTTGTCCACAGAAGTCCTCATTTTATTTTCTTCCCATATTGAGCAGATGCAACAAATCTATCATGCTTCACTGACTCAGTTGGAACTTCAAGTATCTCTGACTATTAGACATGGTGGCTGGAGTTGATAGGTTCTAAATCTGATTTCTGGAGAATACCCCTTGTGGCAAAGAAGTTTGAAGTTACTCTTTTAAATAAATTTGCTAAATTGTTGCAATAGTTCTGTTATTTATTGATCAAATTTATACATACACAGTATTGTCATTACTTTGGAAGTTTTGAATCTAATGATCAGAATATCAATGTTTGTAGATGACAAAATTATTTTATTATAGCTTCTAAAACCTTGAACAAAAAAGCCCAATTCAAATGCAGAGGCTTTTTTTGCATCTGAGAAGATCAAAGCAACTTGTTTTATATTAAGTTCCTCTAAATATTCCCAAATGTCTAACACATTTGTAATATTGTCCTTTAACTAAGTTAAGGTGGGGGGAACCCACATTGATTCTCATGAATAAATTCTTGCAAGATTATTTTCAGTCTGTCAGCTAGAATCATTGTGAACATCGTGAACAACACTCAATAAAGATATCAACCAATAGTTTAATCTTCTCCTTGTTGTATTGCCTTCTTTACAACTCTCTGGCATTTTTCTTCCCTGTAGAGGATAATAAAATTATCTACTCAGATCTAACCAGTAGTTTAGATTAATTGATTGATTACATAGTCTACTAGAGGCCTATTCATTTCGTCCAAAAATGAAACTGGATTAAATTTTGTTCAAATCTCTCCCTAATAGTTGCAGATTGTTGTGTTTCATATGTGTACATTACATTTTTATAGTTAGCCAAAACAAGAAATCATCTATAACAATGACCCAGTCAGCAATGCTTTCTGAATATATTTTCATTTCGATCAACCTCAGCTTTAAATAAATTTTACAGTTGAGAGGTTTTCATTTTTTCCATAAGAACTAGTTTGAAAAGAAATAGCTATTGTTTATGAAGAGCAAATCTAAAATATAACTATGAAAATAGATTATTTTCTGTACATAATTTCATGCTTTGATTCATTATTTTTTTCAGTTGTGAATGTGTGTTTCTTTTTCTCAGCCTTAGAGTGAAGCTAAAAGGGCAGATTAATCAAAGGGATAATGGGCAGATATTTTATGTTGTGCATATTTCAAGAGTAGTGGGTGGGAATTGGCTAATTTGCATGTCATTATTGAGCCTAGTCACAGCTGAGGAAGGCAAGCACCAGGCTGTATACATAATAATATTTGTTAAGATTCCATCATTGAATAGTGGGACTAGATTTCAGAGCAATGTATTATTAAAAGCACAGTAATTCTAATCTATATCACTATTTCTGTATCAGCTGTAAGTAAAACATTTGCTGTGTGTTGTTTTATTGTGCGATGAAGGAAAGGAAATCGTGTAGTAAAAAAAATAAAAAGTTGCATTAGGGTACAAAGAAACATCTCAAAATGAGAATCAAGAAAAGGTGACTCTTATGTCTGTTTTTCATATCTTTATTTATGCGGGCCATTATATTTTTTTTCAGTGAACAAAATTTTATGCAGCAGTTTTCTGCATAACAAATGAAGGTTTGACAGGATTTGTTGATGGATGGAATACAAGAAGAAGATATCTATGTTATAAGAAAAGGTGCTAAGTTGTTCAAATTATTTGTATTTTTCTTGATAAAGGGTAAAGGCACTTCTTCACATATTTCTTTTCTTTACAATGTTCTTACTATCTTTTCTATTTCTCTTTCTATTTTTTTGTCTTTTTATGCCTTCTGTTGCTAATTCTAAGTGGTACCTATTCATCTACTTGCATTTCCATGCTTTTGAACTGCAAAGTGGGTAGGAGCTGAGGCAAGTAATGGGAGCTCACACGTTGCAAGGAGCTGGAGTCTTGAACTTGCACTGTCAGTTTTCCAGCTGACAAGCTCAGAGGCTTTAACTGCTGAACCATCACACCTGAACAAATCTGTACATATCCTACTACCTTGTTTAGTAATCATTTGCAGTTATGACAATGATTAAAAAGTAACTTTGTGACCAGTCTTTGTATTTACAATCTTCACAGGTCTATAAAGCAAAGGAAAGCTGAAGTAAGATTATATAGTCAGTTGCAGTTTCACTGAATGACTGCTCAGCTTAAAGACTGAGTTGCCAGTCCCAATGGTGGTCACTAAATGAGGATTACCTTTAAAAGAAACAGTAATTTATTTCAGAAGGCCAATAAAAATAATCAAAAATCATATGATCTCAGAATAATTGTAGTTAAGCTTCTTATGCTCCTTTGAAAATCTTTTTAAAGAATTTTTGTCCATCAAAAAACATGCCTTTACATTTTCAAAATTTAGGAATGACCCAGTTGCTTATTGTACTTGCAGTAAAATACACAAAATTAAGAAAATATGTTCATCTATAGAATACCCAATATATGATCATTGTACATTTTCAGGGGCCACAAATATTATATGATTTCTTGGAAGAATGGAAAGGAAAATAGAGTGGCAGCATTCCAGGATCACATCATCACCATTTGCAACCTTCCCAGTGGCTTCTGACAAGCAAAATCAATGGGGGAAACTGGATTTGCTTAATAAAACTGACCACCACTCACTTAATGACCTCATAACATAGTGGCAGACATTTGGTCTCAATTGTGGTCATAAGTCAAGGACCATCTGTACAGAAGGATTACAAAAAGGGAGGGGGGGATAAAAGAGAAACTAATATTTGAATTTACTAGTCACTGTGAGGGACCACACCATAATAGCTAAGAAGCATTACTTCTTATGTAATAGATAGTATGTAGATAGTAATATACAATTTTCAACAATGATTGATCTCTATATTCCATTTTCTAAAAATTTCTACGAGTTTTTAATGCTTTGAAAATATGACTGATGATAGTTTCCATTTTCAAGATAATAATATAGATTTTCTTATCCTTTTAAAAATTATTAATTATTAAAAATTATTAACACTGAAGTGTCTATCAGTTGGGTGCCTAGAACAATTTATACAAATACTTATTTCGGAAAGAACCCAGATAAATTTAATAGAATTGTTTATAAGTAATCTTGGATAGGACTGCAGTATGTCTTTATGTAAATGAGGTTATAATTAGCTTTAAATCTGTTTGGACTTGAGTCCTTTGAACAGATGTCACGTACAATAAATGAGGATTGAATTAAGTGAAGCAAAGCCAGCAGTAACTTAATATTTATATTGCACTCATCGCAACTATTAGTAGAAAGGCTTTTGATGTGATCTCTACATGGAGTAATCCTGTGCCTTAGATTCACCTCTGCTTGTCATGTTGCAGTTTTTTATTCTGCCCTTGGATCTTTTTAGTGGAGCAAGCTATTCTATGAATGAAATTACAGTGAAAACACTGAAAGAGGCGTGATTTACACTACCCATCCATATGCTCTAAATCTAATGAGTAGCTCCATTCAGAGAATCTCAACACTTTTGAAAAGCCATGTCTCCTTAAGTTGCATCATCTCTAGAGATAGGATTGTGGAAATCAGGAATACCTCTAAACAAGGGGTTCAGAAGTTTCTTTTGTAGTCCTCCTGTCTTAACCTATCACTTCTTCAATCATTTTTTTTCCAGAAATAAAACAGAATCATTCATTCCACATCTTTTGATTAATGATTAATGGACCTCTCCATTTGGGAAAAACACAGACAAGAAATCACTGGGTAATGAACAGAAGAATAGAGTTCCTGGGTATAAACAGACATGGCTTCAAATTCATACAGTAATCAATTGACACTGTTGCTGTTGACTCTATGTTATGAGTGAGGTTTCAGCTTCAAGGGCAAGGTTTTGTGCAAGCAGATCTGGTTAAATGGAAAATGACCAAGGCCACTGTTGACTGATTAGTGGAGAGTTCAGATTGCATTCCATGTGGCTCTGAAACCATCTTTAATAATGCTATATTGCTCTGCTCTCCTCTTATAGGTAATGAATGAACCAGGGGAACTCCAATTTATTTCATATGAGTTGTCCTTGACATTTGAAAAGGAAGTAATAGAAAAATATTTTGTTAAAAGAGGCACTCGGGGACTTTTTGATTTCTGCTTTCATTTTTATAAAATTCTTGAGAGAAAATAGTTTTAGAGTGGTCTACCCCCATCTCCTCTCTTCCTTTGCTGATATATCTATTGACACAGTCGGTTTACATATGCTATTCACAGAGCACATAGTCTTTTTTTTTTACTTTAGAAAGCTAAAAGCAATAACAGTGCCCAGAAATGTGATGGCAGGATTAAAAAAAAAAAAGAATAGCTGGGCCTGAGGGACAAGTTAGAAGAGCTTCCAGACAAATGGTTCCTATAGCTACCACTCAAAGGATGTGCAGCAACTCTGTTTTCTCCTTAATAGAAATAAAACAATGAAAAACATGTTAGAGAAATGTGGAATTGATTCCAATGGAAGATAGAGTTGTCTGAGTGAATATCTTATGTAATTTAATGAACAATGCAGGATGATTGCATCATAAAAGTAGTGTCTGGAAGCATCTTCAGTGTAATTTTTATTATCAATTCAGGATTTCATAGCTATTCTTGGTCAACAAATAGTTAGCATGCTATTGCAGAAATAGACAACTTTATTATTGCTTCTACATGTCCAGTGCTTCTTGAACAACAGAAAATTGTATATAGCTTTATTGTAATTATAATTAACAGATTAACGGAGTTGGAAGGGACCTTGTAGGTCATTTAGTCCAGTCCTCCACCCTGACCAAGCAGAAGACCCTACACCATTTCTGACAAATGGCAGTCCAATCTTTCATATCAGTCATTTCTTTTTCAATCTCTTTCATATCAGTCATTTCTAAAATAACATCAGCCTAATTTTAAGCAAAAGACAAAGGCGTGTTTCTATTATGCTGAGATAGACTGCCTTTGAAAATTAAGGCTCTGAACAGAATTACAAGTGCAATTTATAATACATAAGTACTGTGTATAATACTCTAGCACAATTTCATTTCAATAATTCTTCCTCAGTATGGCAGTTGAAAGAAAAAAAATATACCTATTATGGCCAGACTTTGGTGGCACACATATAGAAATACAATACACAAGATATTTGTTGTATCATGCAATCTGCTGCTAAGAATAATGCCATGACTGACATGCATTAGGAATACAGCCTTTTGACTGCTTGTGTTAAATTGAAAGCCAGCCATTAGCCCAAGCATGCAAGCTTCTCTCAGCACCTCTGTTAAACTCCAAATTATTCAGGATGCTTTTTAACACTATATTGCTATAGAAGGTGACTGAATTAGTCTGAGTGCAAGTAGGTGCCACAGAACAGCCACTCTGGGATCTCACGTAATAAGGCCACCCGGCCACAAGTCAAACAGATAGAATGAAAAGGAAGATGCACATACTGTATACATCTGTGCTCAGTAAGAATCCTTGCGATATGTAAATAACTTATCCTTAGAATCAGTGCAAGTAAAACATCCATTAAGATTCAGCAGTTAGAATAAGAAGCAAATAACACCAAACACATTAAAAAAAGTAAACACTGTATTTCTATGAGACCAATCATATTCTCTATGTAAAACTGCACAGAAAATAAAGTTAAAACTTTGTATGTGTATCTGCAAACACATAATAATCTATCACCAAAATATGGAGCACAATAAAGATTGTTAAAACTATTGCAATGTTATCAATTGTATTAATATCATACAAAGAAGGATGGAACTGCTTAATCAATTGGAATTTAAGAACTAGTAATACTAAACTTGTTTATCAAAAAAAAATTTCCTCTGAGTTTAGTAAGGCTGACTTTCTAGCAAGCAAATATTATAAAGTCTCTTTAGTAAGAATCATTTGCCAAAACCATCCTTGAAATATATAATTCTTAAAGTGCCATTAGTTCTTAAAGTGCCATTAGACTACTTAGTATTTTGTAATAATATCTGCTGGATTGTTTATATAATAGAAAAAAGGCTTTATGCCTCCATATTTTCAAAAAAATAAAAATAAGTAATATCAGTAGCAAGTGTGATTTTGCACATGGGACAGGATACCTATCTTTAAATAAAATAAAAACTGTACTGTACAGTACTAGTAATAGAAACAGACCACCATAAACAAGCAAGTGTGTTTTCTTACAATCTGACACAAATAAGTAGGCTATATAATCTCATGCAAACTCATAGTGGTTTCAATAGAATTGTATTCTAATTGTGGGTAAAATTGGGCCCTTAAAATAGTCAGATAAATCTCTAATTTCCAAATCTATTTTCATTTAACTTTCTGCAATGGGTTAAAATTGTAGTGGAGTATAGGTCAAAAACTAATAAAGAGAGATCTTTTTGCTGTAATCCATGAAAATACATATTCTTCAGTAAGATCTCAGTTAAAGTCCAAAAAGTGTCTTGTGGAATCCTGGAACAATATTAATAATGAAGCACTACTAACTTTTCTTAGGCAAAAGAATGTAGTGCCTCTTACTGGAAGTTGTATAACTTTTCTTTCTCCACCTTCTAATCTGTGAGTGATATCAAGTATGAATGTTGAGCCTGATTTGTTCTCCTTTGTAGAGCCAGGCTGAGGCCCACTACAAAGGAAGTAAACATGCCAAGAAGGTCAAAGCACTAGAAGCAACGAAAACTACACCCAAAGCAAGTGCTTCCAAGAACAGCGCAATGGCTAACATGAACGGCTCTGCTACGCCGGCCCGGGCCAACATCTCTAACAAATCAGGTCAATGAAATTTTCATTCTATACATTCTTCTCTTCTTCTTGATTTATGTGAGATTTTTGTCTAGATTCTCTTTGCCTATTTCAGTGCCAATATTTGTAATAAAATTGTATAAGGCTCTCCTTTCTGAAATAGAATAGTGATTGTTCAAGCTGGTGGGTCAGATTCCCTATGAAGCTTCATTTGCTGTCCCTGTTTCCCCACTAAATATCTATTATACTTTTAGTCAATTACCAGTGACTGGCAAATACTGATAGTAGATCTAATAAAGAGATGCAGATAGAGTGATTCAGCTATCTGTGTTAAAAGTTGCCTCTAATGGAAGCTCTCAAATGGATAAAGGAAGAAAGATTGTACATTATTCTTTTTTCCACTAGCCCTCAGTATGATGCTGTTAGCTTTAAAATGGTTCCAAGCATATTCTCTTTCCTACATATAAATATCAGTTGTTTTATTATACCATTGGTAATTAATACATACTTATGTCTCATCTTGGGCTAATTATTAAAAATAGCATAGTTCAATTTACATAGGCAAAGGTGAATAGGACCCATTTTTCCCAAGATGGAAATTATTGCTTATGCAACCTGCAGCACTTTACCCATTGCAATATTTCACAGATATTTTATTTGCACAGTCTTAATATAATATCAAAGGTCAAACCTGTTGGCTCCAATGTATAAATAAACACTCAACAAAGGCTGCTTACAAAACTCCTGTGAGTGGGATATGTTTATCTTCGTATCTCTTGCTACTTTTAGGTTCTACTATTGTCAAAAACTAAAGCATCCTCCCCTTCCTCATAATCTGTTAGTTGAAAGAGTGGATATAATTGACCTTCCCCATAGCTGGCAAGCAGAATCAAAGCTAAGAAGGCTAGTAAAAAGACTGTGAGGAAGCTACCAACAATCCTGATCTCTAAGTCGAGTGATCAATAGTGCTAATAGTCATAACTCAGCTATATGTATGCAGCTGAGAAATGTGAAAAAACTCTTACTGTTCACAGAGACATGCTTTTGCTAGCTTAGTGTTCCAAGGCAAGGAGGTCAGAATAATGAATTTGAGGGCAGAAAAGTGTTTCTTGTATGAGCAAATTCCTGGGGCGCTCTGGGGAGTGTTGAATCATAATAATAAAACTGCAATTTCTAGGTAATAGTATTTACTTTGCTATTTCTTCTCTACTTTAAGAAGCCCGTATTTCATGTATTTCGCTTGATAATTAGTGGAATGCTCTTTCTATGTAATCCTATAATCCATGGTAAAGTTCGAGCATCATCCGCAATATTACAGTTCTTTGTAAATCTAACTATGAAAATATAATTGGCTCCCCACCGGAAGTGGGAGGAAAGAATGCAATAAATTTTAAATTTATTCTGATCTTTACCGTAGTAAATTTGTAAATATAATCTAAAGGAAGCATGAAGCACATTAGAAATTGTATTATAAATATAACTGGTATATTAGTTGAATCACAAATAATCTGAAATGGATTACATCACCATAGGTTAAATGAGTAAAAAAATTTTTTTTCCTATTTTGAAGCAGGTTCATAATACAGGTAGTCCTCGACTTCCAACAATTCAGTTGGTGACCATTCGAAGTTACAAGGGCACTGAAAAAAGTATCTTATGATCATTTTTCACACTTATGACTGTTGCAGCATCCCCATGGTGACATGATTCATATTCAGATGCTTGACAACTGATTCACATTTATGACAGTTGCAGTGTACTGACCTCATACAATCACCTTTTACTGTCAGGCAGTGGGGAAGCCAGTTTCACTTAATAATGGTGTTACTAATTTAACAATTGCAGTGATTTGCTTAACAAATATGGCAAGAAAAGTCATAAAAGGGGCAAAATTCACTTAATGAATTTCTCACTTAGCAACATAAACTTTGGGTCAATTGTGGTAATACGTTTGAGGACTATCTGTACACACTGGAAGAAAACATAGGTCTCTTTTTTGCAGGAATTGAAAGCTATTATCATACATCAGAAATTAAGAAGATATGTTTTTAGAGCCCGAGGTCCATAAATGGATGTGACCAAAGTACCTATGTAGGTGTCACAGGTTTCTTTTAAACTCTTCCTCTAAAGAGATTTAGACCTTTCTTTTATTTATTTTTTAATCTGAATGGTCTATTTGGGGGTTTTAACTGCTGTTTTCAACTTCAAAATGGAAAGATACGGAGTAGCCACTTTTCAATAATTGAAGAAATGAAGGCTGCAGGTGGTCCACTCCTTGCAAATGGTTGCTTTTTGGGGGGGGAATTTTTTTTATTGATTTTTAGAAACAAACATAGACAAATACAATACAGAACATGAAAACATAAAACCTCTTTTCTGAAAGCAGCCTGATCCCGGGTTACATCTCTTTGTACAGACACCAATTCAAATTCATGCTCATTTTTATATACCATTCCATATCTTATTGCCATTCTACATTTTCTATATGGCTTCTCCCCTTCTCCCCTCTTTTAACTTTCTTAATTTTATTTTTATTTGTTTCATCTCAAATCATATCATTATATTCTTTGTGTGTCCTATTTCAGCTATCTATTATCTTTTCTCCTTAAACAAAATTCCTCCTGTAGTCACTAATTGGAGTATGACGCCTTTATATCTTTCCCCTAAAATTATAACACTTAATATAGAATGTAACTTCCATTCGGATTCTGCATAGTACATTAAAGCTAGATGCTACATTTTAAGAAGAAAAGAAAAGTATAAATACATAATATAATTAAAACAACAATCCATACCAGTTCAATTCTATCATTAATGTTAATATTCATTTAAATTTTAAACATTTAACACGTTACTTTTCAAATAGGTATCATGCTTCTATGGGAATGCTTGTAAACTTTCCATGATTACTTCCCCCTCACTTCACTTGCATTTTAAAACATGTCATTAAAATGTTCTGATTCCTTTCTAAATTAATTCTCTCATTTAATTCATTCCATTTATTTTATTCAGAAATGTTTCAATAAATCATACGTTGTTTCCAATTTTCTAATATTATTTCTAAATACAAATATAACAAAACAATCATATGTACCCTTTGCAGAATCCCTTTTTTAATTAAATTTTTACCTATTATCTCTAAATAAGTCCTTTTTCTTTACATCTTGCTTCACACCCTTGTAGCTTCTCTTCTCTTCCCTCCTCCTTTGCTTCTTCTCTCTGCCCTTTTTACCCCCTTGTCTCTCCACCTCATTTTCCCTTTTCTGTATTCCTTTTTTCTGTTGCTTTCTCATGTTATACCCACTTTTCACCTTATTTTTCCCTTTTTTTGTTGTTTTTTTTAGGTCTCAAATTCTCCATTCTCTTTCCCCTTTTTCCCCTTTCTTCCCCAAGTAAAGTTACTTGTTCGTTAAAGATGGCTTCTTCTTTGTCCCAATCTTCTTGCTGCGTAGTCTTTTCTTGTAGTTTCTCATAGGTAAAGATCGCCATTTCTAATAATTGAAAAATGGAACCAAGAGAGCTCTTCCCTTCTTGTTCCTCTTCTTAATATTTTTTAAATTCTATTTTCAGTTCGTCCACAAGTGATGCCATTGTAGAGTTTTTTTTTCTTTTAAAACAACCACCCAAGTGTTTTTAATCCTTCCAATATAATTCCAAAAGTCCCAAAGTCACCAAACAATCCAAATACACACAAGCTGTTTCTTTTGACACTTTCTTCCTTTTTTCACTTTCTCTTCCTGGGGTTAGTATTTAGTTACAAAGTTCCAGCTAAAATGTATCTTTTAGCAGTCCTGTTAAAATTTAACTTTAGATTCCAGGCTATCTCCTCCTTCCAAATCCTGTTCTTATTCTCTTCCTCTCCCTTCCACTTACAGCAAAAGAAAATTTTCTTTCTCTCTCTCTCTTTTTTTTTTTTTTGCCTTTTATATTCAGAAATCTTTATTATCCCCTTGGCATTAAATTTTCCAGTTTAAATACCTGTTGACGCCAAAGCAGATTTTTCTGATTTCTCATTCATCTCTGTTCGCTGTCAACGTAAGGAAGTAGAGTGAAAAAAATACAACTTTCCCTTTTCACTTTCATTCGCTGCTTCCGAGTCTTCCTTGGGAGCAATGTATCTTTTTTTTTTTTTTAAGTTTAAGTTCCAGGATGTCTTAATTGTTTCTTATCCTGGTCAGCCAAAACTTTCACTTCAGCACTTTCTTCCTCCTGCACCTTCTTTTCCAGATGATGGCTTCTTTGAGGCGGCCATTTCTGACCGCCGCTCTATCACCTTCAGGAAAGGGAGTTTAGCCAGCTGGGGAGGAAAGATGCGGCTTTACTTGACCCTGCTGGAGTCTTCACCCATCTTCACCAACCTCTATGGGGTGGCTTAGCTCCAAAGCCAGCTGGCTCAGGGTGCTCCGGCGGCAAGCCCAGGCAGAAACCGCACACGTTCGCTGATTCCTGCCTGCCGCCGAAGCCCTGCAAACTGGAAGTTTCCAAATGGTTGCTGTGTGTGTGTGTGTGTGTGTGTGTGTGTGTACCTAGAGCTATGTATATAAAATATAAACTTATATACTTATAAAATATAAACTTAATTTAGCTTATAAGAAGAGTTAATGTTTATCACAAATTAATTCGGGCCTAGAGTAGTATACAAATTATGGAAGCTGATAATATCAAGCAGATAGTTATAGTGGAGCTCATATCCATTTAATCACAATTCCATATGACATCCACTGAAAAAAATCTAGAGAAACAATAGGAAATTCTCGAAGTGGGTAAATGCTGCCAGGGCTAATCTGACACAAAGACACCCTTCCCCATTGTACAAACAGGTACTGACTGGTTTAGCAAGTAAACCTCTTTCCATTGGTACTATCGATGAAGGTGCTTGTTCAATCTTTCCCGAAGAGTAGAACCCACTTTAGAGAACTCAGCCAGGTGTATGCTTGCACCAACTCCCCTTTGTGAGATAACTGCAGGAATTATCACACTTGGCCTACAGGTAGAGCCTGGCCCCATATGTCTACCACTGTGATCTTACAAGCACAAGTCAATTACATCTATCTTTAGACAGAAAGTCGATAGAAATCAAACTGTATTTTCATGGATGGGACTGGAATATTACAAATAATACAAATGTAATTTGAAGAGAACTGTTAAGCAATAAAACCTGAATGAAAAAGTCTGGAGGTAACAGATAACAGTATTATATTAATGATACAATTGAAATTGTTTTGGACATCTAAATTTTTTTTATACCAATATATATTATCTCTTGTGTATAGTAATGCTGTATCTTTCCCCCCTCTGGGCTTTATTTCTAAATAGGCAAATAAAGGACACTAATGAAAATAATGTGTCAGTCATAAAAAAATTGAGTATAAATGAGGAAAGAGAAGGAATAAGTTCAGTCTTTATTAATCCTGGATGTAGGGGGAAAAATAAAAATACCACACAAGTTGAACTGGAGAAAGAAGAGAAGGTATTTTTTTTAATAAAAAACAGAAATAGATTGTGGAACATCAGAAAGGAAGAGTTTCAACGAAATAATAGAACAGCTAAACAAAAAAGCCCATGAAGTTTATCAACTTACCAGCTCTGAAAAAAATAAAGGACACTATCAACTACCAAATTAAGCCTCCCCTTAATTTATTTCCAAGCTGCTTGTTTAGAAAAATACAATATGCCCACTGTCCTATAGTACTGTCATGGTGGCTGATTTAATACAATTATTGCTGTAATTTCCATATATATGTGCTGTTCAGCTTCCTTTGGGTATTATCCCACGTCATTGTAGTGCTTTTAAAGTTGTAGCAACGTTTCAGCAGAATCTCATCTGCCGTCATCAGGCTTCTGTATTGAGTTTGTATGTGGGTCAGGGTCTCACAGCCATTGGTTTTAAATTTGAGGCTAGCCTATTATTGTGGCAGGATGGTTTTTTCTACAACCTGATTGGTTGGGAGTCTTGGTCTGTGTTTATTGGACTTGGAGTTTGTTTGATTGGTGTTTCTGGTTTCTTCTGTCTGTTTTGTGGCTTTGATTGGCTGGCAACACTGTTCCTGTATTGGAGGCTTTCAGTGCAGCTTGGCTTCGTGTGAAAGGACGGCTATTATCTATTAGGAAGCTAGGTTTCATCTGGGTGCCTGGTTCGGGTGTGTTTGAGCTGGAGATATCAGAGGGAGTCTGTTTGTGCCCAGGTATTTGCCTGGCTTGTGCTGTGGAGATCTTTCTATTTGAGAGTGCAGGCTTCCAAATAATTGACAGTCTGGTGGAATAACAAGTCCAATAAACACAGAACAAGACTTCCAACCAATCAGGATGAAGGAAAAAGCATCCTGGGACAGCAATAGGCTTGCCTCAAATTTAAAACCAATCGCTGTAAGAGCCTGACCCACATACAAACTCAATACAGAAGCCTGATGATGGCAGATGAGATTCTGCTGAACCGTTGCTACAATTTTAAAAGCACTACAATGATGTGGGATAATACCCGAAGGAAGCTGAACAGCACACATGTAAGTACCCGCAAAAACTTAAAAAAACATATATAGTACCCGCCTAGATGAACACAAAAATGCAGTAAAAAAGCTGGAACACATCTCCTCACTAGTCCAACACATGAAAACCACAGGTCACAACATCAACTTCAGTGGCACTAAAACCCTAGCCACTATAGAAAACCCCAACCACAGAGTCATCAGAGAAGCCATAGAGATTGAAAAAAGACCTGAAAGCATGAATAGAAGAGATGATTCCAGCAGACTGTCAATCATTTGGAAACCTGCACTCTCAAATAGAAAGATCTCCACACTACAAAACAGACAAACACCTGAGCACAGACAGACTCCCTCTGATGCCTCCAACTCAACCCCCCCCAACCAGACACCCAGGTGAAACCGAGTTTGCTAATGAATAACAGCCGTCCTTTCACACGAAGCCAAGCTACACTGAAAGCCTCCAACACAAGAACAGAGTGTTGCCAGCCAATCAAAGCCACAAAATAGACAGAAGAAACCAGAAACACCAATCAATCAAACTCCAACTCCAGTGAACACAGACCCAGGCTCCTAGCCAATCAGAATGGACCAGCCTCGAATTTGAAACCAGGAGCTGTGAGACCCACATCCATACAGAAGCCTGATGATGGCAGATGGGATTCTGCTGAAACGTTGCT
>BLBF01000011.1:22269069-22442505 GCA_015471245.1 Laticauda colubrina | reverse complement strand
ATATATATATATATATATATATATATATATATATATATATAACATAAGGATCATATATATATATATATATATATAACATAAGGAGCAGGGAAGGGATATGGGAAGACTTAAAAGGCCTAGCGCAGGATACACATGAGTTCAGGGAGGCCAAGAGAGGGTTCTGTAATGGCCAAAACTTTGGGGGCCAATCACATACCCATTTTTCCACTGGTCACTGCATGAATGGATGTAAGGCAAAGCTCATGGAACATAACTTCCTCTCCTTTCCCTTTCACATAAAGAGAGATTACAAAATAACAAGGCTCAAAAGAAATATAAATGTAAATATTTTATATTTTAATTTTATAACAACCTTATAAATAGATTAGTGATACATGGTGACAAATCCAAAGCTTCCCAATACTCTTTATAGTTGTAGTTGGGGAAGTTACATCAGATTTATTTAGGAATTATACCCCTTCAGTGTATCAGCTACTTTTTTTCCTGAATAAACTTTACATGTTCTGATTCATCCTAGATTTTGTTTGTGAAGCTGAGCTCAAGAACCCTTCATTTAATTTCTTTACAAGGTGTCTTGAAAAGGCATGATTAGAGTATGAATGCAAAAGTCCATGCACCTCTGAAGGGCAAAGTGATGTTTGATTAAAGTTTGTAGCAAGCATGCTTTATGAATTAATGAAATATTTTTTAGGAAACCAAAATTTGAAAAAACTGTTGATATAAAGATAATGTATTCATAAGTTCAGCTACTGCTTTTTATAAGATAAGTGTTTAAATATTTAAAAATAGACATTCATTACCTCTATACCTCTCCAAAGCACAAGTGGAGAACCAGTTTGGTGCAGTCATTAAAGTTCCAGGCTAGAAACCAGGAGAGTGGGAGTTCTAGTACCACTTGTGGCACGAAGCCAGCTGGGTGACATTGGGTAAGTCACTCTCTGTCTCAACCCTAGGAAGGAGGCAAGAGCACTACCAAGGAAAACTTGCCCCCAAAATTTCAGGGATTAATCAAGACAGTCACCAAAATGTAAGACTGACTTAAAGATAAAAAAAAAAGCACTAAGGACTACATGATGATGATAGTATATCAATCCTAATATGTGACATTAGTATGTAATATGTCCTTATATGATAGAACTCAAAGATCCTCTCAGTATAGACTAATTTGAATTAAAGATGTGAGCCCCTCAGATTCATGGATTATGAAATAAAATGACTTTCAGGCAGCATGAAAGTGAAATGTACTATTCACTTATTAAATATAAATGGAAGTCCTTTGATTATACTTTCTAAATCGAAACAAATACTCTTCAAAATAAAGGGCACAGAATGAACCTGCTATTTCTTCCTGTATTTATAAACTACAGTCTTGAGGATCTTTTACAATCTTTTTAGCTTTCCTCTGAAATAAAATGAAGTTCTATTTGACATTTCTACTAGAGCAGTAAATAAAATGGTTACTCTCTGCAACTTGGAATCTTTCATACTCATACTTTGTAATCTGAGGTCAATGGTATCCAAAAAAATGGCAACATATTGCATGTTTGCAGAATGGATACAGTTCAATGCAGATATTTTAAAATAGTTTTGCATTTTGGGGTTTTTTTTAGTATGTATTGCAATATTTATGACTTCTGCAGAAAAACAGAAATCAAACTAGAAAAAAACAGAGCCTTATCTGCTGAATCAGTGTATGAAGGAAAATTATTAATAAAATAATCAAAGGTTTCAACAGCATAAGGGACAACAGATTTCCTGAAACCCTGCCTGGAGCTAAATATGGCTTTATTTGTTTAAGATTTCAGTGTAAATAAACATTTTTGTTAAGAATTGGAAAACAGTCAATATTTCCCCCTTTTTCTTAGAACTTCGGGAATAATTAAATTTATTTTGTGAAGTAGTCTCCTGCATACTTTAAAAAAATAAAGTTCTATTCATCTTTGAATATTGTGTAAGACCCCTCAACAAATAATGTCCCATGGCCAGGCAACATTGGCTATGTTGTTGCTCAGAACCTTCGTCTAGTGCTGCAATATTAGAATTTCCACTGTTGTCAGATTTTCATCACAAGTTTTCCTGGACTGATCCTTCATACAAGAGTATAGGGTGTAAATGCATAGTTCTGAGTAGACTTTATCTACAGATAATTTAGAATGCTGTTATTCCTTTGTAAATATGTTAGTACTAATGATAGTTGTGATTTTAAGTTTTGTTGCACTGTAATACAAGTAATTATAGATTAGATGTGGGTGACTACAGACTATAAAGTATGAGTATGAAAGAGTCCAACTTGCTGAGTAACCATTTTCATTTACTGTGATAGTAGAAATACCATCCGTTACACACACAGCAGATATACCTGTAAGATCATTATCCCTGGCACTGTCATCAAGCTTAATTAATTAGATTTCAGCACTGAGAATGCATTTGCATATCATGCTAATATATGTTTGCTGTTAACTAAGACTAGCTACACAAAATGGAAAATGTGTTTTGTTTTTATCCTAGAACTAAAATCTGTTTTGTAAATATTTCTATTCAGCAGAAACAAAACCCGGAACTTTTTAAAAATATGTTATTCTTAAATAATAGAATATGAATAATAGAATATTATCCCTAAATAATAGAATATAAAAGATAATGAAACAAATGAATTATTACTAGGTTAGCCTAGTCATTTTTTACTAACCACAATTTACATATTTTTGCTTTACATTGAACATTAATTATTGTTGTTGGTTTGTAATTATTTCTTAAAAACCATATTTCAAATGTCTAAATCTGTCTTTCTGTATATTGTGTTGTATATAAAGAAGCTATTCCTGTCTCAAATTAATTAAGCTTCTGTTATAGATATGTAGTAATATTAATTTTGTCATTGCAACATATTTTCTTATTTTAATTTCCCAGTCTAACATACTCACTAGCAAAGATTCCCTTTTCCAAGAGAAAAGATGATGTTCCAGATTGGTTCTTGTTGCTGTAAGTCCAGAGCATTTTTGTTATTGTTCCAGGTTTTAGCTGGAGAAAAAACAAGCAAAAAGGAACCTCAGAATGATTTCACTGGATGAATAGGTCAGGACTGGTGTGCAACATTTTTATTTTCCTCTTCTATGTTAACAGCTCTCAGAGGGGCAAAGTCAATATTCCAAGGCTCATTTTGTTCCAAATCCAGAACAAACTTACATGTTTCAATTTGGGCATCGGCCATGCTAGATAGTTTGAAATAGTTTGTGTAGGTTTGCACTTCTATAGCATTAATCAAGAGACTTAAGCGCAGTACCAGGTAAAAGTAAACCAAATCTTGTTATAGTATGTCCTGCCCCATTATGTAAATAGGATCTCTGTAAATAAATCAGAGATCAAACATCTCTGGTAAAAATAGAGTCAATTTACATAGTATAATTTACAACAAAAGTTCCCATTGTGGGATAAGAAAGGAAATGGCACAATGTGTGTTAGAATGTAAACTACTCTTTGTGCTTGCACCATGATGTCTCACAAAAGTATGTAAGTGACAGAATTTGCATTGTGAAATCACACTGTCTATGTCATTATTTTCATGACATATTTGAGTGACACAGATGCTAGGGAAATGATAAGGATGGTGAGGAGATCTTCTACACTGTTACTGGATTCCAGCCAATGTAGTAAGGGTAGAAAATGGGCCAGAAGGAGAAGGTGAGGCAGAAGACCAATCAAGTGCAGTATGTGATTGTTTAATCAAATGTTTAATGAATAAATTTGCTGATATTCACTCTACATGGGGAGACAAAATGCCTGGTACTGTTGCTTGGGTTGTGAGCTTGTGGATATTAAGGAACTAGACTGAATATTCTGTAACGTGAGCTCTGCTGCTTGTGAATTTGATCCCTATCCATTTTGACTAGTAAAAGCAGACAAGGAAGAAAAAATAAAGGCTTGATCCAGGCCTTATTTGACACCACTTTGTAGAAGAGGAAAATTCCAACAAGTTGAATCTTAGTCTATGCTCACTTAAAGAAGCAATACTACATCCAACACAGTTGGAGTTATAGTCCTATTTTTAACCTCTCCTTCTTCCCCAAGAAGGCTGTTAAGAATATGGTGGGATTATAACAACAGAGAGCTCTGAAAGAAGTAGAACATCTAGACTAGGGGTGTCAAACTCAAGGCCTGTGGGTCAGACCTGGCCCCAGGTGTGCTTAGATCTGGCCAGTGGGGTCACCCTGGAAACAGCAAAGGACTGGCCAGCAGTACCTCTGTTTCTGTCTTCCTGAGCTCCGTTTCACTGGCAGAGGGGTGCAGGAGGCTGTTGCAGGCAACAATGGAGCTCGAAAGCCCATTTTCTCTGGCAGAGTGCTTGGGCTATCACAGGTGCCCCGACATGAGTGACGTTGAGCTGACCATGCCCACTCTGACCATCCCCACCCCAGCCCCCCAAGGTCAAATACAACACTGATGCAGCCCTCAATGCAATCGAATTAGACTCAGTCTAGATTCAGGTATTCAAGAAAAAATAATAATGTAAAGCTATAAATGCTTAAATGAGAACATTCAAAATTGGTCAGACAGTCAGTGCAGATGATATAACCAGAGAACTATACAAATATGGAGGTGATTTGCTTATGGAATAGCTACACAATTTGTTTAACTTGTGAAGACCACATCTTTGCCTGATGATTGTCAGAATAATATTGTTCACTTATAGAAAGAAAAAGTAGCAAAGATAAATGGAGATTAATTTGTTAAGTGTGTCTGGGAAATGTTCAGCAGAATTATCAAAAAAAAAAAATATGAGATGATTAAGAGCAAAATCTCAGAAGTGCAATATAACTTTTTACTCAGCAGGGGGCATGCAGAGTAGATTTTTGCTCTTTGACATGTTGCTGAAAAAGATGGGAAAGAAAGTAAGTTACAATATGCTTATTCATTTAGAAAAATCATATGATAAAATGAAAGTGATAGGACAACTATAATGTATAAGTAAATTATGGGAATAAAAGAATGTGAAATAAGACAAAATTACGATGTTAACAACAGAGGTATATTGATTGGAGTTATAAATACGTGCAGACCTGTGCATACAGAAGGTGCTTTGTTGGTTGAGGATCTGAATTATTTGCAGTGAATATTAGATTGGATTTCATATTGCAATGAGGAGCATGGGTGTAAAAACCAATGCATCAAACATCAAAGTAATTGATTGACAGAGAAAATACAAAATTTAAATAAATACGTAATATGAACAGTAGGAAGTTATACATACAATATGTACTTAAAAAAGGGAAGAAATGATTAAGGTGGGCATTTTGGTGGACAGTTTATGAAAGATGGAAAAATCCAAGGTCAAATTTTAAAATAATTTATTAAAGTTGTAGGTGCTAATTTGGATAGAAAGATAATGGGTAGCACATTGTTCTTTTGTGAGGAATAAATCTTTGTCAAAAGAAACAAAAAGGGCTATGTATAAAGATGTTTATACACTCTTTATTGTATGAATCTGAGAGTTGGATATGTTAGAAGAAGCATAGCAGCATGTTGATTACAGTGGGAATGGGATAGATTAGAATGTGTTTAATGAAACAAGAAGAGAGAGGGTTAAGAATTAAAGGGTGCTGACTGAATATGAATCCAGAAGTTAGCAACTAGTATGAAAGAAGTACATTGAGGTTGTTTGATTATATACATAGAATATGCAGAGAATTAATGAAGATCAAATCACGCAATAATTACATTAAGAATGAAAGGGTTGAAAGGAGAGAAAACTGAGAAGTCATGGTTGGATGGGGTTGATAAAAGAGGGAAATAAATTTGAATAACAAATGCAGTGTGTGAATTGATGCATGGAATTCCATGTGGTGGAAATGAGGATGTTTTGCAAGGATAGAAAGGAATGATATGGGTGCAAAAGATTTAGTTAGATTTCCTTTTCTCTGATCCCTTGTCTTTAATTTCTTCTATTTATTGCTTCTTACTTTTCTTCTGTACTTTGAATCATATCACTTCCCTTAAAAGAGAGTAGTCAGGCTGCTTGCTGCTCAACTAAATCCAAGGTAAAAGAAATCTAATGCTGCTTTCTTCAATGGTTGACAATGAATAAATAATTACTAAGCCGAAGAATACAGTATTAAAAATAAATTTTAAATTATTAATTGTTACACTTCTGCCTGCCCAAGAGACTGTCTCTCAAGACCATTAAAAAACAAAAACAAAGCTAAGTTAGGCCTCTTATTAAAGAAGCAAATTCTGCTGAACTGATGCAGCTTTATAGCAGGCCTGGCTTTTATACTGCCGTTAAGATAAAATCCAAAGCACTTTGACAGCTTCAGTGAGCTGTGGAGGGGACAGCCATCCTGAAGAAGATATTTCAAGTTTACCAGCCCAAGTAGTTTAAGTCTTTATTGTCTCTAAAGCCTTTAGTAACTTGGGCCCAATCACTTGGAAGAAGTAACTCATCTAGAAGCAGCTTGTCCATTTTTTATCTCTTCAAAAATAAACTGGCAATCAGTGTAAAGCAGAAAGGTCATGTGGTATCCATTGCTCTTAGGGGTTACAGTGAAATTAGCTCTCTGCCCATTTTTTCCTAGACTGCTTTAGGACAGCATATCCTGTTGAAAACAGCTGGCCCCATACAGGAACATTCCCTTGCCTCATGACATAAGCTGAGTTTGAATCCTTGTGAATGGAGTCATATTATCAAAGAAGCAAGATCAGGTTTTCCTATGGGATGGAATTAACACCAGAAGGCGAAGCCCTCCTGTGATGGGAAAGCCCTAGACAGAACTGCTAATATGCCAGTATTAACTTTTGGGGGCTGGGGGTTGCAGTTCTTTGGGCAGTTCTCTTTTTTTCCCCAGAAGATCAATGTAATCCATCTCCTTTTGGGAACACCAATATATTTCTTTTGCAGAAGTTTCTTAATTCATATCTCAAGAAACCCTGTTTTGTTTAAGGTTTTGAGTTTTACATGCACATTTTGAGTAATAATTTTTAATTTTGTAAAAATTTCATGTAAGAAACAGTCTTAGAATAGCTGAGAAAATATGCAACTGGAGTGGACAGTCTAATGAATATATAAGCAGGTGAGGGGACAGACTCAGTGAAAGAATTTCTAGCATATGGTCTATAGTTCAGTTATTGATTTTTGTTTCAATTTGGCTCATTCTCACATTACTAGTAAGTTTCAGAAACTTCCACTCCATATAAGGCAAGCGGAATTCTGTCCAATACAATTAATTTACATATGCTTTTCTTTATATAGCTGTAGATGAATCAAAAAGCTGAAATTATTATTTTAAGAATACAGGCATTAGGTCTATCATTTTTTTCTTCATGAGCTACGTGAGAGTTCTGAGGTGAGTTCCATCAAACTGATTAATATAAGATTTTCCTCTTAAAGAAATTGCTGTTAAAGATGTCAGAAGTTAGCCTTTGACAATCTCATGCCTTCCAGGTGTGTCAGGGCAAGAATTTCCAGACAGTGTGACCTTTGACAAGTTAGGATTTTTGGGAATTATAGCATTAATACATTATGAGTGCTGAAATTGAGGAAAGCCGCTTCAAGGAATTGCTGGAATGGTATTGCTAGAATTGTAGTCCTGTATTCATTCTTTCTCTCATTCTCTTTAAGACAGGGCAATTCTGAAAGTCAATGACTCTAGTCAACTTTCAAGGGCTGAAGTGGTCACCTTTATATCTGAGTCTGCCAGTGCAGCAGCAGCAGTAGCAGCAGCTACAATAACCACACCTTTGTGGCCAGTTTCTTCCAAGAGCACAAATGGGACTACAATTGCTATTTCTGAATCTGAAGAGGAGAAAGCCAAAAAATTACTGTATTGTTCATTATGCAAAGTGGCTGTGAATTCTTTATCTCAGTTAGAAGCACACAACACAGGTGAGTCTTAACCAGAAATCACTAAAAGCAATATTATAGGTTTTAGAAAATTTAGGCAATGTATGTAACGTTTTGTCTGTTGGGTCATTTTTTTATTGAAAAGGAAAGGATGTTTTATTTAAAATATATTGTGGCAATTACTAGCTTCCTGCCTCCCGACAGCCCAGGAAGCATAAATTCTGTTCTTTATTAAAGATCTTATTCAACTGGTTACATTATTACATGCTTAATAAACCTATTTTCCAAGGGTGCCCTTGTTGTCCAGATAAATGGTTTCTCTCAGCCCTGTATTTTACATCCTAATACAAAGAAGAAATTCCTCAAGTCATATTTCAGTACTTAAGATTTCAAGAGAACCTGTTATGCTCCACCTTATTAAAGCCCCCATTCGGTAGTTAATAAAAAGACCTTCTAGTATTCTACTTGCCAGGTTTGCCAGTAATCATTCTCTATTATTATCTTGCCATTCCAATGTTTTCTCACATATTTCTCCATGACTTTGGCCAGGATGGCTACACTCATACAATCCAATAGGAGGAAATGCATTGCCAAAATAAAAAAGGAGAGTGTTTTGACTAAACATTGGGCTTGCTAATTTCAACACATAAAAGCAAGGCTAGAAATAATATATGATTATAATTATGTGTCATAAGATTGGCCTCAATTCTTTTATCCAGGATTAGAAATGGATAGTATAGCAAAAAAATATTTAAAATGTAATTCTCTTTGCTGTAGTGTTGGGAAATACACAGAAATGCATGCCTCCTCTGTTTGTCCCACTTATCTAGCATCAGTACCAAAAGTAATGTTGATATAAGAATCACCAAAGGTGGTTTTCACTTAGGGACAATTCATAATCATATATTTATATTTGTATAATGTTTTGCAAAATAAAAAGGTAGTTCAGGAAAAGACGGAGTTGTACTGTATAATTCTATAAGCAGTCAATTTAGAGCTCTCTAAGAAGTTATTTGATCCTACCTCAGCATTCTGGTGAGTGGGGAGGTGGAAAGGAGGAAGGGGACAAATCAGGAAAAGGGGAACACAGAAAGAGAGAAGGGGGCTGCTCCTGTTCTATGCAAGCTTGTGCCCCAAAGGCTACTGGCATGTAGATCTTCACAGGGTATGCCTTGCCTGCCCAATTATCTGGGATTTCTTGTGGTTTTATTTTTATTTTAAAAATAAAACAATAAAAAAATAGAAATAAAACCCAAGTATGCTGGTTGTATCAAGACTCTGCTTTTGTTGTGTTAATACACAGAAGCACATACGTAAATCAATTAAGTGTTTCATTTTAATTAATCATACTATGCATCAGTAGATGGCAGAGAGACATAAAAATGATTGAAGAAACAACACACTCCAGTTCTGGAATTAATTTTAGAAACTTTTAGAGTTGAAGAGACTAGAATGCTAAACAGGATTCCTAAAGCAAGAAACAGTTTGCTCCTATTCTACTTATTTAATTCTATTTTTATATTAGATCTGTGCTTCGTGTTTTCTCTAGATGCTCAAAGCAATGTACATAATACTTTTATTCTTACCTTACAATGAACCTCTGAGTTAAATTGTGCTTAGTGATTGGCTGAAAGTTACTCAGTTTCCATGGTCAGCACAGAATAGACTATTGAGCTACTGAATCTGTCCACCTCTTAGTCCTACATCATAGGTATTTACGCTGCGCTGAATCTTAAAATGCTACCTCCATCACAAGGAGTAAAGCAGAAATGCTAAGCAGCATACACTAACAGTCTTAACATGAATGGCTAATTTACTGTGTTTATTGCTAAATTTTCCTTTGAAAGCTCAGTTGCAAAGAATGGGGTGGGTGGGGGTGGAAACGTCCCTGCTGTACTTCTTCATATTCAAGTTAGTTGTAAAGGAAACACAGGAAATTGATCTCTATATTAAAAATTGACTTTTTGAAAACTTTTTGAAAAATTTATCTTTTGCTATAACAGTGATTTAAAAGTGAAAACTAATTGTTAGTCCACCCCTGTGTATTTCAATATATTGCATATATCTCCTAACTGATAGAATGCAAGCAACAAAGTGTTACTTGCTGCGGAGTATTAGAGAACCTGGCTTGCTTAGAATAGTGCAAATATGCTTTAGGCAAAACCAGACCTTGTTTGTGTCTATGGCCCAGTGGTGGGATTCAAACATTTTTACTCCTGGTTCTGTGGGCTTGGTGGGCGTGGCTTGGTGGGTGTGGCAGGGAAAGGATACTGCAAAATCCCCTGCCCACCCCACTAACCTGCTTTCCAGCTCTGTTCTCCGGTGCAGGGCAACAAAAGAAGACCCAGCCGATCAGCTGGGACTCGGGAGACAAAGAATAGATGGGGACAGGGACAGTCAGAGATGGTATTTGCCGATTCTCCAAACTACTCAAAATTTCTGCTACCGGTTCTCCAGAACTGGTCAGAATCTGTTGAATACTAACTCTGCTGTGGCCCACTGGCTGAGATATTCAAAATTGACTGACATAATCAGTACATTAACAGATACAACAAAGTCTAGTAACCTTCTCTAGCTTGTCTTGCAAAGGTAAAATGACTTCAATTCTAACTGGTTTACATATGGGAATCAAGCAGCTTGAGGCTAAAGAAGTAGACCCCACATCTTACTAGAAAGCGATATGTAATTGCAGTGGGGCCCATAGATATGGACTTCTTTGGTTTTAATTGACCAAAGCCATGATGGAAAGCAGAGGTCTATGTCTATGGACACACTTGGTGACATATGGAAGATTGCGACTTGGAATGTTAACAGGATTATATATACTCAATTATAAAGAGTATGCATGAACCAATCAAATATAAGAAAATAGTTATTTTGTGTGAAACTAAAAAAAGGGGAAAGATGTAAGAAAATTGGAATGGAATTGATCTGATCTTGTGGAATGGAATTGCTAAATACATGCAGAAATATGGAAGTTATAACTTGAACTATAAATCAAAATATTAACTAAATTGTATAGAAAAAATATAAATTGGAATTAGTATCATCAGTGTTTTTGTGGGTACATATGAAAAAAGGAAGCCATAGGTTAGAGGTAGTTGCATATTATACTCCAATGAATGACAATAATGGAGGAACTAGGCATGACATTGGTGGAAGAATTGTGCAACAACATCCTGAATAAATATGATCTGGGAGTAAGTGTGCCAGGTGACACAAATGGATATGTATAAACAAGATGTGAGAGTAAATGAAATGATTGGACTCTTTGGAGGTTCAAAGATAATTAAGAATAATGACTGCCTTAAGAGCATCTCTCAGTAAAAAAAATCTGCTTGCTTCAAATACATGGTTTAAAGCAGTGGTCACCAACCAGTGGGTCAGGGACCACTGGTGGTCTGCGAGAAAAATTTGGTGGTCTGTTGAGAAATGTCACCCCTAAAGCAATTAATCCAGGCTGCGCGGAAACACAAGGCTTGCATTGCAAACAACAAGAGATAGTAAGGGGGGTGGAGGGGGAAACTCACCCCATGCACCTGGCCTGGCCACTGGGGTGCTTGTTTCCACTTCTTTCTTCTTCTGCTTTTGGCTGCATACAAGGAAAGCAGCAAACGTCTTTCTTTCTCTCCCCCAAACTCCGCCAGAAAGGAGTCTTTGGGAGCCTGCAAAGCCTCCTACTCCAAGAGGCTGTGCCAGCAAAGACTCATTTCTGGTGGAGTTTGGGGGGAGAGAAAGAAAGACTTCTGCTTTCCTTGCATGAAATCAAAAGTCTCTCTCTCTTTCTCTCTCCCTCCCTCCTCCTCCTCCTCCTCCTCCTCCTCCTCCTCCTCCTCCTCCTCCTCCTTCTTCTTCTTCTTCTTCTTCTTCTTCCTCTGTCTCTCTCTCTCTCTCTCCCTCCCTCCCCAAGAACGAAGCTAGAGATGGAATCCTGGGATCCCAAATAAAGAATGATCGATCGGTAGGAAAATGGGGTGGGGGATTTTCCTGCAGACTTTTTTTGAGATTTTCCCAGGGTCTCTGGTCTGCAGGATTTAAAATTATGAATTTGGTGATCCCTGAGGCCCATAGGTTGGAGATACCTGGTTTAAAGTATGAGATTATTTCTCTGAACAAGAAGTACAAAATGCAGAGTAATTTGGATAGAAAATTTTTAAAAAACTGTTTTAAATGTGGATGAAGAGGGCTAAACAGAGTGAATGGCATTAAAAATAAAAGTGATTAAATATTTAGGATAAAACTAATATGTAAGAATGCTGAAAGGAGAATTTTAAATATCTGTGGGAATGGTAGTGATGTGTGAAAGAATAAAATAAAAATGAATTTGTACTCATTAGTACTATTAGGGAATAGGATTCATTATTTCATTATTATTTATGTATAAAAGAAGAATATGGAAATCAAAAGAATCAGTTCAAAAAGAAGTTGAGCAGCTCATTTTATTGCATAACTTTATTACTTTAAAATACCTAGAATTCTTTTCTTAACATTCTAAAAAGATGAAAAATGGGTATAGTTTTCAGGAATCAGGAATTTCTTACATATGAAGTTGTGGATGATTTGGTAATGAGAGTGTGATAAATAATCTGTTTATGACAAATACTGTTGTCCCAGAATAATGTTGCAAGATCCAATGTGGGTCAGTCGTGGAACCAGTGGTTTTGTCTTCTGAGTTTTTGGACTCATGCTGAAAATGGACTCCAGCACATGTCCAAAAGCTCGGAAGACAAAACCTCTGGTCCCAGTGACCGACCCAGATTGGGCCCTGCAATAATCCTTTTGATCAGTGCCAGTAGAGAGTGGGAGTTCCTGAATAGTCTCATAGCTGGGTTCTGAAGAAAATTGAAAATTTCCTTGAAAATTTCCAAAACATGCAGAGCACTTTATGAAAAAGGACAAAGATCAAACATAATTTTTTAAATTTATATTTATTTATTTATTTAACAGAAAATCTGGGAAAGAATAGAAATGTTTCAATGACTAAACATGTTTGTTTCCTTGTTAACATTTTCTGATTCTTTTGCAATAATGACTTGTCAGGTTCCAAGCACAAGACAATGGTTGAAGCTAGGAATGGTGCTGGTCCAATTAAATCTTATCCTCGGCTTGGATCCAGATTGAAGACTCATGGAGCTAGTATGGGTTCAGGACTACAGAACAAAACTTTTCATTGTGAGATTTGTGACGTCCATGTCAATTCAGAAATTCAGTTGAAGCAGGTATGTCATTTGTACATATTACATACTCATTCTGAAAATGACTCCCCCCCCTTGGTGCAGGAAGCCAACTAGGCCATGCCCACCATGGCCATGCCCACGTCCAGCCAGCAATCAGGCAGAGAACCGGTTGCTAAACTTTTTGAAGCCCATCCTTAACCCCCTTGTTCTCATGCTGAAAATATTTAGACAATATTTTTTAATGGTCAACGGCATTGGTTAAACATTTGAAACCATGTTACTGAGTAAAACAATTACTTTTGCAAATGACAGCAGTCTCTCTCCAATGCCAAGAAAATCAACAAATGAACAACTGCTTATTGTGGGCTACGGTTGCTCTGTCTTTACTATATAGATTAACAGCATCACATGCAACATTCCAGTTTTAATTCTCTTGTGATCCTATTCTTGTTTAATTATTTAATTTTCAAGTAACTTTATAATATGTTTTAATTTTTGGTTTTGTTGTATACCACCTTGTGTAAGATGGATGGCCATTAATTTGATAAATTTATTTCCAGTTCTGTTGGAAAGAATTGATCCTTGTTATATAACTACTGTCACCACATCTTCCCTACTTTTTTATCTTGAAATCTTATTATTGTACAATACATCCTTTAAATTTCATTGTTATCCAGGAAAGTCATGATCCATACATATTTGAACTTAATGTTAATTTTTGTGCTTTTTAATATTAGAATTAGGTGCCTGTTTCTGTAAATATTATACTATATATGTAGTATGTATAGCGGATATAAAAAAATCTACACAGCTCAGGTTTGCTGTGCCAGGTTTTGGGGATATAAAAAATCAGATCACAATAAAACATTTTGAATTTAATGTAACTTTTAATGTAAGTTATAAAACTATACAATTCAATTGAAACACAAACTGAAATCTTTTAGGGGAAAAATAACAATAAAAAGCCTACAATAATATGGTTGCATAAACTAATACATTGTTGCAGCACTTTTTGATTTTCTGACAGCATTTAGTCTTTTGGGGTAAGAGCTCATCAGCATGGTACCCTCTTGCCTTGGGGAACTTTGCCAACTTTTACTTGCAAAAGCACTCCAAATCTGTCAGATTGAGAGGGTATTTCTGGGCACAGCACTTTTCAGATCATTCTATAGATTTTCAGGTCTGGGCTTTGAATAAACCATTTCAAAACTTTGTTCTTCTGGTGAAGCTATTCTTTTGTTGATTTGGAGGTACACTTTGGGTCATTGCCGTGTTGAAATTCCTTTTCATCTTCAGCATTTTATCGGAAGCTTGGAGGTTTTGTACCAACATTGACTGTTACTTGGAACTATTCATAATTCTCCCTACCTTGTCTAAAATCCCAGTTTCAGCTAAAGAAAAGCAGCCCCAAAGCATAAGGCTACCACTTACATACCAACCACCAACAGTATGAGTGTGATTTTCTTCTGGTGATGCCAAATGTTTTTGTAAATAAATGCTTCCATCTTACCAGTGTACCCCACAAGCCCAAACATATGAAGAATAGAGGAGATTATTGCATATGTAGTACATAACCAGTACTTGCCAGAAACTCCTGCAGCTACTTTACTGTTGCTGTAGGCCTCTTAACTGCCTCTCAGACCAGTTTTCTTTTTGTTTTTTTATCAATATTGAGGGGACATCCAGTTCTTGGTAATGTCACTGTTGTGCCATATTTTCTGCACTTGTTGATGACTGTCTTCATTGTGTTCCATGGTATATCCAATGTCTTGGGATTTTTTTTACTCTTCTCTCAATTGATACTGTCCAACATTTGGAACCTTTTGATGCTTTACAACAGTGATGATGAACCTTTTTGTTGTATATGCCGAAAGCGTGTATGTGCTGGCGCCAACAATGCAATGCGCCCCCTGCACATGCATATGCAACACCCCTGCCTCGTCCCCTTTCCTAAACTACACACGTGTGTGGCTCCCAACTGATTTTCGGCCCGTCTTCTGGAGGTTCAAGGGAAACCTCTGCAGCCTCAGAAGGCTGAAAAATAGGCCTTCTGGAAATACGGGAAGTGCCCATTTTCAGCCTCTGGAGGACCTCTGGAGTCTGGGGGAGGCCATTTTCACCTTCCCAGAGGCTTGAGGAAAGCCTCTGGAGGCTGAAAACAGGCCAATTTCGGCACTTCCGGTATTTCCGGAAGGCCCATTTTTCAGCCAACCAAGGCTGCAGAGGTTTCCTTCAAGCCTCCAAGAGGATGAAAACAGCCTCAAACAGGCCGAAAATCAGCTGGGAGCCACACACGTGCGCAGTGTAGGTAAGTTTGGCTGGGGCTTGCGTGCCCACACGTAAATGGTTCTGTGTGCCACCCGTATCACACGTGCCAAAGGTTCACCATCACGGTTTTATAAGCTCCACAGACTATGGCTTTTGCTGTAAAAGGCAACTGTCAGAAAAATCCTACTAGCACAGCTTAACTTTATATGGGCTTGATCAGAATCCCTTTAATTGATGTCAGGTGTGTACTGACTATTGTTTAACACCAGGTTGAATGTGATTAGTTAATTCTGAATCCAGCCACATCCCTTCTTATAAGAAGGTGTGAACACTTACGCAGCAACATTATTCTTGTTTTTTTATTGTTATTTCCCCCTTAAAAGAGTTCAGATTGTACAGCTTATATGTTATGTTATAGGTGGAAAAAAATCCTTAAGTGATTTATCTTAGCCTGATTTTTTTTTTTTACTTCTCAAAAATCTGGTATGTTAACAGGGATCTATAGACTTTTTATATCCACTATATTCACTATCTGAGCTTTCGTCAACTTACCTTCCCTTGAAATAAGTAGAGATGCTTACTTGGAGACTATACACTGATTACAGAATCAACTGATAAGTTTTAAACAGAACATTTGTATTGATTTTTCAGCACATTTCTAGCAGAAGGCACAAGGACAAAGTTGCAGGGAAACCTACAAAACCAAAATACAGTCCTTATAACAAACTACAGCGTAATCCAAACATTCTAGCAGTAAGTATTGCCTGGTGTGGTTATCCTATTGAAAAGCTTTGATTACCCTCCCCTACATTCACCAGTATGTCTAGAAAAAAGATTTGTGTGCATTCCTCAAAAGTAGCCTCTCCACCAAATTCAGCAGCAATTATTTTTTAGGAAACTAGTTTTTTTTTAAGTAAAGAGTGTTCAAGGAACACTGATTTTCAATCTTAATGTACAACATATTTCTACTGACCTTTAAAAACCAAAAAAAAACTATTCTGCCTCCCTCATTATAAAAATGAAATTGAAATGTGTCAGGTTTTATTAGCTTATTAGCTTCTCCGTGAAAAAGCTGAAGCTACAATAGGGACATGCTTCAGCATAAGCCCCAGATAAGTACCTAATTTACATCTACAAGTAAACAACCAAACCACCTTCCCTATTTTCTTCAAACACAAGATATTATACTACCACTGCAGGGGTGGGATTCAAATTTCTTAACAACCGGTTCTGTGGGCGTGGTTGGATGGTCATGTGACTGGGTGGGCATGGCTTGCTGACTGGGCATGGCTTGGTGGTCATGTGACTGGCTAGGCATGGCTTCTATGTAAATATTATAAATATTTATGTAAATATTGAATTTTTTATTTTAAAAAAGAGGAACTTTTACCCAAAATCAGACAAAACAGGCAGGCAGATTGAATTGCTCACAGATTCACTTAGAGATCTATGCATCTGCAATCGGCTACCTGAGTCTGCACTGAAAAATAGAAGTTTCAGTCCTAAGGAAGGTTCACTTCTGCTTTTAGATTAGCTAGAAAACAAGAAATCCGACAATTTCCTGCTTTCTAGCTAATCTAAATCACCCGGCATAGCAGAACAGCTGATGGACAGGGGGGAAAAAAGGAAAAATAGCAACTTAGTAAGGCAAGTTTGATGGCGCCCATGCCAGGTAAGGAGTGAGTGGGTGGGGCAGGGCCAGCCAGTTCTCTGGCAAGTAGAATCCCACCCCTGGTAAGAGTGCATTTTGCACGTGTGTGTAGACCATTTCCAAAAAAACTCAGCTGTGCCACCCAGACAGCTGACAAGCACTGCACATAGGTGCATAACATTTCAAACTCAAACAAACCTACTTTTTCAACCTCAGCTGTGCTGAGCAAAACAGCTGAGGCTGAAAAAGCAAGAAATAAAGGACGGCCAAGAGCCCGGGCAGGGTGTCTGGCCAAACAGAGCAGCAGACACTGAACTGGTTCGGTGTCAGCTGCTTTTCAGAGCTGCTGGCTCTATAGAACTAGGACAAACCTGTAGCATCCCACCCCTACACCACTGTTTTGTCTGAGGAACTGACTGTGCTTTACTGGAGTAGGTACAATCATTTCCCAAGTGCTCAGGGTATACTTCTGTCTGTGGTTAAGCTTGTTCTCATTGCCATTTTTAAACTATTATATAGCATACATTCGGAGCAGGACTCTCTATCTTGCATTAATGGAATCCAGCAAAACCCAAAACTCATCCAGGAAGCTCTGCTGATAACTCCAGCAGCTAAATGTGACACGAGAAGGGATATGAAATGCTGCAGCTGTTTTTAGCCTCCTGTGCTGAAACTGAAAAAGGAAAGGCGCAGGGGCAAGAGCAGGAAATTAAAAGCTTTGTCAGGAGACCTTTTGAACAAGCTCCATACATTGGGGAATCAACCATTCATAGCGGTATTTCTTTCCCTTCTTTCCATAGGCAAAGCTGGCCTTCCAAAAAGATATTCTTAAGCCTTTGGCACCTGCCTATCTCTCCTCTCCTCTTGCTGCCGCTGCTGCAGCAGTATCCACAGCTCTGACTCTCCCACCACGACCCTCCGCTGCTCTCTTCCAGGCTCCTGCAATACCCACAGCTCTCCTAAGGGCGGGACACGGGCCTCTCCGAGCTACTCAAGCATCTATCCTTTTTGCTCCCTACTGAATTGGGAATAAGCAAGGCATAATTTTGGCCATGTGGAACAAGGACAAAAGAAGATGAGAGCAAGATTTCCATTTTTTGTTTTGTTTTTAACAAGACTTGTGTTTTTAAGATCTCGTGCTTGATTCCGTCCCCCAAAAATAAGTTACAAACTCCTTGAATTGCAATCTAGAAACCATGGGGGGGGGGGGTCGATGTTAAATAAAGCTCAGATACCTGGTTTATAAAAACAAAAACGTATTGTGCACAAAATATATCAAAGGTTCATATGTCTGTTTTTAACTGGATATTATGATTTGTAAACAAGGAATGTGGAATATTTTCCTGTGTGACTTGAAATGACCAGAATTGTATACAAGGATCTCTGGAGGCCCGCTTGTTCATATCCTGGTGAGTAGATTCTGGTGTGCCACAAAAGCTGGGTGAAGGAATTAATTAGTTTGCTGAAAACATTTCAGTAGTGGATTGCAACTACTTATTACGTAATGTACTCCCGTTCCTTTAATACGTGTCTTGTTTAGGCCTTAGTATGAGTACATCTTGTGTAACGCTGCGGATTTCTCTCTCATTTGATTTTAAATCATTTTGATGGCAGTGCAAATATTTAGAAGCACAGTTCAGCCTTGAATCTTTCTTTTTGAAAATTTAATGTCTTTAATTTATCATTTTATTTAGAAGGACTCAGAAGTAACAAAGCCATATATCCATAAGCAAGATGATGACTTGTTTACAATTTTTATTTTATTTATTTTGCATTCAGTTATTCATCCCGTTGCTAAACATCCACTTCAAAGACATTTCATCATATATATGTTTACTAAAGAGATTATGCACATTGTTCAATTAGATAATGAGCTGACATATTTATTATTCATACATACATATCCCTTCATAATCTCAATTTGGTTTGCATTTCTAAACTTATTTCCTATAGAATGATGGCTGCATACAATTGTGGCTCCCAATGCAATAATGTACAGGAGATAAAATATTTATAAAACAATTTGTTTGTTCTGTTGATGAATATTATTATTCTAGCCTTCCTGTTTGCTTTTTCCCCACACCATTTTATCAACATAATTTGGGCACTAAGGACATACTGTATGTCTTGCTTGGGAAAATGAGGGTATTCTCCAAAAGCATCTTTGCTTGAAATCTGTAAAGAGAATATATTTATATTTTTAAAAGTACATTTTAATAAAATACCGTGGGAAAATAATAATATAATTTATTCATGAGAAAAAATTCACGTGACACTCTTAAATGAGGTCTGTACTGCTAAAACGGCATTACACAGAATTTATTTTTAAAACTTTGATGACTGAATCATGGTATAGCTCACTTACATAAAACTGTACAATCACTTGATTAAACTTTCATGGGTAATGAATGACTACAGTTATGAATACATAATATATACTTTGCATATCACTCTGAGAAGCTTAGTATCATGGCGTGCTGTTTTTTAAGAAACAGAAATCTATAGTACATACTTTTAAGGGGTTATAAAAAAAAATAATCATCTCAGAGTCTTATCATTTTATCTCTTCAGTTGACTACTGAATATTTCTGGGCTAATTGTCTTATGCTGTTCCCCTGCTTCTGGTAATCAGTGCTTTACTGCCCCTGAACATAATGATTAATATTAAATATTAAAATAATTTCTGACAGACCAGTTCTCCAATTTCCTGTTATCGTATCAAATTTAAAGATACATAAACCTAAATCTATTTGTCTGATGTATGACAAATGTATTTGGCTGAGATTATTAAATCTGAAAAAAAAAAAGGCCTGTTTTTCTCAAATAGGAAGGGAAACGTTCTGTTGATTTCAATGGTAGTTGAGGCATGGATTCCTACATTTAAAAATTGGCATCAAATCCCAAATGAAATCAGATTCTGTTCCAATCAGAATTGTTTGATTGTGCAGACTCTGGCATAGCCATGACAGTTCAGATAGCTGAGCATAATAACTAACAATGTGAAATACGATAGCCATTTTTCAAGATGGGAGCAATATTACAGAACTAAGCAAAAAAGGTAGCAACAGTTCTTGTTTTTTTTTTAAAGTTCTTATTTTTTACTAAACACATAAACTTAAGTCCACCAAAATACAATCAAGTAATTTTTATAAAGGTTTGATTATATTACAAGTGGTCCTAGGTTAGGGTTATGACCATCCACTTAAGTTAGGGTTATGACCACTCACCATTCAAGCTTCTGACAATGTTTAAGAAGTGGTAATTGCAACTTTGAGCTCTGGCTTCACAGTGCCCCCGCAGTCACATGATCATAATCCAGGCACTTAATACCTGGCTCACAATTATGATGTCACAGAAAGTCATGTGATTGTGATTTCCAATGTTCCGTGCTGGCTTTCCTTAAGCAAAATCAATGGAGAAGCCAGCAGGAAGTTAGAAGTCTTAGTTATATGAAGTCCTTGTTTAATGCAGCAACTGAGACTGCCACAACTGGTATTGATAAGTGGTACAATCACGTGACATTGTACTTTATGACAATGTCTCTTAATGACAGCAATTCCAGTCTCAATTGCTGTTGTAAACTGAAGACCACCTGTAACAGTTTGTTGCAATCTAATTCAGGTGCAACTATCTTTTTGAGCCATCCTTCATTTCCCTGGGGAAAAGTTCCATAAATAATATCTGTAGGTTGTTACTGAAATTAAATTTTGTAGTCAAGCCTTTTTATCTATGTGTGTGCTTAGAAATCCCTAAATCACATTTTATAGAGGGAGTGGGCTGTAGAAAAAGACAATGTCATAATACAGTGTCTGGAAGGGTGGTATCTGAATAAGATAAATGAAAGGACCTTTCTAGTTTCATCACAGAGATCTATTTGTCCCTAACAATTTGAAATCTCTAGATGAATACTTGCCTCTAGTTTGAAGCAAGCTAAACTGCACTGATAAATGTCTATTTTGTTCTTCCTTTCGTAAAATTCTCTGCTTGGGCTCCGCAGATGACACGTTTCAGACACTCAATAGGAAAAGAGAAACACATCCTCTATTGGATAATAGGTATATCAGAACAATGTATTGATCCATAGTTCCAAATGCTTATGGCTTCTGCTTAGACTTTTCCATTGGAGAAGTTTACAGGTGCAAGAGAAACTGTGGGACCCAAAATGGGAGGAAAGGATAGCGTATACTCCACCTACATTACATCATAAAAATAAAGTTTTGTTCTGAGCCTTCATATTAACTCTCAGGTTCAGGTGCTATTTTCATTATATTTAGATTCTAGAAAGTATGAGTAGTCTAAGGGCCAGTTCTGACATATGTTGACTTAATAATAGCCAAAATTTAAAGCCATTCATTTCTCAGGAAAAGACCTTGCTACTGGTCGCTATCCTGTTGTGTACACACAGCTCTTGGTACCTTTGCTATATTAGATTCCAGCAGGAATGTTACTACATTGGAAAGAATGTAATATTATGAACACACTTTTATTTTCTTTGTGACGGCTTTAATTCCTAGATAACACAAATCCAACATTTCCGGTTACCTATCATTCCATTCATTGTTGGGATTTAATCTCTGGATGTAAACATGAGCCTGGTTGATGGCAGTTGTGACTGCATGGACAAAACCTCACCTTCTTTATATGTATTAGGTGCCACATGTAAAAAGGGGCTGGGTTTTGGCTTCCATCTTGATTTTTTGGAAACACCTCTTCCGCACGGATGCCTCTGACACCTTCTCTCATTAGATCTTAATTTTTGTCAGGACCAGAAGAAAACTGTTTAGTCCAAGAACCTTTTTAGGTTTAGACAGACAAGAAATAAAGCTATGCTTATAATGGCATTGTTGATATTGTTAGTGTTTCCCTCATCTATAGCTGTAACAGAATAATATTTGATCTCTCACTGTAGTTGATTTTTTAAAATAAAAATCCTTCTGAAAATGTTCAATCCCTTTGCTATCTAATGCCAGTTCGGGGGACTCTGTGGTGTTCCTATGAGTTTCAATATCATTAGATTGGGGTCATTCGGAACCACAGGTTGTCCTATACTTACAACATACAACAGCACTGAAAAAAGTGACTTATGACCATTTTTCACACTGAACGATAATTGTAGCATTCCCTTTGGTCACGTGATCAAAATTTGAATGCATGGCAACTGGTACTTTTTTATAATGTTGCCATGGACATGTGATCGCCTTTTGCGACCTTCTGACAAGCAAAGTCAATGGGAAAGTCAAATTCATTTGACAACATGTTAGAAATTTAACAACTGCAGTGATTCGCTTAGCAACTGTGAAAAAAAGGTTGTAAAATGAGACTGTCTTGCTTAATAATGGAAATGTTGGCTCAATTGTCATAAGTCAAGGGTTGCCTTTTTGGTTTTTTTGGTTTTCTGCATGAGAAGGAATGTAGGAAAATGTGCTGAACACACAAACTCTGTTGATTTATGCCAAAGGCCATTTTGTTGATTGGTTCTTCTTTTATCCAAAAATGGAAAGGGAGAGAATCCTTCAACCTCTGTGCTCTGTGCTCTGTACTTCAGTGCTCTAGCACCAAATAATGATTTCAACATCAGGGTTTCACAGCACAGACTCTCAAAGGTTTTAATACCAAAATGGTTGGTGTCTTGCAGCATCCTGTAATGCTAGTTTATCCCTAGCCAAACATTTTGGAAATTTGAAATATATATTGACTTTTTTTTTTAAAGAGGACGTTTAGGAAACCTCCAAACACAGCTGACATAGAAGGAAAGCTTTCTAAAAATGAAATTGAAATGGCATGGTACTTCTTGGGTGCAGAAAAATATTACATTGTTTTGACAAAGGAACAGCTTGAATGTTTCTCTCTTATTACAACAAAGCAAGATAAAAATGTTTGAAAGCTTACAATTCCATATTTCTTATGCAAATAAATAATTATTTAAGTAGTTATGTACTTACATATTTTCCTGATTATGTTTGCATGTTTCCAGTGTGTTTAATATTGAAGTATCTTTTACCACAAGCTTAACTGGACCAATTTATCATTGCCCTCTACTACACAGTGTGGATTGATGCCTTAGCTGTTATTACTGAAGTGATAATCTGCCTACAACATCTTCCTACATCACTGCTGTCCTGTCTGGTGCCTGCTTGCTTCTGCTGAGCAGCTGGGATGGCCTGTATATCTTGGGGTGATGATCTTGCTGGGAATATATACTCCTGATGTACATTTATGGTGTTCTTTGCTCATTCCTACAATGCTGAGGTGACCCAGCAAGTCTTTAGCTGGTCTGAAATGTGTAGCCTCTTTTTAATAACAATTTCTAGTGTAGCTTACCATGTATCAAGTTATTATGGTGATAAACTAGGAGGGAAGTAGTATTAGTAGTAATAAAAGAACTATGGAAGAAATCTGTTGTAATTCAGTTAAGGTGTTCTCTATGTTCCTTTGGACGGAATACATTCAGCATGGAAAAACATGCTTCTAGTCCTTTTATTTTAAACAAAGGCACTGACCATTTTTGTTAAAGTGCAGTGCTTTGTACTCAGTGGTGGGCTTCCAAATGTTTTCGAGGGTTCTATGTGCATGCACTCAAAAATATGAAGATGGAAGTCCTGTGTGCCTTTCCTGTTTGCTGTGGCAGATCAGTAAAATGACTCATCACTTCCAATTGCAAGCCATCTTGAATTCCAGTTAGGATACACAGATGTAGACTTAGAGCAGCTGAAGTTGGGGTTAGGAAGAGATACTTGCAATGGATCCTGGATTTTCTTAACAAGAAGAGATCAACTGATCCAACAACCCATACAAATATTGAAGCATTTTTACATCAATGTCAGTTTTTTACGTGGTATAGGGAAAAGCAGAGAATGTTTCAAAAAAATATCTGCAGAGGGAAAGAGAACCATCAATATTACATATCGGTCATAATGAACTTGCAATTGTTTTAAATTATGTTTAGGAATATACAGAATGAAAATGTCCATGAACTCAAGCAATGTAATAGTGGTAAATGTAAATAACTACTTCAGAAAAGAAAAAATGGATGGATGGAAGACAATTTATGTGTTTGTTTATATCCCACCTTTATTGCAAATAAGGTGGAAAACATCCTTTTATTTTCCCCTAAACAACAACCTTGTGAGGTGGGTTGGGCTGAGAAAGACATACTGGCCCAAAGTCACCAACCTGACTTTCCTGACTGAGGCAGGACTTGAACTCATGGTCTCCTGCTTTCTAGTCTGGTGCTTTAACCACTAGACCAAGCTTGCTCTTTAGGTTTTGTTAATGCTCAGTCACTATGTTGCATCCGGCTCTTCATGATCCCTTCATGAAGCCAGGCTTCCCTATCTTACACTGTCTCCTGGAATTTGTCCAAATTCATATTCATTGCCTCAGTGACACAATCTAACCATCTCATCCTCCGCCATCTCCTTCTCCTTTTACCTTCAATCTTGCACAACATCAGGTTCTTTTCCAGTGGAGTTCTCTCTTCTTATAAGGTGGCCAAAGTATTTGAGCTTCAGCTTCAAAATCTCTCCTTCCAAAGAACAATCAGGATTGATTTCCTTTGGAATTGATTGATTTGATCTCCTTGCAGTCCAAAGGGCCTCAAGCATCTTCTCCAGCACCATTTTAATAGTGTCCATAAAGTTTTTATGGCAAGGAAATTGGAGTGGGTTGCCATTTCCTTCTCCAGTGGACCATGTTTTGTCTTTAGGCTTGTATTTAATCTAAATGCTTTTTCCTAATGTAAACATGTAAATTCTGTTGCATTCTCAGGCCATGGAAGAAAAATAGAATCAGACAGGAGGGGAGGGGGAAAATAATTCAACTATATTATTTGTAATGGATCTGTTCTGTATACAAAAAATAATTTGATACTTGAAAACCTATTTCTACACTTTTTAACAGGTCAAGCCAGCTAAACTCATTCTGTGTTTGTGTCTGTATGTGTAATAAATGCTAAAGAAGAAAACAAATAGACTAATGAAATGGGAGAAGAGTGAGTTATATTTTCCAATTTGCTATCCATGCCCAATCATATCATGTTTTCACTGTGCAATGACAGGATGGGGAAGGTTAGATTTCATATTCATCCCATAACTTCTTTCAAATACTTTTATTTCAAGGAAAATAAAGATGGCATTTTGTAGGCACTTTGTCATTTGCCATGAAATACTTAAATGACAATTGATCTGACCATTGTGTTATAATGATCTGTCCAGTGGAAATAATAAGATACAGAAATGGGAATCACTGGGCTTCAAATACAAAATGTACATACCGAGAAAAAAATATGTACAAGGCGGAAACTGAATAGGCACATTAGATTGTGTGGAAAGGGTGTTTATTAACTTAAAGACAAGGTGACCTCTAGTTCATGTCTGGAATCTTAAATCCAATCCACTTTTAGGCCCTCTGGTGGTTAGGGGTTGGATGTGCTAATGGGATTAGACTTGATTTGAAGCCAGATTGGAAAACGGGTGATCCTCTAAATCGGGTGGGGAACAATGGCCCTTTTATGACTTGTGGACTTCAACTCCCAGAATTCCTGAGCCAGCCATGCTTGAGTTGAAGTCCAGCAGTCATAAAAGGCCCATCGTTACCCACCCCTGCTCCAAATGTTTCTTATTGTTGAACTACAACTACTAGCAACTTTAGCCAGCATGGCCAAAGCAAGGCATGCTACAAATTGAAGTTTAACACCTTATTCAAATTAACCACCATAAAAATCTAGATATTTTATGTGTCTAGATAATTAGCTGCATGCAAAGTTTGTATAAATGCTGGGTCTTAAGCAGAAATATCAAGTATTTGCTTATGTCATTTATAAAAAAAAAAATGGAAACTTAACCATTCAAGCTCTACTCCCTGTACTACTCTCCTTTCCCTTCATATTACCACATGTATCCTTATTCTTAACCCTTTGTCCGATTATTTCCCCATAGGCATGCTCTCATGTATCTCCATATGCTTACTTTTTTTTTTCAAAGTTGCATCTATTTCGTTCTTTAGTTATACAAGCATTCAATTGTCAATGGCTCATAATATGCTGGGTGGATCCGGATTGTTCTGTCTCTGGAATCTGATGAGATGGATATGAGAGATGCAGTGAGTTCAAGGGATTTGCCTAGGAAACAAGCAGCTATTGCCCCCATGACTGTACCACTACCATCTTCCCAAGCCTGCCTCTTCCAGTAGACAGGATCCTCCAATCTTAGTTACTGATTATGGCACTGTTTATTGAGTATGAGACTGTTCAATCATATTAGAAGCTAAAATGATACTAAGCCTTTGTTCTTGGCTGTCTCGTCCATTTGGGGAAATGGCCAAGCTAGTGAATGACTGCTGCAAAGAACATGACATTAGCAAATTTAAGAACAGTATCGGCAGCGAGATTACTAAAGAAAAAACTTTAATAATAATTTTAAAAAAATCTCCCACCAAGATCTGATTTTGCACAAAAGGCTGAATCAGCTACTGTATATGCAACATTAGCCATTCAGGATCAATATATATGGAGCTTATTATAGCTGAGTCTACAGTTAGTGCTTAGATTTTTCGTGTTCATTTAAACATATTATTGCAATAGCAGAGACTTTCTGGCTCCAGTTTCTTACCACAAGAATATATCAACTGATCAATAAGCTCCCAATATTTTTTTGGTCTATTTATTTTGCATAAATCGAATGCTTTTTTGAACTTAATAGCAATCGGTTCATCATTTGGTTGTTTCTATGTCATCCAGACTTGCAGTTCCAGTGAGGTATAAATTATTCCCCATGAAAAATAGCAAAGATGTACACTGGATCATAGCAATCCTAGAATATTTTTATTGATTGATTAAGAAAATTTATGCGGCCACCCAATTCATTTTCAATGACTTCGGGCAGCTTACAAGGATAGAACCCAAGTACAAAACCAATAACCTCCCAACTCCCAAATACATAAGCATATAGGAATCTTTGGCCCATAGATCTAAATTGGTTTGTAAGGCTGCCACAATATCATATAGGACAAGGATGTGAAAGTTTTTGACCATGCTTTACCCAAAGCGCTTTTCCTTCACTCATGTCATTAAGTCACCTTCATATTCTGATGAGGGTAGAGTCTCTCTTTCCACTGTGCAAGAGGCTGAATGACATGGCCCTTGGGATTCGGCTGCTTCTTATTTGGAGTGCCTTCAAAAAGCACCATCTCTCAGAAGCATCCGGATGCCATACCCTGCTAGAGAAAAATCTCAGGACACTCCATGCAATGCTTGGGATCCTGACTGGTGAATCTGACCCAGAGCTGGAATCCTGATTGAATGTAGATTACTGCGAACAAAAGTTGCAGGAATTCTTAGTTGCATGGAATGGTCCTCATGAGTCAGGGGCTTATTCAAAAGCAAGTCCTTATTCCCAAGTAATTCTTCTGATCATAATTAGCCAGGATTAACAGCTGGGTGAAAGCTATAGAGATAAATGTGTAAGAATTTTCATTTAGGAAGAAACCACTACTATTGCAATGTGTTTACCAAGCTTCTCAGTGAATCTTAAGAGCTGGTCGGGTCTTGAATTTGGGCTATTTTGTATCTGGACCCTTTGACTATTTCTTGTTCACAGCAGTACTGAAAATGGAAATTCTATTTTACTTTGACACTGAAAGGTTTAAAGGAAAATTAACTGACCTGTTCATCTAGATAAAGGATAGAAAATTGAAGCCCAAGAAAATAAAATGCCCAAGGAGCCAGTCAGGAAGATGGATTTCTTTTCTGGGACAATTTCTGCTTTTCCTTTGGCTTTGAAGGTTGTGTTTTCTCCTCAAAGATTGACTGAAGACAAGTGAACCTTTCTACTGCTACTATGGGGAATAGAACTGGATCTAATAAGGTCTGCTTTCTTTATGAGTGAAACCTGAGCTGTATGAACTTCTTCTAATGTATTTATGGTTGGGCGAAATCTTAGAGCTAAGAGCAAAGCAAGTCCTGTGCTGATTGAGATCAACCTCTACAGGAAATCAGTAGCAGAATGGATTTCTATGAAGTAAAAATGCTGATGGCATTTTATGCCATCTCCTTGATTCTCTCCAGTCCAGGAAAACTGTAGAATGCAGCAGGATTGTTTCCTGCTACTCTTGCTTTTGTGTGTAGACTTTGGATGATCTCAGTGTTATTTCAACTCACCATTTCCGTTGACCTGCTGTTGCATTTGCTTTGTGACCTGTATTCAAGTTGTTTGACCTTGCTTCTATACTGATCAGCTTGAAGTTCTGTAGACAGACACCATCTTATGCTTATATCTATGGAGATTCTCAGTCATCCAGGTCATGGTTATCCCAAAGGTGTTTTTTTCAAGAAGCAACTGGACTTTTTAGTTTTTCTTTGAAGACATTTCGCTTCTCATCCAAGAAGCTTCTGCAGCTCTGACTGGATGGTGCAGAATGGAAGGATTTATACCCCTTGCAGACAGCTAGTCATTTGCAATCAATTTACACCACTCAGGTGACCCTGATGACACAGTTAAACCACCAAATAAACTTAATGACCTGCTAAAAGAATGCAAATGACCAGCTTTTTGCAAGGAGTATAAATCCTTCCATTCCCCATCATCCAGTCAGAGCTGAAGAAGCTTCTTGGATGAGAAATGAAATACCTTCCAAGAAAAATCAAAAAGACCAGTTGCCTCTTGGGAAAAAAAAGCATCTTATGCTTATGTAACTATAAGACCAATTACATTGTGGGAGAGAGGAGGCTTTGGATTTGAATCTGTCCCTTTAATATGGTCCTTTGACATATCCTGCTGTTTGTCTTTGACTAGGAGAGCCTGGTTCAGACCATATAGATGCCAACATTGAGAAGTTTGGATTAAACATGATTATTTTTGTTATCAAACTTTTTTTTTTATCACTTACTTAAGTGAAAGCAAAATATGCTGTAGGAATGTGCAACAAACTCTGTTCCAAAGAATTAACAGCACCACATTCTTCCTGCAGCTAACATCAAGATGGCCCTTCCAAGCTAGGTTTGGGAGGCTTGCAATTCTTTACTTAAATATACATGTGTTGGACCACATATATTTGAGTAAAAGTATACAGGTAGTCCTTGAATTATGGCCACAATTGAGCCCTAAATTTATGTTGCTAGATCTGGCTTATACTGTGACTTCTGTCACAAGGGACAGAATAAACCCAACAGGGACGTAACATTAAATCTTGTATCCTTATCTGAATTTCTGAGTGACATAATGAAGCATATAGTTACAAAACAAATTAGTTTTTCATCTCTGATGCTAAGGAGGTTTGAATCTATCCAACAGCCGGATGCAAAATTATGTGTCTCTGTGCTTTACAAAGTTTACAAAGTGAGGCAAGAAGTTAGGGAAATAAATGAGCTTGGGCGTAGTTATTCAGGTGGCATCATATTTTTTAAATATTGAAATACTGAACTGTGGCCCCAGGCCTAAATCATTGTGATTCAGTAGTGAGTTATTGCAGAAGATCATTTTTTGTCTTGTGGGAAAATAACCTTTTTTTCCAATTTAGAAAACATCTGCTGATTGGCTAGCTTACATTTTCTACTCCCATTCTGGATGACAACATAACTCTCAGTGGAACATAAAGGCCTTCCCTTTTTCATTTGTTTTCAATAAATAACTGCTAACGGTGAGTGATAGTTCTTTGTCTGCTAAATTTCTCCCCCTGTCCACATAATAATAACATTATTTTTATGGACTTCCTAAGAATCCTCCAGGGCAAAAAGACAGTCATACTGACTGGACTGACTCACCTCTAAAACACTGAACAGGCAGCCCAGTCATGCATACGCACATGCACACACATTCACACACACATAACCACTAGGATGTTTGTAAGTAATGTTTCCTTGGGCAGAAATTGCCACTTATACTGAGTATCCCCATGGACTGTTAAGGGGCACACTAGAATCTAGATTCCCAGATTTTGCTCATTGTACACATTTGGATCAGGATAAAAACTATAAAGCAGAAAGGAGTCACGATGGCCAGATACTGATGGAAAAGGAGATTGGTATATCTCTCCCAAATTGAAATATTGCACATTTATTAAGGAACAAAATAAATCATCTTTGCATGATTCAGTTTTAAGGGCATAATAACTGAGCGTGCAGTGCTGATTTAGTTCCTCTATAGGTCTATCAATAAACCTTATGTGGAGAATATGAAAATATATATTGACGGACACATAAAAGATGGGCATTTGGATTCCAAAAAATTATATGCAACCCCCTTCTCCTTGCTTATCTACACTTCATTGTTCCATAATATAAGTTTTTACTGTCACCAATTATATTTTTTCAAATAGTGATGAGGTTCTTAAGTCATGACAAGACTATGTTTTTTTTTTTTTAAATGAATGTTTGTTGGTCAGAATGATTGGATTCATTATAACCAGAAGCTAAAATTAAACCGAATACATTTTGGGTTTAGTTGCCATTTAAAACCAGCCATTGCCAAGCTCATACATTACTGATTTTTGTACCACTTTTTCAATCTTTTTTTTTAAATATACCATAGTTAAGCTTACAATTAAGAATTCATATTGGTTCATTTGTGCATCCCAACTCTTGAATGCAAGCCAAACCTGGATTCAGCCTACAGGTTATGCTGTCACATTATATTTAACACAAATCAGCCAACCATATTTTAGATTTGTATATTGGGCAAATACATCTCTTCTAATTAGTTTATGATTCAATGTGTCATGTACATATCTAAATGTAATTAATACATCGTAGTTGAGTTTAAACATGGGTAAGAGTATTGGTCAATGTCTTCATACAAATGACATTTTGAAGATACCATAGAAATCCTTTCAATTATTTTTAAACCTTATTTACATTTCAGAAAGTTATTGAAAGTAACCGTATACTACTCTTAAAAAGGGGAACAAAATGTAGTATGGATTTACTTGGGAATAATAAGCCAAGAGATTGGCTTTTTATATTTTCCCCCCTAGAACAGCATTGTAATGTGTGGAAAACTTAATTTTCCTTCCAACTCCAGAACACCAAACAGGCGAAATAAGGCTGAACAAACCCTATTTTCCCAAACAGGCAGCTGGAGATCCATCCTTAACATGCCTTCCCCTCCCCCTTCCCTGAGAAGAGGAGGCATCAGTTGCAGCTTTATGCTTCCTTGTGACTGTAAAGATTAACAGAAGAATGAAAACAAGGAGCTTAGTTTAATGTCCCTCCCCCAAATTATACCAATTACATAAACCCAATTAATTTAATTTATTGGCACCAATGTGCGTTGCATTTTATTTCTTTTGGGTCATCCCCATTCATAAGTTGATGCCCAATTTGCTTAGTTACTCTTGAATGTTGAATAAGCAAATCATCTGTGCTGATTAGATAAATCTTTAGGACAAATGAGAATATTTCTTACAGGCAAAGACTATAATTTTGTGGCAAGCTTTATGGGCTATTGCTTTGTCCAGAACTAACAAGGTTATATGAGGAGCAATTGATGTTGTTTATTCTAGTGAATCGTAGAGAAACAGCTGTTCTGAACAGCAACAGAGAAAACATGGGGACAGATACCAGGTGTCATTTCTTTTCTAAATTACTCTTAAAATATAAAATAATAACATTGAAATTTAACTATTCTGTATACTTTGATATATAACATGTCATACAATACTTGTCACAGTCACTGCTATAGTTCTTACAAATCGATATCGAGGTCAGGAGTAGAGATATCTTGGCTTCAGTCTTAATTTCTGGGAATTTTATGCATACATCTTTACAATTTTCTTTGCAGCACTGGGAAACTGATTGCCATTACCTTTTTCAAGAATATATTTTCATTTGCTAGAAATAAAACAAGAGAGAAAAGTAGAATTTAGGTTTCCCTGCTCCTATAACTAGGGTTGGTTGTACACCAAGCTGGCTTTTTTATACTGAAAGTTAACTACCGTATAAAGCTTTGATTTGAGTGTTGGCAAAAAAAACAGTATTTTGTATTGCAGATTGATTGACTGATCAATTTGTACTGTATCATAAAGTCAGTTTCAATTCTTAATATAAATAATTTTCCCACAAGTGATCTTTCCCCATCTTGGTCCTTCAGGTTTTCTTAAGGTATACCCAGCATTGCTGTAGCTGAATCCATCCACCTGGCTGTCATCTTCACTTTCCTTCCATTTTCCCCAGCATCACTGGCCTTTCCAGAGATGTGGGGTCTTCACCTAATATACCAAAATTTGGTTAATTTGAGCCTGATCATTTGTTGCTCAAGTGAGAATGCTGGACTTTGAGGATCCATTTATCAGTTTCTTTTCAGGACTCTAACAGCAAAGTTTGAATGAAGTTTGAAACTTCTTCTATCCTGCTTCTTCTAAATCTAACTTTGTGATAAAACTGCGGCCACATATCTTCCTTTATTCTGGTTTGCTGGTGAATGCATCAACTGAAAAGTATCAGATTAAAAAGAGGCTCATACAAAAGGCCTACCTTTTGTCTATAGATCCTCAAAGATCTGTGCATGGGAAAGGAAAGCAACTGGTGCTTGCTTTCCCTGCCTGGCTGGGGAAGATGAAGAAGGGAGGAAAATCTACCAATCAGGAGTCAAGAGTCAGTTTCAGACTGCAGTGTAAAACAGCGCAACGCATTCTGAATGCCTCTTCAATTTATCACCCTTGGGGGGGGGGAACTTCCTCTATCTACACTACCCTGAGCAGTGCAGATTCAGAAATGAGAAGTTGGAAGCGCTTCTTGGATTTAACCAAACAGGTAATTCCCAGGGATTGCGCAGACTCCTGGTAATGTGTAATTCATGACTATGAATCATGAATGATTGATTCTCTGAGTAAGCTGGTTCTGCAAAGTTTTGGAAAAATTCTTCTCCCCCCTGCTCCTTCAATCCTATCTGGAAATAAGCCAGACGTCAAGTATTCCGAGCGATTGCAAAGATCAGCTTCCACCTAAGGAAATGAAATATTTATTTGTTTGTTTATTTGACAAACATGTGCAAGATAACAAGTACAAATATGAACATAAATAAGAACAAAGGGAGTAAATACAGATATATGGGGACAGTAACACAGGGACCGTAGGCACGCTGGTGCGCTTATGCCCGCCCCCTTTAAGGACCTCTTAAGAATGGGTTGAGGTCCATGATAGATAAGTTGAAGCTGTGAGGTTGAAGCTGTGAATATATCTGAAAGGATTTTTCCCCCTCAAAATAATTTAACTTTTATAATGGTAGATTTACCAAGGGTACAGTAATAGGGCAAATCATCTTATTCTGACTGATCTTTGGAGTAGGTAGAGAGACAAGATCATAAATTCAGATTTGCCTTCCTCTGTGGCAAATAAGTATGTCAAGATGGAAGAGCTTGAAAAAACTGTTCTAAAAGGAAGGAACTCAAGTGTTGGGAACATGAAGCAAAATTAGGGAATTTCCCTCAACAGCCTGGAAGTAACCCCTGCTCTCTGTTGGTCCAGGAACTGTATCTCAGGGGGTGTGGAGTTATTCACCATGGCTCTCTGGGTGATTACAAGACCTCCTTGGGTGAAAGCCATGATGGGAGTAACAAGGCATTTCCTGACCATGAAAACTACTCAGCAGTGAATCAGTTCAGTTTAATACAGTCATAGACCAGAGACCAGAGCAAATAAAAATACTCCATAAACATATCATTAAAAATTCTATATAAAATAATAAATAACAACTAAAATCTATGATAAAATCTAATCTGTCAATTATATGTGGTCTAACTATACCATAAACTGTGTGGCCCGTTGTCAGTTTAACACTAAAAGGGAAAGGAATAAGCAGTGCAATGAGTTTGCCACATTAGTTATATAAAGTAGCTGTGGTGGATTAGACGTGTTTCCAACGAATCCCCAGTGCTGCTGCGCAGAATCTGCCACCTGAGCTGTAGTTATGGACTGTTCGTCCTTAAGCAGCCCCAGGAGATAAGCAATGTCAGAATGGCCAGGAGACCGAGCAATTAAGGGCAGAATATGTTTTTTCCAGATCTCTCTGTAAAAGGAACATCAAAGGAGTATGTGACCAGCAATGGAAGAACCTGCCTCCTGGAATCGCTGTTTTTTTTTGTTTGTTTGTTTTTAGGGCCAAACTATTTCTCTGGAATGGCAAGAGGATCCCCATCCTGAGCAAGGATTGGACTAAAAGGCCTCCAAAATTCATTTCAATTCTATAGTACTAGGTGAGATTTCTTTGCCATGGCTTGCTTGCTGAAACTTATGCTCGGCTCAGACAAGGACCCAAAAAGGCTGTTTATTCTGAACAACAGCCACAGTCCATTTTGTAGGGATCATTTTAAGGAAGCATATTCAGAGGGTCTTATACCAGCTTATACAGTAATGAAATTTGGAAATGCCATGAAGAGACGGGCAATTTACAATATTAATTTGATTGAGGTCCCACCGGTCTTTTTGCTCTATTGTTTTGGTTTCTGCTGCTATAAAGAATGTCCCCATCTTCCTTTGAATGTTACATGCCACTCTCTTTCTTTCTTTTCTCCAAACAGCTTTTTTTTTTTGCATAGAAAGGATGTCTATTTAAAGCCAAAACGTGCAGAACTTGTTCAAAGCCTCTTGCCAAAGAGTTCCCCGGGACAGTAGCCAGAAAGCATGGCCAACATTGAGAGGATGCTGGTACTTTTGTTCTTCATGCAAATGAGAGATTAGGAAACCCGCAAAGGAGATCTTGTGAGGAAAAAAAATAAAATAAAAAGGTAGGAGGGGATAATGTTGGCAGAGCTTTGAGAATAACTCTGGGAATTTCTTTTGTATTTTTTTTCAAAAGCACAAATGTGTTTCTTTCTGAATAAGGCTATTTAGGTAAGTTTAAAGTGGTTAAGGTGTCTGGTTCTTTTGTTTGCTTTCCCCCATCCCTCAGAGGACCAGGAAGCTTCAGGGAACCGGCTTGGGCTGCCTAGGATCAAATTGCATCAGGCACCAGCTTGCCAAGATTGAATCTGCCCACCTGGTAAAAACATCCTGCACTGAATTCCACCCCCCAACCAGGAAAATGTGAGGAGCCTGGATTAAATGTTTCACTTGTAGTCTGTTTTTGCCTGAGGACTTTTGTGTGGCTACTTCCGTCAGAGCATTTTGGAAGGCTGTTAAAACAATTGCACTAGCATGTTTTTTCAATCTGAGATGATTGCTTTGTGGTGCCCTCTTGGTGGTGGTGGGGTACAGTTTCCTAGTATGGTTTTGGTTTTCTTGCTTGCCCCTCTCTTCTCGTATTTGGATAGAGGAGAAAGAGAAGAATGTATGCTGCCCAGGCTCTATAGATCTGGGCAGGTTACAAACACTGGGGATGAATGAATAAGTCTGAGCCTTATGAAAGCTCCCACAGCAGCTGTTCAGATCCATTAGGTCTAAAGGGAAAGAATTTTAGTTGTATTTGAAACCTGAACCAAAACTGATTTAGAATGCTGAAACTAAGGAAAAAAGTTGAGTGATAATCTATTATAATCCTCAAGAGCCATGGTGGTGCAGTGGTTAGAATGGATTATTGTACGCTACTTCTGCCAGAAGTTTGGTAGTCTGACCAGCTCAAGGTTGACTCAGCCTTCCATCCTTCCGCGGCCTATAAAATGAGGGCTCAGATTATTGGGGGCAATAGGCTGACTCTGACTTGCTAGGAGAGGGCTATAAAAGTACCGTGAAGCAGTATATAAGCCTAAGTGCTATTGCTATCCTGCCATTCTCCTGCATTCTTGCCTTTACAGGATTGCTGATAGACTATAAAGCTATAATTTATTCAACAGATAAAAACACTCTGGGGTCAGGGGCCAGGCCAGTGGTGATATTCGACTGGTTCTGGAGAGCCAGTAGAAGCGATGAGCAGCGGAGACTGAACCGATTCTCTCTGCTGCTCTGCTGGCTCTGCTGTTGGGCCCACACGACCGCCTAGGCTCCCATACTCAGCTTTATCTGGTGAATTTGAAGCACAGCTGCTTCGCGCGACACAAAATAGTGCCACGCGGCAGCTGTTGAAGTGACTGGGATTATGCAGGCTTGCAGAAGGTGAGTTCGAACACCTCAGCACTTGCGCAAAGTGTGTGTTTGCCTCATGCGTGCATGCATGCAAAGTGCGCCCACCAAGCCACGCCCACTAAACCAGTGGCAACAATATTTGAATCCCACCACTGGGCCAGGCCCAAAGAGTACCTGTCACCTGACTTTGTACAAGTCTCCAGCCAAAATGTTGTTGGTTACTTTGAAACTCAATGAATTATGCTAACCCAGGAGATTCAGCAAACCAGGTGGTAAGAGAATGCATGGTCACTGGGAGAACAGCGTTTTCTTTGGCTTAGATATACACCAACATCCCACAAGCCAAGTGCCTCACTGAAGCTGCAAGATATCTCTGGTTACTTCTTTCCAGTTTGGCTGCCCAGATTTCCAATCAATCCCATGTCCTTCTTGTCACAGAGAAGGAAAGACAAATGGGAGGCCAGAGTGACCAGCCCAGAGGACGGTTTGTTCTGGGAACTTCTAGTTGCTTCTATATCTCCAGGCCAGCCAAAATACAGCTGAGAAGTGACAAGTCATGTTTATTTTTTTTCAAAACGGAGGAATTCTTTTTATTTTGAAATTACAACTTGACAACTGCTCACTGTACTTTGCTATGAATCATATCAAGGATGAAATTATGAATCTTAACTGTGTTCTCCATATACATATCCTAAAAATTACTCATGGAAAGCCCTCCTGGCATTTCATTTCATATCATAGTGCCACCGCGTTACAATTAAGAGTTTTGAATTCTTAAAGCATCTTATCACAGCAACGAGGTTGAAAGTGGCTGCTCTGTTTTCTCCTTAACCTGTTCTGACTCAAACCTTGTTCCAAGAAAACAAACATGAAACAGAGGTAACAGAAAAACTTTTTAATGATTCTTTACGAATTCCATTCCTTCACGGTTAAAAGGCTGTTTCAAATTAATTATCTCTGATAAGAATGAACCTTGCCAAAGTGGTGCAAGGCTGCCAAGAACACTAGATAAAGTTACTAAGAAATATTTCAAACACAAAAAAGAGTCTCCAAACACCAACCAAGATATTCTGAATGTCACAATGCTTGAGTACAAAAATTTCTTTGCTTCCTGCAAAGAACTCTGGTTTCTCAGCTGGCTTTTATGTCTTAAGGGAGGGGCCATTACCTTGCACCTTACTCTTGAGTCGCCCATGCTGCTGCAGCTACTCGTCCCTTTGAGCAGCCCTGCGCACACACGCACTGGGCACAGGCTCCTCGGGGACCTCTTCATCATTGCTGCCAGCCTCCACAATCTCCGAAGGCAGCATTCCACTCCCTGATGGTCCTGGCCTGCATCACACGCAGGCCCCTCATCTGAGTCTTCACTCTCGAAGACCTCAGCTGTCCTTACCTGCTGCCAGCAAACCACAACATAACCAATATAAATGATATTAGTTCTCACTTCGCCAGTTTAAACTCAACAAATCTGCATCTCTCCAGGAAACCTGTATAGCTTCCAAAACTGACCCACAAAGGCCTGTTATAGGTTGGCGTTGAAGTGGCACGTGTGTGTGTGTATTCAAGAGTGTGTTTCTAAGAGCAGGATTCTCAAGTGAATAATGATTAGTGAAGCAGGCTTCATAGGTACAATGCATAGGAGATTAATTTACAGGTCAGGAGATTATATTAGAAGGACAGACAAAGCCTAACACCCAGTTAAGTATATCTTAACAGAGAAAATGTCAAAAGTCACATGCTCGTCCATGTGTGATAGAAAGAAGGCAGAAGGTAGTGACCGGATTAGCAGTGATAAATAAAGAACAGTCAGAGCATCAGACAGAAAGCAAAGAATAAAGCTTTAAATATTATCCAGTTCTTCCTTCCTTCCCCCTCGTGGTCAGTAGATATGCACTGTGGAATAGTCCATGCTGTTTGATTTGGGCCTCCAAATAAGAAACTCATTACAAAGGGACTACATTTAAGTAGGTATCAATAAATGGCAATCTGCTGTCGAAATGACACAATTAATCAAAATGAACATGATTTTAAACACTAGAAATCATAGATATTTTAGAGCTCATCAGTAAGTAATACACTAAATGTCAAATTAATATGGTCATTTAATTTGTGCAGTTCTTAGTTTAAGGCATAGGCTGACTGAAGATTACTGATTTCATAATACCACACTGTTGTAACAGGAACTTAGAGAGATGAGCTTGCATTCACTACCACTGGATTGTTTTTAGAATAATTTTTTTGGGGCCTTTTAGATTAAAAGATGAATGGTTGTCACTCATGTCAAGAGCTATGCCTCTCATGTTTGTCTGGTGCCATGATCAGATTTATCATCCCCCAAATTGTTTAAGGTTCGTACATCCCATCGACGGATACTCAACTTGCATCACAAAATTGAAGTAATACAAAAAGATTGAAATCACATAGTTACACAAGACAAAGGCTGAATGGTTCTTTCTTTCTTTCTTTCTTTCTTTCTTTCTTTCTTTCTTTCTTTCTTGCAACCATGGGGCCTTCTTGAACACCTGTTTATCTGCTTCCAGTAAACTGATTGTTGCAAACTTCACACATGCAAATGCACGTATACTAATTAAATTTGGTCATAGTAATAAGCCTGAATGCCAGAGCTAAATCCACAGATTAATTGCTGAGTGCACCGCAGTAATTCTCAAGGATTAGTCTCCTCATACTTCAATTCAGATGATTTATATAATCCATTGGGTTTTAACAGATTTAACAGATAATCAGAGTTGGAAGGGACCTTGTCAGTAATCTAGTCCAACCCCCCACCCAAGCAGGAGACCCTACACCATTTCTGACAAATGGCAGTCCAATTTCTTCTTGAAAGTCTGAAGTGATGACGGTCCCACAACTTCCGAGGACAAGCTGTTCCATTGGTTGATTGTTCTCACTGTCAGAAAGTTTCTCCTTATTTTCAGGTTAAATCTCTCCTTGTTCAGTTTCCATCCATTATTCCTTGTCTGGCCTACAGGCGCTTTAGAAAATAGTTTGACCCCTTCCTCTCTGTAGCAGCCCCTCAAATATTGAAAGACTGCTATCGTGTCTCCCCTGGTCCTTCTCTTTACTAGACTAGCCAAGCCCAGTTCCTGCAACCATTTGTTGTATGTTTTAGCCTCCAGTCCCCTAATCATCCTGGTTGCTCTTCTCTGTACTTTTTCTAGAGTCCCAACATCTTTTTTATAATGTGGTGATCAAAACTGGATGCAATACCCTAGGCGTGGTCTTATTAAGGCTTTATAGAGTAGTATTAGTACTTCCCTTGATCTTGATTGTATCCCTCTGTTAATACAATTTAGGATTGCATTAGCTTTTTTGGTGGCTGCTGCACACTACTGGCTCATATTTAGCTGGTTGTCCACTAAGACTCCAAGATCCCTTTCAAAGTTACTGCTGTTGAGCCTGGTTTTACCCAGTCTATATGTGTACTTTTGGTTTTCTTGCCTAAGCGTAGGAATTTACTTTTCTCTACATTGGATTTCATTTTATTAGATATGGCCCAGTGTTCTAGTCTGTCAAGATCCGTCTGGATCTTGAGCCTATCTTCTTGGGTGTTAGCTATTCCTGCCAGCTTAGTATCATCTGCAAATTTGGTAAGTTCCCCTTCTATTCCCTCTTCTAAGTCGTTAATGAAGATATGAAGAGTACTGGGCCTAAGACAGAACCTTGTGGCACCCCACTGCTTACTTCCCTCCATGTAGACTTATACCCATTAAGGACGGGAAGGAGGGCCCGCCTGTCAGCTGCACTGGGCACCCCAGGCTAAGCTGACAGGCAGGGCCTCCTTCCCAGCGGCAGAGCTCTCACAAAGGCAGCGAGTGCCTCCTCGCCGGACCCTCCGCTCATCCCGCTAGGGCCGCACCAGAGCCATGCGGGCTGGGCAGAGCTGGGAAAGTGAGCCGTGAGTGCATGTGTGCCTCCTCCTGCCCCTTATTCCCAAATCTTGCCCAGGCAAGCAGTGCTTCGCTTGCTCTGCAAAGTCGCGGCTTCCTCACTGCTCAGCAAGCAGGAGGAACCAGCTGCAGCCTCCTCCTCCTCAACCATAGTGCAGACGTTGTCCTTGCGGGGAGAGAGAGAGAGAGAGAGGGAGAAATCCTCTCGGGCAAGCGCCTTCCCTCAGAAGGCACCGACGCGAGCGCCTGAAGCCAAATGTCCCCTCAGGGCTCCGGTTGCAGGGAGGAGCCCTGACTGGCTGCACGTGGCTGCGCCAAACGCCGTGGCGTTGCTCTAACACTGCGGCAGCAAGGGAGAAGGGAAAGCAAGCAACGGTGGTGGAAGGTCTCCCGAACATCCAAGCTGTCGCCACCCGCCCACCCGAGGATGCAAGGGGGGGGGAATTAAGTCACCCCCGAAAAGATGGCCTAGCCATTTTTTCAGGGGGCAAAAAAAAATAAAGCCCGGCCTTATTATGTGAGAAACATGGTAGATGTTGGCAGATCTGTTTTTTTTATTATCTTTTCCAGTATCTTCCCAGGTATTGATGTTAGGCTGATTGGTCTATAGTTTCCTGGGTCTGTCTTTTTTTTCCTTTTTTGAAGATGGGAACCACATCAGCTCTTTTCCAGTCCTCTCGTAGTTCCCCGGTGCTCCAGGATTTTTGAAAGATAAGGTGCAGTGGTTCTGAGATGACATCTGCCACCTCCTTTAAAACTCTGGGATGTAATCCATCAGGCCCCGGTGATTTGTTTTCATCAAGATCAGACAGGTGTTCTCTTACTATTTTTTTGCTTATTTTAACTTTTATTTCTGGTCTGTCTTTTAGTTATGTTTTTGGTGGATTGAGCTATGGTTTCTTTTTGCATGAAGATGGATGCAAAGAATGAGTTAAGCAGTTCTGCTTTCTCTCTGTTGCCTGTTACTTCCTTGCCATCTTCTCTCTTTAGTGGACCGACTGTTTCCTTGATTTTTTTCTTGTTATTTATATGTTGGAAGAAACTTTTTTTATTATCTTTGACTTTTGTTGTAAGTCTTTGTTCATTCTGAGCCTTTGCTATCCTGACTTCGTTTTTGCAGATTCTGGCTATCTGCTGATATTGTATGTTGTATGTCCTTCTTTCCATTTTTTGTACTTGTCCTTTTTTTCTTTCAATTTGCCAGAGAGATCTTTGTGTTGCCATGCTGGTTTCTTCTTGGATTTCTTGTTTTTCTTTCTCAGTGGTATTGTGCTGGTCTGGACTTCTATGATCATACTTTTTAGAGTTTCCCAAGATTCTTGAGTGGTTTTCCCTTTTAGGATTTTCATCCATGGAATCTTTCCCAAGTTTTCTCTGAGTTTATTGAAATCAGCTCTTTTAAAATCCAAGACTCTGGTGTCATTATGTTCTGTTATTTGTGTTTGTGTTATGTTGAATTATAGTATGACATGGTCACTCTCACCCAAAGTTCCCACAGTTTCAACTCCCTCTATCACTTCTTCTCTGTTTGTAATAATTAAGTCCAGTATGGCTGTCCCTCTAGTTTCAGCCTCTACCTTTTGGACAACAAAGTTGTCAGCTTGGTTGGTTAGGAACTTCTTTGATTTCTCACTTGGTGCAGAATTAGTTTTCCAATTGATATCAGGATAATTGAAGTCTCCCATTACTATTTTTGTGTGTTTCCTGCATATGATTGCTAGTTGGCTGGCAAAAAGGACATCTATTTTTTCTGCTTGATTGTTTGTCCTATAATATACACCTATGGCCATGTCATTCTTTTCTTCTTTTATATTGACCCATATGCATTCTAGGAGGTTTTCATCTTTGGTTTCATGCATTTCTGTAGCAATGTAGTAGTCCTTTACATACAGTGCAACTCCACCTCCTCTTTTATGGGATATGGTTTGTTTTTTTTCCCAAATAGTTTATATACTTCTTCCAGTATGTTCCAGTCATGGGTTTCATCCCACCAAGTTTCTGTTATTCCAACAATATCATATTTACCTTCCTGTATTCATAGTTCAAGTTCACCCTGTTTATTCCCCAGACTTTGTGCATTTGTATTTAGGCACTTGAGATCTTTATGTCTGACACTGTGTTTACTGTCTATATAACCTGTGTTGTGCCTGCTTGTCCCTACTTTCTTGCCACCTGTTTGATTAGTGCACATGGTATGGCACTCACAATTATATGCTTGGTTTTGATTGGCATCAAGGTTGATAATCTTACCTGCACAAACATCTATTTTGCATGCACTGGTATCCTTATTAGTTTTAGGTTGCTGGAGACAGAAATGTTCTGAATCCATTAATTCTCTGTCCCCCGCTTTTCAGTTTAAATGTTTATCCAGAAAATCTGTGAATTTAATGCCAAGTAATTCAGTCCCTTTCTTTGATGGATGCAAACCATCTCTTTTGTACAGTTTTTCATTGGACTAGCTGCAGACATCATGACTAATAAAACCAAAGCTTTCCCTTTTATACCACTCCTTTAGCCACACATTAAACTCCCCTATACGCTGCCCTTCCCCTTTCCTTGTATACAGGTAGAACCTCTGAAAAGATAAGTCTACAGCCCATATTACTAAGTTCATACCCCATCTATAGCCCATATTACTAAGTTCATAGCTCTGGAAGTCTTTCTGAACAGAAAGTACATCCTTCTGGGATAGATCATTTGTACCAAGATGTATCATAGCATCAATATCACAGCCTTTGCTGGCATTCTTGATGATCTTAAGAATACGCTTCTTGTCTCTGCTGGCAGTAGCACCTGGTAGACACCTGACCTCTTTCAAAACCTCAGTATCCTTTCCTAAATTTACATCCCTTACAATTGAGTCCCCAACCAGAAGGTGGCTTCTCTTGCTCTTCTTGTGTGACTGGTGCATAATACTTGATTCATACTTTCTCCTTTCCAAAGTAAGTTCTTCTTTTAGGACCATGATCCCTGGCTTACTTGAGTTATCATTATCACAGCTACCCTGACCTGTCACTTTAGTGTCCCTATTAAGGTCAGCAAGGGCACTGTATCTTTTAGGCTGGGACACAGCAAAAGCTTTGTGATTATAGTCCACAACTCTCACCCTGCCAGATCCCATGGTTGTCCATACTGCCCTTTTCCTGTAGGATCTTTGTGGTAGTGGGGGCTGGTAGCATGGCAGCTCAATAGATGGCTGGTTTGGGCACCTAATTTCTGCTTGGAGAGCACAGATTAGATTTCACTTAGATGACTCACTTCCTTATCTCCTTTCTCTCATTTCTTCCTGCTTGTTCCACCATATATATAAAAACATCAGGATGGCAACCACATTTGTATATTTGAAGCCCTGCCTGTTTATACATGTATGGCATGCCCCGGAATATGTGTTTGTATGTACTTGCAAGTCTGAGTCTGGAAATTACATTTTTTACTTCCTGGGATTCCAAGGGAGCGTCATGCTATTTCTACTACTCTTCATTTATACAATGTCCCATAGTCTCTCAAGAAAGATCGGATTTAGGGGATATAATCATGTCAATCATGAACAAATAAAGAATTTCAGCTTTCTAAATATAAAAACACCAAAGGAGAAAAAAGTAGACCTGGCAAACAGAAGCTTGCCCAGAGATGGAATATACTTTAGGGATTATTACTTTGGAAAATTGGCATAGCAATATTGTGATAATAGCACCAGAAAAGTTGACATGATTGCCAAGATATCAGCATTTTATTGAGTTAAAGAAAGGTGTGTGCATGCACATTTTATATAAAGACAAATTTCTCTCTCCCTTCTGTTTCCTCTTTACAGAACAATAATAATTTGCTACTCACACTTTTTTCTTCCTAGTTTTACATTCTATTGCTAACTTTTATTGTTCTCTGTTAGGGTATTTATACATTTTACAAAATTTACACTATTGTGCTTTCAAGATTCCTCATACCCACAGGACACCCATGAGAAAATGCAGGTCTAACTTGACCATTAGAAATGAAGAACTTTCCTTCTAGTTTCTTGCTTGACCTCAGCTTTGTTGCTCAACTTTGAACTTTGAAGCTTTCCAAATGAACCATGACTTCATGAGAGCAGGAGTATCTTTAATGCTAGAGAGAGGAGGAACTGCAGTCTGTTGGTCCTTCATAATCAGTCAAGGACAGAGAAGGGCCAAGGAGGGCAGGAAAAGCAAACAGCTGCATTTCCAATGTTGGAACCAGAGGAGAGAGGAGACCAAAGCACAATGTGGCACAGCGCCAATGAGCTCAGCCGTCGTTGTGGTAGATGATGAGGTCATTGGTAACAAATACTAGGACCATCTGTTGCTGTCTTCTGTTCCTTTTCCCTCAGGATCAAATAGAGTGGAGCAGCAGTCAATGTAAACAATCCAAAACTAGCTTATAATGTAGAACTCAGCTTAAGGGAGGTGCTTAGCTAACTCTAAGACCTACAATGTGCATCATCTTTTGCTAGATTCCATGTGGCACAAATGTGTCCCCCATTTGAAGAGCTTTATAATTATTTATCAATCAATAACAATTTTAAGCTACCCATCTCCCCCACAGTGGGACTCTGAAAAGTGGAATGAATGAAATACATGACACTGTATATTGGCTCCAAGTATATGTCTCACTGTGTTACTTGGGAGACTACCATAATCTGCTGGATGTGGTAGAGAGGAATCCAGTCCTCTCTCGTCCTACACAGACTTGACAATTTGTTGGTTAGAGAATTGTGCACTGATTCCAGCAAAGAGCTGATGGAATGGTATGGAATGGAATGATATGGAATGAGACGGGATGGGATGGAAGAAGAATAGGAACAAACAAAACAGAATTCTTGGTTGGTTAAATGTGATTGGACACACAATCCATTTGGAGGATTGTCTCCAAATCAATTTGGAGGAATTTGTCTCCGTAGCATAGGCTCTCAGCGTACATGCAAGCAACAAAGTGATAAATCATAAATTATAAGTGATAGTCATAAGATACCAATTGGAGAAGGTAATAGGAAAGATGGGAAGGATAATAATAATAACCACCCACTGCATGGATAAATAACTTTAAGCATAAGAGAGTGCTGTGGGAATTAGCAGAGCGATGGCATGAGGGGAAAAACTGTCCCTGTATCTAGTTGTTTTGACATGCAATGCCCTATAGTGGTGTCCTGAGTGGAGGAGTTGAAAAAGTTTATGTACAGGATGTGAGGGGTCTGTAGATATTTTCTCAGTCCTCTTTCTGACGCATGCAGTATACAGGTCCTGAAGGGAAGGAAGGCAGGTTTCAGTTGTTTTTTCTGCAGTCCTAACTATCCATTGAAGTCTGTACATGTTCTGTTTAGTTGCTATTCCAAATTAGACAATTATAAAAGCACAAATGACAGACTCAATAATTCCTCTGCAGAACTTTGGCAGTCTCAGCAGCAATTTGGGCAGTCTGAGCTTTCTGAGTTGGTGCAGGAAAAGCATTCTTTGTTGTGCCTTTTTAATGGTAATTCTAACATTAAGTGTCCATTTCAGGTCCTGGGAGATTATAGTACCCAGAAACTATTGGTTTGAACTATTGAACAAAATATTGGTTCAAAGTTGCTCTCTTGTTGCTTTTATGATTGTTTTATTGTTATTCCTGTTCATGGAAATCATAGCTTTAATAAGGGATCTCATATGTAGGCCAGACATTACTAGAATTTACTTTTTTAGAATGTAGTGTGCTTACATTTGATTTTAAAAATAAATATGAGTCCCCAGTCATTCCTTAGGAATTGTCACAACAGAGGACACAGAATCAGTCAGCTGCCAAGTTTACTTGAGGAACCAAAAACAGGATCCTTCAAACACATATCTTAAGACTCTTTCCCAAGTTTGTGGGCTTCTCTTGATTTTATCTTTTAATTTATACAGCATTTAGGGTTTTGCCTTGGATGACCAGGATTCCTTTGTTTTTTTCTATGAGGGTTCACAAAGAGATCCATGACCCTCTTCTGCAAGGACTGCAAATGGAAGCATCTGAAAAAAAACAAAAAATAGTTATGTTTCTTTTTATCTTGTATGATCTAGATAGGCAGTGTTCCCATCAAGTGAGCCAGCTTTGTTCATATTATCCTACTCCTTTGATTACTATCATCACTATAAGTTATTCAGAATTATTTGCCAATACTACCCAGTGGTTGGATTCAATTTTTTTTACTACCAGTTCTGTGGGCGTGGCCTGGGTGGGCGTGACAGGGAAAGGATACTGTAAAATCTCCATTCCCTCCCCACCCTACTAACCTGCTTTCCAGCTCCATTCTCCTGTGCAGGGCAACAAAAGAAGACCCAGCCAATCAGCTGTGACTCGGGAGGCAGAGAATAGATGGGGGAGGGGCCAGTCAGAGGTTGAATTTGCCGGTTCTCTGAACTAGTCAAAAATTCTCCTACCGGTTTTCCAGAACTGGTCAGAACCTGCTTAATACCACCTCTGACTCCAGTTCACACCTATTAGGAGAGGAAAATCAGGTGGGTGTTTTTTTCTGAAAGATGGATGTTTTTGATCTAATATTCAGCCCAATTTGGTAGCTGTTTCTTTGTTTTTCTCTAAAAACATACCCTGTTGCTAAGTAACTGTAGCAGGAATACTGAAATTATGCATACAAGTTCGATGTTATTGTTGCCCTCACTTTTTTTTTAAATAAAGGTATATGTATGTTGAAAATAATTTCAGAGTGGGTGTTCTCATGCCATTGTTTGCTCTGACAACATTATCCAGCTTAGACTTTGGAACTGTTTTCATTGCATCTTTGAGCACAACCACCCACTCCTGTCTTTTCATAGTGTATCTCTCAATTAAAACATGACACCCTATTGATATCCTTGTTAGATTTACCATTTCTCCCTGTGAAAATTCTCCTATGCCCTTGAGAGCTGCACAGTAAATAGACATGTGAAGACTTCTTTATCCCTAGCATGGGAAATCTGTCACATCTGTTAACATTTTCCTAGCAGTGGAAGTTGTTTCAAATCAGGAACCCTGTTCAAAAAAGATGACAGTCCTAGTTGGGAGATTTTTTTTTTTTTTTTCAAATATAAAATAAAGTTTATTTAAGATTCATACATTTAAAACATTTAAAAAATAAATGAACATATAAATAGATATATATACATATATACATTTTGCAGTTGAGCAATGGTTTGAAAGTTGAACAATGGTTACACATTTTTTAACATTTTTTTTTAACATTGACATGATCTGTCTTGTTACAATACCTTCCTCATTCTTTCAATGTTTTAATTTCACAAAATGCTTTATGATTATATGCATGCCTTCCATAATTTTGTAACTTATCCAGTTGTCAAATATTGCCTTTTCTTTAACCATTTATCCCAGCAATTCCATGTTTTATACTACAGTAATCACTATCTTGGTTATTTTTTAGTAGTTTAGTTAGACTATCCATCTCTGCGCACTTGTGAATTTTTTTGATGACCATCTCCTCTGAAGGGATGGTAGGCAATTTCCAATTTTGTGCATAGCTTGTTCTGGCTGCCGTTATAATGTGCAGGATTAAATATTGGTATTTTTTCCCCATCTATCATACCTAGCAAGAAGATTTCGGGTTCAAGTTTTACTTCTTGTTTAGTTATATTTAGAATCCAATTTTTGATATTTTTCCCAAACTTTTCTGCATATAGACATGTCCACCACATATGGAAATATGTTCCCTGAGCACAGTTATACTTCCAGCAGTTTGGGGGGGAGGTTCGGGAACATCTTAGCCAGTCTCGCAGGTGCAAGTGCCAACAATACACCATTTTATAAAGATTCTCTTTTTACAAGGCTGACATAGTTAGTTTGTAATTTATTTCCTAAATATGTTCCTGTTAAGCCTGGGTTCCCCAACCAGGGTTAGGTAGACAAGCTAAACAGAATGTGCAGCGTTAGTCAGATAGGTACACAGATAAATGAGTGAGCTAAGCTTGTATGTTTATTAACATACAGTAAAAATAACAGATACGCTTGTGCTATCAAGAATATAGTTTATTCCATTATAAGTTCATGGCATAGTCAAATATCAGTCCAATAGTCATTTACCATGTAGTCAGTCCATTCAGGGATATTCAGTTAGCAAAGTCCATGTAGAATATCCTATGTCAGTTCACTTACAAATCAGTCCTTTGTTGTCTCTCCCGTTCGAGCAATGCAGTCTTGATTCCAAGCAGTAATCAGGGATCATCAAAGCCAGAGTGAGCAAGCTGTAGACTTGCTACTTTTATATTGTTTTCATAACCACTCCCTTAATTGCTATTTCACAGTTAAAGCTGCAGACACTTTAACATACACTAACTATGATTCATAGTTATTATTTCACCTAAACCAGTTAGGGTAAACAATGTTATCCCTAACAGTTCCCACTTATCAAATTCAATGCAGTGGCCCACATTTTTTGCCCAAATTATCATACACTCCTTGACTGTTTCTTCTTTTAATTTATAATCCAATGATATTTATATATTTTACTAATCAGTTTCCTTTCCTCTCCATGCCAAATTTTATCTAATTCTTGGTAGGTCATGTTAAAACCAAATTGTTCTTTTTTGTAATGCAATTGTATCTGTGCATAGGGCCACCATGCTATCTCTTTTCCTTGAATTTGTATTTGATTCCTACCCTTTAACTCTCCGGTTTGATGTAATAGATCTTTATATCTTACAATATTATCAAAATCTAAAACATTTGGATGTGTAACTGCCTCCATTGTGGATAACCACAGTGGGACCTTACAATAATGTACTTTTTTTTATCTTTTCCCAAATATTTAGTAACACATTCCTTATATAATGCTTTTGAAAGTACAAGTGGTGTTTACTCTTTCCATCCCACATAAATGCATGCCATCCAAGTTGGAGATCAAAACCCTCTAATGTTAAGATCCTTTTATTTATCAAATTAACCCAGTCTTTAAGCCAGGTTGCTATCGCAGCATATTCGAAACATAATATGTTTCAAAATCTGGAAGACCAAAGCCTCCTTTCTTTCTATCATCTTGTAATAATTTATGTTTTATTCTGGGTTTTTTCCCTTGCCATATAAATTTGGATATATGTTTATTTAGTTCAAAAAAACTTTTTTCCAACTTGATTGGCACCATCTGAAATAGGAACAACAATTTTGGCAAAATATTCAGTTTTACTATTGCAATATGGCCTAATAGAGATATTTGTAATTTAGCCCAATTATCTAAGTCTTTAAATGTTTGGATTGTTAGTTTATCGTAATTATTTTTTTTAATTGATGAGCACCTAGCTGTCAGCCAAATATTTTACTTTATTTACCACCTGTATCCCTAATCTCTTTGTTAGATCTTCCTTTTGTTCATTTGTACAGTTTTTGTTATCACTTTTGTTTTTTCTTTATTAATTTTTAACCCTGCCACCTTTCCATATTGTTCTATTTCTTTCATCGACAGGTGTCATTTCCAGGGGATCTTCCACTATAAAGGCCATATCATCAGCAAATGCTTGAAGTTTGTATTCCTCTTTTTTAACTTTTAGCCCCCTGATGTCTTCATTTTGTCGGATTTGTACCAGTAGTGTCTCTTCTGCTAATATATAAAGTAAGGGAGCCAAGGGACATCCTTGTCTTACACCCTTGTTTATCCTTATATTATCTGTATTTCCCCCATTTATTAATATTTTTGTGGTTTGGGTATTATATATTGTTTTAATGAATCCTAAGAATTTTTCACCAAATTTCATGCCTGTCAATTATTTAATAAGAAAATTCCAATTTAGATTGTCAAACGCCTTCTGAGCATCTAAAAGCATCAGTGTCATTGTTTTAGTTGTGTGTACTTCATAGAATTCTAAAATATCCATAATTATTCTTGTATTTGTCTATATGGCAGAAACTCATTCTGGTCAGTATGAATAATCCTACTTAATATTTTCTGTAATCTTTCCGCCAATATTGTGGCCAAAATCTTGTAATCTACGTTTAAAAGTGATATTGGCCTATAATTTTGAATTTTTGTGGGTCTGATTGCTCTTTGTGGATAAAGGTTATAAATGCTTTGTTCCATGACTTTGGTATATTAGCATTATCCAAGGCTTCATTATATAGATCTGTCATTAATTCCTCCAATAACTCTTGGAACTCCTTTCGAATTCAGACGGAATTCCATCTGGGCCTGGGGTTTTATTTAGTTTTTGGGCTCCAATTGCCTTTCTAATTTCTTCTGTGGGTATTTTATTATTTATAATACATTTCTCTTCATCCGTAATTTCCGGTAAATTTTTTTCCTTCAAATATTGGTTAATAAGTTCTTCTGGTACTTTTTCTTGATTGTATAGATTTGTAAAAAAGTCCTTGGCAATATCTTTCTTTTCCTTAGCCTGAGTACATACTTTCCTTTCTTGGTCTTGGAGAGCTACAATTGTTCTTTTTCCTTGTTCTTTTTTTTTATTTTATTTGCATTTTCAAAATAATTTTGTTTTACTAATTTAACTTTTTGGGCCAGGTCTTCCTGCATACTTAAATTTATCTTATGTTTTACCAAATCTATTTCTTTACTAGTGTTTTGATTATTCGGATCAATTTGTCTACTTACTTCTAAATCTTTAAGTTTCTCTCTCCACATATTTTGTTGTTGTCTTTTTTCTTTATTCTTTTTAATACTGTAGCCAATAGTTAAACCTTTCACGTAAGCTTTTGTTGTATCCCAGAGATTTTGGAGGGAATGTATGCTCTCTCGTTTATTTCAAAAAATATTTTCAATTCTTTTCTCACCATTTCAATATATTTGTTATCTTTTAATATACTATTATTGAATGTCCACCTTCCAATCATTCTCTTTCCTTTCCACTTAATTTGAATAGGGTTATGATCAGCACATACATTTGGCAAAATCTCTATATTTTCAATGTTTTCCATTAAGCCTGGGTCCATCCAAATCTGATCTATTCTAGACCAAGAGTGATTGGGATTGGAAAAGAAAGTATATTGCTTTTTGGTTGGATATAGTTGTCTCCACACATCCTTCAAGTTTAATTCCCTTATTATGTTTTTAAAAGAGGATGGGAATAGTCTCCTTTTATTTTTATTTTATTTTTATTTTGGAACTTTTATAGTCTTTGTCCTTGTCTGAAACAGCATTTAAATCTCCTCCAATACATACATTTGTATATTCATTTTCTACTGTCTTATGATGGAGTTTATTATAAAATTCTTTTTGATTTACATTCAAGGCATTTACTGTAACTAACAAAGTCTTTTTCTGGTTTAATATGATTTCTATAAATAACATTCTTCCATCTTCATCCTTATATACTTGTTTGTGTTGCAGCCAATCTTTTATATATACTACGATAACCCTTTTTCTTTGATTTGAAAGAGCCCAATACATTTTTCCCAAATTAGTATCTTTTAGGAGGTCTGCCTGTTTATCTATTATGTGTACTTCTTGTATACAAGTTATATATGCATTTTACTTTTTAAGTTTTTCAAATGACTGTTTTCTTTTTGATGTTGAATTTAAACCATTGATATTAACTAAGAATAAGGTAACTTCTCTGTTCATGTTACTGTCTGTGTAGAACATTTTTTTGTTTCTTTCCTTGTTCTGGGTTCTCTTGTACTTGGTCTGTTGTCCTCATCTTCTCTAAGTTTCTGAGATTCTGACTGTGGTGCAATTTCTTTCTCTTTGGATGGATGTTCTTCCTGACTTCTTGCATTTAAATCTTCTCCACTTTCACGTTCTTCTTCAGATCCCAGATATTGTTTGCAAAATTGATGTGCTTTCTCTATTGTATCAATTTTATATTTTTTATCCTGCCATGCTACTAGGAGCCCTTTGGGGAGAGAATGGTATACCATTCTTAATTAACTGAGATGACAAAAACTGGTAGCCCCTTCTTTGCTCCCTAACTATCCTGGGTATTTGCTTCAGTGTTACCACTTCATGATCTTTATATATCAGTGGCTCATCTCTGGTCTTGCCATATAGCATGTCTCACGAATCGGATGTGGACTTCTCGGGGTAGTCTGTGTCTTTGGGTGTAATGCATGTAAACCTCATCAATGTCATTCTCAATTTCCTGTTTGTCTTTCTGTAAGGCTGTTGCTATCAAGTTCACCATTATTTCATGTAGATCTTCCTTGTTATCTTCAACAACATTCTGGAATCTCAAACAAAATGATGCTTTTTCTAATTCTATATGCACCACAGAATCCCAAAGTTCACAATATAAAATTTTCCAATTTTGTTCCGACTCCTCTAATTTCTTTTCTACCACCTCAGTTCTTGCATCTACTATGTTTAATTTTTGTTCATTTTTTGTCATTGTCTCCTGGATCTTTCCGATTTTGCTTTCTAAATTTTATATTCACTCCTATTTCCATTCTCATTTCTAATTTCATGTCTTTGTGATTCCTCGCTTTCAGTTCATGGGTTTTTACCATCATTTCCGGCATTATGGCAAGTGTTGACTATACTGCCTGCAAACTTTGGGCAGAACTTGTCTTTTCTATCAGTAACATTGCGTCAATCGATCTCTGTGCCAAAGGTGAAGATGTCGCTGTTCTGGGTTTCTTCCCTGATTTTACATTTGTAGTTATTGTTGCCATTTTAACTGTTTGTAAAAGCTCTCTCCAATCCATCATCAACTATCCTAATAGAGTCATATTGTCTTCTCCTTTAAATACAGTGTACATATTTAAACATATATTGTTAAATAAGAGTTTTCTATTATAGATAGTCCCAGACAGATCTTATTTCAATTTCTTAAATGGTCAAATATTCTAAGGTTTAGAGAGTTAAATATTAATCAAATATATATTTAGTTAATCCATTATGAATACAACTAATATGTTTAACCAGAAAAAACACCAAATCTATATAATCATGTAAATATTGTAAATAGTTAAAGCACCCAGCTCATTAATATATTTAAATATATGAATTTATTTATTTTTTAAAGGATATATATTTAATCGAAGTACATAAGTCTAATTTCTTTTTTTTCCCCTTAGATTTCTTACATAGTACTTTTAAACAAAAATTAATTGGTATAATTCAGTGGCTCCCAAAGTGGGTGGTACTGCCCCCTGGGGGGGGCAGTGGGATGCCTTAGGGGGGCACTAAGAGGCAAGGTGGGTACTAAGAGGTGGCAGGGGGGCGTTCGAGGCTCTGCAGGGTGATCCCCATTGACTGTTGCACCGTTCAGGAGTCGGCACCTTGAATGTGGCAACTCCGATACACTGCATTGTAATGGGCTCCAGGAGGAGAAGGAGGAGGGGATAGAGTGAAGTGCAGTAAATTTGAGTGTGTTGCAAGAGCAGGGAACAGCCATGGAGCCAGCTGTGGTTGGGCCTGGAGGGTGCGCACAAAAGGAGAAGGGAGGGGAGAGGGAGGAAGGAAGCCTCTGCATCGGCTTGTGTTCATTCCTCAGCCAACCTGGATTTCCAAAAACTCTCCATGAAGAAAGAAAAGAAGCTTCTCACACTCTCTGAAAGCCCTGCATGCTCTACTCTTCGCTATCCTTTTTTCTGCCTTCCTTTTGGAAATACGGCCTAGGTGAGGAACGAGCGGAAGCCGCGGTGGAGGCTTCCCTCCTCCTCTCCCCCTCCTCTCATTCTTCAGCCAGCCCAGACTTCCAAAAGGAAAAAAGAAAAGGGGACAGCAAAGAGCCCCAAGGAGAGCATGCAGGGCTTTCCAAAAGAGAGAGAAGAGACACAGAGAGTGAGCAAGAGAGAATGAGCTACAGAGAGAGAGAGAGAGATTCAGCTCAATTCAGCTCCATCTGCTCCCCTCTCTCTGTCTTTGCCCAGTTTTGCAAGGATTCAGCAGCAATCTAAAGCAGCAACCTTGTAGCACTGTGAGGTAACAAGGAATATCCGAACATAGGAAGAGAGCCGTCTTCCTCACCCACTGCGGTCCCACAGTATTCAGAATGGCAAAGGCATTGTCATCACCCCACGATGTGAAGAAAATGGCGTGGACAGACTTAGAGAAATTACTGCAAGCCCATTATACGCCAACCATTTCATGCCTCATCAAAAGATACTAATTTTATAGGCACGACCAAAAGGAAGATGAGAGCATAGGAGATTTTGTTGCAGCACGAAGAGACATTGGCGGAGCATGCAAATTCCTAAACATGGATGAGGCCATGAGGGACCGCGTGGTCCTCAGATTAAAGGACCTTGCACTATAGGGTTGACCACTAACAAGACCTAAAATAACATTAACGGAGGCAATAGAAGAAGCCACAGCAGCGGAAGCAACACAAAAATTGACAGCCACCATGCGACAAATGAATAAATTAATAAAGGAAACCCCCCAAAACACCAGTCAAACACACAATAAGACACCAGAGAAAACTCAAAAACTCACCACCACAACACACCATGAGGACATCGAATCCCTATGAGAAGACAAAGAGGAAGAAGAAGAGGTAAATCAACTCCGGTCGGAAGAAGGTAGACGGGAGCGAAATGAAAGGAAGTCAGAATTCCGTTGTGCTGGGTGCGGAGGAAACCATCCACGTTCCGAATGCTGTTTTTTCAATGCTATTTGCAGGTATTGTGAACAGCGGGGACACATAGCTAGGGCATGCCAAACTAAAAATAACTATAGCCCTTGACAAAGATGGAATACCCCTCCCAGGGAGAGGGAAATAGGGAGCCGTCGAAGTCAAGAAAACAGAAACAAGCAGTGGAAAGAAGCCAATAGAAAAGAGGAAACACATCAAACAATAACTATTGGACACTCAAACTCAATCAATGTGAAAAAGATACATGTGCAAGTCACCATAGACGTCACCCATGTGAGATGCAGGTGGATTCAGGCTCATATTTATCAATGGTATCGTGGAATATCCTAAAAAAACTAATACCTGATATAAACAAGAGAGAGCTAGAAATACAAAAACTCACACTAAAAGACTACCAGGGAAACAGAATTCCTGGAGTAGGAACCGGACATTTCAAAGTTGAATTCAAAAAACACACTAAAGTCCTGCCATTAACCATATCGACCGGGATCACCCCAGCCTACTGGGACTTGAATGGTTTGCACCATTAGGAATCAGAGTAACCGGAATAAACAACATCACTGAGACAGACTGGGAAGAGAACCTGATGAAAGAATTCCAGGACGTCTTCAACGGAGAACTGGGCAAGTACCAAGGGTCCCCTATCTCATTTAATTTAAATCCAAATATATCCCAATAAGACTCAAGGCGAGGTGAGTTCCTGTCGCGTTAAAACCCAAAATTGATGAACAATTAGATAAACTTATCGCACAGGGGGCATTAGAACCAATAGACCACACAAGGTGGGAAACCCCAATTGTTACTCCTATTAAACCAGATGGGTCCGTACATATCTGTGGAGACTACAAGGCAATCCTTAACCATGAGCTACAACAAAGCGCATACCCAGTTCCGGTGGTACAGCATCTATTATACTCCTTGGGGGGAGGTAGAATCTTCACGAAATTGGACCTTGCGCAAGCCTACCAACAATTACCAGTTGACCCAGAAACAGCGGAAGCACAAACAATTATGACTCACAGGGAGGCATTCAAATGCAACAGACTGCAATTCGGAGTTAGCGTGGCCCCAGGAGTATTCCAAAGCTTAATGGAACACCTATTGCAAGGAATAAAGGGGTGGTACCATACTTTGACGATGTATTAGTATCAGCCAAGGACAAAGAACAACTGAAAGACCGCCTAAGGGAGGTCTTTAAAAAATTTAAAGAGGCGGGACTTAAAGATAAAAAAGAGAAGTGCCAATTACCCACCAACAAAGTTGAATTCCTGGGATACCTCATCGAAAAAGAAGGGATCCACCCCACTGAAAACAAAATCAAAGCAATAAAGGAAGCTCCCAGTCCCGAAAATAAAACAGATTTGCAAGCTTTCTTGGGACTTATTAATTTTTACAATGTATTTTTGCCACAGAAAGCAATGATAGCAGAACCACTGCACAGGTTGCTTGATAAGAAAACTACCTGGACCTGGGGGCGATGAGAAGAAATAGCATTCCAGGGAATAAAAGACTTATTTACATCAGACTGTGTGCTAATACAATACAGCGAAACCCTTCCACTAACATTAACATGCGATGCATCACCATTCAGCATCGGTGCCATACTCAGCCACATATTACCCGAAGGAAAAGAAGCACCTATCGCATTCTGTTCAAAAACTCTATCAAAAACGGAGCGGAATTACAGCCAACTAGATAGAGAGGCATTGGCCGCAATAACAGGAGTAAAACGGTTCCACGAGTATATCTATGGCAGAACTTTTTCACTTGTCACAGATCATAAACTTCTTCTAGGAATTCGCGCAGGAAACAAAGCTACCCCTAACATACTGTCACCGCGGATGATGAGGTGGTCCGAATTCCTCGCTGCCTATAACTACAACTTGATCTACCAACCAGGAAAGAACATAACACACGTTGACGCCCTGAGCTGTTCCCCCCTACCTGATTTAGAAAATGATCCTACACCAACCACATCAACCCTGCAAATCAAGACATTGGCAAACCTACCCATACATTGCTAGGGAAACCACGAGAGACAGAAACCTAGTGCGGATCTTAAATTGGGTAGGTAAAGAGTGGCCAGAGACTGCTCGTGACGAGACTGTTAAACCATTTCAGAATAGACAAACGGAACTATCGATATTAAAAGGATGTATACTATGGGGGGATAGGGTGATCATACCGGACATATTGAGAAAACGAATACTTGAATTATTGCATGACGGTCACCCGGGTATTGTCAGAATGAAGTCCCTGGCTAGGAGTTATGTATGGTGGCCAGGGATGGATAAGGATATTGGGGAATGGGTAGCAACGTGCAAACGATGCCCTAGCTAGGCTCCTGATATATGGGGAAAGTGAGTTTTTCATTGCAAGTCTTGAAAATTCAGCTGTTGATCTCTTCATCTTTCGTATGAGGAAAGAAAAGAGCTATCACCTTGGCCTCTGCCTCTGGAAACAAAATCCTGTGGATTGTTCTATTTCCCTCGGATTTGAGACTGAGCTTTGATCAACGGTATCCCTGAATGCAGATAATAGCCATGTTGCCCACTAATGGTCCTGACACTCCTGGTCCTCCAGAAGGCTGTGAAGACCTGGTTTCCCACCAGGTGTTGGACTAAGACACTAAATGAGACCAATACATGTGTGTGTCAGCTTTGGAAGCTTGTTATGCTTTGTCTATTTTATTTTCTAGGATATACTTTTTTCTTCGGGGGGGGGGGGCTGTCAGCTTTGGAAGCAATATTAGAACCAGAAGCTTCCACACTGCCACATTCTTGAGCTTGGGAATTAGGGAGGGTGTATGTAGTTAAACATTCTTATTGTCTGTCAAGGTGATGTTGTTCCTGCACCATATGTTGTGGTTCGCTGGCAGCCGGTGCAGACGGCAGTGGAATTAGACAGTGGGGAAGAAAGGGAACCAGTCAGGGAGTCTGGAGAGGACTCAGACGAGGGTCCTGCTTCCAATGCAGGGATGGGGCCAGGACCACTCTGGGAGTGGGGTGCTGCCTTTGGAGTCTGGCAGTAGCAAAGCAGGGGACCCAGGGGAGCCTGTTCCCAGTGTGCATGTGTGTAGAGCTGCTAGAAGGCAAGAGAAGCTGCAACAAAAGGGGCAACTTGGGAGTAAGGCTGGGAGGTGATTTCCCCTCCCATAAGATATAAAGGGGAGACCTAAATGACGAAACCTTTGCAGGAAGCAAAGTAGTTCGATCGGTTTTGAATCATCCTTGAAGCTCTGTGTACTTTGGTAGGTTTTTTCTTGTGCTTCAGTTGGTTTCTTTTATAGTTAATTGGATACTTCTGTTCTTGGCAACATTCCACAGAACTGAATGGTGTGTGCTTATCTTGGGGGACTGTTTAAGATTAGCTCTGGCTGGGAATGGAAACATCGCAATCAAATAGGTTTTGCTTTTCAAACAAGTTCATGATTAATTATGATTTACGAAGCTTGGGCCAGAACACCGTAGTTGAAGGGATGCCTCAGTTTGGGATGGAATGTGATTGGGCCGTGTGATGGATGCAAGAGTTTGGTTTGTCTTTTTGAATTACTGAGGGGAAACCCAGAACTTTCAGATTCAGGTTTTCCCCAGTTATGCCAGTAGAACTATTCAAATAAAAGGAATTTTTGAGAAAAGGTCTGTCTCAGAATTTTTGGTTGGAACTGGGGTTTTCTGGAATGCTGACAGTGTGTCTTTGCTGTGAGTTGATAGACAGTACCTAGGTTAGTCCCCGAGATAAGAATAAGTTCTGTTCTCTCTTTAACCAAAATTTGTATGTCAGTTGGAACTTGCCTGTTAATCCTGGACTGCCTAGTCCTAGTTTAGTCCAAGTTCTGGACTGCCTGTTACAAAAATGGTGGATGGTATGAACCTTTCTCAAACCTATAAAGCACTGAAGCTTCGGAAAATGCTGAAAACTGCAGAAAGCAGGCTGTGTGTTACAAACATGGGACTTTAGGGGTTCCTGAAACACTGTGCTGCTTCAGTGCTTCATCAGCTCAAGGAAGAAGAATACCTTCCATCATTTTTAGTAATAGGCAGCCTGGTTCATATCCAGGGGTTACCCTTAAGTTGCACATTCTTAACTTGGGGACTGCCTGCCTTGTGCCATGGTTACTTTAATTATTTCCTTGCTGCATGTTGATAAAGGATTTATTACATTGGAGTCTGGGTTCGCCACCCAGATTTGTGTAAGGCGAGGGAGCCATATACATTTTCCAAATAAATAAATTCCAAATAAATAAATAAATTTCCAAATAAATAAATTATTACAAATAAATATTTATTTATTTATTTATAAATGAATAAATTCTACACATTTTCCCCACAAAGGGCATCCAACTGTATTGTGGATCCAACTGGAATGTAATCCTGCACCACTGCTCAGTTAGTATATTTAATTTGGCACATGCAAAAAAATGCTAAAGGCCCTGTCCCACTGCACTTAGGGATGCAAAGAGGATGTAAAACATTAAAAAAAGCTTGCCATCCATTGGAAAACTCTATGCATCCGTTGTGTACTCACTGCATACGTGTTTCATACGCTCTATCCCTCGAGCATCCGTCCACTGTGATTTCATCCGTGCAAGAAGTTTTGAGCTGCACAAAACTTTGTGAACGGATGAACTTTCCATCGCGTACAATGTACATCCGCGACATATACGGGCAACAAACGTTCTATGTCCGTTATCATCCGTTAAACGTCCACTGTATCCTCTCTGCATCCTCTGGCCATCCCCTCAACTCACATCCGCTGCAGCTGAAAATGGAAAGAGGGAGGAAACGAAAGGTGCACGGAACGTCTACAAAGCGTTAGTAGCACGGAAATAGAAGGGATGTAAGCATATGCATCTCTTATATAAAGGATTAAAATGGACAAAACGTTTGTATCTGAGATGTATCTCAGATATTTAGGATGTCTGCAGTATGTCAAGAGTATGTAGAAGGTGCCATAGCAGACTACCGATATTTCCTATAAAAAGGGGGAGAAAATCATCTGGATCTCAGTATGAGTCCAGCAGCCGTGGTGTACAGACCTCTCCGCCCTTGGTCTTGGTCTTCCACATCATCAATTGTTCTCCACCATGGATCATGACACAGTCCGTATGGTAGTTGCGATCATTCATCACCAGAACCAAAACCTGTTCAGACTGTTTCACCTTTTATACAGAAGGAGAAGAAGGAGACATCCAAGAGCTGTGTGGGTCCGAGGATGGATCGTAAGAAGAATGGAGTTTGGACTGTATGACCAGTTGATGGTGGAGCAGAGGAATGAAGACCCTCGTGCATTCCAGCACTTCATGAGGATGCCACCAGCCATGTTTGACGAAGTTGTAGAGCGTCTGAGACCCATGTTGACCAAGCCTAGCACCAACTTCTTTGCCAACCTGGACCCTGGACTGAAGGTGGCACTGACTCTGCTCCACCTGGCCTCTAGAACCACATACAGAAACATGCAGTATGCGTGGAGGGTGCCACACAACACCATCAGCAAAGTGGTCAGAGAAGTGGTGCAGGCCAACATTGAAGAATACATGGAGGAGCTCCTCAAGTGCCCCACCACTGAACAAGGCTGGAGAAAACTTGCAGAAGAGTGGTATCAAAGGTGGAACTTTCCCCAGACCGTTGGAGCCATAGATGGAAAGCACGTGGCCTGCAAAGCTCTAGCCAACTCAGGGTCCACTTATTACAACTACAAGGGCTTCTTCAGAATCATCCTCTTTGCCATGGTTGATGCTGACTACAAGTTCATGTACATCGATGCTTCAGGCAACGGGTCAGCTTCAGATGCCCAGATATACAACGGCAGTGACCTCAAGGATGGGCTGGAACGCAACCTCATCATGGGTTTTCCAGATCCAGACCCCCTACCCAATGACACACAAGATGTGCCCTTCTTCATCGGGGTAATGACGCCTTCTCCCTCAGAACCTACCTCATGAAGCCCTACACTTCAAGATACCTCACCCGTGAAGAGAGGATCTTCAACTACAGGCTGTCCAGGGCAAGACGGGTGGTGGAGAATGCCTTTGGCTTCCTGGCCAACAGGTTCCAGGTATTTCTCACCACCATGCAGCATGAGCCACAAACTGTGAGGAGCATCGTGGAAGCTTGATGCATCCTGCACAATCTCATGCGCACCCGCTACCCAGTGTTGCAGAACAGACTTGTCGACCATCAACAAGGGAATGGGGACATGGAGCCTGGTGAATGGAGGCAAGGACGTAACCTGATAGACACTGAGGATGTGCAAGGCCCCAACAGAGCTTCATATGAAGGGAAGAAGCAGCGCAACCTACTGAGACACTGGTGCAACTCCCCAGCTAGAGCAGTGGAGTGGGAAGACAGGATGATAGATGATTAATGGATGCTTCCTTGAGCCTGTCGCATAACACTGATGAGATTGTGCCATGTATGTTGAGTGGTCCTACAATGAATAGGGCATTAATAAAGAGCTTTGTTTATTTTAAAATGTGTTGATCAATGAATAAATTGTTATTGATAATAAAGGTCCATATGTGTGGCAGCTGGGATGGGGGACCATATAGACCCACTATGCTTGCACTGGAGGTTTATCTATCCCACAACTATCCTTATCTATCCCACAAGCATGCAAAGACTTAACCATTTGTTAAAAGTTTTCACCAACACTTTTCTAAGGTAAAAAAATGAACCAAGTGTCTTAAGCAAAGATAACCTTTATTAACTGTCTTAGGTAAACTTTATGACTTTATTAAATAAGCAAAATGAACCAAGTAAACTGAATTAAGTGTGTGGGTGGAGGAAGGAGGAGTGTAGTGGGGCTCTCTGGTCTGCAGCTGGGTGAGGACTGGAGTCTGTGGTGTGCGATGAACTTGGGCCTGGACTGGGAAGGTCTGCTTCTGCTGTGGGAAGTCCTGGTAGTTGTAGCCTTGGTAGGTGAGGGGCTGTTGAAAGCTGTGGAAGGGCTGTGACATCGCCTGGGGTGGAGGAGCAGACCTGGACTGGGTAGGAACAGCTTCAGCTGGGCCTTGAGGGTTGTGCAGAAGTGCTGTTATCTTCTCCTTCATCACCTGGTGCAGGGCCTTGGGCAGGTCCCTGAGGGTGTGGCTCACCTAGGTGATGAAGGTGTGGCAGCCCAAGGATCCTCTGTCCAAGTGGACCAGCTGAGAGAGAAGTTTTGTGCTGGTCTTCATTGTGTCCCTGATCTCCAACAGGACACTGTGGTTCTGGCCCTCCCGTCTGCCTCTCTGCCTGCATCCAGTGGAGCTGGGGGTGGGGGTGGGTTGGCCTCTGGTGGCTGCCGCTTCTTCCTCCATTTGTGACAGGGGAACCTCCAAATCCACCGGCATGGGGAGTGCAGCTGTCGGGGGGGGGTCTCTTCCATGGGACCCTCTGAAGACACCTGCCTGGACAGTGTAGCTGGCTCCTGGCTGGAAGAGGACTGGCTGTCTGTGGGCTGTCTGAGGGAGAGGGGTGTCAGAGGGGCTGCTCCTCGGTGGCAGATCTCACCCTCCAGGAAACTGCACTTGGCCATGATGTACATCTCCCGGTCAGTGAGCTTGACAGAGGCCTGTCCGGATTTTTTGAGGTGTACAGTAGTACATCTACAGTGTACCCCAGGCTCTCTGCCTTGTCTCTCCAAGCTGCCTACTTCTTCTTGGTGTCGCGATAGAGTCTGTGGCCCTTTCTCCAGAGGTACTTGCTCTCCCTCAGCCATTCCAGCACCTCATCCTCATGGTCCTTGGAAACGGTGTACTGTTTCCTCTCTCCCTTCTCCTTCCCTTGCCTCTTCCTCCCTCTGGCAGGGGCTTCAGCAGGGCCTTCAGGGGCTTGAGCAGCAGGGCCTTCAGCAACAGGGCTTTGAGGGCCTTGGGGCTGGTCCACCACAGCAGCAGCAGCAGCAGCAGCAGCAGCAGCAGCAGCAGGTTCAGAGTCAGTGCCAGGGGGTGAGATGCTGGTTCTGTCCTTCTTGCCAGGGCTGGAACGAGTAGTCATGGGCTTCCTCTTTTTCCCTGACTGACGAACCATGGTGTTCCTCCTAGATGTATGTGGCAGCACGTCTTTCCCCTGAATGCTGACTGCATGCGTGCTGCATCCTTTTATATCCGCGGAGCTGATGCAATTCATACTCCCCGCATGTGCAGTGAATGCTTTACATCCGATATACATCCACGCGGCATCCGCTTTGCTTCCTATAGGCGTCCGTGATGCCTCCGCGTCATCCGCTATGCATCCGCTCCTTCCGCTTCGCAATTCTCCCCCGGAACCCCTTCGGAGGTGTCATCCGCTTCCATCTGCTGTCATCCGCTAGGCTTCCTATGAACATCCGCTTAACATCCCCACTACGTACTACCCACGTCCGTTCTTTTCCGTTCTTTTCTGTTCTGTTTATGCAAATTTTCACCACTTTTTGGAGCAGATGACAACGGATGGAGCCACCTCCAAAATTTTGCTCATCCGCTGTGTCCTTTATGCATATGTTTTGCGTCCGTCGGCCAATGGGACCTAGCCTTAACATTGGAATTATGGTCCAACCAGTCTTTTCTATAGTAAATACTATCTTAAAGAGCTCCATTTTTATGCTGGCTTCATGTTTAATTTGCTGTTATTTGCTTCTTCCCAGAGAGAAAAATTATACTTTTAAAAATTAGAGGTTCATTTGAATTAGAGGAGATGAACCTTGTAACAATATCAGTTCCTGGTGAATTTTGTCTTTGAGTGCTCACAGTGTAATACTTTGCCTGCACAGGCTTGAAAAGGTCAAGTTTTGATTTAACAAATTAATCTTTCAAGAATATAAGATCTGTTCTTTAAAGTTTAACGTTAGCACTTTCTGGGAAAACGAATGCATAGGGCATTGATAATGAGCTCTTTATGCAGGTCATAAATCTGAGCACATGCTATGCAGCCATCCAAGAACTCTTCTCTAATGGTTTTTGTGTTATCTCTTTGGACTGAGGCATCAGAAGATCCTGATCAGCAGGATAGAGAATGCCAGAACTGCAATCTCTGGGTTAGAAAAGAAGCAGGCCAATATTAACACTCTGAAGATCTCCATTGCACATCTGTGGTTCTGGCAAAATTGGATTTGCTATGAAAGCATCAAGCTAGCAACTGGGTCCATCAGTTCCAGTTCTGCCTTGGGCACAAATCCAGATGGGCCAGTCCCTCTCTCTCTTGCCCTGAGAAGCAGGCAATGGCAAATCACTTCTGAAAAAAATGATACCTAGAAAACTTCAGGAACATTTCCAGGCCAGTTGCCAGGAATCAACACTGACTCAAAGGCACCCCTCCTCTCCCATGCCAATATCATACTTTGCTCCCTCTCCACAAGAGACTTCTGGTTTTTTTTTTCCAGTCTTATACTTTCAGCCTTTTATACCTTATACTATGGGGGCATGCACGTCTCTTGCTGATGTGTGGGACCTCACTATTAGAAACAGCAGAGAGGGTTCAAGAATGAAGTTTGTGTGTCCTAGTTGACATCTTCCCATTTGTTGGATGCCTTGCCAAAGGGAAAGAGTTCCCTCTTCATGCCCTTCCTTGGGATTTAACAGTAGGGTAGCAAGCCAGGAAGAGTACAGAGTGCTGGAGAGGTCCATGTTACAATAAAAGGCAAGGTACACATACACATACATGCTACCTGGCCACCTTGAAAGTGCAAGAACACCACCTTCCAACCCACAGAATTTCTTCCTTAATGTTTTTCTCCTTTGGAAGGATTTCTCAAGCAATTCTCTTTCATCAAAGAAAAAAAGGATGCAAGATAATATCAAAGCATTGGACATTCTGCTGAGAACACAAGATCTCTCCGCTTTGGTGTACTGTGAACTATCCATCCCACCTCCACTTTCCTTTCTCTTGTGATCAGAATCAGCCTCACTCTCTCCTGAAGAAGAATCCGACTCACTTTTTAGTCCTGTCTCTTCAATAACAGGAACAATCTTATTATTATGGATGGCAGCCAACACTGATATAGCAGACACTGAAGTGCGAAGCTGTCTTTTTCAAGATCAGTAGTTTGCAGCAGATGCTCTCAAATGTTTTTTTTTTTTTTTCTGAAAGAAGGGATGGCTGCCGTGATTCGCGTGTTAACTATAAAAGATAGTTATTGTCTTCTTTGGAATTGTCATTTCCCGGAATCAAAAGCAATCCTTTATGACAAATGATGTTAGGCCAATCCTGTAGAAATATTGTTAATTGTCAGCCCATTGTTATAGATGGGGGTCCATTCTGCTCCACTTGTGTCTGCTGGTTTATTTGACTTGACCTAAGTGGCCACTCATCTCATGCAGCTTTTGTTTTTAATTTATGGAATACCATCTCTCCCAAAATACCATATCTATACTGTATCAATCAATCAGGATATAGCTGGCAGGGACCTTGGAGGTCTTCTAGTCCAACTCCCTGCTCAAGCAGGAGACCCTAAACCATTTCAGATTAAAGCCTATTCAATAAAAAACCTCCAGTAATGGGGCACCTACAACTCCTGTAGGCAAGCTGTTCCACTGGTTAATTATTCTCCCTGTTAGGAAGTTTCTTCTTGATTCCAGGTTGCTTCTTCTCCTTGATTAGTTTCCATCCATTGTTTCTCGTCTTGCTTTGGAAAATTAGTTCACCTCCTGTGTATTGTGGCAACTCTTCAAATACCAGAACACTTCTACCATGTATCTTGGGTCCACTTTCCAGTCTTGCGACCCAAATTCAGGCTCGGTTTTAATTCTGGGAAGGACGACTCTGCTTCCTACAATGAAATGGCTTTTAATGCACTTCAGGAAAGCTAAATGTCTTTGTCTTTCAAGTGTCCCAAGACATTTGAGTGTATGGGCTGCAATAGATTAACACATTATTTTGCTGGAGCCTACCTGGAACTGTAATGGAGCCTATTATTTATGTATGCTTGTGTGTGTATATGTGTGCATATGTATGCATGTATGCATGTATATTGTAACTATAATAGTGCTATGCACAGTTCAACACTGACGAAAAGAAGAGTGCTTCAGGTCTTGTGTGAGTGTAGCACCTCCCTACTGCTCATTAAAACGATGATTGTTTTCCCCAAGCAATTATGCTGCAGCTGCTTTAAGTGTCAATCACATTCACAGGAGATCTGAAGCACAAACATCTTCCTAAACAAATTCAAACTATGTAAAGTCTTGAGATATTTCGTTTTTCTTTTTTAAGGCTCTTTATACTCGCCTTATGTGAAAGCCAGTTTTTAGATGGTCACAAGCAAACAAACCAACAGAAGATTTGTATATTATCGAAATAAGACATGATGGAACAGTCCCTCCTGCCCCCGCAAAAGAGGGATTTCTAGTCAGTCCCATCATGTGGGCAGGAGAAAGAGTTCTTGCTTGTTGTACCCAGAAGTAAGAAAAGGGAAGGTTTGGAGGAGATTCTCAGATGTTCATACAAACAGAGACATTTCTTAAAAAAACAAGAGATATGGGAGGGGGGAATCATCCCCCCCACCCAAATTTCTAGTTTATGACATGACATGGGTGTGAGAAAGGAATGCCAGAATTTGAATCCTGATTTAATTATCAATTGGCCTTGCACTTTGTACACATAGTTGCTGAAATTCTTACATTGCTATGGAATGCAAAAAACAATTCTATCAGATGAAAAAAATAATAATCAGTGACTTAGCAGTTTCATAACTCTAATTGTTGGCAATGTATTGAATCTGTCTGTAGCAAACAACTGAGTTGTTTGGCAGAACAGTAAGTCAGCTACAGGCAGGACTGGACTGCAGAGGAACCATTTATTCTTGGACTAGTAAATGGTGTGCAAATCGGGGACATTCCTTTGAAATCATCAATGTGCTGTTGCCAGTAATTCCTGCAATTTCTCTTCATGTGGTTGAGCCAGATCAGGTACAAAGTGGCCAAGCACAAAATAGGACAGGGTTTCTGTCTTTTGAATAGTTCCATGGGAAAAGCATTTGCAGCAGGGCTAACTTGTTAGAACCACTATGTATGAGATGGGATTCACTCTTCCATTCCTAACCCTTTAAGATGCAGGAGCACTAGCAATGGAAATGGCCAAACAAATTTCCAGCAGCAAGATACAACCCTGTGATCAATTTGGGTGCTACCAGGAGACCATGTATGGTGAAGCTACCCTGAAGGAATATAATGTAGTATTCTAGGTTTTCACATCATGGACGGTCATTGTCTATTTATCCATCAGTTATAGAGGAAGCTACAATTATTCAGTAGAGGCTTGTACATGAGATGTTAACCTATCAGCCACATCTTATCAAGGACAGGTTTCAAAAAGTCTGTTATGCCCAATGGAACTGAGCTGTATCTATGTGATGTAGAAACCCAAACTTGCCTCCTTAAAGAGAGCCCCATTTCAAAATAAATGAGTCCAGCAACATGTCCTTTGTTGACAGTGATTTGGTTCAAAGGTTTGGTTCAAAGATGCCAATCTGGAACAACTCAGCCAAGCAGATAGCAGCATGCCAAGGAAAAGCAGAATAGGGAAAAAATTGTGCTCATACTTTTGTGCCAAATCCTTCAGCTGTTCCTCTTCCTGTATGGTTTTCTAAACAGGAGTTCATCTCCAGATGTTTACAAAATAAGTGAAGCAATAGGAAGGGGAAGCTTGGAACAACTGGCCTTATTTAGAAACTTTGAAAGTTAGTTTTTCCACAACAGCCTTGTCCCTGACTCATTTATCATTCCAATTTTACACACATGCATGGCAAAAAGTATTCAGTTATTTACTCAGTTTTGTTTCTTTCTAAAATAGACATACACAGGACTGGTTCTTAGGTTGACCCAAACCATAATGTACGGTAGTTAGCCTGGGCCTTTGTGCAATCTGTAAACCCTGTTACTTGCAACTTGTTCAACAGACCACCATTAAAGTGAATCAGGACTTCCTAGGATCATTTCAGAGGATCCCTTACCCAGGACTGTCAAATTTCTGGCCCATGGGCTTGTCACACACTGGCCACATCCACACCTGGTTTAATGAAGTGGGGGAAAAACCCAACACATCATGTGACACTGCCATGCCAATGTGAGTTTGACACCCCTGCCTTAACCTTTGGAGAAGGTGGTAGGTCTTTGCATTGGAAATATGAGGAAGGAAACTTTCCTTGAAGAGCTAGATCACCAAGATGTTGGGTGCAATGATAGAGCAGTTGGATGGTTGTGTTTGCCAATGAGAGGACTAAAACACAAGGAGCCTGAATGTCCTTTTTTAGGGATTGCGATCTCTGGGCGAATGTCTTAAATTCAGTCAACACGTTAATCTTTGCATACAAAGAATGTACAAAAGAATGTAACCCAGCTCGTAGTTGTCTCAAAAGTGCTTTCTCAAGAAGCAACTGGACTTTCTTTGTTTTTCCTTGAAAATGTTTAGCTTCTCATTCAAAAAGCTTCCTCAGTGAAGAAGCTTCTTGGATGATAAGCAAAATGTCTTCAAGGAAAAACAAAGAAAGTCCAGTTGCCTCCTGAAAAAGCACCTGTGGTACTATTGACTGACTTAATATGACTTAATATGCCAAATAATAAACCAGCATTTCCAAATCCCTATGACTGGATTTGTACAGCACATACGCAAAGCCAATCAATCAATCAAAGCCCCTTATAATGGAAGAGAATTTGTGAGCTCAGCTTCATTCTGTTTCATCACAGAAGGAACACAATGAAATGAAGAACTGATTTCCAGGACACCCCTGTCTTTTCTGCTGAAACTGATGACTGCCCTGTATGCACTGTGATTATGCTGCAAATTTTCTAAAGCACTATTCCATTTTGGAGAACTGCAAATTGAATTACTTTGCAGATGGTACTTGAGATTTTTGTGCAGGGAAGATATTTTGGTCTCAAAAAAGAAAAAAAAAGGAAGAACAAAAGACTATATTAAAATGGCTGCTTATCTTGTCCTCAGCCACAACTGAAACCATTACTCTTTCTTGCCAAAAAAAAGCTGGTGGGGGATGGAATCAAGTTGTGTATAATTCATTGTTTTGACAGGCTCATTCTTTTGGCACACAAGGCCAAACTTGCATTATCAGGACAAAACCTGTCATATAGACAATTTGTATGTGTGGGGGTGTCTCTGAGAACGAGAGAAACAGGGAGAGAACAGCTGAGATGACAGAGTGTACTTTTTATCTAAGAATTGGTAGATTAACCGTTATAAATTTATTCACAGTGATTCTGAGTCTTCATGAGAACCTAGTTGAATTGATACTGTGCAAGTTCAATAAATAAATAATTTCTTGCCCTTCCAAAAGTGGCATGCTGACATATGGGAGTTTAACAGAGATGCAAAATGCCGTAAACCTGTAGCATTCCAAACTATAACAGCATATCAGCATTAGATAGAATTAACTTTAATATCTGATGCAGGTGTCAGTGTTTGAAAACCATGGCTTATGTTCTGCCTATCTTATTTATCAATCATATAGTGTTTAAATCTTCTGAGGCAGAGTAATTTTGTTCAAAGAAATACAAACTTGTTTAGGAAAATGTCTCACACAGATTCAAGCATTGAAGAGAATGTTACACTTCATTTAGTCCTGTCTTCCCCAACATGGTGCCTTCCAGAAATATTCAGATTGGAGGTTAATCCTCAGGCAGCATCTTAAAAAACACAACAGGTTTTTCTGTCCTGATGTTTTTTTTAAAAAAGGAAATAACTACAGAGGCAGAAAATCCTAACAGACTATTTTCTGGCCTTGACATAAAACATTCTGACAAATATCCCAAATAATTTAAAATAGCACACATTGTTACCAAGAATCCAGTTGCAAATTATTTTAAAGCTTCCCTTCCTTGTGTGACTAGAGAAATGATTCAGTGATCATCTTTAACTTTTCAACAAGATAACTGTAAAAAAAAATAATGATAGAGTAATTACAAGTGTGATGCATAAGACTGATTTACATTGAAGTGCAAGATACACTTGACTGAGAAGCAAGCTATTTCTCTTGGATTATCACCACAAAGTAAATGAATTGCACTCAAAAATGCCTGGGTGCTTTTGCTACACTAGGTTTATTATAGAAACTTCCTATAGTTATTTATTTTTTAAGCTGTTCATTGGTTTAGGTCAGTGTTTTTTCAGACTTGGCAACTTTAACACTTGCGGATTTCAACTCCCAGAATTCCCCAGGCAGCAGGAAAATTGCAGATGCCAAGTTTGAAAAACACTGATTTATGTTAACAAGAGGTTGAAGAACCTTGACCACAATTGTAGCTCTTGAACAGACTTCCACTTCAGTGTTTTGAACAGTACAGCTCCAGAGACTCCAGCAGTAACCAGGGAAACTTTTCCTGACAGAGACACACTGCCTCCTTTCCAGAAGTACCAGTTTGTTTTGCCATATTTATACATTCTTGAAAAGAAAGATGATGTCCAATCAAGTCTAAAGATGTTTCTTCCCCATAATTCCATGTGGCTTCCATTGATGTTGATGTTCCATGCACAACACATGGAATTCAATAGTACTCCAAAGGAATGCATCCTCTGGAGAACTCACTGGAACATTCTAGTGAGATGTTTTGGTAGATCTGAATAATCTGAATAATGGGGAGGGAAATGAATAAATTTTCTGATGTGTTATTTTTTTAAATAAGAAAACAAATTCCTTACTCTTTGCTCAGTAAAAAAGAGTAAAGTATGTTTCACAAAGTAAAATGTTTTGTTATCATTCACTGTCATTGTTGTATAACATTTAGTCTTCAGGGAGAATCTGAAGTGGCAATTCTTTTTCCTAAGAAAGTACTAAAAATTAGCAATGAACAAGTACATCCAATTCCATTTCTCTTGGTTTCTCATTGTTGTGAATATGCCATGTTTGGCTGAGCAGCCACATTTTGGCTGCTCAGCCACATCAAAACAGCCACATTTTGAACGTTTTTGATGCACAGTCCATCAAAATAAGAGTCTTTACTTGCAATACTCCCTAATACACACAGATTTTGCATATACCCTTCCTATTAATGCAAAGATAGACATTAGCTTGAAGAATATGTGCATTTTTCTACAGATTTTTCTTACACCAACTGAAATTAAAAGTGGAAAACTGCACTGCATAATTCATAAATGTGGGGGCTTTGAATAGTTGCTATGTTTCAGGTTATATATTAAGTTAAAATTTATATTTTATATGTATATTAGATATGTATATATTTAATATTATATATTAAGTAAAAATGTACAAATCAAAGTAAAAACATAAGAATTTTTTCCCCAACTGCTTCCAAGTCTAGCCCAGGACTCATGGCCTGCAGGCTCGATACGTCACACTCTGGCAACACCCATGCCTGGTTTAGCATAGGGGAAAAAGTCACAATACATGATGCTGCCGTGATGAGGCGGGTTTGACACCCTTGGTCTAGCCCAAACTGCTCCTCAGCTGCCAATTTTTCAAATTCCTTTCACTGAGAAACCCAAGGCAGCTGATAACTGGGTTGGAGGTTGCCCATTTGTGTCATCACCTATTGGGCTAAGCTATGGTTTGTTCAACTCAAATTGAATTAATATTGCCTGTATTAGCACACTATGATTTACAGCCACAGTGGTTGCATCTACAAGCTAAGTCCAAATGAAACCAAGGCCATTATGGCTTATACTATATGTAATGTAGCATGAAGAAAGGAATGGTGGATATTATGCCTTCAAATTTTGGACTAGGGAAATGACGTTCCTTTTGTTGCAGAGATCCTAATGTCTGGTGCTGCAGATTGCTAATGTCTCTCTTTTTGCCTTATGTGCAAACAGCTTTTTCACATTATTGGTTATTTAAACAACTGAAAGTCATTAATGTGAGTTAATGTTTTTGGAAGAGCTAATTAACAGGATCACTGTGATTCAATAAAGTCAAACCTCCCTATGTATGAAAAAAAGTGTTAGGCAATCATTTTTTCCTCAGCATTGCAGATGGAAACTTTCCTGGCAAGCACTGACATGCAATTTTTATTATCTTTGAAAAGTTATTAATAGAACCTTTAAAATGTCATTCATAAATAAACAACTGCTAGGAAAAATAATTGCATACAGTCCCATTCCGCTACCGATAAGCAGAATTTGTTTACTTGGTAATAATACATTATTAGTTTTCCCTTTCTAGATTTTATAACTTCATAACTTTCAAATGTACAATCCAATATGGATAATATATTGTTTTTCCCCACTCCCCAAATAATGACCTTTAAACTGAAGGGGTCATCTTTCTTCAAAATATCAAAGAACAGGCAGGGTATCTGTAAGAAATGGTCAAAAAAGTGAAGATGGCAGCCATGACCATGTGATCAAGGCTTCAATTTTCTGTGTGCATCTCACATGCACTGTCAATCAATTGATTGCACTCCTGTGGCCACAATCTTGACTTTTTTAAACCACATCTTCCAGGACACTCCTGAAACAGAGGATGATAAAGATAAGACAGAGCAAATGGGTAGATAGGAGATAAACAATAAAAAGAAATGGGTAAAAGGAAGGAGAGAAGCAATTTAACCCCTCTCCCTTTGTAGAGAGTTACTTTGCTGTAGTGAGTAAGACATTAGTCTAGACTTGGGAGTCCGGGAGTTCTAGTTCTGCCTTAGGCACATAGCCAACCGGGTGACCTTGGTCCAGTCATTTTCTCTCAGCCCTAAAAAGCAGGTAAGGGCAACCCACTTCTGAAAAACCTTGCCAAGAAAACTTCAGGGTTTTTTTTCCCAGGGAGTTACCAGGAGTCAATACTGGCTCGAAGGCGCCGACACATTACCCTCACCCCCATCCCCACCCTGGGAGGAAAAAACCCTTCATTTTTGCAAAGGAAATCCTCCCCTATAACAAAAAGAGGCCATTCCCTTTTGCAAACAGAAAGCCCATCCCCCTCTCTAGGATGGCTTCTCCAGTTGCCACCTCAGAGTGTAAGGTGAAAATTGGGCCAAATAGCACAGCTGTTGATCAACTGAAACTTGGAATGGTTTATGCTCATTGAGCCTGGATCTCCAGCAGTGGTGGGATTCAATTTTTTTTACTACCGGTTCTGTAGGTGTGGTTTGGTGGGCATGGTTTTGTGGGCGTGGCAGGGGAAAGATATTGTAAAATCTCCAGCCAGAGGTGGTATTTGCCAGTTCTCCAAACTACTCAAAATTTCTGTTACTGGTTCTCCAGAACTGGTCAGAACCTGCTGAATACCACCTCTGGTCTCCAGATTCTCTTTTTCTGTGTGTGAGAATCATTTGTCTGAAATATAATGGCTCTTATTTAGATGTGTAGATAAGATATTAATTAATTTCACAAACAGAGTCCCTTATTTTACAGGCTGTTACTTTTAATTGATGGCCATTATTTCAATTAATATTTGATTTCTTTTTGTTCTGACTCTCCCCATGACCCCATCCCTTTTTTAATAGGATATCCAGGGGTTAATGTAGAGTGGTATTTATAGATACATGCACATACCTGCGTGTGTCTATAGGCAGAATATATGGATACATCTCTATAAGTGTATCCCATACACATGTTTATTGGGAGAAGAACATCTCCAGAATGGTTTTCAGTGGGAGTTAACAGTTGAAAAAGAAAATGCAGCTGGGATAGACATGTCATTTCCCCATGATTGGCTCACTGACTGACTGACTGATTTGTTTGTTTGTTTATATTTTTATTTTAGAATATTTATATTACCTGCTACACACATAGGGCGACTCAAAGCAGCTTACAAGGACAGGGTTGTTGGTTGGTTAGCTTTTTCTTATCTAATCTGCTTTTATTTGTGAGTGGAGAGGCAGTCGCATTCTTTAGGGTACACACATTTGTTTTAGAAATCTGTCTTTTTGAAGGAAACCTTTACAAAACATTTTAGCTGAAATAGTTATTTTTAAAGGAGAAAAATAACTTCATTGCTCAATATATAAATGGTGATACTGCCTCTTGGCAGCCCTTTTCCTCATGCTCCTTTGAACCTGTATTACTCCAGGCTCTGATCTGAAGAAAAAATCTTCCAACATAAACTGTGCTGTCGTGCTAGCCAACCCTTCTCCTGCCTTTGTGGCAAGCCAAACAATTGTTTCTGCTTTTACAGTTTTAACAGAGGAAAATTAAGAGCAGCACTTCCTCCATTTGCATTCCCTTCTATCCCATCACTGGCTTTAAATGTGTGGTAAAGTAGTTTTGGGAAATACGTGGAATAGAAAGTTTCCTCACCTTTCAAATTATCTGAGTGACAAGCCACCCTGAAGAGATTCTTTGAGCTGGTGGCCCGTCACTCAAGCTGTTTCTAAACATGAGTCTATTGCTATTCTGAAAGAGAACTAAAACTGTCTCTGAAACAGCCCAGCTGACAAATCAGTGGAGTGGAGAAGAGTCCAGAGTAAAGTAGGATGGAGTTTTCTCGGCACACCAGAAGATCTCTCCTGCTTCACTCCATGCCTTATTTCTGCCATATTGTTCTATCAGGCTTAGAGCTGTTCCAAAAGAACAGTGCTGTAGACCAGTGTTCAAACACAACCAGAGTGACATAGCAGGCAAAACTTGTCCCTCTTTCCCAAGATATATCAATCTCCTGGGCCATCACATATTTGAGGAAGGAAAAATTTGAGGTATCATGAATTTGAGGTATCATTTCATCCCTGACTCAGCTTGAACTCTGAAGTAAAAATGATCCTTGACTGCATTGGTTGCAAAAGGTACCGCTTGATTAGAAGGCAATTGAACTGTAGTGAAGCAAAGTCAGAATTGAAATTCGTGCACCAAAATCCCAAAAATGTTACTTTCCCCCTTCATAGATACTTCCCATGCCTGGCCTCCATCATCCAATCAGTTTCAAAGATGTTTTGGAAAAAGGAATTCTGAGTTTGAATTTGAGTTGGTAGGCAGCTGCATTCCTTTCTTTGCTGTCTGATCTTGAAACTAGGAGTGGGATTCTACCAGTTTACATCTATTCTCTAGAACCGGTTGTTAACATCCTAAGCAGTTCGGAGAACCGGTTGTTCCAAGAAACTACTGGCTTAATCCTGTAAGAAAGGTAGGAAGGAAACATTCTGGTGTTGCTTACAGAAACTGCCTCTCCGTTAATCCTTATTACATTCTTGGCAGGACTAGACTTCCTGTGTCAGGAACTTCTCTGGTATTTTTCCCCCTCCTTTGCTGGTACTTTGCTTGTGTGGAGTAACCATTCAAAGTTACAATGGCACTGAAAAAAGTGACATGACCATTTTTCACACTTATGACTGTTGCAGCATCCCCACAGTCATGAGAAGCCAGGCGTGGAGATGCATGCCTCGATGTGAGTGATATTGAGTTGGCCACACCCAGCCAATAACATGACCACCAAGCCATGGCCACCCAGTCACATGGCCACCATGCCATGCCCACCACCTAAGCCATGCCCACAGAGCCAGTTGTTAAAAATTTGAATCCCACCCTTGCTTCAAACAATGTCTCAGGAGATAACAATGAACAGTGAAGCCTTCCCTCCTCCCATCTAGCTCCCCTCCCCTCCTGAGTTCATGGCAGACTAATACCAAGCAATTGCACAGACCAGCTGTGAGTAGCAGTTCTGACATTCTGGCCCCCCTCTTGGAAAGAAAGTGCTAGACCTGGAGAATAGAGAAAGAGAAAGCGAGAGTGGTTATTAACAAGAGCTGTTCAATGGGGTTTGTCAGGGTAGTGGTCTTTACACAATAGCTTTGGGGTTTGCATGTGCTGGGAAGCCACCCATTCAGCCTTAGCAGAAGGAAAATGTTTCCAGCACCTAACATTAACATTAAACAAAATGCCTTTCATTATGGCTATTGACTCATGATTTGATTTAATTAATAAATAAACCCCCAAACATTTTAAAACCTTCATCACTTTTCATATATTAGCAAACCCCAAACATTTTAAAGCCTTCCTCAGTTTTCATGTATTAGCAAAATTATTGATTTTATTCATTTCTTTATAAAATTTAAGGGCCATCCATCTTACCTCAGGGCCATTCTGTCCCATGGTAGTGACCTTCTCATTGCAAAGCCTTGACGCTAAGTAACAAAACTTTCCTGCAGCATAGATTATTTTAGGATGTTAAATAGCTGCATTTCAGGGAAACCAGGAAAATTCTTTAAGAATGGCTAGAAGAGTTATCCTCACAAATCAGACTAAAGGAGACAAAAAACAAAAATCCATGCTCCAAGATTCAATCATGCCTGATCTACATAAATGTTGTAATACTGGTCAGTCCGTCTCTCCCCCCCCCCCCTGCTGAAATCTGCCTTTCTAGGTGGCTGACAGAAGAGTAGGAAAGACAGGCTTGGAAAAGGTCCATCTATAATTGGAGGAAGTCACGAAAAAATAAGTATTTTGCAGGTGCAAGCCTCTGTATTTCCCTCATATTTTGTAATATGATTTAGCTCTGTATTTTATTGCTCTATATTTCCAATCTGTTGCCTAATTAATTCCTTGGCCTTCTCCAAACCCCAATTTAACAAGAGCTCAGGGCCACACTTTCTACAATCCCAACCAGTCATTATGCAGATAGATGTCTCTGTGGAAACCTTGTGTCTTGTCTGCCCTGCAGATCAAAGCAAAATGTACATGGAGAACATTGCCTAGAAATCAGAAAGAAGACAACCTCAAGTGGCCAATAGTTGCTGGAAAACCCCTGACCCCCTGATTGTGCTATCGCTCACATTATCAGAGATGTGTACACACTTGGGAGAAGAAAGAAAACTCTTGTTTAAAGCAGGATCAGTAAAAGAAGAATGGAAAGAGTAGACTGGCAATGAGACAAAATTTGCTATAGCTTGGAATGCTGAGTCCTGAAATCCTACAATCCAAAATAAAAATTTAAACAATAAAGAACTCACAGGAGAGAAAAAAATAATCCCTCTCAGGAAGAGGGAAATAAAGGGAATTCCTGCAGCCTTGCTTCTCCTGCTGCAATGTGAGAGGCAAGCCACATTTTAGAAAACATCTTGCAAATATTTAAACAAAAGTCAAGGTCAAATTCTTGTGCTAGTTATTTTTACTTCTGGTTTTTATTTCTTAAAATACTTTAAAATTGCCATCCAACTTAGTAAATGGTATGGTAGTGTCAAAGCCAAGTTCTTATATCATGCCAAGCGCTGAGGCTGGGTGTTAATTTAGACTGTTGTATGAGCCAATTCTGACATTCAACCATAATTAAGCAAATTTGATGTAGCAGTTGACTAGACCAATGAGTATAATACATGTCTCATATCAATTGATTTTAATTCATTTAACAAGAAAGGCAACATGGGCATGGCACATCTTATATGCCCTGGAAATATGTCTCCTTGAAACAATTAGGTAACCTTATAATTGTGCTAAACCTGGTTTATTTTAATCAGTGTGAAGTTATATGCCATAAACAAATATAAAATGCTGTTTCTGCACTTCATTAGTTGCTTCAAAGCTTAAAGAATGAGTTGTATTTAGCCCAGTGCATATACTCTGAGTGGATGTATCCAGTTCAGGATTAAAGTGTAAAAAAATATTCTAACTACATCTGAGATTTCTGTAAAAAAGCTATTAATAACAAAGCTATTTCATTGTATTGCATTTCATTTCTGTTTCACTTTCTACTCTAAATCTACTTATTGCATTATTCCCATTGCAAAGTGTTCCACTCTCCCTGAAGCCACTAATCTCTTCAAATAACCACAGTTTCCCATCTGTTAGCTATTTCAGTTCTAGCCATGCTAAACTTAGAATGAATTTTCAGTTTATTCATGGCATCTTTAATGAAACTTAACAAAAATTGCTGAAAAATTAGCAAGTAAATGTGTTCAAAATAACTCATATTTATTATTATTTATAGTTTTCCCAGATTTATCATATTTTTATCACATATAAAGCAATCATTTTTTTCTCACATGTATTACATTCTATCTATAAATAATCTTGTGATTTTTTTTCTCTTATCTTTCCAAACTACAAATATGTAGTTTGGTGAAGACAGTTCTTACAGTTTAGCTCTATATTTGCCAATGTATCGTTACAATTCATTTAAGTGTAATTGGTTCTGTTGGATCTACAAGGAAAGTGAGGTTTGTATTTGCTTTATATTCTTTATTCAATGGTAGCAGGTACATCAAGCTATAGGTAGCCGGTACATCAAGCTATGGTTTAAAGACCCCAACCACTAAGTTCATGCAAGGTGCTAAAAAAAACCAAAACCAACATTATGGTTACTGTAAATTTGATACAATCAGCTAAATGTTGAATATGACCAATCATTCTGGAATATGAATGAACACATGAATGAATTCAATTTCATTCTTTCATTTATTCCATTTGTTTAGCTGCCTAATTCACCAACAGTTAAAATAATAGTACCAGGATTTTTTTTTTTTACAAACCTACAAACTTGATGGTTAATATAAAACTGATTTAAGCTAGTTTATAATTCTTCTTATCCTTCTTCCCAGTAAATTAATTAAAAATATAGTTCTTAGAACTAAATCTCCTAAAACACAATTCTGATGTCCTCAGACTTTTTGGATTCTAGTCCCATCTAGGATAGCTGGTATCACAGGAATATAGTTTGAAATATCTGAAGTGTAATCAAAAGCAGCTGTAGGGAACACCACATCTGAAGAATGAACATCACTCAATAATAATAATTGCTTAAATAATGCTGAACTATTAATTAAAATGCCATGCCTAATACAAGATTTAAATTATCTCCAGTTTTATTAATATAAAGACAACCTAGTTCTAATGCTTTCCACCAATCACGAAATATCTGCATCACACAGCAGGTTAGATTTTAATAGCTCAGTCTTAAGATTCCCAAAAAACAAGAAATAGTTTTCTGCTTGTTTCTTCTTCACAGCAAGCTTCGAAAGAGTCCTTGGTGCAATTTAACAGCATCTGCACAGTTCTTTAAAAAAAAAAAAAACCCTCAATTTTCATGCTGTTTGACACTCCATATTTTATCATTCTTCAAATTTCATACCACTAGATATTAATTTAATACCACTAAAATAGTGGTTTGATGCAGAAAAGTTTTCAACATAGGGATGTATATTTCCTTCCTTCTTCTTTGTTAAATTATCTTGCCTAAAGGCTAGGTCCCATTGGCCGATAGACGCAAAACGTATGCATAAAGGACACAGCGGACGAGCAAAATTTCGGGGATGGCTTCATCCATTGTCATCTGCTTCAAAAAGTGGTGAAAAGTTGCATAAACAGAACGGAAAAGAACGGACGTGGGTAGTATGTAGCGGGGATATTAAATGGATGTTCATAGGAAGCCTATCAGATGACAGCGGATGACACCTCCGAAGGGGTTCTGGGGGAGAATTTTGAAGCGGACGCATAGCGGATGAAGCAGATGCATCACGTACGCCTAAAGGAAAGAAAGGGGATGCCGCGCGGATGTATATCGGATGCAAACACATCCTTTTTATTTCCGTGCTACTAACGCTGTGGAGATGTTCCGTGTACCTTTTGTTTCCTCCCTCTTTCCATTTTCAGCTGCAGCGGATGTGAGTTGCGAGGATGCCCAGAGGATGCAGAGAGGATACAGCGGACATTTAACGGATGATAAATGGACATAGAATGTTTGTTGCTTGGATGTCATGGATTTACATCTTACACAGTGGAAAGTTCATCCGTTCACAAAGTTTTGTGCAGCTCAAAACTTCTTGCGCGGATGAAATCTCAGTGGACGGGTGCTCGAGGGATAGAGCATACGAAACACGTATGCAATGAGTACACAACGGATGCATAGCGTTTTCCAACGGATGGCAAGCTTTTTTTAACGTTTTACATCCTCTTTGCATCCGTACGTGCAGTGGGACAGGGCCTTTACAAAGAGTTCCTCAGCACTTCAGTTAATTATTTTTGAAAACCTTCAGCTGATTCAATTATGGATTTGGAGTTCCTCAAAAAGTTTCCAAACTTTGTGCTTCAGAAACATGAAATATAATCTAAACTGAGGAACTAGACAGCTATGATCCATGTACATACAATCCATAGAATGCCAAGCCCTCATTGGGTTATCTTGTTCTTTAAAAAAATAAAAAGTTTTTCTCAGCAAGTAATGAGTTTCATCTCACCACCACCAAAAGCAATTCAGATTTTTCATAATCTTTACAATCACTGTGTAGTGATAGGCAAGTATGCTGATTGATATATAGAAAAATATGTTAGAAGTTCACAAAAGGAAGGAAATTAAGGTCATAGATAGCATTCATCTGAGTTTCATTCAATTTAATGAAAAATTCATGTGACAGAGAAGAAACATCAGCAATATTGATAGCAGTAATGGGGAGAGGGGGAGATTCTATCCAAACATGTAGCAATACATAGAGTCAGTTTCTGGAATGAAGTGAGAATGGTAATGAATTCTCTCTAGAAGGACCAACCTTTCAGGATATGAGGATTCATAATGTGAACACTGCAATATTCTGCAGTTACTCCTCATCCAGAATGCTTGAATGACACCAGCAAGAAGGGAAAAAAAAGCCATCCATTTTAGAGGCCTACTTTGAAATGGGTGTGCGAATTTGAATTTGAAGAATGCTATATCTGACTGGCTCAAGGTTGACTCAGTCTTTCGTCCAAGGTAGGTAACAGGAGGAGCCAGATTGTTGGAGACAATATGCTGACATTTGTAAATCGTTTAGAGGGGGCTGTAAAGCACCATGAAGTGGTATATAAGTCTATGTGTTATTGCTATCTTTTAGAAGGTTTTGTTCTGTTTTTGTTTTTCTTCTAAAGTCTTCGGATTTTCTGGAAATCTTCCCTCTAAATACTAGCCAGAGCTAATCCATCTGAGCTTCCTTCCCTAGGCAAGGGCAACTAGCCACTTGCAAAGCCTACCATTTACATGTATGTTTGTATTCCTCATTCCAGCTCTGGGTGGCTTGGCCACAGATTTTCAGACTGTTTGATTTAGTATTTGTTTTGGCCCCGTGTGGATAAATGCCTCAGTGGTAGCATATATGCAGTGCGCTGCTTTCTATGAGCTAATGTAATTTGCAGTAACTTGTGTAATCATCTCCTGTGGTCCAAGAAGACCATTTGTTAGCTATACTCATCAAACTAAATTGAAGCTCATAGATCAAACTCAATCCTTCAGTTTTATCCTGATACTAGTTTCATCAGGTAGTTTGGGTTAAAAGTGCAAGTACAATAGCACAGAGAGCTTCCATATTTAATAGCAGTCTTGAATCTGGTTTCCATAGGCTGAAAGCTACTTCTCTTATAAATGCATGAGATAACTGGAGGTAAGATAACTCTCTCAGCCTAGATACTGTAGGAGTCAAGGATACTATAGTTTCAAACTAACACATTTTACTAAAAGGCATAAGCTTCTTCTGTTCTGCCTGGTATTATGAAGTTATTTTATTCCCAGCCTTTGCTGTGCATAAAGAAAAGACGAAAAGACGAAATCTGAATGGGGTGCACATTTCTGATCCTTTAGAATTATTTCGATATTACTGATAAAGGAGAATATTTGTTGAAATGTTGAGTTGAAATGAAGGGTCTTTGATGCACTCTGAGCTTGGTTGTTTTCTTGCAAATGTTAAATTACCCAAATTAGGTAACATCATCAGTGCCATCATTAGCACATATATTATCTAGTTTTGGCAATTTCAAGCTACAAATATATTACCTAATACCCTACCTTGCTATTTCATCATCATATGAACTTGTTTTGCGATATAATCCTAATAACATCTGCTCAAATATATATCCATCTTGTTGATTTACATCATTGCAACTATACTTACCACTGAAACCTTATGGACATTCTCCCATACTTTCTATGCCCTAATTCAAAGCTATTTAAAATGCTGACAATGTAACATTACAACTTGCAGTCTTAGAGGCAAAGTGCTGAGAACAGGAAATGCAGCCCATGAGATATGAAAAATAAGTATCAGCAATTAAGGTCAAATTGAAATAGAAAAAAAAATAAAATAAAAGGAAGGGGTTGTTGTAGATAATTTGCTGTAGGTCTAAGGTGCTCTTCCCTGAAAGATAATGAATCAAATCGTTCTCTGAAGTGTTTCTCAATTGGTGGTTTCTTTTGTTTGACAGCAGAAAATGCTAAAATGTATAACTCTACCTTTACACAGATATTGGACAGGATTCCATAGCTGATGTGGCAATTACCATCCATCAATGGAAGAAATGGAACATTTGCCAAAGAAATAGAATTTTTTTATATTAATACAGAAATAAGGATTCCTCCTCAATTTTTTTTTTTTAGCCAGTACTCCAATCTGAACTTTTAGGAGAATATTTCAGACACTTTTAATGGAATGCCTGTGCCCTTCTCTCGAAATTAGTGGATGCGCATTATATATTTTTAAAGCATTTTGAATGTATTGGTGACCAAGAATTCTGTTTACTATTTAGTTCTGTTACTCAAGAGTTTATACAGAAATGCAAAAACAAAAAGACATTTTAAAAACACATTAAGACCTTTTAAAAAAACAGCAGCAACAAATTGCTTGATGAAAGATATGCATAGTGATTATACTTCTGAAGGCTAATAGTGCATTTCATAGCTCTTTCTTCAGGCCAGGTCAGTGAGCTTCCAACATCAGGAATATCTTCCAGAAGCCATTCTCCTCCAAATCTTAATGCTAACATACTTTGTAAGAGGAAAGCCCTGATAATCAGGTCCTTTAAGCTGCTTAAATGTTTAAAATTAACATCTTAATTTATGCTTGGATAGCAAATAGTGCCAAATGCAGCTCTGACAGTGCAGACATCCCATGATCCTTGCATCTTATAATAGTCAATAACCCTGATGCCAAATTTTGCACCATTTTCAGTTTCCAAATAACTTTTCACTGTGAGCTCCCTTTTAGATTGTGCTACAATAGAACATAGAATAATAGGATTGGAAAGGACCTCTGAGGTCTTCTACTACAACCCCCCTGCTTGAGCAGGAGACCTTGTACCATTTCAGACAATGGTTTTCCAGTCTCTGTTTGAAAGCCTCCAGTGATGGAGCACCCACAACTTCTGAAGGCAAACTATTCCATTGGCAGATTGCTCTTGCCGTTAGGAATTTTCTTCTCCATTCTAGGTTGCTTCTCTGTTTGGTTAGTTTCCAACCATTGTTTCTTGTCTTGCATTTTGATGCCTTGGAAAATAGTTTGACCCTCTGATCTTTGGAGGATCCCTTCAAATGTTGGGATAGTATTATCATGTCATCCCCTACTCCTCTTTTTCATTAAACTACAGTAGACATACACCATTCCTGTAACTATTCTTCATACGTTTTAATCTCCAGCCTCCTAATTATTTTTGTTGTTCTTCTCTGCACTTGTTCCAGAGCCTCAATATCTTTTTTATATTGTGATGACGAGAATTGGATGAAGAATTCCAAGTGTGGTCCTACTCAGGTTTTTGTAAGACTGGTAATAAAGACAGGATTTGACCAGGGCATGAATTGTTGTCACATCTGACAAGCTCCTAATAAATAGTGCATTAGTCATAATTGTATAAATATATGCCTTACTACATTGCTCAATGTGAATCTAGAAACAACTGGGGATCTATTATTACTCCTAAACGACGGGCTACCTTTAAAGAAGTGCAAGCTATAAGAGCAAGTGAACCTTAATCTTAATCTGGACTCTAGTTTCAGATCGTCTCCTTTTATCCAGAATGAATTTTAACTAATTCTCTTTTATACAGCCTGTTACTGAACTTACACAATGATTAATGGTACTGATTGCTTCCTTGAAGTTGGCTGCAAAAGTGACAGAGCTGGTTTTTGTCAGCATATAGAGTTAAAAGCTCTGAAAAATACTTGCCTTCATATAGCTATTAAACAAGAGATACAAGATAGAATAAGGTGGGACAAAATAGGTTAATGGCCTCTATGCTGAATGGTAATCACAGAGCACATTTATGGGACTGATACGAAGGATCAGAACCATTGCACTTCAACAAAACTCAACCCTGCAGATGATCCAGAAGGATACTGCCATTATCACAAACTACTAACAGGTCTGAAAGTGTTAGTAGGATGGCACTCTTTCCATCAGCAACCAAGGTTGCTGTACCTTCAGTACCTTCAGGTACTGTAACATCAGTACCATATCCATTTGAAACTCTATTTCAATGAGTTCAAATAATCACCACTATATTATAAAAAAGCAAGGCCATCATAAATTTTAACTCATTTACATGCTAATCATATGCTTCTGATCATATACTTCGCAGGCTTGGAGTCACACTGGCCAATGGATGCAAAAAGGACACAGCGGACAAGCAAAATGTTCCATCCGTTGTTATCCGCTCTTAAAAGGAGCAAAACTTTGCATAACCGGAGCGGATAACACGGATGCGGGGAGGACGCAGGGCGGATGCAAAGCGGATGCGGAACAGAAGCCCAGCGGATGGAAGTGGATGGGAGCGGATGGCGCAACCACAGGGCTTCCGGGGGACCTCAGCGAAGCGGACACAGAACGGATACAGCGGATGCGGAACGGACGCCGAATGGATAAAGCAGATGCACAGCGGATGCACAGCGGATAAAGCGGATGCACAGCGGAAGCCTAGCGGATGCACAGCGGAAGCAGAACGGATGCCGAGCGTTAATTGCGCATGTGGGGGGGAAGTATTACGTAAGGCCCCCAGATATAAAGAGAAGCAGTTCGCACATGGGCAGCATTCCTAGGAAAGACCTGCTGCTGGACACTTCGAGTTCCTTGCCTGCCCTGCCAGCCTGCCTTCCAGCCAGCCTGCCTTCCTGCCAGCCTTGGTGCCAGCCTTCCTGCCAGCCTTGGTGCCTGCCAGCCTCCCTGCCAGCCTCCCTGCCAGCCAGCAACCCCACAACCATGGGGAGGAAGCGAAAGCCTCAGCAACCTGCCGCCATCCCTGGCAAGAGGGACAGGGCCAACCTCCCGCCCCCTGCCCGACTCTGCTTCTGCTGGGGCTTCTGCTGAAGCTGCTCCTGGCGGTGGTGCTTCTGCTGGTGCTGGGGCTTCTGCTGGTGCTTACTCTGTTGAAGCTATGCAACCTAAAGCCCATGTCACACTGAACCAACAGATGCAAAGAGGATGTTAAACGGACAAAAAACCTTGCAATCCGTTCGAAAACGCGATGTACTCACTGCCTCCGTTTTGCTTCCTCTCTATCCATCCAGCATCCGTTTATTGACATTTCATCCGCTCCGAAAGTTTTGGGCTGCCTAAAACTTTTGTGTGGAAAATGTATCCAGTCCGTTCTGCATCCGCTATGCATCCATTATGCATTATGCATCCGTTACGCATCCGTTATATCCGCTAGGTGTCCGCTGCGCATCCGCGCAACTTGCATCCAGCCAGGCGCAGGGAGGAAGCAGAGCCACACTGTCCTGCTGGAGATCAGGGACACCATCCGCAACAGCATAGATCTCCTCTCTCAGCTGGTCCACACCGACTCCTCATCCTCCAACCGCAAACCCTTCCTCACCTATGTCAACCAGACCCTCAAGGAAATGGTGGGTCCACAGTACCAGCTGGTGAAGGACCGGATCACCAAGCTGCTTCACAACCCTCCAGACCCAGAGGAACCTGCTCCCACCCAGTCCAGGTCTGCTCCTCCACCCCAGGTGATGTCCCTCCCATTCCAAGGCTTCCCACAGGCCCTTACCTACCAGGGCTATGGCTACCAGGAGGTTCAGCAGCACAGGCAGCAACCCTTCCCAGTCCAGGCACAGAGTCATTGGGCGACACCGTTGCCACCTGTTTCACTGATGCCACCGATGCCACCCACAATGATGCCACCGATGACAGCGATGCCACCCACGCCAATGATGCCACTGACGACAGCGATGCCACCCACGCCAATGATGCCACCCACGCCAGTCCTCACCCAGCTGCAGAGCAGACAGCCCCACTACACTACTCCTTCCTCCACCCCACAGCTAAGCCCGGCCTCAGTACATCTGTCATCAGTACTGGGGCTGACACCCCATGGCATGGAGGAAGGACCTCTCAGCATCATGGGGCTGAGCCAGCTGTCCGAGAGCTTTCTCGAGGCCAGGCATTCCAGCACCACCCACCACCACAGTACCTGGACCCTTCACCCCTGAGACTGGGCACACCTCCGAGTGACCAAGAAGAGTGCCAGAGACCGGGTAGCTGGCTACCTGTGGACTTTATTTGGACACTTGACTTGGGTCATTTTTTTTTACAGCTTGTTGTTCAATAAAGTTTATCTTTGATTCACACACTTGCTTCATTTGTTTTTTTTTTTTTAAAAGTCTTGGTGGAAACTTTTAGAATTGGCTTTAGCCTTTGCAAGCTTGTGGGATGGGTTAAGATAGCAGTGGGGTGGGCAGGGATACCTGTGGAATGAGCAGGGATACCTTTGGGATGGCGAATAGCTGTGGGATAGATAAACCTCCAGTGCAAGTGTAATGGGACTGTATGGTCTACCCTCCCAGGTGCCACACATAGGGCCCTTTTTTATCAATAACAATGTAAGCATTGATCCACACATTTGAACACAAACACAACTCTTTATTAAACACCCTGTTCATTGTAGGCCCACCCAACATACATGGCCCAATCTCATCCGTGTGATGAGACAGGCTGAAGGAAGCATCCATTAAGCATCTACCATCCTGTCTTGTCACTCCACCGCTCCAGCTGGGGAGTTTCACCAGTGTTTCAGGAGGTTGCGCTGCTTCTTCTCTTCCCGTGAGGCTCTGTTGTGGCCTTGCACATCCTGAGTGTCGATCAGGTTTCGCCCTTGCCTCCATTCCCCAGCCTCCATGTCCCCATTGCCTTGTTGACGGTCCACGAGCCTGTTCTGCAAGACTGGGTAGTGGGTGCGCATGAGATTGTGCAGGATGCAGCAAGCTTCCACGATCCTCCTCACGGTCTCTGGGCGATGCTGCATGGTGGTGAGAAGTACCTGGAACCTGTTGGCCAGGATGCCAAAGGCGTTCTCCACCACCCGCCTTGCCCTGGACAGCCTGTAGTTGAAAATCCTCTCTTCACGGGTGAGGAGTCTGGAGGTGTAGGGCTTCATGAGGTAGGTTCTGAGGGAGAAGGCATCATCCCCCACAATGAAGTATGGCACATCTTGTGTGTCGTTTGGCAGGGGGTCTGAATCTGGGAAGCCCACGATGAGGTTGCCTTCCAGCCCCTCCTTGAGGTGACTGGCATTGTATACCTGGGCATCTGAAAATGAGCCGTAACCTGAAGCATCGATGTACATGAATTCGTAGTCAGCATCGACCATGGCGAAGAGGACGATGCTGAAGAAACCCTTGTAGTTGAAATAAGTGGACCCTGACTTGGCTGGAGCTTTGCAGGCCACGTGCTTGCCATCTATGGCTCCAACGGTGTGTGGGAAGTTCCACCTCTGACACCACTGCTCTGCAACTTTCTTCCATCCTTCTTCAGTGGAGGGGCACTGGAGGAGCTCCTCCTTGTATTCTTCGATGATGGCCTGTATCACTTCTCTGACCACAATGCTGATGGTGTTGTGTGGCACCCTCCAGCCGTACTGCATGCTTTTGTAGGTGGTCCCTGAGGCCAGGTGGTGCAGAGTGAGTGCCACCTTGAGCCCAGGTTCCAGGCTGGGCCAGAAGTTGGTGTTTGCCTTGGTCAACCTGGGTGTCAGGCACTGCACAACTTCGTCAAACATGGCTGGAGGCATCCTCATGAAGTTCTGGAACGCCCGAGTGTCTTCGTTCCTGAGCTCCACCATCAACTTGTTGTACAGTCCTTACTCTGCTCTTCTCCCGATCCATTTTCGGACCCAGACGCTTCTTGGCCGCCTCTTTTTCTTCCCGTAGTAGAGTTCACAGAGCCTGTAGATGGCTTCGTACTGTTGCAGAAGGATGGTGGCTGCCAAAAGGACTGTGGTACAATCCACGGTGGACATGACTGGATGCTGTGGAAGAGGAAGAGTCAGATGAAGGCTGCAGAGATCTGCACAAGTGGGCTGCTGGTCTGAAAGTGAGATGCAGGTGAGTTACTCCCCCTTTTTATAGGCAGTATAGGTGTCCCTTTGCATCCTCTAGGCATCCTCTAGGCATCCTCTATGCATCCTGTAGACATCCTTAATATCCGAGATAGGTCCCCTCTGCGAACGTTTTTTCCACTTTAAACACTTTGTTTCCGTGCTTCATCTGTTCTGCATCCGTTCTGCATCTGTTCCGATTCCGTTCCGCTTCCTCCCTGCGTCTGGTTGGATGCAAGTTGCGCGGATGCGCAGCGGACACCTAGCGGATATAACGGATGCGTAACGGATGCGTAATAGCGGATGCAGAATGGACTGGATACATTTTCCACGCAAAAGTTTTAGGCAGCCCAAAACTTTCGGAGCGGATGAAATGTCAATAAACGGATGCTGGACGGATAGAGAGGAAACAAAACGGAGGCAGTGAGTACATCGCGTTTTCGAACGGATGGCAAGGTTTTTTGTCCGTTTAACATCCTCTTTGCATCTGTTGGTTCAGTGTGACATGGGCTTTAGGTTGCATACTTCTGCACTAACCTACAACTTATTTTAATCATTTAATAGGTCATTGAATAACCCATAATGATTAGGTCCTTAGCATATTTAATCATAAATTATGATCTTCAAACTGTACTAGCTGAATTCAAACACAAGCCAAATGTACTGTACTATGACCCGTTTGCAATGTTGTCACCAAAGAAAAATATTATTGATATCTCTTGATAATAAGATAGATGATAGATATAATCATCTACCTTTCTGCATACACAAACTCAAAATTAATTTACTGGAGGATACTTTTTTGAGACTGCAAAATCCTATGTATTTTAAGATCTTGTTAATCTATTATTTCCTGAATGTAGGTCCCCTTGAAAGCAATGAAATATTTCTGATGACTGTGTTGTTATTTTAGGCCACAGTTCTGTGAAAGCTACTGAGAAAAAGCCTAAACAATGTTTCTCATGCTTGCAGGAAATTCAGTTATTGCCATTTCAAAATATGTTATTATCTCTATGTTGCAGTCCCAATATATCTGAATGGCACCAAGATGAAGAACAGTCTAGATATTGTGTATGTGTGTGTGTGTGTAATATGATTGCACAATCTAATTTACGTTTACTCATTAAAAAATATTGCTGAATTACATGGGTGCTCCCCTGGGAAGTCAAACGTCTAAACTTGTAATCTAAATAAGTATTATGTGACATTTAATTCAGTTTTTATAAGGGAAAAACATAATTCAAAGTTTAGCATTTTAATATAAAGAATAAACTTTACTAATTACATCCTACATCATCACCTTCACCATAATTATTTAAATCTTAAAATGTATCCCCTTCCCTCAAGGAGGCAGAGAGACGAATACTTGTTTTTCTATTTATGAAAATATTTGAGGGTGGCTTTGATTCTATTGCACTGATGTTACTGTAAACCCCAGTCTAACTTCTGGAAACTCTCTAAAACAGAAGGTCTTACTGAATATCCTTAAAATGATTAAATGGTGATTTAATATAATCACCCTTAGAAGTTAATCCACAGAGCAATTCTCCACAGCAGAGTTGATTTTCCCATTATTCTCATAAGGCTCATTCTCATTGCTGTCCTGAATATATGTGGTTTTCTCAAGACATCAGCGATATAAAGAGCTTGTACTGCTGGTTGCTGTAGAAAGAGAAAAAATAGTATCGTGCAGATTTTTCTGAACTCCAAGCCTGACAATTGGTTAGACAGTTAGGGTTACTGGGGTTTTTAATTCATAACAGCTGGAAAACATCAGGCAGCTTTCTTTTTATATTACAAGTGCCTCTGAGGAAGGGATGAACAATTGTCAATTTGGTTTTTACCACATTTCTCACTTTATCATTCTGTTCAGTTCTGTTGCCACACTGGTTTATATAGTTGACATCTCAACCACTGACAAAAAAGACAAATGCTCAAACATTTGTGCATATTTTTATACACGTTCTTCCTAATTTTCCAAGAGTTTGCCATGCATGCAATTATTGCTAGGTATATTTCCATTGCAGCATGTTTTTGGCAGTATCCAAGAATTTTACCTTGCTCTGAAATTATTAGTCAACTAAGCTAGATACCTGGACATTTTTCTGCTCAAATAACAAGGATTTGGAAGAAAACATTTCTTCCTAACTGCCTCTGAGAGTTCTCACCCACAATATAATGAAATACTGAAAGAAGAAAAGCAAAGGACCCTTTGCCCAGGCCACACCTCAACAGAATTACATTCTTTAGTACAGTTCTTCCTGGAGCAGCTGGAGCAGCCTCAGGATAAGAAATCTAGCAACCATTTAAATAACAGCCGCACTCATGAATAATATTCTAATATGTAAAAACATAACCTAGAGCTTTTTTTGTTCGGGTTACCACAGAATCATTGTTGTCGATGGATGGTGGGAGGGAAGAGATCAAAAACAGTTTAGAGGAGGTCTTTATTGCCTTTTCTCATTACACATTTCTAGGATCTTTCAGGATGACTTATGAGAGAAAGGCATCCTTTTAAAAACCCAGATCCCAAAAGGTTTTGACTTTTAAAAGTGATGTCCACGAAATTGAAGGGTTCATTATCTGTATTTTGCTCCATAAAGCTGAGATTAAACTCATACCCACTCTATCTCATGCATGTATCTTAAATGAATTTGAGTTTATCCAATCTTTGTCACGATACCAAGTCTTTTCTCCTCAGAATAGTGTTATATCCATTTTATCCTGTGACAAATGAAATAAACATTGGCGCCTACATCAGTTAACTTGGAAAACATGCTTTCTATTTAGTTTCAAGTCATTTTTAAAAAATAAGTTTATTCAACGTTTCAACAATTAAAAACAAATTTCTACATTTTACAATGTTACTATAAGTGTTTACATTTGTGAATATCCTCTATTACTGTGTTATCCATCTCTATATTTAAATCTTCATTCATCATTCTTAGCATTTGATATATATACATTTATACATTAAGCCCATGTCACACTGGCCAACGGATGCAAAAAGGACACAGAGGACGAGCAAAATGTTCCATCCGTTGTTATCCGCTCTCAAAAGGGGCAAAAATGTGCATAACCGGAGCGGATAACATGGACGCAGGGCAGATGCAAAGCGGATGCGGAACGGAAGCCCAGCGGATGGAAGCGGATGGGAGCAGATGGCACGTCCGCAGGGCTTCCGGGGGGCCTCAGCAAAGCGGACGCGGAACGGATACAGCGGATGCAGAGCGGATGCCTGGCGTTAATTGCGCATGCGGGGAGGATGCATTGCGTCAGCCCCGCGGATATAACGGAAGCAGTTCGGAAGCAGGTCGCCATTCAGAGGAAAGACCTGCTGCCGGAAGGATTGGCTGCTTTGCCTGCCCTGCCTGCATGTCTGCCTGCAAGCCTTGCTACCAGCCTTGCTGCCACCCTCCTTGCCAGCCTTAGTTCCTGCCAGCCAGCAACCCCACAACCATGCAGAAGCACAGCAAGCCTCAGCCATCTGCTGCCAGCCCTTGCAAGAGGGACAGGGCTACCATCCCGCCCCCTGGCCCTCACTCTGGTTCTGCTGGGGCTCCTGCAGCACGGGCTCGCTCTTCTGGGGCTGGGGCTTCTGCTGCTTCTGCTTCTGGAGGAGCTGATCACAAGCACTCCAGCACCAGCCACCTCCATAGCACCTGTACCCTTCACCCCTGAGACTGAGCGACCAAGAGGAGTGCCAGAGACTCTTTTTTGTGTTATAGCTTGTTGTTAATAAAGTCTATTTTTGATTCACACACTTGCTTCATTTCTTTTTTTTAATAAAGTCTTGCTGGAAACTTTTAGAAATGGTTTAAGCCTTTGCTTGCTTGTGGGATGGGTAAGGATAGCTTTGGAATGGGTTAGGATACCTGTGGGATGGGTTAGGATAGCAGTGGGATAGATAAAACCTCCAGTGCAAGCATAGTGGGACTGTATGGTCCATCCTCCCAGGTGCCACACCTATGGCCCTTTATTATCAATAACGATATAATCAATCATCCACACATGTCAACATAAACACAACTCTTTATTAAACGCCCTGTTCATTGTAGCCCAACCAAACATACATGGCCCAATCTCATCCGTATGATGAGACAGGCTGAAGGAAGCATCCATTAAGCATTTACCATCCTGTCTTGCCACTCCACTGCTCCAGCTGGGGAGTTGCACCAATGTTTCAGGAGGTTGTGCTGCTTCTTCGCCTCATGTGAGGCTCTGTTGGGGCCTTGCACATCCTCAGTGTCGATCAGGTTTTGCCCTTGCCTCCATTCCCCAGCCTCCATGTCCCCATTGCCTTGTTCACGATCCACAAGCCTGTTCTGCAAGACTGGGTAGCGGGTGTGCATGAGATTGTGCAGGATGCAGCAAGCTTCCACGATCCTCCTCACGGTCTCTGGGCTATGCTGCATGTTGGTGAGAAGTACCTGGAACCTGTTGGCCAGGATGCCAAAGGCGTTCTCCACCACCTGTCTTGCCCTGAACAGCCTGTAGTTGAAGATGCTCTCTTCATGGGTGAGGTATTTGGAGGTGTAGGGCTTCATGAGGTAGGTTGTGAGGGAGAAGGCGTCATCCCCCATGATGAAGTATGGCACATCTTGCTTGTCATTGGGCAGCGGGTCTGGAACTGGGAAGCCCACCATGAGGTTGCTTTCCAGCCCCTCCTTGAGGTGACTGGCGTTGTATACCTGGGCATCGGAAGATGAGCCGTTGCCTGAAGCATCGATGTACATGAACTTGTAGTCAGCATCAACCATGGTGAAGAGGATGATGCTGAAGAAGCCCTTGTAGTTGTGATAAGTGGACCCAGACTTGGCTGGCGCTTTGCAGGCCACGTGCTTGCCATCTATGGCTCCAATGGTGTGGGGGAAGTTCCACTTCTGATACCACTGCTCTGCAACTTTCTTCCATCCTTCTTCAGTGGAGGGGCACTGGAGGAGCTCCTCCTTGTATTCTTCGATGATGGCCTGCACCACTTCTCTGACAACAAAGCTGATGGTGCTGGGTGGCACCCTCCAGCTGTACTGCATGCTCCTGTAGGTGGTCCCTGAGGCCAGGTGGCGCAGAGTGAGTGCCACCTTGAGCCCAGGTTCCAGGCTGGGCGGGAAGTTGGTGTTTGTTTTGGTCAACCTGGGTGTCAGGTGCTGCACAAGTTCGTCAAACATGGCTGGAGGCATCCTCATGAAGTTCTGGAACGCCCGAGTGTCTTCGCTCCTGAGCTCCGCCATCAGCTTGTTGTACAGTCCGTCCTCTGCTCTTCCAGCGAACCATCTTTGGACCCAGACTTTTTTTGGGTGCCTCCTTTTCTTCCCGTAGTAGAGTTCACAGAGCCTGCAGATGGCTTTGCACTGTTGAAGAATGATGGTGGCTGCCGAAAGGACTTTGTCACAATCCACGGTGGACATGACTGGATGCTGTGGAAGAGGAAGTCAGATGAAGGCTGCAGAGGTCTGCACCGCTGGGCTGCTGTTCTGAAAGTGAGATGCAGGCGAGTTGCTCCCCCTTTTTATAGGCAGTGTAGGCGTCCCTTTGCATCCTCTTGGCATCCTGCAGACATCCTTAATATCCGAGATAGGTCCCCTCTGCGAACGTTTTTTCCGTTTTAAACGCTTTGTTTCCGCTTGGCATCCGTTCTGCGTCCGTTCCGCTTCCTCCCTGCGTCCGAGCGGATGCGAGTTGCGCGGATGCGGAGCGGATGCCTGGCAGATATAGCGGATGCGTAACGGATGCGTAATGGATGCATAGTGGATGCAGAACGGACGAACTGGATACATTTTCCACGCAAAAGTTTTGGGCAGCCCAAAACTTTTGGAGCGGATGAAATGTCAATAAACGGATGCTGGACGGATAGAGAGGAAGCAAAACGGAGGCAGTGAGTACATCGCATTTTCGAACGGATGGCAAGGTTTTTTGTCCGTTTTACATCCTCTTTGCATCCGTTGGTTCACTGTGACATGGGCTTTAATTTACACATGAGCCTTATTACTTTATGAATTCTCATACATTATCATTTGACGCCTTTGCGTCTTTTCCTTATCCATTCATACCAAATATCCCATATCTTCCAGTATTCTCCTTCTTCCTTATTTTTCAATATCTTCGCCAATCTGTCCATCTCAGTGCATTCCCATATATTATTAAATATTGCGGTTTCTTGGGGAGGTCGTAGCCTGTTTCCAATTTTGTGCAAAGGAAATTCTGGCAGCAGTTATAATATGGAGCATTAAATATTGGTGTTTTTTTATTCAGTTTAGGCTCTAACATGCCTAACAGGAAGATTTCTGGTTTAAGTTTGATTCTCTGTTCCGTTAACTCCTCTAACCAGGATGTAATTTTAGGCCAGTATCTCTGTGCTTGAGGTCACTTCCATCACAATGTTCCCTGACTATGGTTACATCTCCAGCATTTGGCTATCATATTTGGGAACATTTAGCTATTCTCGCTGGGGGGAGATGCCAACAGTAAAACATTTTATATAAATTCATTGTCGGAGACCGACAATGTTAGCTTATAATTTACCTGGCAAATACGCTCCCCACCATTCCAAATCAATGCAGGGCCCAAGTTTTTAGCCCAGTTTATATTTTCTTTAACAGTTTCCTCTTCCATTTTGTAATCCAATAGGTAACTAAGTATTTTACTAATCACTTTTTTTCAACCCCTTGTAATATTTTATCTGATTTTAGCTGTGTTGTACAGAAATGAAATTGATCCTTGTCTTTTTTATAACGTGTTAACTTCAAGTCATTTTTGAATGGGTATTTTCAGTAATCATCTCTTTAGAAATTACCTTATTTTGCATAAAGGTAAACTTTCTTTGTATAATCTCTTTATTACAAAACCCAAGTGCAGCCCTCAATCTGGAAAACATTAAATATCTTCTGTACATTTCCTGTATTCTTACTCATGTTTATACTTATATCTATTATCTTGTAAGAGATTTGACAAATCAAATAAATAAAAATATTTGTGCATCTCATCAAGATAAGCTGACATGTAGCATCATTAACATAATTTCATCAAATTTTTTCTGCTGTACATTAATTCCCCCCCCCCCCCAATGAGAACAGTCTTCTTCGATAACAAGAAGCTGAAAAAAAGAAACTCTGGGATGTAGTTTCTGGCAGTGAAGCTTGTCATTGATTGGCTAAAATAAATTGTTGCGGTTTCAAACATTTTAGTTGCTCAAATAAGAAAACTGCCATGCGGATCGTGGAGCAGGGGACAATTGCCCCTTGCCCCACTTCGTGAATAAAATGACAGTTTCTCTTAAGAACACCAGCTACTTTTTCGAACATGCAAAGATAGGGATTAATATTAGCCGATAATCTTGTAGAAATGTTGATCTGGCAACAGAGCTACATAAAATGCAGTGATTTTTATTGTAACCACGTTCCCACCTTTTTTTTTTTTCCCCGCCTGATTTAGGAATCTGAAAAGGACCAAGGCAGCAATTCCGAAATCCGTGTTAATGCAGGGTCTTCATTAGCCCACAAGGTCATAAGCAGCAGGCAAAGTCTAGATCAGGCTGGGAAGAAAAGAAAAGGGGAAAGAAAAAGTCAGCAACCCTACGTAGTCCTGCTTTCGTCAAAAGCCTCATTCATAAGAATCCCCCTTTTTCTTATTTCCCAACCCATTTCAGACCCGGATGCTACGGTAGATGAGGGGAGGGAAGCGGAGAGGGAGAGACCACAGCCTTCGATGGAATTGGGAAAGGGAAGGAAGGGCGACAATGGAAGGCGAGGGGAGGGGAAGGGCAGCACCTGATCCGCGATAGCAGAGAACTGAGGCGCTTAAGTCAAAAATGAGACGCGCGGAACGATTTCGGGGCGCCCAAGCGTTTTAAAACGCGCATTCTGAGCTTGGGAGCCTTCGGGGCTAATTCGCTTTATTTTCGCTTCCGTGGCGGAACTAAAAGTCAAGGGGAAGCACTTGGTGGTCCCTTTCGCCCGAATCAGAGCCAAGCCAAGGCAAACCCTGCGGCCGTTGCACACGTGCGCGATCCTATTTCCCCCAGGGGACGGGCCTGAGGAAAAGAGAGCCGCCCAAGGCGGGTGGCTCGGCTGGTTGCATTGTTCCAACTTCAGGGTGGGGCTTGTCATTGCAGGCTCTGGGCTGACCCTGCCTGAAAGCAGCTGCAGCTGCAAGCCGAGAAGAGGGGGAATGTGCACGGTGCACGTGTTAGTGTCAGGAAGGGATGCGTGTCGTTGCCTTCTCTGAGCCAGGGTAGGCTTCCTTCCGCAAAAGCGCCGCGCTCTCCAGAGGGGCGAGGAGGAGGGGGAGGAGCGGGTCCGGTGGCTAAGCAACGCGGCCTTCGCCGGGACTAACGGCCGCGGCGAAAGTCAGCCCCCGCCGGCCGACCGGCCGCCTCTTTTGTTTGCTGTGTAGCGAAGGCGGCGGCGGAGGAGGAGAAGGAGGAAGGCCGGCGAACGCTCCTCGCCGCGCGCTCCCTCGCTCGCGGCCGGGCTTTGGTCCCGCCTTTCCCGCTCCAGCAAAACGGCGCCGCGGGCCGGCCCCCTCGCTGGGCTGACAAGCGCAAAACGCCAGCGCTCGGCCCAGGTGAGTTGTGCTTTGCTCGGCCAGGCGCTTCCCGGGAATTGCAGCAAGCGGAGAGAGAAAAGAGAGGGAGGAGAGAGAGAGAGAGCAGAGCAGGCCCGGCCTTGCGGCCTGAGCAGGCTTTGTTTCCCGCCGCTTGGGTAGCTTCGCTGGGACTGGCTGCTGCTCCCTCCCGAGGCTGCGGAGGTAAAACCGTGCGGGGTGGGAGTCTCCTGGGAATGAGGGGGAGAGGCCGCCGCCGCCGCATCTTTACCTAAATCAGTGTGTGTGTGTGTGTGAGAGAGAGAGATAATTCATAAAATCCCTCCCCCTTCAGCCATTCTTCCCCTTTCCTTTAACCTGGCATTTCTGCTACTGCATTTTTATTTTTTTGTGTGTGCCGGAGGCTCTTCAACGTGGCTTGCCCGCGTCTTTTTTTTTTTTTTTTTTTTGAGGGGAGGAAGGAGGGAGTTTCTGCCTTAAGCAAGAATTTCACCAAAGACCAGAGCAACAGGTATTTCCTTATTTGCCTATTGGATGGGTTTATAACAGCTTTATAACGTGGAGTAATGTACACGCACACAGCCACTGGTAGGGAAGAGTCAGTGCTGCTGCTTTTTCTTCTGTTCTTTCTCCCTTTCCCTTTGTGTTGTTGACATTTTGCAACCCAGCTCCGAGCAAAGAAAATGAGTGGTTGAAGGCACAAATCTCTCTCCCTCTTTCTCTCTCTCTCCGTGGATGTCTTTTTCAATTCCAAAGCAATCTCGTTTCCCTAGTTTTGACCACTTTCTGTGTTATTTGCACAATAAGGTTTTCTAGACGTTAAGCATTTTTTTTAAGTCCCTAAACAAAGGGCTTATGATTCTGAGAAAGAAGAAAACATGTTTTTTTTCCTCTCCTGAGCGATTAAAAAGCTTGCTTCTTTGAGATGACTGTACGCAGCTTCACATGAACACTTCACCCAGACTTTTTAGCGTTACTGTAGTAAAATTGTCATCTTGCCCTTTCAAATGTATAGTAGGTAAGGTATGGCCAAAGTGATGGGTTCCAGTCTTGGGTTGGTCCATTGTTTTATACAGGGTTGGGAAATAGAAAGGAGGAGTTACTTTTTTTAAAAAAAAAGTCTGGAACCTTTCCTTAGGAAATAGCAAAAATCAGGTAATGTTTTTATTTTCCTGTAGCTTTACTGCAAAGCACTGTAATTGATTGCAATTATTTGCACATAAAGAAATTGTGACTGTAGATACTCTTTTGTATAAGTATTATTGTTTGTAGATACTCTTGTGCCAGTATTACAATTGAACACTGATTTCTTTCTCCTTTTCCTGCCCTTTGATAAAAAGAACCAGATAGATAACAATTCCGAGAGATGCTTGCCATGTTCTTTCATCACCATGGTGATGTTTCTATTTTTTTGAGCTAAATGATTTTTTTCAGTTTATGTCCACTTTATTGGGCAGAATCTTTTTTTATTGATCCACTGTCAGAGGACGAAGGATTATAATTTAAAACGGATGATTTCAGTGGCATCAATTTTTTATTGAATGGGAATTTTCTTTCCATTCTCCACACCCATGTTCCTGTACTAAATAATATCTCTGGATTCATTGGTCTTAAGTATATGTTTCAAACAGTGCAGGCAATCTTGAAAACTTATGAATTTCTCTCCCCTCTGGCATTAGGCCTTAGTATCTGATTTGCGCAATATTTGGTTAAAATCTGATGAAAATTTTCTGTAGATTTTGACCTGATTGTAGAAGCATTTAGAAGTGCTTAATGGAGAAAATTGCTTAATAAAAATATTTCTGTCAAAAAGAATAACATCAGTCTGTTACTCTGGTGAAAATCATTCCTCCTTTTTAGTTTTGCAGACTGATATTTGAGGTTAAGTTTGTTGATTTTTTCAAAACAAAATGAATAGAAAGGCTTTTCTCAAGTAATAAAAATCAAATATTATAGATCTGTGTTCCTTTATTGATTAGAAAGGGGAGAAGAATTTAGTAGTAGTTGCCAAGTATAGAAATAGTAGAATTGGAATTTTATTACAGGACAGTTTAAAAAAATAGTACTTCTGGGTAAGTTATATAATTATTCAACAATTTGCATTCCTCCAATTTTTCTAGAATCTTAGTGGTATTCTTATTTTTTTTACACTGATGCAATTTAGTAGATTGCCTTGGCATACCTCTTGGAACTGTAAGATTAAGGGTGGAATAAAGAATCAATTAAGTACATCGAATTTAGTTTGGAGCTCTTTTTTTTTTAATCAATTACTATAGTCTGCATTTTAGTGTACAATTTAGGCCTTGGGTATGGAATAGAATATTTAGAAAAAGTAGATCTATAATATAGGTTGATGACACATTGCTAGTTGATTTATGCTTGACTTCTGACTTCTGTATTTGGCATTGTTCGCTTCTATGAAAATACTATAATGGGATTGTTAATTTTATATAAAATATTTATATGCATATTTTCTGTACTTAAAGAATAAGAGCCTGAATTGTGTTGTGCTATGATATATACATTTTTATCAAGAAATCAATCTTGGGGTCGAGGGAGTCATGGGGATTTGGTGTATTTAAGAGACAAACTCTACCAGTGTGCTTAATGTCTGTCAAGGTCCTCAGCTTGAAATATGTTTGGAGTTAACACTTTATCAAAAAAAAAAAATTCCTGCATAATGAAATCTTCCTGGCATAGTATAACATATTTCAAAAGCCACCACTGGTGTTAATGCTCCCCTTTCCTTCCTTTAGAAGCTTATAGTCTGAAAACAATTCAGTTACATACTGAGTCCCATAGGACTGGCTACTGTATATTGTTCCTGATTAAAACATCCATGTTCTATTTTGAGATTGTTCTATTTGCAATACTTAACAGATGCAACCTTAGCAGTTAACCAATTCAAGTCCTTCTGTGTAAAACTGGCTGGGTTATCTTCAAGATTGGGGAACAAGACCACATTAAAATCCATGTTCTGCATGTAGCATTGAAACACCACCAGGTGAACATCATTACTCTAAAGTCATTTTTATTGTTTCTGAACATGGTTTGAAGAAATGTTTGGATGTGGTGACAGAAACCTATAAGAGCTTTTCTTTAATTAAGAGTAAAAGTTCAAATCTAGGGCAGATTAGGACAATTATTTTTGCTCAAAATAAGTTACAGAAGTCTAACCTAGAGATGTGAAAAGAAATGAAAACCTTTACAAAAAATAATGATGAAATCCAGTAAAGTTGACATTAAAAAATATAGCATCTATTTCCATTTTCCCATTTTTTTTCCTGAACCTTTCCTTAGTTCAGTAATGTTACAATTGTAGCCTAACCTGTTCTGAGTTGAAGCCCATGTCACACTGCACCAACGGATGGAAAGAGGATGTAAAACGGAGAGAAACACTTCCCATCTGTTGGTTAACGCGATGCTTCCGTTCTGTACTTACTGCGTCCGTTTTTCTTCCTCTCTATCCATCCAGCATCCGTCGACTGAGGTTCCACCCGCTCAAAAAGTTTTGAGCGGAAAATGTATCCAACGCGTCGTTCTGCATCCGCTACGCATATGGGGAACATCCGTTCTACAGCCGTCCTCTGTTATGCGTCCGCTATATCCGCTAGGCATCCGCTGCGCATCCGCGCAACTCAAATCCGCTCCAGCAGAAAGCGGACACAGGGAGGAAGCAAAACGGATGCGGAACGGACACAAAGTGTTAGTAGCATGGACAGAGAAAGGATGAAAGCAGATGCAGCTCGCAAACAAAGCATTTAAAACGAAAAAAACGTTCGCAGAGGGGACCCATCTCGGATATTAAGGATGTCTAGAGGATGCCTAGAGGATGCAAAAGGACACATAGTGGAAAACCTATATTGCCTATAAAAATGGGGAGCAACTCACCTGGATCTCACTTTCAGTCCAGCAGCCCTGCTGTGCAGACCTCTGCAGCCTTCATCTGGTTCTTGCTCTTCCACAGCATCCATTGATGTATACCATGGATCGTAACACACTCCTTTTGGTAGCCACCATCGTTCTGCAACAGTGCGAAGCCCTCTACAGGCTCTTTCAACTGTTCTACGGGAAGAAAAGGAGGCAGCCAAGAAGCGTCTGGGTCCGAAGATGGATCGGGAGAAGAGCAGAGTACAGACTGTACAACAAGCTGATGGTGGAGCTCAGGAACGAAGACCCTCGTGCATTCCAGAACTTCATCAGGATGCCTCCAGCCATGTTTGACAAAGTTGTGGAGCGGCTGACACCCAGGTTGACCAAGCAGAGCACCAACTTCTGGCCCAGCCTGGACCCTGGGCTCAAGGTGACACTGACTCTGCGCCACCTGGCCTCAGGGACCACCTACAGGAGCATGCAGTATGGCTGGAGGGTGCCATACAACACCATCAGCATTGTGGTCAGAGAAGTGGTGCAGGCCATCATCGAAGAATACCTGGAGGAGCTCCTCCAGTGCCCCTCCACTGAAGAAGGATGGAAGAAAGTTGCAGAGCAGTGGTATCAGAAGTGGAACTTCCCCCACACCGTTGGAGCCATAGATGGCAAGCACATGGCCTGCAAAGCTCCAGCCAAGTCGGGGTCCACTTATTTCAACTACAAGGGCTTCTTCAGCATCATCCTCTTCGCCATGGTCGATGCTAACTACAAGTTCATGTACATCGATGCTTCAGGCAACGGGTCAGCTTCAGATGCCCAGGTATACAACGCCAGTCACCTCAAGGAGGGCTGGAACGCAACCTCATCATGGGCTTCCCAGATCCAGACCCCCTGCCCAACGACACGCAAGATGTGCCCTACTTCATCATGGGGGATGACGCCTTCTCCCGCAGAACCTACCTCATGAAGCCCTACACTTCCAGATGCCTCACCCGTGAAGAGAGCATCTTCAACTACAGGCTGTCCAGGGGAAGGCGGGTGGTGGAGAACGCCTTTGGCATCCTGGCCAACAGGTTCCAGGTACTTCTCACCACCATGCAGCATTGCCCAGAGACCGTGAGGAGGATCATGGAAGCTTGCTGCATCCTGCACAATCTCATGCGCACCCGCTACCCAGTCTTGCAGAATAGGCTCGTGGACCTCCAACAAGGCAATGGGGACATGGAGCCTGGGGAATGGAGGCAAGGGCGAAACCTGATAGACACTGTGGATGTGCTAGGCCCCAACAGAGCCTCATGTGAAGGGAAGAAGCAGCGCAACCTCCTGAAACACTGGTGCAACTTCCCAGCTGGAGCAGTGGAGTGGCAAGACAGGATGGTAGATGCTTAATGGATGCTTCCTTCAGTCTGTCTCATCACACTGATGAGATTGTGCCATATATGTTGAGTGGCCCTACAATGGACAGGGCATTTAATAAAGAGTTGTGTTTATTTCAACAAATGTGTTGATGAATGATTACATTGTTATTGATAATAAAGGGCCATAGGTGTGGCACCTGGGAGGGTGGACCATACAGTCCCACTATGCTTGCACTGGAGGCTTATCTATCCCACAGCTATTACCCATCCCACAGGTATCCCTGCCCATCCCACTGCTATCCTTACCCATCCCGAAGGTATCCCTGCCCATCCCACTGCTATCTTAACCCATCCCACAAGCATGCAAAGGCTTAAACCATTTCTAAAAGTTTCCATTGAAAAAAATAAATGAAGCAAGTGTGTGAAGCAAAGATAATCTTTATTAATACCAAGCTGTAAAAGAAAAATGACCCAAGTTAAGTGTCCAAATAAAGTCAACAGGTAGCCACCCAGTCTCTGGCACTCTTCTTGGTCACTCGGAGGTGTGCCCAGTCTCAGGGGAGAAGAGTCCAGGTGCTGTGGAGGTGGCTGCTGCTGGAGTGCTGGTCTGAAGCCCCACTGGGGTGCCTGGCCCCGAGAAGACAACGGGACAGTGTGTTGAAGAAGCTCTCAGACAGCTGGCTCAGCCCCGTGATGTTGAGAGCCCCTTCCCCCATGACACGGGGTATCAGCCCCAGTACCGATGACAGATGTACTGAGGCCGGGCTTGGCTGTGGGGTGGAGGAAGGAGCAGTGTAGTGGGGCTGTCTGGTCTGCAACTGGGTGAGGACTGGCGTCGGTAGCATCGGTGGCATCAGTGGAACCGGTGGCAACGGTGGCGTCCGATGAACATGTGCCTGGACTGGGAAGGGCTGCTGCCTCTACTGCTGGACCTCCTGGTAGCCGTAGCCTTGGTAGGTGAGTGCCTGTGGAAAGCCTTGGAATGGGAGTGACATCACCTGGGGTGGAGGAGCAGACCTGGACTGGGTGGGAGCAGGTTCATCTGGGTCTGGAGGGTTGTGAAGCAGATCGGTGATCCTGTCCTTCACCACCTGGTACTGGGGTTCCGCCATGTCCATGAGGATCTGGTTCACATAGGTGAGGAACGGCTTGCGGTTGGAGGAGGAGGAGTCGGTGTGTACCAGCTGAGAGAGGAGATCTATGCTGCTCCTGATGGTGTCTCTTATCTCCAGCAGGACAGTGTGGCTCTGTCCCTCTGGTTTGCCTCTCTGCCTTTCTGTGGAGGTGGAGCTGGGGGTGGATGCGGGTTGGGCTGTGGTGGAAGTGCCGTCTCCTTTCTCCCACTGCGTCAGGGGATCCTCCACGCGCTCCCCCATGGGTAGTACAGCTGCCGGGGGCGTCTCCATCGTGGCACGCTTTACAGATACCTGCCTGGAGACAGTAGCTGACTCTCTGCCGGAAGAGGACTGGCTCTCAGCAGGCTGCCTGAGAGAGAGGGTTGTGAGAGGGGCTGCTCCTCGGTGGCGGATCTCGCCCTCCAGGAAGGTGCACTTGGCCATGACGTAGTTCTCTCTGTCCGTCAGCTTGACCGCGGCCTGGCCAGATTTTTTGAGGTGCAGCTTCCCGTACCAGGTGTGCATGTGCTTCCACCAGCCGAGGAGCATCTCCGAAGTGTAGCCCAGGCTCTCCGCCTTCTCTCTCCAAGCAGCCTGCTTCCTTTTGGTGTCCCTATAGAGCCTGTGTCCCTTCCGCCATGGATACTTGTTCTCTCTCAGCCACTCCAGCACCTCATCCTCATGTTCCTCTTCTATGGTGTATTGCCTCCTCTCCCGTTCTCGCATCTGCCTCTTCCTCCCTTTGGCAGGGCCAGATGGACCCTCATCAGAGGGGCTTCCAGGTTGTGTAGGGGCTGCTCCTCCACACCACCACCAGCAGCAGGACCAGCAGGACCAGGATCAACAGCAGCAGAGTAAGCGCCAGCAGCACCAGCAGGACCAGGAGCACCAGCAGGACCAGGAGCACCAGCAGGACCAGGAGCAGCGCCAGCAGAGTCAGCCCCAGCAGAAGCCCCAGCACCAGGAGCAGCACCAGCAGAGTAAGCACCACCGCCAGAAGCAGCATCAGCAGAGTAAGCACCAGCAGAAACACCACCGCCAGAAGCAGCTTCAGCAGAGTAATTACCAGCAGAAGTACCACCGCCAGAAGCAGCATCATCAGCTCCTCCAGAAGCAGCATCAGCAGAAGCCCCAACCCCAGAAGATCGAGCCCGGGCAGCAGAAGCCCCAGCAGAAGCAGAGTCAGGGCCAGGGGGTGGGAGGGTGGCCCTGTCCCTCTTGCCAGGGCTGGCAGCAGATGGCTGAGGCTTTCTCTTCTTCCCCATGCTTGTGGGGTGGCAGGCTGGCAGGCAGGCTTGAGAGCTGTGTCTGGAAGCATGTCTTTCCTCTGAATGGTGACCTGCTTGGGAGCTGCTTCCCTTTATATCCGCGGGGCTGACGCAATGCATCCTCCCCGCATGCGCAGTGAATGCTAGGCATCCGCTAGGCTTCCGCTCTGCATCCGCTTCATCCACTTGGCGTCCGCTCTGCATCCGCTCTTTCCATTCCGCGTCCGCTTTGCTGCGCTCCCCTGGAAGTCTTGCGGATGTGCCATCCGCTCTCATCCGCTTCCATCCGCTAGGCTTCCGTGGAGCATCCGCTTTCCATCCGCCCTACATCCTCCCCCCGTCTGGTCCTTTCCGTGTTGTCCGCTCTGGTTATGCAGATTTTTGCCCCTTTTGAGAGCGGATAACAACGGATGGAACATTTTTCTCGTCCGCTGTGTCCTTTTTACAAACGTTTTGCATCCGTCGGCCAGTGTGACAGGGCCTTTAAATCCTCTGCAAAATTTAATCCTGGTTTACTTTTACAAAGCTCATCCATATTGCAAATGGCAACATCATAGCTACCACACAAAGTGTGGGAGGAATTTTTAAAAACATTTTGGCACTCATATATAGAAATATGTCTTGCATTGGAATGAGGGGGGGAGATATATTGTATTCAGATCTGTCCATAAATACTGTGAGCCTTGTGATGAGATTATCAGTGTTTTTCAAATTTTCAGTCAGGATCATGACCATATCAGAATAGGCCATACCCATACTGGTTTGGGGTAAGTCTGGTTATATTTAAGGGCTTCAGACCCAATTTTGAAATGTGTTGGCCAGTCTCTGAGAAGCCCTAGAAGTAATGACATATTACAGGGACTTGCTTTAAAGCTTAAATCTGTTATATGACCCCTGTGGATGGCAGTATTCCATATGAAAAAAAATCTGGTTCTATTTTTTGTTTTAAATATTATTTTAATTTAAAAAAGAAAGCCAATGTATGCTGCAGAAAAAGATTCTTAAGTAAATCTTCTGAGTTTTATTTGGAGTTATGAGCCGTGGTGGCACAGTGGTTAGAATGCACTATTGCAGCCTAATTCTGCTGACTGTCAGCAGTTCGATTTCAGCTGCTCAATGTTGATTTAGCCTCCCATCCTTCTGAGGAAGCAAAATGAAGATCCATATTGTTAGAGGCAACATGCTGACTCTTTAAACGAATTAGTGGGCTGTAAAGCACTATGCACCAGGATATAACTCTTAAGTGCTATTGCTATTTACACAGAAAAAAAATGCAGCAATAAGTTTCAGTTAAAGAGAATTTAACTGTTCTAGTTGGAGAAAATGGTGGGATTCAACTGTATTAGTTGACGCTGATCTAAATGAGTGGGTTTTTTAAAATTAAAATTGCCCATAATAGCAACCATTTGTTATGAATTCCTTAGTCTGTTTTCAGATTTCTTTTGGTACACTAGCCCCAAAAGGTGGGGAATCCTGCTTTAAATACCCACTTTTAAGACCATTTTCCATTGTCTTGTGACCTGGGGAAATGGTGGCTAACTTTTTTGGGTCGCGTGCCGAAAATTGCACGTGTGCTTACATACCAGCACCCAGAAGGCAATGCATGGAGGGGGCATGTCCCCTGCACATGCGGGTGTGACCCCCATGCATGCCACACATCTCTGCGCATGCACACCAGGCCCCCCATGCATCTCTGCATGCGCGTCTCCTGCGCCCCCATGCCCCCCATGCATGCATGCCAGATTACCCGACAGTTAGCTGTTGGGCGTGTGGCGTGTGTACATGCACAGTGGGGCTCTTTCAGGTGACCTCACATGTGCCACTTCTGGCACGCGTGCCATAGGTTTGCCATCAGGGACCTAGGGTAAATGAGCAACATATTGAATAAATGCATTCTTAAAGGATATTGTCAGATTTCTCTACTGTTTTTTATTCCTCCTCTTCTAATTCAAAGCTTTGTACCTCCAGCAGAATAAATTCAGTTTGTGATAATCTGGTTCTCTTTGATTTTCCACTCTTAAATGTAATAACGTACAGGTAATCTTTAACTTACAACCACAATGAAGCAAAGGCGTTGTGGTTGTAAATTGAGGCACCACGTGACTGGATGTGATTTTACAACCATTTTTTAAATGATAATCATAAAGTGAGTCACTGCACTGTAAGTGAATCACTTGGTCACTGAGCAAATGCAGCATACCCAGTGGGCTTTTTCTGCTGGAAAACAGCAAAACAAAAAACAAATTGTAGTTATGTGACTGTGGGTTATATACAACTGGTTGTAAATGCAAGTTGGTTGCCAAGTGCCTGTAATAGAGTAATGTGACTGTGGAGTGTGGTTGGGCAGGTGTAACTTTTGAGAATGGGTTGTAAGTAGTTTTTTTGAAGTCTGTACAGTTGTTAAGCAACCAGTCACAAATCAAGGGCTACTTGTACTAATGTACCAGTCATTGTATTGTGGAACATATTCTTATTTCTATTAATTTATTTTGAATTGTATGGTGTGAAAGAAGTAAATATCTTTCTAAAGAATCTGTGATAAACTGCTTTTAGAAAATTTCAAATTCTAATTTATATTCACAGGACTTGAGAAAAGTTGAGTCAGACCTCAAGCCTATTTTGTTACCGGATTCCTGATGTCTTTGGAAATTGCCACAAACACAGTATGTAGGCTCATTCAGTTTCTAAATATTTAGCAGGCATAGATATATAATTTATTTTTGCCTGTTATCAAAATGCTCCATTTATATAGACAAGTCTGTTGATATAAGTGTTACTTATAGACCATATAATTAATAGCAAAAATGTAAGTATGTTTACAAAGGTCAGTTTCTCTATGTTCACTATAATTGAATCTGATTTTGTGCTTTTATACCTAATAATATAAACAATATTAATACAATAGCAGTAGCATTGTATGTAGCATGCAGTGGGGCAAGTACAAGGGAGGCAGGAATGTGTTCACTTGGGGGCTTGCTGCAACAGAGCCATTGGCCCGATCTTTAGTCTTTTTAAAGACTTAGGGCTATGGTCTGCCTAAAATAAGATGGAAAGTTAGTTCCTGAGTGTAGATTTTAGAATGAATGAATGAATTCTTTATTGGCCAAGTGTGATTAGACACATAAGGAATTGGTCTTTGATTTGTCTCAATATACATAAAAAGAAGACACATTTGTCAAGAATCCTAAGGTACAACACTTAATATAGTCACAGGGTATAAATAGGCAATCAAATCATACTAGGAAACAGTCAATATAAATTGTAAGGAATCATATAAATGGTATTTTCTGTTATTTTGTATTATTTTCAGTTTACTTAGAAAACTGATCAATGTGAAAAGCGTTCTTGATACACAAAACTAGTAAAATCAAATGAATGAACTCAATTAAATGATTTAATAATAACAGGCTTTGAAAAATTAGACTGAAGGTTTTTAAAATCTTATGAAGATAGTATTGAGGGGTTTTTTTTTGGTTGAAGTCCTAGAGGCATAAAATAAATAATGGATGTTGTCTTCTGCTTTTAGGTGAGAAGATGAGCAGCTACTATTCAGAAAAACTGAAGTTTGAAACATTTTCTGACAAAACTAGAGAGAGAGAAATTGCATTGATTAAGATAAAAAGACATGAAGGTATGATGCAGTTAAACAGATGAGTAATTGCTCAGAGTAATTGGGTGGGGAGAGAAGATACCTGAATTTGAAAATCTTTTGGATATGGGTAAATAGTGATACTATGTAAAACTTATTATTGGCAGTGAAATCTTGACAAAGTGGTTTCTGGTCAAGTTATGGCTGTTTTGTTTGCTCAAAAATGATGTAATATTATTTCAGGGCTATTAAAATGTAGCTGCCACTACCCTAATAATTTTATATTTTTATATTGAGATTGTGTCATATTCTTTTCCTAGTATCATAGTATCTTGGATTGTCATATTGTGTCATTTACTGGGGATTAATGGATTATGAACATTTAAAATTTAAATTGACAATTCTATTATATAAATATAAAGGTTTTTTGTTTAAATAAATCAATGAAATTTCTCTCGAACAAGGCTGTTCTTTTGTTTGCTTACCCTATCTCCTTTTCCTTCAGCTGTATTACTTAAATATGATTAAATATGATACGATCACTTAATATGATCCAGGAGTGTGCAGCAGCAGTCAAAACAGCTACTACAATCCTTGGTTATATAAACAGAGGCATAGAATCAAAATCATGTGAAGTATTAGTCCTGCTTCCAGTACCTTAGTAAGACCATACCTGTTTTGATTACCACGTTACCAAAAAAAAAAAAAATGTTGAGACTTTGCAAAAAGTGCAGAGAAGAGCAACTAGGATGATTAAAGGCATGGAGACTAAAACATATGAAGAATGGTTGCAGGATTTGGGTTTGGCTAGTCTAGTGAAAGGAAGGATTAGGGGGTGACATGATAGCAGGATCATGGTATTTGAAGAGCTGCCACAAAGAAGAAGGGGTCAACTTTATTTTCCAAAGCTCCAGAAAGCAAAACAAGAAACAATGGATGGAAACTAATCAAGGAGAAAAACAACCTGGAATTAAAGAGAAACTTTCTAACAGTGAGAACAGTTAATGGAATGCTTTGCCTTCAGAAGTTGTAGGTGCTTGAGCACTGGAAGTTTTGAAGAAGAGACTGGATAGCGACTTGTCTGAAATGGTCTCCTGCTCAAGCAGGGGTTGCATTAGAAGATCTTCGAGATCCCTTCCAGCTTTATTCTGATAGATTTATTGTATTTTTCTTCTCTGATCCCTCCCCATCTATCATTTCTCTTAGATTTGTAATTTATACTATAGCTGCATTGGGTATTCAAAAAGTGGCAGCCTTGAAAGCAGGGCCTCCTTTAGCCATTGGAAAACTGCAGCCAGAGCCCTGGGCCTGCTTCTCTTACTCCATTCCTGGCTGAACCAGAAACTCTGTCTCTTTCTCTTCTGAAGAAAAACCCAGATATTTATCTTTAAATCCTCTTAAAGGCTGATTCACACATAGGTGTAACTAACTTCATTTGTTTTATTTATTTATCTATAACATCTGTATGCCGCTAAATCTTCACCACAAGCTTACAAAATAAAACAAAAACATTCAAAATATAATAAAATATCAAAAAAGAGTGTAAATAGTAATAGTGATAATATCTCATCACAGAAAGTAGTAATCATCACAATCATTCTGCAAAGGTTCTTGGAACATCCTGGTCTTTAAAAGCTTGTCTGTGCCATCGGTGAGAGAGCCAGGATAACCACTACTGGGAGTCTGTCCCATAATGTAAGTGCCATGATGGAAAACCATTGGATATCAAGCTATGTAGGACTTCATTCCTCAAAACTAATACTTTGAATTTCACCCAGAAGCCTACTGGCAACAATACAAAGCTTGCAAGACTGTTTTTTTCAAGTGGTCTTTAAAGGGAGCAGTCAGAATGATGATGAAAGTATGGGTTACTGTGTCAAGATCTTCTTACTCAAGAAAGGATCACCACTTGTGTCCTAGAAAAGCTAGGTAAAGCCCGTTCTGGTCTCTACCTGTCAATCTAGCTGGATTCTTTTTCTCCCCTCAGAAGACAACACAAACTGATAGAAAACTACAATGAATAAACAGTATTTCCCTTTTTGCTTGGGTTCAGTTTTAGCCTGGTTAACCAGACATCAGCAACCATGGGACCAGAACAGGCACAGAGCTTGAAATAACTGAAATTGCTATAAAACTTGGGGGATTTATCAACTTGACAGCCAGATTAAGCAGTGTGAAAAATGATCAAATTGGGCTGTAGGGTGACTGGTACACCACAAGAACACTCAGCTCATCTTGACAGCCTGATTCAGCATGCAGGCACTTATATATTGTCACAAAAGCAGTATGCTAGTTGTACAGGTAATCCTTACGCAACAACTGATTTATTTAGCAGACATTCAAAGTTACAGCAGTATTGAAAAAGTAACTTTTACAACTGGTTCTTACATTTTTAACCATCACAGCATACCTACAATCACATGATTGGAATTTGTGCGCCTTGCAATCAAACAGGTACTTACAACTTTTATAGCATCTCACAACCACATGGTCACCCTTTGCCTGCTTCACAGCCAGATTCTAGAAAGCAAAATAAGTGGAGAAGCTGGCAGTAAAAAAAAAAATCACAGTTATGTGATGATTTGCTTTATGACTGTGGGTAACCTGATTCACAATGGCAGAAGAAGTGAGGTCATATGTCCATTCCAATCATGTGATATCTTGCTTAATAACTACATTGCTTAATGAAAAAACAGCTGTTCCAAATTGTGGTTGAACAAGGTTTACCTATATGCAATCTATCTCATAAGATCAATGCTATTTGTTCCTCTGGCCAGACTTGTGCTAAACAAGCCATGATTTGCATTCTCTACTGGTTGGATTTTGTGGTTGAATCCAGTGAACTAATCATATGTTACTTTAGTATGATGTAGGAATACTGTCATTATGCAAGCCTAAATCAATTCATGGACTTGTTGCAAGATTAAGATTTTGCTCTTCATTCCATGGAAATAAGTTAAAATAAGATAAAGAGTATCCTAAAGTTGAAAAATAACTTGAAAATCCATGTTCATGAATGGTGGTGAAAGTGGTGAAGAGAAATGTCAAACAGCTGGTTTGTGCCACTTTTAGGAGCTGACTCATAAAATTCAGTTATATGTAGTGTACTTAAACTTATAAAACCAAGTATATTTAGTACATTTACTTCAAAGAAGCTTCTGACATGATTGTTCTTCCACCCACTTAAATTATAGTATAAACTAATAATTTCATAAATAATAGAAAACTCAGGTTTTTTGAGCATGAAGAGCTATTGTGCTCTTCTCACTTACTCCAGAATTTTCTTTTGTATTAAGTGTTTATATGAAAAAGTACAAAGAAATAAGGGTTATAACCAGAAGGTCTGAGGGAAGATGTGGGTGGAAATAATACATCTGGCTACAAGCCAGAAAGATAGGATGTAACATCAACCTTTTTAATGCTGTGTCTTTGTCCTTAAAATTGTACAACTGAGTTATAATCAATCCTTTTAAGTAGATTGATACACATAATAGCTTTCATGAAAGGATTACTACACCAAAATTACGCTTGAAAATTATATGTGGATACTCATCTGTGTCACAACAGACTTCCTGCTGAAATGCCCTTTCCTAAATTACCGTTTTATATGACTTTGGTGGCACTTCTTTACTATCACATTTCCTTTTCTTTGGCCCTGTCTTTTTATGATGGGTATATTTACCTTGGTGTAGGCCTGCAAATTAAACTGTTCAGAATAAAGCTAAATCAATATGCATTTCAATATTTTTTTGTCAGAACTTTATCTTGAAAGGGTGCACTCTGATGGAAGTAATGTTTGGGTTTTTCTATTTCTGGAGTAAAAAGAGCGTGAGGAAAGAGTCTTTGAGAATTCTTTATTTCTTTGTCTATGTTTGGCACAAATATCTGCTTTTAAAAAGCATAGGGCTTAAAATTATCATTATGTAAATCACATTTTAGGAAACTAATGCTTCTTTTATTGATACACTTCATTAAGAATGCCAGATGAGAAACATGTAAATGATAAATGTATAAATTCATTTTCATAAATCATTAATGCATATATTTTAAAATCAGCAAATGAAGTAGATGTAGTACAACTACATCCAGTCTTTAAATCTTTTTTAAAATAATGAACTTCTCCATATACACACACTCACACATATACATACCTATACACACACTTCTCCCCCACATATATACATATATACACATAACACATCTCAACCTACAAAAGGAGACATACATATAATTGTTGTTTTTGCAATACTCATTTCCACCTAAGTAATTATTTTAAATCTAATGGAAAATATTTAAAAATAGTTCTGGGGTGTAACATCTGATGTTTATAAGTATAATGTATTTATATGATATAGTTCTGCAATTTTGCTAATTAAGTCATACAATAATGATAACTTGCCAGGTTTCACATGGAAAAAGAGCATGGCCTGTTTTTTTAGGAACAGAAAAAAGTCGTAATTCATTTTAAACATAGATTTAGGCATACTTTCTCCACTTTTTATATATCTCTTAATGCTTTCAAGGAAAAACAGGGCTAATGCTCTATTTGAATTAAGATTCTAGTGTTCAGGTATCTTAAAATAAAAAATAAAACTACATTTTATATTTTTTTAAAAGGTGGAAAGTTGCAGACTGCAATGATCTATTTATGATGTACTTTTAAAATAACCACATAAAAAGTCATTCAACATTTTTTAATTCAAATTTGGGAAGATTTTATCAAATTTATGGTGAAGTTGTAACATGAATTTTGATTAGAAAAGTTCTGGTTTTTGTACAAATAATAAATAAGCTACAGTTGGAAACAGTAGGTAGATTTGTAAAATTAAAATGGCCTTAGGATTCTCAGTTTTTGAATATAAAAATGTATTTCTGAAAAGCTTCTGGCAATCAAAATAATTGAATGTATTTTCTAGAATAGTTTATATTATAAAGACCAAATTGATGGTGATATAATAATGTATTTCCTTTACATGGGGTAGATTAAGGAAATGTGCTAGTGTTTGATAAAATTGTTTTTCTAATACAGAAAAAAAGACAATGCTCAAACAGATGTTACTCAGCCAGGTATGGTATCCAGGAGTCTTTAACTTAAATTCTTTAGTTGTTACTTTTATAATTATATGGGAGGCATTCTCTGTTAAATTTCAATATTTGTTTCCTGGATATGAATAGTTTTCAAGAATGATGAAAGTTTGTTCTTCTGGTAGTCATAGCACCTTTTAGCCTTCATATTTTATCATATTTATTCCTTATGAAAAGTGCATTGTATCCTAATGAAAAACTTCTAATTCTTTGGAAGGCCCTCAATACCTGTTCTGCTAAGCACATATAATCAGACATTCAAATAAAAATTGTAATTGCTGATGAATTGGAAGAAGGGTATTCTTTTATTCCAAGGGCAGAAATACCTGCTTTTCCTATCTTAATTCTCTAAAAGAGAAATGGATTCTAAAGTCCTAAGCAATGAAAAATGGATGAAGAAAATACTTTAGATGTGTTGAGGTTGAACATGTTATTTGTGCCTTATATGCTTCACTGTTCTTGTTTGAAGTTAAATTTCACTGCTCTAAAATACAGATTTTAACACAAACATAAAATAGAATAAAAAATAAATTAATCAATTCTCTTAATTAAGATTTATTAGGCTGGATCAGGATTATTCTGAATCAAATCAATATGTGTATGAAAATTCTACATATATATTAATAAGTAAAATGCAAATCAAATGAGAGGATTATTTGAACCCCATTTATGAAAAAATAATGTTAATATAAGCATTGCAGTTTTGATATGTGTCAGATGTGTACAAATTAAATAATGGAAAAGATTTTGTGGAATGATTGATCTGTATCTTTAAGTTAGGAATTAAGAAAAATTCTTGTTTTGCAGACTTTTCCCTTTTTCTGTCTGTATCAAAATTACAAGAACAAATAAAAAGTTGCATGTACTTAAATATTGGTATTTGAAGGTCTTTTTGCTTCCATATATACCAATCAGTGATAACTATGGGGTGCAATTTACGTGCTAATATAAGAGAAATAAATAAAAATAATAAGGAATGAGGGGTCCTTGGTGCTCTCTGAGCTTGTTTTCTTGGAGACGTTTCATTACCCTAACAAAGTAACATCATTGGTACCCCTCATTTCAATCCTGAACTGCAAATATTCCCCTTTATGATTAGGAATGTTTATGAATCAGAAAATGATTAGGTGTGGATTTTCATAATCTCAAACCACATTATGCCTCATTGGTGGAACATTACAGATAGGTCTTGATTTGGCCTGATTATAATCTGAGTGATTCTAAATTTCAACCATGAGAAATTACAGAAGGATCTTAGAGGATGAGTCTCCCATCTTCCTATACATAAAGAGTGAATCAATAAAGAAAGCCAGTTTGGTCTAGATGTTAAGGAACTGGCTAGAAACCAAGAAATTTTGACCTCTAGTCCCATTTTAGGCATGAAAGCCAGCTGAGTGACTTAGGGCCAGGTTCATCTCACAAGATTGTTGTTGAGAAAATAGGTTGAAGAAGGAACATAAACTATGTAAAAATAATAAAGGGATATAAAATAATAAGTGTATTGATTTTTCCATCATCATTTTCCTGTTCTCCCTCAATTTACTTGCCATCTCAGCCCCAGAATTCAAGTGCAACATAACCAATCCACCTACCTTGGACTAAACTTCCTACACCTTTCTTTTCTCCCCACTTTCTCTTCACTGCACTTGTCATCATTAGTGATGGCCTTCTCCAGTCCTTATTTTACAGAACTTCAGCCTGTTTCACGTTTGTTTCATGTCTGTGCCTGGATCAGCTGTGCAGATTTTGGATTGGGAATAGATCACATGAATGCACAAAATGTTCTGCAGATCCCCTTGGAAAGATTTTAATTTTTTAAAAAATAAAAATAAAATTCTGTGCCAGGTAGTGTTTAAGAATGAGATTGAATGTCTGATAATGTTGACAATTTTTTAATTCTGCTTGTGGGTTATTTGTAAAAATTCAGTAACTGAATTTTTTACAGTAAAAAATTAGAACTGGAAATCCAGGAAAAAAGTAGAAAGGATAACATGTAAAATTGAATACAAAAAGACAACTGTTAAAATGAATTAAATGTAAAAAGATCATCTATAGTTCATCAAGGACTTTAGAAAAGTAGAATATGACTACCATTAATGGGTTTAATATCATGAAACATTCTTCAGTTGTAACGAACACATGGGAATGAGCTTTCTACCTGGACAAGTTTAGCATAATTACATATAATAGTATATTTTCCTTGGCTGTGGTTCCCAATATTATGTTGTGTTTTCAGATCTCTGAAAATTAAGAGAAGATAAAATGGATGCTACCGTAATACTGTCTATTCTGAAGAAAAAATTAGCTTTCCTGTCAGGTACAGTTTTCTCCTTTTCATTTTTATGTATTATATGAAAAACTATGTTTTAAAATACTTTTCTGTTTTCACTTTTTTCTGATATGTTGCTTCAGTATTTTGTAGAAATTCTTCTAATTATAATTGTGCATTTTATGTTACCTTCAATCTCATTTTGTTCATATGGAAAAAATGATCATTAGTTTTCTGTAGATAATAGATGGAGTTATATTTCTATTTTGATGTGTTAAAATTCTCTCTATATTCTATGTTTATTTTTAATTTTAAAATGTTATATTAATAGGAGTTCAAATAACTGACATGCAAAGTGATGTTTACAATATCGAGAATTCAAAACAGTGTTGATTGAGATGTTGATCAGGCTGAGAGCTTTTTCAGTCTAAGCTACTAAGATATTTTCTCTTAGGATGTATTTGGATGTTTTAATTTTAAATGCTACAAGTAGTGCTTAATACTAGATTAGCTTTATATTTTTTTAAATGTATGTTGAAATGTTGGCTGGATGCCTAAATCACCCTCTGACATATTGTAGAGAAAAAGTATTCCCGCTAAGCAGGTTTTATTTGATAATAGAGGTATTGTTTACTCCTATAATTTCAAGTGAGAGCCCACATCTTTTCTTCCTTAGAACCCTATAAAATGAGAACCATAATTACTATTTATTATACTGTAATAATGCCAATTCTTGAGGTTTAACTTCATGTAATGTAAGGTAATAACGATTAGTTTATGACTAAATCACTGCTTAAAATGGTTTCTTAAGTAATAACTGTTTATATTTGTGTTGCCTCATTTATTGCTGCTTATAGGTGCCTGAATGGAAAAGTTACAAACTTTAGAACATTAAGGTTTATTTTATTTTATTTTTTACTTAAAAGCCTACTTGTATTATATAAATACAGATAGTCCTGGACTTACGACCACAATTGAGCTCAAAATTTTTGTTGCTAAAGTGACAAATTTGTTAAGTGAGTTTTGCCCCATTTTATGACCTTTCTTGACACGATTGTTTAGTGAATCACTACAGTTGTTAAGGTAATAACATGGTTGTTAAGTGAAATCTGGCTTCCCCAATGACTTTGCTTATCAGAAGGTCATAAAAAGGGATCACATGATCCTAGGACCTGCAAAAGTCATAAATATGAGTCAGTTGCCAAGTCTGAATTTTGATCACATGACCATGGGGATGCTACAATTTTGGGCCATAAGTGTGAAGAATGGTCATAAGTCACTTTTTTCAGTGCCATTGTATCTTTTGTACTAAATGAACTGTTGTAAGTTGAGGGCTACAGTAGTTCTTTATAGCAATATAATTGGCAGATAAGAATGTATTTGGGAGATGCCAAAAGGAGAACTTTCTTGAGTTACAAGTTGCTAGCTTAAATGTCAAATAATAAAAAATGGTCTTTAATTTATAGATTCATAATAGATCATAAATAGTTGTGATATCCTTGCTTGCTTAATATTATTAAAATATCAGATGCACATTGCTTATTTTACCTCTCCCATCTCTCTCAACTATGTAAATTCCACCCAGCCACCTTAGCAGAGAATATGGTGTAATAGTTGACTTCCAATCTTTCATTTAGGGCATTGATGGTATTAAATTGAACATTAAATGATCATCCTCAGTGAAAATGCAAATAAAAATAGCCTTGATAAGTAACTGCTTAAAATTTTGAGCATCATCTCTAACTAAATATACTTAGAGATAAATTTTACTTATTGGAAAGGAACTTGGAACCAAAGGAAATGTTTAGAATTGGTATAGAGGTTATTAATTATTTTATTTTTAGAAGCAAAAAGCATATTGCTTCAGTCTCTGAAAATCATTTCGAAGATGTATTAAGTCAAAATTTTGTCTCTCTATATGTATGTATCTGTCTTTCTTTAATTTTCCCCAGCTTTTTTTACTGGAAGATTAAATGTTATATTACTTGGAAAAACTATAATTAGAATGGTCAAATGCAAACAAATTATGACACTTCCCACAATATCCGAAGTGAAGGGCAAGGAACTATTCAAGAAAATAATTTTACATAGTGATGTTCTTATACATATCTTCATTTCACCTATTCTTCTGTTTTCTTGGCCAGGATGTGCATTTGAAAACAAATGGTAATATATAATGCAAACAGTCTCTGTCTTGGGTAAAGAAGTTACATAGCTCCGTATAACATGATAGATGGCTATTTGCACATGTGTGAAAAGGTGGCTATCATTCTGTGCATTCTCTAAAATCTGCCTACCTCATGTATGTGGAAAAAGATTGTTAGTTTTTGTGCATGTGCAAAGTCAGTTGCCATGCAAAAATTGGTGATCCGAAGTTTGCAAAAGTTGATATTTATGGAGTGTTATTTATGTACATCAGAAATTGCTTGAACCATTGATACAGCCACACATGTATGTATCAGTCTAAGCAGAGATATCCCTCTTCAGAAATAAGCAAGAACTTACATACCATACATAATTTGTGTACCAATGCATTGCTTATTGGCTGATGAATTGCCTTTATATTTCCCCTTCCATCCAACATCTCTTGGTGGCTTATATGAAATAGAATAAAGAAAAAAAAGCATGGTTAAAATATTAACAAAGGAACAGCCATAAAAGCCAAAACTGGGGAAAAACCGAGGAGGGATTGGAATAAGAATTCAGGATGAATTAATTTGTGAATTAGTACAAAATCAATGTTTGTGTGTGGGTGACTGGATAGGATTTAGAGAATGGGATTTTTCTAATTACTGAACTAATCTGTGCCTGTTAGTGACTAATTGATTATAAAGTTCACATCTCAAAGCAGAGTTTTGAGGATTCTTATTCCCCCCCCTCCTTCCTGCAGAAAAGTATAGTATAGCCTGTTAGATTTGCAATTAAAGCCTTGGCAAAACTTGTATATCAAAGCTAATATATTATACCACACATATTCAAGGAAGATATCTGATGTTTTAATGCTAATAAGAATATTCTGTTCCCTTACATCTTTATCAGCCATAAAGTAATTATTTCCCAGTTGAGGTCTTGCATTAATGTATACATGTTCCAGCTGTCTTATGTCTTTGAACAAGATTCTCTATGTAATTGATGCAACACTGTAACCTTTACACTTAGATCTTCTGGGTACAAGAAATTAGGAATTTGTTGTAACCTACATGTTTAACATCTTTCTGAAAACCAATAAGCTGGAGGCTAGCTTGATTTCTAGGAGACTTATTTCAGAGTACAGAAAAAGCAATAGCGTTTGCCTTCAGTTCTCTTCCATCCTCTTAAATGTGGGATAATGAGTTTCTCCCTAAATGACATAGTTGGTTGAGCTGATTCTGGTTAATTCATCACCTTCATCTTCTTCATTCCTACTGTGGGCAGTCATCTTCACTGATGGGAGATGATTGCCCACCATATTTTCCTACCCTGAGACCTTTCATTTTTAAATTATGCCTTCGGATTCTACTATTTTGATGAATTTATCATTGTTCCCGTCAATATATATACCATACATATTTTGAAGTACAGTTCAAAACATAAAGCAATGCTGTGAATAGAAAATAGAAAGCAGTGCTGTGGATTTGGCGATTATGAGAGGTGGCATTTATTTGGAATATATAATATGTTTCTGTACTTTATATATAATATGTTTCTGTACTTCTCTGTACCTTAACCAATTTTCTTTATGCGTGCTATGGTGTGCAATTTTTGTAAATCCCTCTTTATCTGCTGCAGTCTTCTACAGCATATCCATATGTTCCAGAGATCCTCCAGCCCCCGAGAAACAGCTTTTTAGATGTTTATGTGGACTGCAATGGTAATGGGGATTTAGAAGGCATCAGATGGCCATCAATTAGTTCTTGCCATATGCACAGAAAAGCTTTCTTGAGAAGTGTAACATCTCCACAGAAAGGAAGGGTAATCAATGATTTTGAATGAAGCATTCAAGATCCTATTTTTTTCCTTTCTTTTCAGAACCATGTTTTACCTTTTTCAAAAAAAAAAATTGTCATCTTGCTTACAGGACAATCAATTCTAAAAATTCTAAAAAGTGCTGTCTCTCTTTCAACAGTATGGGGTATTTTTTTTCTTTTTCAATCCTTTTTAATTTTTAAACTCTTGTATAAACAACAATAGCAAGAAAATCGTAAAGTGACAGTCAAATGTTTCATTACTGAACACACGGAAATAAGTCCTATTTGAAAGAAATACAATAAAAGGAAAAAAAGTACAATTTCCTTAAATGTGCTTAGTGATTTCAAATTCCTTCGAGCAAAGCTGAGTCATTTCATCTATCTCTACCTGCAGTTTAGAATTGACTGAATTCCTATTTCATGAGAAAAGAGGTAAGGCAAAATAACAGAGCTGTAAGGGACCTTGAAGGTCTTCTAGTCCAACCCCCCTGTTCAAGCAGGGAACCCTATATGATTTCAGGCAAATGATGTCCAGTCCCTTCTTAAAAGCCTTCAGTGATAGAACAACTATAGCTGGAGCAGGGGTGTCAAACTTGATTTCATAGAGGAATGCATCAGAGTTGTGTTTGACCTCAAGGGGAGCATGGCCAGAGTGGACATGGCTAGGTTGGACATGGTCAGCTCAACGTCACTCATGTCGGGGGCATCTGTGGTGGCCAAGTATTAAGGCAGGACTTCCTACAGATCCTTCCTCTCATCATAACCTTCCTTCCTCTTCTTTTTCCTTCCCTCTTTCTTCTCCTTTCTTCTTCCTTCCACTCTTTCATTATTTTTCCTTCCTTGCTCTCTTCCCATCTTTGTCTTTCTCTTTCCCTTTCTCCTTTCCTGTCCCTTCTTGCATGCTCAAATGCAAAAGGGGAAACATTTCTCCTTTTGTTTTTAGTTTGTTTTATTAGCTCTTTGCCAGCAAAAACAGCCTGGGGGGAGTGCAGCCCTTCCGAGCTCCATTTTCACTGGCAGAGGCCCCACGGGTCAATCCTTTGCTGTTTCTAGTGTGGCTTCGCAGGCCAGATCAAAGCACCCCATGGGCCGAATGCGGCCCAGACCTTGAGTTTGACACCCCTGTTCTAGGGGCAAGTCGTTCCACTGATTAATTGTTCTGTCAGGAAATTGTTCTCTTAGGACCTAATAGATTTTCCTATAAAATCTGATTGGCTGGGCTGAGCGTTTTGTCTGTTACTCTAACCAGCATCACTTTCCAGGAACCCTTATTTGCTCTTGAATTTCAGAGTGGGTGAGTGTAACTTCTGAAGCAACCCTGGGCCCTTCTACAGGGAGATGAGGTTGGATAGGAGGAGAACTTACCTGAGGCCCAGTTCTGGTTGTCTCAGTGCAAGTATCTTTTCCAGACAAGCTCTTGGTTCAAGGATGGGATTCTTGATAGTCACCCAGTTATGATCTTGACAAAGTACATATGTGAAAAGGCTTTGTCTTGTGGTTTTTTCAGACTTAAAAAATAAAAAAAAATATGTTTAATGGCATAATGTGGTACTCTTCATTTTTCAACTGATGCAAGACACTTGTATCAACATGTAAAAAAACTTCAATGTTGCAGTCTTTGGGGTTAATGAATTAGTCTTTATGTGGCAGTCATGACATTTTGAATTCATGTAAGGTTAACATGTAAGCAGAAGAGTTCACCTTTATTAAATGTTCGAATTTATATAATAGAATTGAGGGTAGAAGTGATTTTTCATTAGATCCCTCAAATGGATTATTTCTAGATGTGTCAAAATGGATGCCCACAAAGTATGCATGAAGTGCTTTTTTCTTATGCACAGTAATTATTATTGGTCACTTAGTGAACCATATTAATGAAATCAGAACTGTGAGGAAAATCGTAAATGGTAGAAATATGTTGCAGCGTTTCAGATGTTTGGGGTTATATCTACATTCTGTGAACTTTATAAAATCTCCTTTATGAGCTTTAAAAAATTCTATGTGCTTATACCTGTTTCAGCATGTCCTTTAAAATCCTGTGAAGAAGTCATTAGATTGAATAAATTATGCTGAAACATATTTGAAAAGAACGACTCATTCTCCTGTCACAATCCTGAAGCTGTATGTAGGAGTTCTCTTGTCGATATATGATATATCCAGTCATGGATGAACTTTTTATTTTTACTCCTAGATACAGAGATCTGCTTTCTTTAACTTGAACAGATTTATTGGGATATAAAATTTCATGGGCTATAGTTCACTTCATAAAGTCAAATGTAGGGCCACAAAAGTTTATGTAATGATAAATGTATTCATAATTAAGATATTACAAGACTCTTTGTTGCAATTGCAGCAATAGTTGTATAGAACATACTGATTCTGTGTACTGAGTTTGTTTAGACTTTCATCTGTACTTTGTTCGTCACTGCATGGTGATTATTGCATTAATGAGAACACAGCGTATTCCAAGAAAGATTTTAAATCTTCAGGGAACTCTGGCAGTTCAAGGGACTTTGCAGCTTTCAGGACAAAGGAATTGTGGAACACCCTTAGTTTGACCTGCCAAAACTCCCTAAGCTGTATCTCTTTCTTTTCATTGCCCCACCCATCACTTTATTTTTGCTTTAATCTTTCCAGTTTCTCTTGAGGCCCAAAGTTTTTTGCCTTCTCTCAGACACAGACTTCTTACATGCAAGCAGCATTTGTTTCTGTTTCAGGATTAGACTTCTAGATCATGTGCTAAAAGCTAGTCATCGAGAGTTAGAGATTCTTTATAATTTCTCCTTATTACTTATGTATAACATTGATGATTAGTATTTTAGTCAGTCAACCCATGTTTCTTATTATAACAGCAATTTAAATACAGTGTAATTTGAAATGGGGTTTTGATACACACAGACACATAGTATATTTGATCTTTTGTAATTTATTAGTATTATATTAGATTGGCTTCAGTAGTGTTCTTAGCTTCATTCAATTCTTTCTCCTTAGGAAGCTCCGGTTTCTCCCAAATGCGCTCTGGATAATGTAGCCTTTATGGATTATGCAGAGATTTAGGTCCCCTGAATAGAAATCAATTCTTGCCTTTAATTAATAGCCAAATGATACAATTTCAGTACAGTGCTTCAATAGTACCATTTAGTTTTGAAAATGTACATTGATTTTCAAATATATTAGGTAATCGCGAATTACTATGAATTTTTTTTAACCATTTTGTCTTTATTTTTGCAGGTGGGAAAGACAGAAGAAGTGGCCTCATTCTGACAATTCCATTATGCCTCGAACAAACAAATATGGATGAATTGAGTGTCACCTTGGACTATCTGTTAAGTATTCCAAGGTGATTTTTTAAAGACTTAATTTAGTGACATGGTGTTACCTTCAGCAGTCATTCTATCAGTCTTGGATATTTTCACTTAATTTTCTTTTTTTACATGGCAGTTTCCTTCCCAAGATCTATGGCTTACACAGTCTGTCTCACTTTCAGAACCTCTCACCATCTTTGTATCGTTCGCTTATTTTTTCACTCTTATCTTATAAATAATTAAATCAGTAATGTTTTTAGATTTATATTCATTCTCTTTAATACACACACACACACACACACACACACACACACACACACACACAAACACAGAGGGAGACCTGAATAGACTTGAATTTAAATTGTTTATTTGAAACAAACTACTTTTTCTAAGCAGATACTAGTCACACTTTCATTCATATTTTTAATTGAATTGTGCAGTCATAAATTTTAAATTCAAAAATTAAATTATTTTCTCTTTCCTTATCGCATTCTCATTCATTTATTAACATTCCTAATAGAGTAACATCTTCCTCTAGATTGTATTCATTCAGATTGTTTCACAATTTTTTTCAAAGCTCTAGCTTTCTTTCATTGTGACAATTTATTACAACCTTACATGTATGTGTCACCAGTGTATGAAGTCATGCTTTGATATACACAGCCTCAACAGTTAAACTCAGACTTGTTAATTAAAACTATGGCTTAGTTAATTTTACATATGTTGCCAAAAACACAAAGATATCTCATTTTCTCATCAAGTGTGCTATGCAGGATATCTAAAAGTATTTTGCAAGTAAAGTTATAATTACCTATGTGCCAGCAAGTAGGAGATAGTAGTAGCACTTGGACTTATATACCGCTTCATAGGGTTTTACAGCCCTCTCTAAGCGGTTTACAGAGTCAGCATATTGCTCCCAACAATCTGGGTCCTCATTTTACTCATCTCAGAAGGAGGGAAGGCTGAGTCAAACTTGAACCATGCAGGGTTGAATTCTTGGAGTGAGCAGTAAGTTAGCTCTGCAATGCTGCATTTTTTAAAACAGTGTCAGGATAAGATTTTAAATAGTACGGGGAGAAAATGTGAAGTATGAATGTGTGTTTATTCCCTCTTGCAGATTGTCAAATATACACGCATACCGTATAGACACTGTTATGTTTAAGTAGTTGATACACATATAGCAACCAACTTCTGAATATACAAATGATGTCTTCCAGTTTTCTGGAAGGGCGTGTGGTCCAGCAATATTGCTTTTTCTGCTCTGTTTCTGTAAAGTTGCCTTGATGTATTCTCAGCCCATTAATGAGATAGTAGTTCTATTAGTTGGCTGTCCTTCAGCCAGTTCTGTCTCAAGGCACTACAGTTTTAATAAAACTGGGAATAACTCTAACTTTTGTGCATTATAATTAATAAAAGGAAATACAAAGCAGGTGAAAAAAGCAGATTTTGGATCAAGTGACTTTTCCCTCTAAAAATTCTTATGCTGTTTTTTGTGAAAGCACATTAAAAAAACATGAACACCAGAAAAATGTAGCTTGGCATAGGGAAGTAAAAAGCAAGGTGGAGTGTATCAAACATTTTTATAGCAGCAGCTTAAATATATAAGATAATACAAGACATTGCACACATATATGCCTGTGTATATTTTTACTTTTTATAGTGAAAAGTGTAAAGCCAGAGGATTTACTGTTATAGTGGATGGTAGAAAATCTCAATGGAATGTTGTAAAGACCGTGGTGTTAATGCTACAGGTAAGAATTACTTTATATGAATCTTAGCAAATAATTTTAGTTTTCTGAAATTCTTCAACATCTGATAAGATTCATACATAATGATAAACAATAATGGGCTGGGCTTTGATTTAATAAAAATAAGCAGACTGATGCATTATATTATTTTCAATAAATCATGGTTGAAACAACATTCTTTTATGTTTTTAATCTATTGTTTTTGTAAGATTGTCATTTCAAGACTCAATTTTTGCATTTTTTCATAATATGGGTATTATATTTATCATACTTTTAAAAAAGAATGGATACTAAAAAGAAGTTGAAATAAAAGCAGACCCATGGGTGATCTCGGAAGAAGTAGGTAGAAAATGAAGTTCTAGCAGAATTTTATTAGCCCTATTTTTTATTCTTTATTCAACTTCATTCAAATGACTCTTTTTGGCTTTATGAAAATCTTTAACAGATGTTGGCTTAATGAAGTGTGACATTTTGATCCCAGACCATTTTTATTAACTGTCAAGATACAATGCTTCTTTCTTTTTTAAAAACTTAGAGGATGTATACTATCATAATCATTAAATAATAAGCTATTGTTCCTGAGGAAACAGTTGTGAGGGATGACCTCTTATTAGTGAATAAAAATGGTTCTGTTTCTTCTGAGTTCAAAGGGATAGTATCTCTTAAGATAGTTTAAAATTGTTTTGCGGATGATTGTAACTTAATGTTATTTTCTTGAATATAGTGTCCATGGTACTTATTTTTTTCATTGTGCCAGTCCATACATTACTTTTTACAAACATTTTGTGCTATATGTGGAGGTGTCGTAAGGCGGTGTCATAATGTTTTGCAGTTAATAAGAAATTTAATTGTGTATTTTTTTTATTATTTTAGAATGTTGTTCCAGCTGAAGTATCCCTTGTTTGTGTAGTAAAACCAGATGAATTCTGGGATAAAAAGGTTACACATTTTTGCTTTTGGAAAGAGAAAGATAGACTTGGCTTTGAGGTATGTATATTTATTTATTTCTCGTTTAACTATTGCACTTAAGCTATCATTGCATGGATTTAGAATACAGATACAGTTCCTAATGAATGCAAATTTGGAGAGTTATTAAATGATTTCTTATTACAGTATAAATGTTTCTAACTTTACAATATTGTGTTGTATTATTGAATAATTAGCATTTCTCTGATTCCTTGTTTCTACGGAAATGCTGGCTTCTTACATTTGAATTTTCTTAGTCATAGCTGTAAGTGATTTCCATTTGAAATCAGTCCCTTGAAATACTTTTGCCATGAACATAATTACCAGTTTCTCTTACTACTGGTGCCTTGTGTAATCAAATCCCTCTAAATTTAATTTTTCATTCATTTCAACTGTTCATGGTAGGTGCATTAATACTTCCTCCAATATAAGACAAGCTTATCCTGCTTTGCTCATCTCCTTCTCTTCTCTTCTCTTTGTCAAGATGCCCTTTCTGCATTGAGTAAAGAATTCAGGAGAGTTGGAAGGTAGTCAATGGCTTATGACCTAGCCATGAGTTTGCCCAGTTCAGACTGGGTTGGCTTAAAATATCTAAGGATAAATATCTTAATTTATCCTCTCTAAATTTCCATCTTTTAGGAGCACTAAAGCTAAGGAGTATTTGCTCCTTATCTCTTTCTACTTGATGAAAATTCTCTCTGGAGCAGAGAAAAATAAGGCACAATCACACTTCAGAATACATCTTTGAATTTGTTCTGTTGAGAGCCATCCAGTACCATCTGGGCCCTTGTTTTCCTTGTGGCAAGCTTCCATAGTTTGAAATGTATCCATCCCCATTAAAAATTCTCTCCATAGGATTGGTTCATGTCCTTTCTCTGTCATGGCATTGTTTCTATCCCCTACCAAACAAACTAGTAAAAGGCCCAGAGAAAAACTGCAAAGGCACTAATGATCCTGAGATAATATTCATATTCTATCATTTTCAGAAATTTGGACAGTTTTTATTATTTTACTCAAAGGACTGATTTTTCTATCAGTGATTGCATTATAAAAATGTATTTAATTTCATTCAGTATAGAAACATTTAATTAAGAATGTTATGGCAGCCATGAGGGTAATTTATTATAACTAAAACTCAGTTATGAACATAAAAGCAAAATGATTGCAGTGAAATTCAGGCATGTTGATTTTAGTAACTTCATTATGCTGTTGTCAGTTGACAGTAATACAGAAAATATGGGAACACTCTTTGTATGTGTGTGATAAAAGTTATGTTGGAAAAATAGTATGTTTAAACTAGCAAGGTTTTAAGAGCTGGCAGCTCTTTCCTTGCCCCCACCCCAATTCAAAGCTGCTACCATTTTTGGTATATTAGGACATAGCTATGCCTCGATATGACTGGTAAGGTTTTTTCCCCCTACAGACTCTTGAGATGTCCTTACTCATTTTAACTTTCCATCTTTTTTCTGTATTTTCAAACATATATTGCTGGAGATGAAATAATGCTTGGTGGTAATGTAAGATAGATTCTTAATATGTTCTCTGCACAGAATCCCTAAGGATATTTTCCAGTGCACTTATTTTAATACAATATGGAAACCATATTCTTATAAATAAACATATAGCAACATTTTTTAAATCATGAAGTTTGAGTTGCGAGCTCTGGAAGATACTTATTTTTTAAAAACTGTCTTAAGAAAGATATTTTCTATTGTGAATTCTGAGGTATTTACATAATGATTCAGATATGCAGCAAATTATTCTTGCATGTTTCTATGAATTCATTTTTAAAAATGGGTAAATATAGAACAGAATTTAATAAAATTACATAGATATAAATCAATAGCTTGCTGTGGCTCAGATTAAGTAATGCATTCAAAGATCTTGTCTTGAAGTAGTTAAATTTGAAGGAAGAGATATTGCATGGGAATTTTCTCATTTTAGTATTTTCTTGGTGCTCTGTAATGCACAGGAAAATAAGGTTTTTCATTAACTCTTTGAATTTAGGGACCTTTTTTCCCTCTTGTAATATTTTGTTTTAAGTTGCATACATGTTTTTTATTTGCCATAAAAAAAAACCAAATCTGACTTTAAATGTGGCTGGGTCAAATTATCCCTTTGAAACAATTTCAACAACAAAAGGCTCAATTATATATCAGCATAAGTTTCAGATATTGAAGTGGAGTCCTGAAAATGTTAAATCACATCATAAACTATATATTAAATTAATATTTTGTTTCGAACAAGGAAGGAAAAAAACCAAGATACATCTATCATCTGTTGACTGAGTGAAATCCTGAAATATAATAGTGTTTCAGGGGTGAAAGCCAGTGGAGACTGTAGCTTTGCTAGTGCAAGGCAGTTATATTTAACTTTCATAGGTGGTGTTTTATTAATAGGACCTTTCTGGAATTGTATGTCACCAGGTGGATTTGGTTGATGAACATCCAGTATATTGTACATTGCCGTACAATTTCCTTTTCTTTTGACTTGAAGCTGTTGTGGGAGAATAGGACTCCCAGTTGACAACCCATAATTTTTATATGACACTTCCAGTGACATGTCCACAATTTCCAGTTTCACATTTCAAAAGGAACAGGGCTTCAGTGGACTCTTCTCACTATTAAAGATACCAGGATTTTATAGACATATCTGTGGTGCAAAGTTGGTGAACAGAGATGTCTCAGCCAAGCAGTACCTAGTAATTGAGTAGTCCATGAGATCAAAGCAAAATCCAGAAACTTCTAAAAGGCTACTCACTTTTTAGGGAGTGAGTATTTTATTCCTTTGTGAATGGAAAAATAGGTTGTACTTCCACAATCGCACATTTAAGGAGTGATCAGTTTATTTGGCAAGCCAGTTGAGTTCCTGGTTTGGAAATGTTCTTTACAGATACAATAAATAGTAGATAAATATTTATACGGATATATTAGCATCTACATGCTTTGTTAGGGCTAGGATTGGGATATTTTACTCCATGAAGTATCAGGTAAAAGTTAGCTAGAAAAGAACTAATAATTTTTACGAATAATTAAAAAACTAAAAACATATGTCACTTTTCTTAAGTGTTTTACTTTGTCACCATTTTTACAGATGATCTATCTATGAACATTGGAGTTTAGTAGAAAATTCATTATGTTGTTTGTGTCTTAAAATGTTAGTTTGAAAGGTTGACAATTTGAATGCCTGGGAATTAAATCAGGAAATAAAAAGAGATGAACATTTAAAAATTGTGGAGAAGAAATTCAGTTAACTGAATTTGCAGTCTTATGATGTCTTGTTCCACTACCCAGCAATGTAGCAACTGAAACAGCAATACTTTTTGAGTTAGTGGACATAGGATGTGATTGTGGTCCCTAGTGAGCAACCTGATTTGCAGATTACTTCCATATGGTTATTATAATCCAGTTTCATTAAAGCTAAAAGCAGTTCTTTGTGGCTCATGATCACAGTAATGTTGAAGAAAGCCTCTTTTCAACAACTTTTATTACGGAGGGGGGTATAAACTTTCATGCTTAGTTCATCATGATTCATTTGATCATATATCATCAGATGATGAAGTATGGGCTTCAGTTTACTCTAAATAATTTTATACAGCAAGGTGCTAATAGTGTAAATATAATAGAAGTAAAATATTGAGTTACATTAAGTTACATAAGTATAATAGAAGTAAAAATTTGAGTTATATTAATTGGGATGAAAATTTAACATTTATTCCAAGTGATGAGATATTAAGACTTCTTTAAAACATTAATTCATTGGTGCATTTTACAATATGCCTACTTATTTATTAAAGTGTAATAGCTAAAAGACTGTTATACTTCAATCTTACTATGAAAAAATGGATAGTTTTTGGTTAGAAGCATAATACAATATTTGATTTTCTAACAAAGTTCTGAATTGTTAAATTTCCCATTTAATGGCTCATATAGGTTATTTTGGTATCTGCCAACAAGCTTACTCGATACATAGAACCATCTCAACTAACAGAAGATTTTGGAGGAAGCCTTACCTATGATCATATGGATTGGCTGAGCAAAAGACTGGTTAGTTTATTGGCAAATGTTTTTCTTTTTCAATATCATTGTCAAGAAATATAATCTAGTTGCAGCTAGATACAACTGCATTTGGTGCTCCCTGGAGATTAAAAAAATCCACACATATTATTACCATGATTAGTTGACAGTTCAGGATTTGGAGATGCTATCATTGGTTGTCCTTTTGTTGTACACATTTTTAAAAAATACAGCCAGGATCACAGACATTTTTAAAATCTGCATTGGCTGTTTAGATTATAATAGCTGTGAATAAAACTTTATGTTTAAGGATAGTTTTTTTGCCATGTACCAAATTTAAATATGAAACAAAATCGTTTACAGTCCTCAATCTTCTTTTTTATGTTACATATTCTAACAAGCAAAATTAAATAAATTGCAGATAAAATACATGTATGAGAGCCAGTTTGGTATAGTAGTTAAGGTGTCAGGCTAGAAATCAGGAGATTGTTAGTTCTAGTCCTACCTTGGGCACAAAGCCAACTGGTAGTCGTTCTCTCTCAGCCCTAGGAAGGAGGCAATGGCAAACCATTTTGAAAAAAAAAAACTTTTCAGAACAATTGCAGGGACTTGTCAAGGTACTCTCCAAGAATTGGACACGATTAAATATGATTTTAAAAAATACATGTGCAGTTATTCAGTAGCTGCAGTTGGCCAATGTGATTGTAATTCATGCTGAATTACATGGAAAAAAAAGATTCAGATTCTTAAGGCAAATTTTGGTTGACAATAGAGGAATATTGACATTATCCTTACTTGTTATTTGAATATTTTCTCTTAATTGGTTATTACAGCACACATAAAAATTCTCTGCTGAAAAATTCTTGATAATTGCCATTATGACTAGTATGTTTTACTTTACATTCCATTCCATTGACATACATCAGTGGGCATATCCTTGATAGTCATCATTATCCTTGAGAGAGAAAAAACAGCATAATGATTAATGTTGAATGAAGTTTCTTAGAATGGCTTCTCAACAGCATTGGAGCAGCTATCAAAACATAGTGACTAGTTTTGCAAGACAGACTTGGATCATTAAAACCTTGTGTCCAGCAACTAAAGTCCTGTTTAATTTGATGATTCTGCTTTAAATGGTTATGACTGAGCATTTAACCAAAGCCTTGGATGTCGTCAAGAAATTACAGGGCTAATGCTAAATTTGTCACCACAATGGAACATGGAATTTAGAGCCCAATTGAATGTTCTTGTGGTTGTGAGTCTAAGCAACATGTGACTTGAGTCACTTTTACAGCATTTTTTTACATCGGTTGTAAAGCAAGTCATCACAATCATGAAGCTAATGATGTGGTCTTTAAGTGAATTCAGCATATATAATGTCCATTTTTTGCTATTTTCTGCTGGAAAATAGCAAAAAAAAAAAAAAGCTGGTCACATGACTACAGGATGCTGCAGCTTGTAAATCTGAGCCAGTTACCAAGCATCCATGTGATCATGTGACCACAGGGAGAGGTGTAGCAGTTGTAACTTACAGAAAGGGGCATAAGTAGATTTTTGAAGTCTTATCTATCATAAATTCAAACACTCATTAAGCCAACAGTGAGGACTTCCTGAATCAGTGGATGTAAAAATAACACATTTCTGTGATAGGGCTGTTGCTATTAATGCAAAACGTAATGACTAGCCACCATTTGTAGATTGTGTTCATAATGGAACAGTAAAAGTCCTATACTGCAAAACATCAGACATGGTAAAATTCAGTCTCTGAAATGCTAACTCACTATTTTATACAGGCATTTGAGAAGTTTACAAAAGAGTCTACATCCTTACTTGATGAGCTTGCATTAATCAACAGTGGAAGTGATAAGGGAAACCAACAGGAGAAAGAGAGGTAATACTTTTATTTGCTGTTATTAATTGTTCCATAGGATCTTACAGGAGAATATTGATTATCAAAAGTGTGTTTCTAGCTCTTGTTGTGGTCTTTCTTTTATCTTCTAGCTTGATCATACAAATATTCTTGTATACTCTGTAGTTCCCTTAACATTTTTGATATAGTTAAACAATACTGTGACTGCATTTGTTGTTACATTGCAGTAAAATATATGAGATATATTCTGAGAGGACGTATGAAAGTTCTCTTTATATTAATACATTATATTAATACATTCTTTATATTAAGTTTTTAATATCTGTTTACTTATTTCCTTTAAAAATAACCAAAGCAAATTTTAAAATGTTAAACATTCTTGACATTTTGAAATTTTCCTTGGACATTGACAGAGGTGTATTGAAACATAACATAACCTCAATATTCACAATGGGAAAGAAAAATAGAAGCTTGCATAATTTTTATTGGCTTTAAGTCTTAAAACGTCTGTCTATTTTTCTCTTTCAAGGTCTATAGATTTAAATTTTCTTCCATCTGTTGATCCTGAGACTGTTCTGCAGACAGGTATATCTGTCCAATATGGCATCATTTTTTAAAATCATGAGTAGCACGACCATAAACTGAATTAGCCACTTAACTAAAGTCCATACAATTAATCAGTTACACTTAATTACTATAAAAGAATGCATTTATGCCAGTTTTCCTTTTGTTTTTAAATATAGAATTCCTATATACAAGTATTCTGCTTTCCCCTGGAAATAGCAGCAGTAGAGAAATAAAAATACCAGTCTCTCTGCTGAAATTGTTGAATTTATCTGTAAAAACAGTAAGCAATTACGAATTAAAATTCCTTTAAAGATATGGTAGCCAAAAGCAGAAAATTCATACCAGTCCAGGTATTGTATTTCTACCCCAATTTTGAAAATGGTTAGTCAGTATTTCTGCATGCCAGCTTTTCTGAAAATAGTTCATAGATACAGTGGCACAACTTAGGGAAAGAGAAGCAACTTTACCTTAGTATATCACCATTTTACCAGAGGTTGCTTTCACAGTATCAGCCAGTGATTAGTTAGCTATTACAATTAACCCACGGAATTATTTGTATCCTAAAACAGTTGTGGTGGTGTTTGTTTTCTGCCTTCTTGCTGTTGTACTCAGTTTGATTCTCCCATGTTCTTCACGTTTGGGAGAGTTACTGAAAGTTGCAGATAAGTGATGCCCATCACCATCAGTCCTTTACATCTATGTCAATTGAGACAGCTGATGTTCTAGATTACGTCTTGGACTAAGCAATGAATAAAAATAAACTGAGATTCAGTCTATTTCAGGTGGAGTTAATGTTTCTGTAGGTTTAGCCTGGATAATTAAGTGCACTGTCATTTGAATGTACACATTCCAGCATATGGCAAGAGAGAGGGAGAGAGAAATGAAATGATATTGCTATCCTCGCTCCACAAACTTATATCATGATGTGATTTTCATCTCAGAAAATTTGCATAAAAACTGAAATTAGAAGCTTGTATGTTTCCAGCAAAAAGTCTTTCCCATTAAACTTACCTCATATTTTGTCTGAATATATATATATATATGTGTGTGTGTATGTGTGTATGTTCTATTAAGGTCATGAGCTCTTATCGGAATTGCAGCAACGCCGTTTTAATGGTTCCGATGGAGGAGTCTCCTGGTCTCCTATGGATGATGAACTGCTTGCTCAGCCCCAGGTTATGAAGTTACTAGATTCTCTCAGAGAACAGTATACGCGGTATCAGGAAGTATGCAGGCAAAGGAGCAAACGAACTCAGTTGGAAGAAATTCAACAGAAGGTAATGCAGGTAAGCGGCATACTCACTTGCATCTATTGTTTGTATTAGTAAAATGGTTAGATGGAGAGTTAACAGATTTTCAGTATGCTGTGTCAGCTGGTGGGGGCACCTCAAAGCTGCTACAATTTTTCCTGGATAAATGTGGCTACCATTTACAACTGAGATGTGCTGTACCTGGGAAAGGTATGCTTGATTTCAGGTATTCCTGACAAGTATCAGGTTCATGCCCAAATCACATTTGCCCTTTAAATTTGAATCACGGCATGATTACCATAAAATTTGTATATCTAGTGATTGGAATCCAAATTTGCCCTTTTAATGCAAGACTGTTCCCCACCAGAGTAATAATAAGATAAACTTGAAACAATTTGTGCATTGAAAGGTCATGAAAGATCAAGTGGTGCTCTGGAAATTGATATTAGAGAGGCAGTTTGGTAGAGTGGATAAGATGTTGGGGTAGAAACTATGAGACTTAAAAAGAGTAGTTTGGGGAAAATAGGCAGAGGTTATATGCATGTTCTCTGCCTTGAGTTGACTAAAGGTGAGATGATTGAGAAAAATGCAATCGAGTTAGTGAAGTGCCTTTATTAATGCATTTAAATATATTTGTTTATAGGAGCATCAATCTCACTTTGCATCATTCTAATTACAACTTGTCATTTCTTTGCTTTGTGTTACTGAATTACATAGGAAATTAATTATACTTAGACTGATAGTAAAGTTCTCTCTTTTTTAGTTACTAATTTAGAAATCATATGCTAAAGATTTTTAAATAATTCAGGGAGGGGAGAAGGAAATCATGTGTGTGTGTGTGTGTGTGTGTGTATATATATGTGTGTGTGTGTGTTTTAAGTTTTTGCGGGTACTTACATGTGTGCTGTTCAGCTTCCTTCGGGTATTATCCCACGTCATTGTAGTGCTTTTAAAGTTGCAGCAACGTTTCAGCAGAATCTCATCTATATTGTGTTCGTCTGGGAATGAACATAATACAGACGAACACAATACAGAAGCCTGATGAGATGAGATTCTGCTGAAACGTTGCTGCAACTTTAAAAGCACTACAATGACGTGGGATAATACCCCAAGGAAGCTGAACAGCACAAACACATACACACACACATATAGATATATTCTTAAGTTTTTGCGCGTACTTACATGTTTGGTACTCAGCTTTGTTCAGGTATTTTCCCACGTCATTATAGTTGTGCTTTTAAAGTTGTAGCAACGTTTTGGCAGAATCTCATCTGCCGTCATCAGGCTTCTGTATTGTGTTCGTCTGTATTATGTTCATTCCCAGACGAACATAATATAGAAGCCTGATGATGGCAGATGAGATTCTGCCGAAACGTTGCTACAACTTTAAAAGCACAACTATAATGATGTGGGAAAATACCCGAACAAAGCTGAATACCGTGTGTGTGGGGGTGTAGGTAGATATATAGATATAAATATAGATATATGGTATTCAGCTTTGTTCGGGTATTTTCCCACGTCATTATAGTTGTGCTTTTAAAGTTGTAGCAAACTTAAGAAAACAAATATATATATATTGATCAAGGAAATACATTTTCAAGCTTTCAGCCAATTTTATCACATTATTCTAGTGATGAAAAAGAAAAAATCAGAAGACAGGGAAATGAAAACTGGTAGATACAGATTTATTATAATATAAAATACAGGCAGTCCTTAGCTTACAACAGCAATTTGGATCAGAATTGCCATTGCTAATGATATGGTCGTAAAACTCAGTATCATGTGACCATGCCACTTCCCAGTTATTCTTTGCTTCTGGAAAGCTGGCAGGGAATGTCAGAAATCAAGTAGCTGTGGGAATGCTGCAATGACAGCAGCACCATTCATACGTCCCTCTTGTTCAATACCTTCCTAACTTTGTCCCCCTGGTGCTTTTTCAAGAGGCAATTGGACTTTCTTGTTTTCCTTTGAAGATGTTTCGCTTCTCATCCAAGAAGCTGCTTCTTTAGCTCTTCTTGGGTGAGAAGCGAAATGTCTTCTAAGAAAAAAATAAGAAACTCCAGTTGCCTCTTGAAAAAGCACCTTTGGGACAACCATGACCTGGATGACTGAGAATCTCCATAGACACTTCATAACTTTGGTTAGGAATGGATGTAACCCGAGGGCTGTCTGCAGCTGTTGCTGTGATATATTCTTTCTTCTTGTTATGGGTTAGCCATATAGATTATTATTATTTATTTTATACAAATAAAACTAAAACTATACTGTGATATTTGTCTAGTTTTTTCAGATACTTGTGACTGACACGTTTATCTTCTATTTTTGTAAAAAAAAAAAATGGTATCCACTTGCAAGTGAACAGCATTTAAAATGAGTCCCTCATTTAAAACCATAGTTACCACATTCCAACTATTGTACAGTAAATGGACTTAGAAGTTAATGGTATTGATACATTTTAGTTACTTTCTATTCACAGGAGTTTTAGCCCCTGTCACACAGCACCAATGGATGCAAAGAGGATGTAAAACGGAGAGAAACACTTGCCATCCGTTGGTTAACATGATGCTTTCGTTCTGTACTCACTGCGTCCGTTTTTCATCCTCTCAATCCGTCCAGCATCCGTCTATTGACATTTCATCCGCTCAAAAAGTTTTGAGCTGCACAAAACTTTTTGAGCGGAAAATGTATCCAACGCGTCCGTTCTGCATCCACTATGCATACGGGGAACATTCGTTAGACGTCCGTTGTCATCCGTTACGCGTCCGCTATATCCGCTAGGCATCCGCTGCGCATCCGCGCAAGTCGCATCCCCTCCAGCGGAAAACGGACACAGAGGAAGTGAAACAGACGCGGAACGGACATGCAGCGTTAGTAGCACAGACGGAGAAAGGATGAAAGCGGATGCAGCTCGCATACAAAGCATTAAAACGGAAAAAACGTTCGTATAGGGGACATATCTCGGATATTTAGGATGTCTGTAGGATGTCTAGAGGATGCAAAAGGACACCTAGTGGAAAACCTATATTTCCTATAAAAAGGGGGAGGAACTCACCTGGATCTCACTTTCAGTCCAGCAGCCCTGCTGTGCAGAACTGTTCAGCCTTCATCTGCCTTTTGCTCTTCCACAGCATCCAGTCATCTCCACCATGGATCGTAACACACTCCTTTTGGTAGCCACCATCGTTCTGCAACAGTGCGAAGCCATCTGCAGGCTCTTTCACCTGTTCTACGGGAAGAAAAGGAGGCGTCCAAGAAGTGTCTGGGTCCGAAGATGGATCGCCAGAAGAGCAGAGTACGGACTGTATAACTGCTGATGGTGGAGCTGAGGAACGAAGACCCTTGTGCATTCCAGAACTTCATGAGGATGCCACCAGCCATGTTTGACGAAGTTGTGGAGCAGCTGAGACCCAGGTTGACCAAGCAGAGCACCAACTTCCGGCCCAGCCTGGACCCTGGGCTCAAGGTGGCACTGACTCTGCGCCACCTGGCCTCCGGGACCATGTACAGGAGCATGCAGTATGGCTGGAGGGTGCCACACAACACCATCAGCATTGTGGTCAGAGAAGTGGTGCAGGCCATCATTGAAGAATACCTGGAGGAGCTCCTCCAGTGCCCCTCCACTGAAGAAGGCTGGAAGAAAGTTGCAGAGCAGTGGTATCAGAAGTGGAACTTCCCCCACACCGTTGGAGCCATAGATGGCAAGCACATGGCCTGCAAAGCTCCAGCCAAGTCAGGGTCCACTTATCACAACTAGAAGGGCTTCTTCAGCATCATCCTCTTCGCCATGGTCGATGCTGACTACAAGTTCATATACATCAATGCTTCAGGCAACGGCTCATCTTCAGATGCCCAGATATACAACGCCAGTCACCTCAAGGAGGGGCTGGAACGCAACCTCATCATGGGCTTCCCAGATCCAGACCCCCTGCCCAACGACACATAAGATGTGCCCTACTTCATTGTGGGGGATGATGTCTTCTCCCTCAGAACCTACCTCATGAAGCCCTACACTTCCAGATACCTCACCCTTGAAGAAAGGATCTTCAACTACAGGCTGTCCAGGGCAAGGCGGGTGGTGGAGAACGCCTTTGGCATCCTGGCCAACAGGTTCCAGGTACTTCTCGCCACCATGCAGCATGAGCCACAGACCGTGAGGAGGATCGTTGAAGCTGCACAATCTCATGTGCACCCGCTACCCAGTCTTGCAGAACAGGCTCGTGGACCTCCAACAAGCCAACCTGATAGACACTGTGGATATGCAAGGCCCCAACAGAGCTTCATGTGAAGGGAAGAAGCAGCGTAACCTCCTGAAACACTGGTGCAACTCCCCAGCTGGAGCAGTGGTGTGGCCAGACAGGATGATAGATGCTTAATGGATGCTTCCTTCAACCTGTCTCATCACACTGATGAGATTGTGCCATGTATGTTGAGTGACCCAACAATGTACAGGGCATTTAATAAAGAGTTGTGTTTATGTTGAAATGTGTGGATCAAATATTACATTGTTATTGATAATAAAGGGCCATAGGTGTGGCACCTGGGAGGGTGGACCATACAGTCCCACTATGCTTGCACTGGAGGTTTATCTATCCCACAGCTATTACCCATCCCACAGGTATCCTAACCCATCCCACAACTATTACCCATCCAACAGGTATCCCTGCCCATCCCACAAGCATGCAAAGGCTTAAACCATTTCTACAAGTTTCCACCAAGACTTTATTGACTAAAAGAACTGAATCAAGTGTGTGAAGCAAAGATAATCTTTATTAATAACAAATTGTAAAAGCAAAATGACTCAAGTGTCCCAAGCAAAGATAAAGTCATCAGGTAGCAACCCAGTCTCTGGCACTCTTCTCAGTCACTCTTGAGGCGTGCCCATAGTCTCGGGTGAAGGGTCTAGGTGCTGTGGAGGTGGCTGCTGCTGGAGTGCTGGTCTGAGGCGCCATTGGGGTGCCTGGCCCTGAGAGGACAACGGGACGGTGTGTGGAAGAATCTCAGAGAGATGGCTCAGTCCTGTGATGTTGAGAGCCCCTTCCTCCAGGACACGGGGTGTCAGTCCCAAGACCGATGACAGATGTTCTTAGGCCGGGCTTGGCTGTGGGGTGGAGGAAGGAGGAGTGTAGTGGGGCTGTCTGGTCTGCAGCTGAGCAAGGTGAAGCTGGCTTATTGAATAGTGATCCTCATATTTGGCTCCCAATATAGATAACATGACCTAACTAAAAGTGGATGCAAAAGTTTCCACGATCTTTGTATGTTAATATGCGTATGTCATTCATGAGTGATTTATGTGCACCCAAATATAATTTAATGGACTGTCCTTCAAATGGATTCTGTGGGTTGACTTAATATTATATAATAATACAAAGCCATATTGACTTTGAAGTGAGTACTGCAGAAATTGATATTTTATAGGTTAGGTAGGAAGATTACCTGGGATAATGGGATAATGCTTGACACTGTTAGATTCGTATAACCACTGTGTATTATCATAGACTATAAAACCCTTGGAAATCTTGAAAGAGCTAGGAAAAGAGATAAATAAGAATGGAAGTGGCCCAGAAGGAAGTGTCTGAGAGCTTTATTTTCCATTTACTAGCCTTAAATAGTCATGATCTTTTTGGCTACTAGGTCACAATAGATGAGTTGAACTGGAAGGATCTTTATCATCCATGTACAGTTCACTTTGTCAACCCTTCTGAATTTTCAATATTTCTTCATAAATATAACCTGAAATGTGATCTGCTCTCCAAACAAAATCCTAAAATTAGATGAAGACAACAACTCAGTTAAACCAAAGAGTCAAAAACATTTAAGTACCACTGCTGTGTAAGATATATTCCTAGATTTCTGCACAATTTTTGACAAATGCTGTTCTAATGCCACTTCATTATAGTATATAAAATAATGTATGCTAAGATTTATCGAGATAACATAATTCCACAAATTCTTACAATTTATCTTTAACCCAAAAGACATTGCATTTTATCTGCCAATATAAATATAAGTTGTAAATGAGGTGTACCTCCTTTCCTTATTACCTGTTTCTGATATGAGACTGCAAATGTTACTAAGATTCACAAGGAAAACATACATTAAAAAAATGGGATCGGGTTGTTTAGTCCCTGGATTTTGTTCATAAAGGATTTACCAACCCTTATCTCTCCAAGCCTTATTTTTGTTCTGGAAATAAGATTGTTATTTATGTATATATTGTGAACTGTGTTAGGAAAGATTGCTTTAAATAATAGAAAACCTTTAAAATCTACCTGCCCTGTATTGGTTTTAGATTATATGATGAACATGCTGCTTTTTTATTTAAATAGGTAGTGAACTGGCTCGAAGGGCCAGGTTCGGAGCAGCTCAGAACCCAGTGGGGTATCGGGGATTCAATTAGGGCTTCACAAGCTTTGCAACAGAAACATGAAGAGATTGAAAGTCAACACAGCGTGAGTTTTCATTTTCCCAAGGAAGTTACTGTGTAATGATTTTTATATGTCATTTGTTGTATGCAATATTTCTAGTGGCCTTCTTTTCTAGTGAATTTTAGACAATGATTTATGTATTGGCAAATAGGGCACTTTCTAGAACAAACTACTGATCATATAAATAATTAGTTCTAGTGTCATAATAGTATGCTATAGTTGGGAAAAAGGGATGACTGTGCCTTTGAGACTGAAAAGACAAAATAAATCATTGCCTACCAAGGACCCTCTATTCTCTTGGTCTCTAGGTGTAAAGGAAGTTTCATTTATTCCTGCCAGTTTTGGGCAAAGAATAGTTATTCTTCCCAGTGAATTATTTGTGCTCATTTCCCATTCTTTCCAGCTGACTTGGGAACAGGAAGATTCCTTCTATTTAATACAATTGAGCTGCTTTCTTCAACTATTTGAATAAGAATGACAAGCCAATTCTGTTCATCTATTTGCCCTTTCCCCAACAGCAACCGATAAGAGTGCTCTATAATCAACCAGTGATCATTGTGCTAAAGTAACAGGAATAAGGATAGGCTTTATATTGCTTCAGCATTTTTCTGGATGAAGCCAGTAGTGAGGAAATGGTTCCCTCTGTCTATTTCTCTATAGCAGGGGTGTCAAACTTGTAACATCACGTCATCATGTGACATATTGCAACTTTACCCACCTTTGCTAAAATGGGGATGGGGCTGGCCAGCACATGATGCATGCGGCCCACGAGTTTGACACCCCTGTTCTATAACATCTGTTTCTCTGCCTGCCACCTTCTCCAGTCCACTCTGCCTCTGTCCCTATTTCTCAGTGCTTTTGTCCTACTCTTTGTTATATGTCCCAGTGTTTCTGTTCGGCCACCTGTCTTTCCTTGTCCCTCTTTCCCTGCACATTTGTATTTTTACTAGCATGAAAGTTCATGTCAAATATTGCAGGTGCTTTACATTACTTCAGAGTGTCTCCTTTGCTTTTAAGAACTGGAGCACACTTCCAATGTATCAACTAGAGGATTTGGGGAGGGGGGAGTAAATAAAGCATAGGAAATTGTTTAATCTAGGGCAAGGATCTTCAAACTTGGCAAGTTTAAGACTTGTGCACTTCAATTCCCAGAATTCCTGAACTAACGTGACTGGAGAAGGAATTCTGGGAGTTGAAGTCCATAAGTCTTACAGCTGTCAAGTTTGAAGACTCCTGATCTAGGGTCTAGGGTAAGGAAAAGGAGAGGTATAGAGAGGGAACAATTGTATGATCAAGGGAACAAATCGATGAACAGCTAAATGCATTTTGCTGAGTGTTAAATAAATGCAAATCAGTGTTGCTTTTTAAAAAAAACAGATTTAGGCAAATTAAAGGACAGGATATTACAGTTGGAGAAAATGAAAAAGTTCTTTATATCAATAAAATAAGGAACAATTAAAAAAAATCCATTGAGAAAAATGTTCTTGAAAATTGCTTCCAGCTTCTGAAATTGACTAAATAATAGAATCATTTTATTATGCTGAAAACAAAATGAAAGGTGGATGTAATGTTGAGTTATGCATACCATTAGTTTTTAACATAACATTTTTAAATAGAGATATCCATAATCTTGCTCAATATTTCAGTAAGCTGAGGATTGCTGAATAGTGGTTGTACCTGTGCTTTCAATAGCAATATGGCAAAATTACCAATAATTGTGATAATACCTTGATGACTGATTTTGCAGGAGTGGTTTGCAGTGTATGTGGAACTGAATCAACAGATTGCAGCTTTACTGAATGCTGGGGATGAAGAAGATCTTGTAGAACTGAAAGCATTACAACAGCAGTTGAGTGATGTTTGTTATCGGCAGGCCAGCCAGTTGGAGTTTAGGCAGAATCTGCTACAAGCAGCCCTTGAATTTCATGGTGTTGCTCAAGATGTAAGTAAAATATGCCCTTTCTCATTGTACGTTTTGCTTCATGGAAATGCCATTTGCAGAAGGTCAGTAGATAAGCTGGTTATATTTAGGAATAATTTTGCTCATAGTTCCAATGCGCATGGAAAAAGTCTTTAAATGAGAACAAGTAAGTATTAGGGCTCATTTGGAAATCTGTTGTTAATTAATGGAGGCAGTTTAAAAAAGAGTGTCCATTTTTCTATATTATGTACACATTCACTAGACAGGAGTTCCTTTTCCATGTTTGTTATAATTCTTTCACCAAGGTGCTAGACAAGCAAAGCTGGAGAAGATGAGCAAATTACATAAATCTCTGCTACAATAAGAGCAGTTGGATTTTTCTAGACATGAACTCTGAGCCAAGCTGATGACATAAACTCAGTAACTAGTTGTCCTTTCATTTGGATTCTTTTCAGCATATGGTTCTTGAGAAAATTGCAGTTTGTGGTGACGAAATTACCACCTGCTTTTAGAAAATTGATTTGGAGGGGCTCTGATCCTTCTTGGCAGGCAATGTTTCAGAGAACATTCTGGGAGATGAATTTTGACAATTTAGTTTCTGGTGTTTGATGACTCACAATCCTACTCTGTATGCAAATGAAATCATTGAGAAAAAAATGCCATAAGTTGAAATGCCACCAGTGTAGGCTTTGCTGTTTAAACCTGAGTGAAATATTTTACTTTTCTGAATATTATTTATATTCTCCCTGGGCACTTTGGGTTGGATGAAGTGGCAAGCAGCTGAAATGGTTGGAAACCACAGCTTTCCTTTGCAAGTGCTTGCACAGAAAGCCTTGCTAAGCTCTATTGTTCAGACCATTTTCTTTGACCAGCCCTGTGTCCTAGCTCTGTCTCTTTTATAATTGAGCTAGTCACAGTTCTGTCTGACATTCATGCAATGAATCTCTTTAAGGAGAAAGACTTAAAATCATAAAAATAACTTGCTGACTTTGGGGTTGGCTCTTTTCAGTTGTCTCAGCAACTAGATGGATTACTCGGAATGCTGTGTGTTGATGTGGCCCCAGCTGATGGAGCATCAATTCAGCAAACTTTAAAGCTACTTGAAGAGAAATTAAAAAGTGTTGGTAAGGAGAAAAACAAGATTAAATGGCCAAATATGCTGTAGTGAATGTCTTAATTTGCAGAATAAGTATTGGATTAAATTGTATACTTTTTCATATAAGCCTAACAAGCACATTGAATGGAGGAAAGCTGGAACAGGCTGCAGATACAGAGTCTATTCATTTGGCTGGCTCATCAAGGGAGCTTTAAACATATTTCATTGTGGAATGATATTCAGTAATATGCATTGACCACCATATTTCATGTTTTGTGAATAAAGTTCAATAGGAACTAGAAATCTGTGCCTTTCAGGTTCCAGCTCCTGTGAAAATCCAAACATGCAGGCTTCCAAAACCTCTGCGTGGCTGACAAGGGCAAGGCCACTTCATTGGCCAAACTACCAAGTTTAATTGAAGGATCATCTGTTATACAACTAACAGATCAAGATGGTGTATAACTCACAGAATCATATGAAATAGATTTGAGCTACTGATCTTCCAACAGGCAGTAGTCTCCAAGTGAGCCTCTTAAACTGTGTATTTAAAAGAATTTCATGTTAAGCCACATCTGTTATTTTAATAATTGTTACTGAAAGGGTGTTGGGCAGAATAAACAACAAACCAATTAAAGGCAAACTGAATAAATGAGAAGACAATGTCTGATTTAACATAAATATGTGGAGAGGGATCATAATAAAGACAAAATTGCATTCGGTTTAATCAGGACATTGGTCATTTGTGCCCATCAGTTCTTTCTTTGGCTGGTAGTATCTTTCCTAGATCTTGGGCAGCAATATAGAACTTGATCAACAATCTCAGCCTAACTTTTTTTTTTTTTTAATTGGTTTGTACCAAAAATTGAATCTGGATTTTCAGTGTGAGCATTACCACTGGGCTACAGGCCTCCCTTATAGTAAACACTATTAAGCCTGACATAAATCAATTTGTTTTGAAAAAAAAACCTGTATGTGTCTGTACTGCTGAAGTATTAACCACCCTTCTTACCAGTTGATACATAGTTAACTGTCAACACTTGAAGGATGTGCTTACAGAATGTGCCATTTTAGAATTCAGTTGGTTAAGTGGGAAAGTGACAATGAGACAGCAGTATCTATCTTGCACATGGATGGAAACAGAATCGGGTACTCATGATTTAAGAGAATAGTTCATCTTACATTGTATACGAAATAAAATTTTGTTTATTATCCCTGTAGACCTGGGCCTTCAAGGTTTGCGTGAAAAAGGTCAAGGTCTTCTTGATCAGATATCTAACCAAGCTTCCTGGGCTTATGGAAAAGATGTAACAAGTGAAAACAAAGAAAATGTTGATCACATCCAGGGAGTAATGGAAGACATGCAGCTCAGGAAGCAAAGGTATTCATGATGATGTTGGATTCCTAAGAATTCCTCTTTCACTTTAAGACCACTGTTAACTCCTTTTTAAATGCCACTATATTTTTCAAAGCAATTGAAAATATAAAAAATAATCAAAATACAAACCTATATGTACATAGGTTTGTACCCAGTGTGTGTTTTTTTCCTTTTGAAATGTGTGAATCCCAAAATTTATAAGAAAGATTTTTTGTTTAAACTTGACATTAAACAAAATCAGGTAATTATAAAAACTGAAATTATACTCTGAAATGTATAATTAGCTTGTTTCCAATGTTTTCCTATACAGTTTCATAAATTCAGATATTTTTGTTACTTTCAATATTGTGCAACATTTATTTTAACTTCTCTTAATAATGTTAATGCAAGTTATAATTTATAGGTTCAGTAGTTTTTTAAATAAATATTGCAGAAAAACTGCTTTTGAAATTAATTGGGAACTAATGGCCTTGGTATCATTTGGAAATGTTTAATGTTCCGTTACTTATTGTTCCATTTTCTAAATTTTGATGACGTGTTATGTATAAGTTTACATTTGCTACATAAATTATTTTAATTTTCCTTATAATTTAACAACTACTGCAATGTTTATTTAAAGAAAATATTAAATCTTTCTGATATACCACATTTTTAAGGAATATTAACAAAGTTTATTGAATAGGATGTTACACTTAAAAATAAAAACATAGTTTTGAGCTCAGATACAACTTTAAAAACTATAAACATGATAACAATGAAAAAGACCACAGAATAATAAAGTTGGAAAGGGACCTCAAAGGTCTTCTAGTCCCAACCCTCTGCTTGAGCAGGAGATCCTACCCCATTTCAGATAAATGGTTGCCAGTCTCTTTTTTAAAAGTCTCTAGTGATGAATCAGTGACAACTTCTGAAGACAAGCTCTTCAGCTGGTTAATTGCTTTCACTATTAGGACATTTCTCCTTTGTTGAGTTTCATGTTAGGTTATCATTTTTGTACTATTAAAAAAAAAATCTCATTGTATGGGTTGCTACTTTCTTGGTATCAGAGACATAATTTGCTGCTATTTGTTGGGAGTCGGCTGCTTTTAGCTACTCCTTAAGAAAGACACGTAAAGGTGGCTTTTACATACCCTCTTTTCTGCTATTTTGGAATATACTTACTTTGAAGGAATGTCATCCCTTCACAGGACACTCCTTTTCCTAATGCACTGGGCTCATCTTCCAGTAGGCTACACTCCCCAAAAGTTTTCATCCCAGTTCTTACCTGTCCTAGATTGTGGTTGGATGTGACATGAGGTACCAAGTTTGAAGAAAACTGCTTGTAGATAAAACAAGTAAGCAGAAGAGGTCATGTGCAACCATTAGGTAAGATGAGAGAAAGACAGACAGACAGACAAACTTGAGAGCCCGAGTGGTGGCTAGACTGATAATAAAAGATATTCAAATTATAATCCTTAGTAACAGAACCTGCCTAGATGATTTTAGGTCACTCATTCCCTCTCAGCACTATAACTGAAAAGCCAAAAATTTCTACTAACTTGTCCTAAAACAGTATAATTGATTAAAATCTATCATCTCCAAAAAAAGAGACCTTCATCCCATAGTGGAATTAACATGCTGATCCTCATCACAACCATCACAGTCCTTCATCCAAGATTAGCAGGCTATCCTGTGAACTATGTAACATCAACTAGTTTGAATGATGTAAGTGTTGTAAAATGACATACAGGCTTGTGCAGAGTGCTTCTGTCTCTGGTTTGTGTGAAATCTTCTAAAGAGATGCTTTGCAATTTACAGGAGCCCATCCAAAGTAGCCTTACCTTTCATAACCTAATCCTGACGCCTCTGCATGCAGTTGCATTGCCATGTCTGCATTCCTGGGAATAAAGTTGAAGCCACAGTGCATGAGCACTTATGCAGTTGGCCACGAGCAGCTTGTTAAACAGCTATGCAATGAATGGCTGCTTTCATTATTCAGAGGGAATTGCTTGTTGTACACTTGGGTAAAATACCTCTTTTCAGAGGATATGCAGAGTTTTGCCCTTTTCTTATTACTTCTCTAATTTATCTTGCTGGAATGGTTTAACATCTGACCTTAGTTTACTCTTTAAACTGCTGTTACATTCTGATATCCTGTCTTTTTTGAACTAACTTAGTTTTGAGAACTAAGTTTGGTTGAGAGCAAAATCTTCCAGTTCCACCACTATTTAGTAAGGAAGGAGAATATGGACCCAAGCTTGTTCACACAATGTTAAGGTATAATTAAATCACTGTATGCAATTGTAGCTATAATTTAGCGTTGTATGACCATAAGCCATAATGCTGTTCAATAAAGCCACTGATATAAAATATAAGGATAGAAATTTCATGGATATATCATAAGCAACTTCAAAGGTGTATACAGTAGCTGAACTTTCCACTGGGCTTATCAATGTTGGTATTTGTGATTCATTAAAGTTATAAGATTTATCAGATTGGGGATATTCTTAAAGTGTTGTTCTTTATCACGGTGTTTTAGACATTTTCCCAGATTTTGTTGCTACATTTAAAAATAAGAATTGCTCGTGTATAATTTTTTTTATAAGCAGAGTTGACCTTTCTGATACAGTTTTATCTTGTGTCTTTCACAGATGTGAGGACATGGTAGATGTGCGACGATTAAAGATGCTTCAGATGGTCCAACTATTTAAGTGTGAAGAGGATGCTGCTCAGGTGAATCTGATGGTTTAGGCAGCTGTTGAAAGAAAGAAAGCTGACAGACAAATAAAGTGAACTTTGAGAACTGATAAAACGTTGGGTGGTTTGGGTAGCTGTAATTTTTAAAAACAGATTTGACAAATCTACATTTTATTTATTCTATGTCTTCTCTTTTATTTTACAATCTCATTTTGCTCATTTCCGTAGGCAATAGAATGGTTAAATGAATTATTAGATGCGCTGCTGAAGACTCATACCCGATTGGGAGATGATGCCCAAGAAACCAAAATTTTGTTGGAAAAACATAAGAAATTCGTTGATGTAGCTCAGGTATGTGCTGGATTTTTTTTTTTCTGTAGCAAGTTTGTACAGTATTAAGGTTTACTATCTGTATTTAAAATGGCCATTTTGGTCATTTGCTGAGCAGTTTACTAATGAAAATTATTTTTGTCAATCATGGTTAGATGCTTATTAGCAATCAAATTTCTATTTTATTTAGGGTTAATTTATTTTGTTATTTATTAAATTGATAGATCCCCATCTTACTACAGGATAACTCTGGGTTGCTTAGAGCGTTAAAAAGAATAAAACTATATAAAACTCATATATAATACAAATCAAATACTATAAAATACAATTCTCAAGCCTAACTGAAGGATGTGGAGGGAGTGAGTATGATGAGTGGGGGGGGGGGGGAGAATCCGTTTATTAATCTACCAACCATGTATTAATTTATACATGTCAAAATGCTCTTCAACTATTACAAAACGCTTGAATTCATTCATTCATTCATCCATGAATATGAAAGTGATGCAAACTTTACTTGGGGCTACAGTTTTATTTTTGAAGTCATTTCTCTAAATAACAGGGATTTAACACTCTTTAGTATGGATTAATAGATAATTAATAGCATAGATTACTGGGCAGAAGAAAGAAGACATGTTAATAGCAATAGCACTTAGGCTTGTATACCGCTTCACAGCTTTACAGCTCCCTCTAAGCGGTACTACCCCCAACAATCTGGTCCTCATTTTACCAGCCTTGGAAGGATGGAAGACTGAGTCAACCTTGAGCCTGGTGAGATTCGAACTGCTGACATCTGGCAGTCAGCAGAATTAGCCTGCAGCACTGCATTCTAACCACTGTGCCACCACAGTCCTTAATGCTGTGGTAAGGAGGCTTGATGTTCAAGTGAAATGAGGACAGTGTAGTAGTTATGGAAATTCTAGAAGAATCTGGAATGTTATTGAATATTCAATAAAATTCCAGATATTTCCAGAATTTCCATAACTTCCAAATAAAGTAAAACGTGACTGTACATTTGCAGACTCTAACTGAAAGCAATCAAGCCAGGAAAGTTGAGTTTCCTTTTATTGCTGTGCCGTTCTTCCCTATTTGGATATTCATGCAAATGACAATGGCATGGAAAGTCAAAGTTGTTTTTAAAGCCCATGTCACACTGAACCAACGGATGCAAAGAGGATGTAAAACGGACAAAAAACCTTGCCATCCGTTGGTTAACGTGATGTATCCGTTCTGTACTCACTGCCTTCATTTGGCTTTCTCTCTATCTGTCCAGCATCCGTTTATGGACATTTCATCCGCTCCAAAAGTTTTGGGCTGCCTAAAACTTTTGTGTGGAAAATGTATCCAGTTCGTCCGTTCTCAATCCGCTACGCATCCGCTACGCATCCGTTACATCCGCTAGGCATCCGTTACGCATCCGCGCAACGCACATCCGCCCGGACGCTGGGAGGAAGCGGAACGGATGCAGAACTGATGCCTAGCAGAAACAAAGCATTTAAAGCGGAAAAAACGTTTGCAGAGGGGACCTATCTCGGATATTAAGGATGTCTACAGGATGCCTACAGGATGCCTAGCGGAAAACCTATACTGCCTATAAAAAGGGGGAGCAACTCGCCTGCATCGCACTTTCAGAACAGCAGCCCAGCGGTGCAGACCTCTGCAGCCTTCATCTGGCTCTTCCTCTTCCACAGCATCCAGTCATGTCCACCGTGGATTGTAACAAAGTCCTTTCGGCAGCCACCATCGTTCTGCAACAGTGCGAAGCCATCTGCAGGCTCTGTGAACACTACTGCGAGAAGAAAAGGAGCCACCCAAAAAGAGTCTGGGTCCGAAGATGGTTCGCCAGTAGAGCGGAGGACGGACTGTACAACAAGCTGATGGTGGAGCTCAGGAGCGAAGACACTCGGGCGTTCCAGAACTTCATGAGGATGCCTCCAGCCATGTTTGATGAAGTTGTGCAGCGCCTGACACCCAGGTTGACCAAGGCAAACACCAGCTTCCGGCCCAGCCTGGAACCTGGGCTCAAGGTGGCACTCACTCTGCGCCACCTGGCCTCAGGGACCTCCTACAGGAGCATGCAGTACGGCTGGAGGGTGCCATCCAACACCATCAGCATTGTGGTCAGAGAAGTGCAGGCCATCATCGAAGAATACAAGGAGGAGCTCCTCCAGTACCCCTCCACTGAAGAAGGATGGAAGAAAGTTGCAGAGCAGTGGTATCAGAAGTGGAACTTCCCACACACCGTTGGAGCCATCGATGGCAAGCACGTGGCCTGCAAATCTCCAGCCAAGTCGGGGTCCACTTATTTCAACTCCAAGGGCTTCTTCAGCATCATCCTCTTTGCCATGGTCGATGCTGACTACAAGTTCATGTACATCAATGCTTCAGGCAGAGGCTCATGTTCAGATGCCCAGGTATACAACGCCAGTGACCTCAAGGAGGGGCTGGAACGCAACCTCATCATGGGCTTTCCAGATCCAGACCCCCTGCCCAACGACACGGAAGATGTGCCCTACTTCATCGTGGGGGATGACGACTTCTCACAACCTACCTCATGAAGCCCTACACCTCCAGACTCCTCACCCGTGAAGAGAGGATCTTCAACTCCAGGCTGTCCAGGGCAAGGCAGGTGGTGGAGAACGCCTTTGGCATCCTGGCCAACAGGTTCCAGGTACTTCTCACCACCATGCAGCATTGCCCAGAGACTGTGAGGAGGATCATGGAAGCTTGCTGCATCCTGCACAATCTCATGCGCACCCGCTACCCAGCCTTGCATCCTTGCGTCCGTTTTGCATCCGTTGGCCAGTGTGACATGGGCTTAATAGGCCCAGGAAAAGCTGTAGTGTCTTATCATTCATGTTACTGTTTTGCACTTAAATCTGTCCCAACACTGAAAATGTCCACTTTAATATCTTGTTGTTTTTTTTCAGAGTACCTATGATTATGGGCGACAGTTACTACAGGCTACTGTGGTTTTGTGTCAGTCTCTGAGATGTACTTCTAGATCGTCAGGAGAAACACTTCCAAAGCTGAACCGCGTATGGAAACAATTCACAATCACTTCAGAAGAAAGAGTAACAAGGCTAGAGATGGCTGTTGCTTTCCATTCAAATGCTGAAAAAGTGAGTTTCTGCGGTTTATTCCAGTAATGTTGATGTCACATTTTAAAGTATGCTTTTTATGTGTTCATTTCTGTTCGATCTGTTCAATCATGTTTATGTGGAATGTTAAAATTCATGGTGTGATTAGCATCACATATTTTTTCATTGTGGAAATATTGGTGGTCTCAAAGAGAGCCATGGATTTCAGAAGAACTTGCATTTAATATCAGTATGATTAAACTCAACATTTAGCAATAGCAGTAGCACTTAGACTTATATACTGCTTCACAGTGCTTTACAGCCCTCTCTAAGCGGTTTACAGAGTCAGCATGTTTCCCCCAACAATCTGGGTCCTCATTTTACCTCATGAATTAGCTATCCTAACCGGCTCAAGGTTGACTCAGCCTTCCATCCTCCCAAAGGCGGAAAGATGGAAGGCTGAGTCCAACCTTCAGACGATCAGGATAGCCAATTTACCTAAGATGAATCTGCGTGCTTCATTGGAATTTTCAACCTTAATACAGATAGTCCCCCCTTAACAGTGGTAATTATGACCAGCAACATTGTCACTGACACTGTCATAAAGCACAACATTGTGGGACTGTGTTGACTTTACGATGGCAGTTGCAGCAGTCTCAATTGCTGTCATTAAATGGACCTTTGCAGTCACAGTGTCCTGTATTCATGTGACCGGCATTGGTGACCTGCCTGTTTCCCCATTGACTTTGCTTATTGGAAGCCGGCAGTGAAAGTCGCCTGATCATAGAACACTGCGACATAATGTGAACTGGTTGACAAGTGCCCAGATTGTGGTCACATGGCCACAAAGGTACTGCAACTGTAAGTTCCTCTGCTTCAGTGCCATTTTAATTTTGAATAGTCATTGAATGAGTGGTAGTTAATGAGGACCATATTTTAATCTCTGCTGGAAGCTATGGTTAGCCTATTGAGATAATAGATCATAATACTAAATTATTGCTAGTATCTTGATTGATTAGGTGCTGTAAGGTAGGTGTGGGCTCTTAACAACCACATTCATAGATTTTCTACAGATGGTCTATCCTCAACATAAGTTTTTAGGTTTCAACAATGCATTCACTGTTGTTGTAATTGAAGTCTGTCCACCATACTGCTGGTCATCCTCTTCTTTTTCCTTTCTTTTTTTCCTCTAGCATTAGGCTGTATTATCCAATTATTGCTCTCACAACTGAAAGTTCTCTCCCATTTTTCCTTCACAAAAATTGTTCACATCAAGGAAAGCTTAAAAGTTCACATCAAGGAAAGCTGTTTTGTTTGCTATTTGTTCATAGGTTTCACATATGAAGTAGGACTTTCATTCTTTGTTAAAGCCAATGCAATGCCATTGTGTACAGTATGCACAGACTTAATTAGCAATTGCGTACAGTTCCCTTGAAATAGCTGTATTTTGACTTCATGTATTCATTTTTTTTTAGTCTGTGACTCCATAGCAAACCAAGAGGAATATCTTATAGACACACTTTGGCAATGTGCCAGAGCTTTTCCAGGACTTTAGATGATTCAGTAGTCCATTGTAAGCTGTTATGTCTAAGAAAACAGAAAACATTATAAGAATGCATAAGAATATTGTTTCTTTTTATTGCAACTTACAACTGTTCCCTTCCCCCCCCCTTTTTTTTTTTTTAACTGTTATTTCATGACAGGTTTTGCAAGAATGCCCAGATGAGTCTGAATCTATATATGATCAGGAACAATTTGATGAGATTGAAGCTGTTGGAAAATCCCTTCTGGATAGATTAACAGTTCCAGTGGTTTATCCTGATGGGTATGTAGTAGGCCTTGCATTGCTCACTATGCAATGCAAAATATTTCATTATGCATGGTAATAATTTTTAAAAAGCAGACAGGGCAACAGAACAGACCAAATTAAAAGCGAGGAGCAGCAGATCCAATTCCACATTGGTTTGCACTGGCCAGAATAGGTGATTGGGGAAAGGAGTGAGTAGTGAAGGGATGGATGAAGTCCTTTAGAAGATCTGTGGTGTTCCATATTCAGGAACTTCAGAGACATCTGTAAGGGGGGAGTAAATGGGAAGGTAAATCATGAAAGCCATTGTATGCCATCACAGTGCAAATACTCCCCCTCCTTTGTATATGCCTTGTGATATTGTGTGCCTGTGTAAAGAGAATGCAGTGCTGCTTTCATTATTTTGACAAAAGCTTCCTGCCTTATAGATGCTTCAGAATAGTTCCTGGTACACACCTCAGGGAGTGTACATACCCCGAGTAGCTCTTGATTTTCTGTGCTTTGCATGGATGGAATAAGGCCACCTAGACTTTGCCTAAAATAGCTAAGTTATTTCTTGGTTTAGGATTGCACGTTTAAGTTAGACGTCAAATATTAAGGTGCTGGATAATACTAAAATTAAGAAATACAATTTAATAATGTATTAACATTTAATTGTGTTACTATGTATTATTTATATGTTATGTCATTAAAACATGCAAGACAAGTTCGTCCATACGTTGGAATTCAATAAAAAGATGGTGCCTTGTTTATTTCAAATGAGAATAAAGACTAATAAGATACCTTCAAAGAAATCATATCACTTTGAATTACAACAAATGTAAAAAGAAGCAGTTTATATATTTTAATACAGTTGTGAAATCTGGCATCAAATTATTTCAGACATACATATCCCTAAGGTTAGGAAACTCTTCTGAAATTTCAAGTATCCTATTATTCTATATTATCCTGAAACTATTTGAAAATTATTTCTTGTAGATTAACAATTTCTGTGATAGGATATTATAATAACATATATTATCCTGAAAGCTGCAAAGTGAGAAAATAAATATGTGAACAAAGCAAAACCTCTCTTATTACTTTTTTGCATGTAAGAGCTTGGGGTTTGTTTGGTTTTTTTTGCTTGTTCTTTTTTTAGCACTGAGCAGTTCTTCGGGAGCCCGAGTGACATGGCTTCTTCAGCCGAACACATCAGAGAGAAGATAAAGTTGGTTTGTCTGAGAAAACAACAACTGACACAACCAGACGCCTGTATCACAGAGACCTAATAGCCTCTTCCTGACAATTCATAAGATGCCTATTTGTAACTCTGCATGACATCTGCATTCTATGCCTGCCATAGTACATGAAAATGCATTTCACAGCTATTATTAAACATAAAAACCTTCATCCTTCTAGAAGCAAATCTTATTCTACATTTTAACCATGTATTTCTACGAAGCCATAATTTAACATGCTATGAACCCCCTAGACTTCAAACATAATGAAAAGGGACGAAAGAAATTGCATTGAATACTTGCTTTGAAGTTTTATCCCAACCTATCAGGTGCTGCTTTCTCGAAGCAACTGATGCAAGTTTTAAATGGTGCTAATAAGTGCAAGTTCCACAAAAAATAATTCTGTTTATTCTCCAGATGATGTAGTATTTTAGGCTGTAGGTGAACTATCTGTTGTATAGACCTATGATTTTGATTTGTATTTTTTTTAAATGGTCCTTTTTATTGTGTGGATATGTGCCATCAAATCCTTGAAATTCATTATAGTTGGATTCCCCCTGCCCAATTTGTATGGATAATGTATTAAGAAATGTTTTGTGCTTAATAAAATCCACCTTTTAAAAATCCAGTAACTTTTATGGAAGCTTGTATTTCCCACATTATTGCAGGAAATTATAAAAGAGAGTACAAGTCCATTTTGGATCTGAGTGAAAGTTTCTTAATAATTGAAAGAAGAGGGAATAAGCATCGTGTAAGCAAGGAAAAAAAAATAAAATGAAAGCAGCTGTTGGGAGTTAACGGCAAATTAAATTCATTTTTCCTGTTGACTTTCGCTTGTAGGAGAAGGAAAAGGAGTTACATTTTACTAGAGTTAAGAATCAAAGTCTGTGGCAAAAGGGATTTGTAGATGCAAATCGAAGACATAAGAGAAATGGATAGGTTTCTCTTTTAAAGTATCTTCCCCCCCTCCTCTTTTTTCTTCAAGCATTGATACTGGACATATATGCTCCAATAGTTACATCTTTATGATTGAGTAAATTTAAGTAACGGCTGATGATGCAATTTCCAGAGCTGATAAATGCTACTTATTGTAATAAAATTATCAAATATAGGACATAAATTATGTATTCATTCTTCCAATCTGCAAAAGCCAAATAAAAACCTTTATATATTTATGAACTATGAGCATAAGTTTATTCTTTTTAAAAAAGAACATGAAATCCTTGGAAGGCCTGTTTGGGATATGGGATAAACTCCTTGCTGTGTAGGCAAGGGAGTTAAATAGCTTCTTGAAAAGTAAAATACATGGCTTTTGTGGTGAATAGAGGAGAGCATTTTTAATCATTCACTAGTAGTCCTTGACTTACCACCACAATTGGGACCAGAACTTTGGTCACGAAGCAATATGGTCATTAAGTGAGCAATATCTGATTTTATGACCTTTTTTGCTGTGATGATTAAGCAAATCACATGGTTACTGAGTGAATCCAGCTTGATTTTGTTGTCAGAAGCCCCTTGAGAAAGTTACATGATTGCTGTTGTCATTTTGATCATGTGGCCCTGGGGAAGTTGTGAAGGTCATAAATATGGGGACCAGTCAGATCACCCTTCACTGCTGTTGTAACTTTTACCTGCTCTTAAAATTCCCATTAGATGCCCAATTCATCATCTTTCCTTTTGTTTTATTATTCACTTGGGGCAAGTGAATAAGCACAGAAAAATCATTTGAATCATCTTTCTTTTTTTGTGGTTGCAGTTATGGGCTACACACTGATTAAGAGAGCCAGATTTCATCTACTGCTAAGAAAATTCATATAAGTATCTTTTCACTTCTGAAAGAAAATGAGGGAATAAGCTAGGTCTCAACACCACAACTCTTGTTTGCTGTAATTTCTCAGACACATCTCTTCCCTTTAGCCTGTTTTTTTTTGCTGGTCGTGGGCTACAGCCAGCGATGCTGAGAAGGTTTTTCTAGCATCAGCAGCAACCATCTTGCCTTTTGCTCATTAGGCATTCTGGACGCCTGCAGATTTAAATTGCTTCCTGGCAAGAAAAGAAAACACTGCAGGAAGCCTCCAGAGGCCAGATTCTTCATACAGATAGTCTTTGACTTAGGTTCATTTTTAGGACCAGAATTTATGTTGCTAAGCAAGATGGTTAAGTAAGCCATGCCCAATTTTTACTACAGATAATCCTTTACTTAATACCACAATTGAGCCCAAATTTATGTTGTCAAGTGAGAATTTGTTAAATGAGTTTTGCCCCACTTTATGACATTTGCCACTGTTAAGTGAATCATTGCAGTTGATAAGTTAGTAACTGAGTTAAGTGAATCTGGCTTCCTCCATTGAATTTGCTTATAAGAAGGTGGCAAAAAGTGATCACATCCTGGGATGCTACAACGGTCATAAGTGAACCAGTTGACAACATCTGAATTTTGATCACATTATCATAGGGATGCTGCAAAAGTTGTAACTATGAAAACCAAGTCACTTTTTTCAGTGCCATAACTGAATGGTCACTAAATAAACTGTTGGAAGTTGAGGACTACCTGTACCCTTTTTTGACATGGTTGCTAAGTAAATCACTGCAACTAACAAATTAATCACAGCCATTAAGTGACTCTGGCTTCTCCCATTGAATTTGATTATCAGAACTCCTGGGAAGGTGACAAATGGCAACCACATGATCACAAAACACTGTAACTGTTCCTCAGTATGTGCCAGTTGCCAAGTGTCCAAATTTTGATCTTGTGACGACCATGAGGATGCTGCAATGGTTGTATGCGTGAGGACTTTCTCAGCCACTTTTTTCTGTGCTATTGTAACTTCGAATAGTGGCTAAAGGAATAGTAAGTCAAGGATTACCTATATTTCCAAAGTATGCAACATTCCTGATCAGAAACTCCAACAAGTAAGTTCTAGCCAAATCTGTCCACAGATAATGCCCCTAATCCCCCCAAAATGCCCATTATACCAAATTATATCTGGAAGGATATTCTTATTCAAATGCTACCATTAAGTATGTCCCTATGACTGGCTTGAGCATGATGTTATATGCCCTAATTGCCCCCCTCCCCCCAATTTCCAATGGCTACAGGCATGTATTTTTCCTTTTCTATTACTTAGATTTTGTGAGACATCCTGGGGTAAGCAGTGTAGATGGACACATTTCTACTAAATTTGCCCTGCAGAGATTAAATGACCTGACAAAAATGAGAGCATGAGATGGAAATAATTTATATTTTAGTCTGACCAGTGCACCACAATTTTATCAAAAAGGCTGCATTTAAGTTTTATTTCTTGGCCATAAGTTCCCTATTAAGTAAATTGGCCTATTTTTTATCATTACTGTGTTCAGACTTAACATATCACAACTTCACTTTTTTTTTAGTTTAAGCTTTGGAATCTCAATATCAGGGTATTGGAAACATTGGTTGCCAGTTCTTCCTTTGAGGGAGATGAGCATAATGGGCTCCAAAAATATGATTATTCATTAGATGGCAGCAAGCTAGCAAGAGAGAGAAGGGGGGAGATAGCCCTCTAGTGGTGGTCCTTTTTTTGCAGTTTAGATCTGGTGACCTAGAAAATTTCCCTCATTGAATATGTTTTTGGGAAATTATCTACAGATTTTAACTCTCCCTGTCAATCATTGTCAACAATAGATATTCTTTTACTGTTCATGTCTAAAGTTTGGAAGAGAAAACGTTGTGTCATGTATAATATGCAGAACTGGTTTCTAGGTACCCGCACGGCAAATATGCACCAACACTATGCAAATAGGAATATGATAAGATTAAACTCAGTATATTGAAAGAATAAAAGGACTTCATCAGATCTCAAGAAGAGTGTTGCAGAGTATTACTTATATACTGCTAAAACTCTCTTTGTCATGGTATGTACCCAAATAAAATGGTGCATCAAAGGGCAACAATTTTTGAACCAAGGCACTTAAAATGGGCTAACTTATAGAATGCACGCAAAATTTGGAATACATGTATGCGGGGGAATTAAATTTGGGAAGGTTGTAACTGCTTCAGGGCTGCTACCGAGGTCATGTGATTCTTATTTTCTATATTTCATGACTTTCCCAGCCAGTTTCAATCCTTTATTCCCCCACCCAGCAGCAAGGAACTGATTTATTCCATGGCTCTTAAAGAAACAACATTTTTTCAGTGAACAATATATTTATTGCTTTAACTCAACATACAGGTACACATATAATGCTCCATCCTCTTATAAGTAGCACATAAATATACTACTTAGTTTTGGTAGTGTATAAATAATACCCTGTAACACTCTTCTTGAGGTCTTACAAAGTCCTTTTATTTTTTTTCAAACAGATGTAGAATTTAATCTGTCGTGTTCCTTCACAACAGATAGATTGGGCAGAAAGTCACCAAATGAGCTGCTGTGGCTGTAGATGGAGTAGAAACTGGACCTCTCTGGTATCAGTCAAACAGATTAGTCCCTATTCTTTAATCCTTATCCATCCTGTTTCATTTTTAAACTGCTTCCTGCTCTGAAATTGAATAGACCAATCCTGCCCTAACCCCCTGGAGGTCATGTGATCATGGAGAAGCCGACAGGTTTCTAAAGTTCTGAGGTGAGAATAGCAACATAGAAACATTGTGATTAAAAAGAAATAAAAATAACGTAAGCATGATTATGCCGTGTAGAAAGACGGGGATGTCATGATCAAGAGATGACATCAAATGAGATGTGACGAGGAGGAGGAGAGATGAGGAAACAGGATGAAAAGGTGCATGTCTCCATAATCACAAGGGAAGTTACAGAATGAGAAGACAAGAAAAGGAGGAGGAAAGGGAAGATCTGCTCGAAAATACGTGGCAGTGGGAAGAGGTGGAGTATTATCTAATCCATTGGCCGCCTCAAGAATAAGGCCTTCAGGTCAATTGGTAGAACCTTGTCTTCAAGCCCTTTTGGAGGACCAAAAGGGTATATGCAGACCTCACTTAGAACATTTGTTGGTAGACTAAGATGTATGATGGAACAATGTCAGGTGCCATGTTGTAGATACAGATTCCAAGAATTAAGCTCATGACAGCATCTTTTTTTTTTTTAATCAACAGCCAAATGATTGTCCAAACTTAATTACAATAATATTCAAAGTTGTTTATGAAGTACTTCACTGTAACACCTTGTATTGTTTACATCCTAAGTATGGAATACCAAAAAGTGGGACCTGTTTCATGTGCAGTGTCTGCTGTGATCTGATGAAGCATCCAAGCCAAGACTACAGGATTATATTACATTTGTGCAAGCTGAAATACTAGACCCAAATGAAGATCTAGAACTGCACACATTGGTGTTGAAGCACATGATCTGTACTGCAGCAAAATCTCAGCATGCTGAAAAAAATGGTACATGTAAGATACCCAAAGCCTTTTCGCAAAGATAATCATTGGTGTGTTAACAATGATCTTGTCATGTTTCTAAGAATTAAACTCCATTTATCAAAAAGTGAAGATATCATCAGTGGGCATAATTCCCATTATAGTCATGCTTTATTGTCAATATACAGAAAACACAAGGGCAAATCAAGGAGAATGTGCTGATTTATCTGGAGAACTGGTATAGCAATAGTAATTAGCACTTAAGACTTACTATACTGCTTCACAGTGCTTTACAGCCCTCTTTTAAGTGGTTTGCAGAGTCAGCATATTGCCCCCAACAATCTTGACTCCTCATTTTACCCACCTCAGAAGGATGGAAGGCTGAGTCAACTTGGAGCCTGGTGAGATTCAAACTGCCAAATTGCAGGCAGCCAGCAGGCAGCAGAAACAGCCTGCAGTCCTGCACTCTAACCATTGCGCCACTGTGGTTCATATCCCAGCATGGTCAGCTGTATGTCATTTTAATCCAAGGAACAAGTGAGAATGTTAAAGAATATTCTTAAAAATTAAAAACATTGATTGATTGGCAAAAGCATCCTTTGCTAAACCAAAATAATATATATTTGTCTTGCTACACATCTTTAATAAAAGGATGTTTTCTTCTTTGATTCTAAAAACAAATGTTCTACGTGGACATTCTGTTTCTCTGTTTAATAAAGAAATCTCTCTGAAAGGATGATGCAGTGGGTTGTCTAGTCCCCATTTAAAAGACTGCAACACTTGTTCTAAACTAATCATCAAATATACCATGAGCTCACTGAGCTTAGAAACCAACAGCTTCTCTGGAAACACATGTTAAAATAAGCAATGTATAAAAATAAAATCAGGGCTCTTAATATCCTCTTTCCCTATTTTTGGGTATGCTAGTGGGTTTGTTTTTTTCACGTCAGATTTGGGCACTCTCACTGGTAAGAAACTCTTGAGTTATCTTCTGCTATCACAAGATATATATTCTGCATGCATATTCTGCAAAAAGTATAGCTTAGTTCTATGAATATTGATTCAGATTTTAAAAGAAATACAATTGCTACTCCCATCTATCCTCCAGGGAACTCAAATTGGGAGTGCTGAGTTCCCTACTATATAACTGATATAAGTGTTGAGTTAAGGGGCATGCATAAGTGCACAATCATGCCTACCGTCCCTTTTCTATTGTCCCCATTTATTTGTACCTATTTCCTGTATTCATACTCATGTTTATTTTTATACCTATTATCTTGTAAGCAATTGACAAATCAAATAAATACAAAGAAAAAAAGAAATAAAATCTTGAGTTTCCTACCTATAAATCATATGTTTTCACAACAACCCTGTTTGAATGAGTAACTTCTCCACTACCTCTGTATTTGAACTATATCTCTATAGTCCTAATGATCATTTTTAATTGCCTATACCTCACTAGATGGGGCGGCATCTATTTTGAAGTATGTAAAAGAAAAAGATTTTTATAGATATCACCAGAACAGATAGTTGTAAAAAGATCTGGAAAATTATCACAATGATCAAACATAGTGGAAACAGTTAAAGCCTACAAATTATTACTTTAATCCTCTATCTTGCAGGCTTTGTTCATAGGAATCATTGGAAGAAGGAGAGAAGGAAACTTCTAGTATCCTAGAAGAAAGCAAGATTTCTAGTATTTTTGTGTTCTCTTTCCTTTCATTTGTATTCCCTGTTCCATACCTCTGTTTAAAAGTAATCATCATAACCACATCTTTGAAGCATGCATTTGTTTTGCTCTTTTATGGTCTGTGCATTGATGGTCACTCGTCGATTCCACATTCTCTCTTTTTGAGAAACTGTTCCAAATAGTAGATCAGTGACAACATATTCCCAGTAGCCTGACTGACTTTCCAAGTATGCCAAAATTGCAGCTGCTCCACTTCCCTCTCCTGGCAGATCTGGGCAGTCTATTTGACATGCGTATTTCAAATACTATTTAATGACTTCTCTTATCTGGAGCCTACACAGAAAATAAATTGCTATGTAGTATTAAATCTCTTTTCTTGGTCTATTGGGCAATGTGTTAAAAAAAGGAAGACATATTTCCTTTAAGAGGAGAAATTGCAGTTGGGGGGATTGGGGGGGGTTGGGGGGCTCCCAAGGGTTTTTTGACCTCCCTTTGATCAGTAAGACCCTTGAATGGAGAAATTGAACTCCATGAGATCTTCCGTCCAGCAGTGCCTCTGGAGAAGTACAAACCTTAAAATTTAGAGGAGGGAGTAATCCCACATGCATTTGAAAATGGCAATTAGGCCCTTCTTTAGTCTATAGTAGCAAGAACAGCTGAGTCAATACCAAGAATGCCTCCAAGCAGCTCTAAGCAATTGATGATCTATTTCGTGCAATGGTGCTGGCTCTCTATTTTAAGGGAGGGGAAAATAGATTAGTGCATGCTTGTCTTGTGGAGAACTTTAGGAGCTATTAAGTGATGGAAACTGAGATTGTCTCAGATCAGTATTGCTGATGGGGATGGTTTACAGAGTTTCTGTATTAATGAATACTCTGAACTCAGTGTTTCCCATGGAATCAGAATATTGGTTAGCATCTTGGTGTATTTCCATGCTGTGGATCCAATCTGGTAAATTGTCCTATAGGTGCAGGGACATGCCTCTGCTGAGCAAGACGGAAGCTGGTGAGTCAGAAAGAATCAGCAGCATCTGCCAGGAGTCAATCAAGACAGGTAAGAGGTCAGATGTGGCATTGTGGTGCAAGCCCTGCCTTTTGTGTATGTGTGTTGTTCCATATATATTCAAAAGGGGAAAGCTTGCATTGTGATGCTACGTCCGTCATTTTGTCTGTTTGCCCCTAGGCCTCCAGTGATCAAATGGAACAAAATTTTAGCCTTCCAACCTCCATGGTCTTCAGCACATCTGCAGCTACCTTGGCTCTATTGGATAACCATATTCTTAAATTACTTCCCTCCCTATGGCATGGAATGAGACCAATACTGCCCAAGCAGGTCTCCTGCTTTGCTTTTACTGTAATTGGATGTTACTGTAATGTGGATGTTACATACCCCATCAAGATGTTGATTATCCAGTGATGATGAAGGTGAGATGGAGACAGGAGACAGCCAAGAATGTCATCCTGGCAGAGATAGAGAAGTTGGGAATTTGTCAGTGCATTCAACTTTTTTTTCCTTTTAGAACAACTTAACAGGAGAAATCGGTTAAATGAAAAACATATTTCAAGATCAATGGCTGCAACCTATGGGGAACATGGCCCCCAGTTGGCCTTGGAGTAGTTTGCTCATGGGCTCATTTCCCAAAATAGATGAATTCGGTATAATTAATTCATTGTAAACTAATTCATTTTCAATAAAATTTTAAGTTAAGCTTGAAGGTGTAAAATCATTACAGTTACTCTCTGTGGATTGAATTATTTTCCCTTTCTCTCACTTTAAAAATTAGAGTTTGGTCGTGATTCTTGGAGAGTTTCTAAGGTATAATCGATAGTTTCAAGGACAATGTGGACTAATCCAACATTAAAGGATCTATTGCTGGTCTCACTCTATAAATAAAAATGAGGAGACAGGTATTTGTTCTCTCTCTGATTCAGAATATGTGTTAGGTAGCAGTGGCCAACAGAATCAGAGCAAAAGTAATATGGTAATGCCAAAGAACATAAATAGCTGCTATCTACCGAGTCCTCCATCCTGAAAAGATGGACCAATTTAATGAGCTCAGACTCCTTGCAGTGGATAGTGGCACCAGAGAGTCTCATAATAATTAGGTCATGATCTGACGATGACAAGGGGGACACCAACAGCTGTTTGTACTTTCTATTGAAAAATACATTGCGCCTCCAAATCTAATTGATCAAGGCAATGATTAATAATCTTCCTCCTAAATTACAATCCAATGAAAATTCCCATTTCTCACCCCATTTCATTGGTTAAAGTTGGGGCAATTGAGCTTAAATGGACTCCGGAGGATGGTAGACAGGAAGCAGTTGTGGGATTCAAAAATTTTTACCACCGGTTCAGTGGGTGTGGCTTGGCGGGTGCACTTTGCACACGTGCACACAGCTTGTGTACTTTGCATAGGCACAGAAGCATTTGTGCAGGCACAGAGGCGTTCCAACTCACTTCCTGCAAACCTGCACTCTCCCAATCACTTCAACAGCTGCTGTGCGGCACTGCTGTGCCATGTAAAGTAGCTGCACTTCAAAAACAGTGGATAAAGTTGAGTATGGGAGCCCAGGTGGGCAGGTGGGCCCAACAGCAGAGTAGCAGAGACAACCGGTTCGGTCTCCGCTGCTCATCGCCACTACTGGCTCGGCACAATCGGGCCAAACCGGTAGAATACCACCACTGACAGGAAGGCCTGGAGGAATGTTGTCCAGGAGGTTGTGATGGGTCAAACACGACTTTGCAACTAATAACAACAAATCAAGATAAAATTTCCTTTGAATTGGGCTCACATCCTAGTGGTTTCACTGAGACGTTCATGTTATTTTCTTGGCAACAATATGGAGATGGTTTCCCTTGTCTTGTTTGACTTCCATGTCTGGTCTCCATGTCTAGATTTCCTGATTATCTTCCATCCATGATCTACTTCTTGTCCTTTCCTCTTTTATTTTTTTGAAATCACTTGAGGTTGGCTGAGTGCCACCTCTGCTGTGATAATCATCAAAAAGAAAATTCTAGACAAACTTCAAATAAGAGCAGCAAGGGTCATAAAAAAGCTTGAATGGTTTAATGTTTGAGATTATTATTATTATTATTTAGCATATGGCAAATGTTTGAAGAAAAGAAACAAAATAGTTCTGGCATGACTCAGAAGTTAATATGTAGCCTAGAGTGGTGAAATACAGAAACTAATATTTCAAGGATGTAAATCCTCAATACGGAGAACTGTTGAGGAATTCAAGACAAGGAAGACTCTTGAGTAAAAATGTGCAATGCCCACTCTCAAGCCAAAAATGCAAAATATTTGCCTGAAACCTATATTTCCACAGACAGACAGCATGGGGAGGAGAGGAGAGGGGGGAAGACTGAGTTGAAGGCAGCCTTTCACAGGCAGCCTTTTGCAACTTTTTTTGCTTTGACTCCTGGCAAATCATACCTTTGACAAAACTTGGCGAAAAGGAAAGCTGCAACTGATTGCACAGGGGTCAATTTGATTTATTTAAAAGAATAGAAAATGTCATAATCTGCAAGAATAAAAAATCATCGTTCGGACTAATTTGTTTGCCTTAAGATGAAAAAAGGAATGATTTAATCAATCTGATTAATCCAGAATAATTATTGTAATAGAAGATGGAAAATTTGTACAGCTTATTGGTATACATTGTTAAGAAAAGCATGAAATGGCAAAATTTAATGTGCACCTAATGTTCCATGTAATAATAATCAAATTATAATAAAACAGAGACAGGTTTCAAAACCTAGCCAGAGACTCTGTAAATGTACATTTTGCCAGCTAGCTTTTAATGGAGAAGTTTAGTTTTTTGGGAACACATGATTTATTTGGGTACTTCATACAACTTTTACTGAGGGGGAGAAAACTGCATTGCATAACTTACAGGGAAAAAGTCCTTAGGCTAATGTGAAGCCATGGAATATTAAGTAAGGTTCCAAATTATTTGCAAATATAAGAAAAACAAAAATAGTAGAAAGTTGGTTGAAAGGAGATGATGTTAATTGCTTGAGGAGGTAGAAACCACGAAATTCTTTTCATCCATTGGAAATACTAAACATTAAATCTGAGATCTTTTTAAAAGATACATCCACCAAGGATTGGTCGAGAAAAATGGATCTCAAAGATCCCCACCACCACCACCACCTCTTTCTCACTTCTATTTTAGTATATTTCTTGAATTATGAGAGTTGTAGTTCAACCCATCTGGTGAAGACCATTCTCAAGCAGTGTCCTACAAAAAATAAATAGACATTAAAAGCAATTGGTCATAATTGTGCGTTATTTCCTACTGTACTACCAGATTATGTCAGCAATTTAATTCCTGCGAGATAGCATGTGAAAGCACTGAAATTTCATCAGGCATCATCAACCTTTTGGTTTTTAAAATTAAACTTTAAGGTAATTGTTCAGTTCCTTGGTGCCTCCTGGCATTACTTTGCTGAGTAAAAATCATTTTACTCAGTGTTAGGCAGCCTTCCCAGTCCAGTTTGTTCCAGATGTACTGGATTCTACTTCTACTTCTCCTACTAGAGGGGCAGCTGGTGTAATGCATCTTCAAAATGATTTTGCCACCTGCATTTTATACCCTGGCATCAATTCACCAGGCAACGTCCAAGCTTTTGCCTTGCATTTATTTAGCAAGTGATATTGCACCAACTGTTCCTTAAAGCTTCCTTAATCTGATAGAAACAGTTTAGTGCAGTGATAACTTATGACATATGTCAAAACTGACATGCCATGATGTTTTAGGTGACAGAACAGTTTTTACACCAACGTTCACCAACCCCTGACAACTATTTTTGAAAACACATCTCATTCTCAGGTGATTTTTTTTTGAAGCTCAGAGACTGTAAGACTGGCCTCTGGAGACTCTGAAGATCATGTGAGAATGAGAATGGGGCATGATTTCTAAATGCCATTTGAGAATAGGCTGTGTTCTTGTATGGCTTCGAGAGCAGGGGTGTCAAACTCGTGTCAACACGGCATCATCATGTGATGTATCTCAACTTTTTCCCCACTTTGTTAAACCGGGTGTAGACATGGCCAGTGCATGTTGCATCTAGACCGCGAGCTGCGAGTTTGAAAGCCCTGCCTCTAGAGCCTCTGAAAATTATGTGAGAATGAGGTGTGCTTTTGTGCAGCTTTCGTGGCTGCTAAGGTTGCAGAAGAGCATTCTCTGAAGTTGTTTCAATAATGAAGGCTTTGTTTCCTGTCCTCACTTCACATTAAGGCTAGGTCACACTGGCCGACAGATGCAAAACGTATACAAAAAGGACACAACGGACGAGCAAAATTTCGGTGGTGGCTCCATCTGTTGTTATCAGCTCTCAAAAGTGCTCCAAATCTGCATAAACAGAACGGAAAGGAACGGAAAGGAATGGACATTGGGAGGATGTAGCGGGGATGTAAAGCGGATGTTCGTAGGAAGCCTAGCGGATGAAAGCGGATGGAAGCGGATGACACATCCGCAGGGGTTCCGAGGGAGAATAGCGAAGCGGACGTGTAGCAGAAGGAGCGGATGCGTAGTGGATGATGTGGCTGCATCACGGACACCTATAGGATGCATAGCGGATGCGTAGCGGATGCAAAGCGGTCACTGCGCATGCGGGGAGGATGAATTGCGTCAGCTCCATGGATATAAAAGGAGGCAGCTCGCAAGCAGTCAGCATTCAGAGGAAAGACCTGCTGCCAGAGACGTCTTGAGAGAACACCATGGGGAAGAAGAGGAAGCCTGTGCCTACTCCTGCCAGCCCTGGCAAGAAGGACAGAACCACCATCTCACCCCCTGGCACTGACTCTGAAGCTGCTGGTGCTTCTGCTGCTGCTGCTGCTGGTGCTCCTGGTGTTGCTGCTGCTGGTGCTTCTCCTGCTGCTTCTTCTGCTGGTGGTGGTGGTGCTGCTGGTGCTTCTCCTGCTGCTGCTGGTGCTTCTCCTGCTGCTGCTGGTGCTTCTCCTGCTGCTGCTGCTGTGGTGGACCAGCCCCAAGGCCCTCAAAGCCCTGCTGCTGAAGGCCCTGAAGGCCCTGCCAGAGGGAGGAAGAGGCAAGGCAAGGAGAAGGGAGAGAGGAAACAATACTCCATTTCCGAAGACCATGAGGAGGAGGTGCAGGAATGGCTGAGGGAAAATGAGTACCTGTGGAGGAAGGGCCACAGGCTCTATTGTGACACCAGGAGAAAGCAGGCAGCGTGGAGAGAGAAGGCTGAGAGCCTGGGCTACACTTCAGATGTCCTCCTGGGGTGGTGGACGCACATGCACACCTGGTATGGCAAGCTGCACCTGAAGAGATCCAGGCAGGCCGCTGTCAAGCTCACTGACCGGGAGACCTATGTCATGGCCAAGTGCAGCTTCCTGGAGGGTGAGATCCGCCACTGAGGAGCAGCCTCTCTGTCAACCTTCTCCCTCAGACAGCCCACAGAGAGCCACTCCTCTTCCAGCCAGGAGACAGCTACCATGTCCAGGCAGGTGTCTTTGGAGGGCCCCACGACAGAGACCCCCCCGACAGCTGCACTCCCTGTGCCAGAGGACGTGGAGGATACCCTGTCTCAGATGGAGCAAGAAGAAGCAGCCACACCCACACCCAGCTCCACTTCCACAGAAAGCAGGCAGAGAGGCAGATTGGAGGGACAGAGCCATACTGTCCTCTTGGAGATCAGGGACACAATCAAAGCCAGCACAGATCTTCTCTCCCAGCTGGTCCACTTCGACATACCATCCTTGAACCGCAAGCCCTTCATCACCTATGTGAGTCAGACCCTCATGGACATGCCCGAGGCCCAGTACCAGGTGATGAAGGAGAGGATCACAGCTCTTCTGCACCACCCTCCAGGCCCAGCTGAACCTGCTCCTACCCACTCCAGGTCTTCCCCTCCACCCCAGGCAATGTCACAGCCCTTCCACGGATTTCAACAGCCCCTCACCTACCAAGCCTACTACTACCAGGACTTCCCACAGCAGAGGCAGCCCTTCCCAGTCCAGGCCCAGGTTCATCGGACACCGCAGACTCCACAGACGCCTCACCTGACCCAGCTGCAGACCAGACAGCCCCACTACACTCTTCCTTCCTCCACCCCACAGCCAAGCCCATCGTCAGAACATCTGTCATCAGTCTTGGGCCTCACATCCCAGGTACTTGATGAAGGGCCTCTCAACCTCACGGGACTGAGTCAGCTCTTGGACAGCTTCCTGCACACACCATCTCCTGTTGTACTCTCAGGGCCAGGCACCCCAATGGCGCCTCAGACCAGCACTCCAGCCACAGCCACCTCCACAGTCCCTGGCCCCTTTACATCTGAGACCATGGGCACGCCTCAGAGTGATTGAGAAGAGTGCCAGAGACTGAGTTGTTACCTGTTCACTTTATCTTTGCTTAAGACACTTTACTTGGGTCATTTGGACTATGTATCTACACGTAGTCCTCAACATAGAACCACAATTGAGCCCAACATTTCTTTTGCTAAGGAAGACAGTTCTTAAGTGAATTTTGCCCCCTTTTGCAACCTTTCTTGCCACAGGTGTTAAGGGAATCACTGCAGTTGTTAAGTTAGCAACACTGTTGTTCAGTGAATCTGGCTTCCCTGTTGACTTTACTTGTCAGACGCTGGTTGGCAAGGAGGCAAAATGTGATCGCACAATCCTGGGACATTGCAGCTGTCATAAATATGAGTCAATTGCCAAGCATCTGAATTTTGATCATGTGACCATGGGGATGCTGCATGGAAATAAACATAAACCTAGTTTTTGACTCTTCAATGTTAGATGGGCTGGACAGGAAAAGCTGTGACTGGTCATTGCTTTGAAGCTTTCTGAACTCATGCTCTGCAGCTTGGAGGTTGGGAAAAACCTGGCAGGTGTTAGCAAGATAGGAGTGGTGGAGAAATATACTGAAAGCTAAATAATGCTGAATATTCAATGTTCCTTTGCCACAAACTTCCAGTAAGCTGTGCTGAGCAATGTGGAAACAGCTTTCATTAAAAACAAAAGATTTGGCAACTCAATTCTTCTAGCCCTGAACAATATACTAATATCAATTATCTATAAATATAAAAAAAACCTTTTAAGATTGAATTTGACAACTCTATAAGATAATATGTGAATATGTATTTGTGTGTGTGTGCATGTGTATTCTTTTTTTCATTCATTCTTAAAAGGTACAGTCTCAAAGCTTTTTTCTACTCTTAATTTTCCTTGCTGTATTAACATCAATAAAGCTATCTGTTATTAAAATTGCTGTAGTAAACTTTGTCTTTCTCTTGAATACTAGAAACAGAATTTTACATCTATTAATGAAACTTTTTATTCCTGCTTTTTGCTCACTGCACTTAATATTTTGCTTAGTCTGTGAATGCCTAGCCACATTGGAAAATCCTAAATTATTTATTTTACTAGCTCATTCTCTTCCACAAATATAAAGTACAGTTTACATAATTACTTACTGTAGCATAACCCCAATATAGAGAAAGAAACAAAGTTAAAATATGCAAGATATACGATTTGCTATTGTCACTGCTATTTCTGTTACTATGGAATAACACCATAGTATGGTTTCATATTTACTGATTTTTTTCTTCATATTTAATTAGAGCCTGGTTCCAAGGATTAAAGATAGCTACATTAAAATCAGCCACTTCAAAATTCTAGATATCTACTTACCAAAGTCCTTTCTAAGCTTTGACTTAAAAGATAATTACCAATAAAAGTAAGCCATGATGAGCCATGATGAGCAATAATAATAGAGTTTGCTGACAAAACAACAGTGTTTTTTTCCTTTTGTATAAAAAAGTAGCTCAGTTGCTGAATATCCACAACGTGTTGTCTTCCAATACATGCAAAGGAGACACAAAATCTATAAATCATTTGTGGAAAATTCTTCTCCTCTCCCTCACCAAGTTGGTAATTATATATCATTTCCCCCTCCTGATGGAGCCTATTGTCTGACACAATCAATGATTGTACATAATTTCAACTGAAATAATGTTCCTGGATCAAAATCAAATTTCTTCTCTTTTACCAATTAGCACAGCTTCTTTTAGTTCTGGATATATAAATGGAAAGTTTAGAACTATCTTGAGGGATTAAGCTAAGTATCTTGTTAAGAGAAAAATCTACCACTTTAATTAACTGGATTGCAGTGAGGACCCTCATAATAAGCAGCTTTTCAAAACTGTAGGAAGAATTTCAAGTATATTTTTTAACTTCCCTTCCAAATACCATATAATGCCTATAGGGCTCTACATTTTCCCTAAAGGGGCAGGTTGACACATCTATAAAAGGAGAGGGGCTTTGATCACACAACTGCAACAGCCACCTTGACCTTTCAGATTCCCTCATGGTCCCTCCTGCATTCATCCATCCATCTGTTTCAAGGGGAACATCAAAACTTTAGCCTGGGTATCATAAGCTGTGTGTGGAACATGAGAAATTGTGCATTAACCTCTTTTTGAGATGCGGGCCCTGCTCAGGAGTATTTGCATTCATGGTGGATTCAATTTTTTTTCCAGTTCTGTGGGTGTGGCTTGGCGGGCATGGCAGGGGAAGGATACTGTAAAATCTCCAGTCAGAAGTGGGATTTGCTGGTTCTCCGAACTACTCAAAATTTCCGTTACTGGTTCTCCAGAACTGGTCAGAACCTGCTGAATACCATCTCTGATTTGCACCTGCATGCCACCCTTTCTATCCTTGAGAGAAAGGATCATTGTGTCTAGGGGTGGGATTCTTTTAACAACCGGTTCTGTGGGGATGGCTTAGTTGGTGGCCATGGCTTGGTGGTCATGTGACTGGGTAGATATGGCTTGGTGGTCATGTTATTGGCTAGGTGTGGCCAACTCAATATCACTCACATCAAGGCATGCATCTCCTCGCCTGGCCTCTCATGACTGTGGGGATGCTGCAACAGTTGTAAGTGTGAAAAATGGACATAAGTCACTTTTTTTCAGTGCCATTGTAACTTTGAATGGTCACTCCACATAAGCAAAGTATCAGCAAAAGAGGGAAAAAAAACTCCAGAGAAGTTCCTGAGACAGGAAGTCTAGTCCTGCCAAGAATGTAATAAGGGTTAAAGGAGAGGCAGTTTCTGTAAGCAACACCAGAATGTTTCCTTCCTGCCTTCTTTACAGGATTAGGCCAGTAATTTATTCTAACAACCAGTTCTCTGCACTGCTTAGAATGTTAACAACCGGTTCTAGTGAATAGGTGCGAACCTGTAGAATCCCACCCCTGATTGTGTCCAAGTGACAGTTTTTCAGCTGTCCATTTCCTGAATATTGTGTTCTACAGAAGTTCTATTTGTTGGCCCACATTTTTAGCAGGAGTTTTGTTTGTTCTGATTGGCTGAGCAGCCTGACAGTGAACTATAAAAGGGAGCTGTCAGACAGCATCAGCTGTTACCTGTCAGCTGGCCAATTCAGCAACATATGGGCAGACTAAGGTAAGCTGTTTCTTTGTTACAATAAACATTGTTTCATTCTTCAATGCCTGCCTCAGCTCATTCTTAGAAAGAATATAATATTAGCGACGAAGGTGGGATGCCTCCTGAAATCTGAGGAAGAAAGAGCCAGAGGTATTGTGGGTTTTTTTTAACCTCAGGATGGACAAGATGTCCATTGCTCTGACGTTTCTCTGTTTTCACCCATCATCAGAAACTTGGAATCTTACATTATTTGTTTTGACTGTTTCCTAGATGCTGCTGATTTGTCTGAGTTTTCAAACCATAGGAAAAAAGTGTATTTCCTAAGCTTTTGCGGGACCATGGTTTTTGATACTATCACAGCGCTGTTGGTGCCTCAGACTGTTAAAGTGGTATCTGGGGAAGAATTACAAGAACTTTTAAGTAATCATTACTTGCCTAAACCTTCTAGAATTGCAAGGCAGCATGCATTCAAGAGAAGAATACAGGCTGAGGGAGAGACTATCAGTACATACATGGCTGCCCTCTAAAAAGCAGCACTACATTGCGGGTTCCGGGATCTCGAAGATCAATTACTGGATCAATTAGTATGCAGTATACGAGACCTCAGGCTTCAAAGACACTTGCTTGCCAAGAGCGATTTAACCCTTAAGATGGCTGTTGAGGAGTCTCAAGTGGCAGAAATGTCAATTATCTCTGCTGCTGAGATACAAGGCTCTAATAGCACTGCTGCATCCAACCCGAATGCTACTGTGCATTATGATGACAGTTTTCCTGACAAAAATTCTGAAGCTGATGAAGATGTAAATCACCTCAGAGGACAGTCTTCACCACAGCGAAAGAATTGGATTTCTGATAACAAACCTATGCAACCGCAAACAACCTGCCTGAGTTGTGGTGGTAATCATTTTAGATCCATAAGCAGATTTAGAAACATAATTTGTTTAAAATGCCAAAGAAAGGGACACATAGCTAGGGTTTGCAAATCAGGAAAAAAATTTAATCCACAATATCAGACTCAAGTTAGATTACAAAAACAAAAAGAAGAATGTTTTACTATTACTAGGGCTTCTTACAATTCTAAGTCACCTAAAAAATTTAACCAGATCTATACTAACAAAATTCGTGTGACTGTCTCCTCAGAAGGAAAGCAGTGTCCAATGGAAGTTGATACCGGCTCATCGCTATCCATTGTATCCTGGAGCACATTAAAAAGTTTTGTTCCTGCTATCACAAAAAAACATCTCCAGCCATGCAAACTGTCCTTAAAAGACTACCAAGACTATTCCATTCCAGTAATGGGCACAGGTAAATTCAATATCCAGTTTCAAAACTTTGAGAGACTACTTCCTCTCACAATAGTAGAAGGCACCCTACCAAGTCTATTAGGGTTAGACTGGTTCACATTTTTGGGACTTACAATATCTGGAATACATTCTATTCAGGATCAGGGTTTACATCATTATTAAATGATTTTAAGGAAGTATTTAGAAAGAATTAGGTCAGTATGTAGGAACTCCAATCTCATTTACCTTGGCCCCCAATATAGCACCCATCAGGTTAAAACCTAGAAGAGTTCCTTTTGCATTATGGCCTAAAGTAGATGCTGAATTGGATAAATACCCCAAGCAGTTCTAGAACCCACAGATTTTGCAAAATGGGAGACCCCTATTGTGATACCTTTGAAACGTGATGGTTCTAACAGAATTTGTGCAGACTATAAAAGTGCCATAAATAAGGCTTTGCAAACCAATGCTTACCCAGTGCCAATAATCCAGCATCTGTTGCATTCACTGGGAAAGGGGTCTATTTTTGCAAAACTCGATATGGCTCAGGCCTATCAACAGCTACCTGTTGGCAACCTTACAGCGGAGGCATAGACAATTGTCACCCATTGTGGTGCTTTTAAATGTACTAGATTACAATTTGGAGTTTCAGTAGCACCAGGGTTATTTCAATGCCTGATGAGAGATTGCTTCAGGGCATTCCAGGGGTAGTCCCATACTTTTATGATGTTCTCATTTCTGCTTGCAACAAAGAAGAACTTTTCAAACGTCTCAGAAGAGTCCTAGCCTGTTTCAAAACAGCAGGCTTTAAATTGACAAATGCAAATGCAAATGCAAATTTGCAGTCAGCCAAGTAGATTTTCTGGGATACCACATAGATGCCAAAGGTATTCATCCCGTTGAGTCAAAGGGAAGAGCTATTAAGGATGCCCCTACACCATCCAATAAAACTGAACTGCAAACGTTTTGGGGGCTCCTGAATTTCTATAGCTCTTTTCTTCCTCATAAGACTTCTGTGGCAGAACTGTTACACAGATTATTGGATGCAAAAGCTTCCTGGTCATGGGGGCCCAAAGAAGAATTCTCTTTCAGTGATGTCAAAGCTCTGTTGTCATCTGACAGTGTGCTAATACAATTTGACAGGGATTTACCTTTGATTCTTTGCTGAGATGCATCCCCTTTTGGGATAGGCACTGTGTTGGCACACAAATTGCCAAATGGTCTGGAAGCACTGATAACATATTTCTCCAGGACCTTATAAAGTACTGAGAAAAATTATGCACAGATTGATAAGGAAGCTTTAGCAGCAGTCGCTTCCACAAAAAAATTTCCTGAGTCCCTCTATGGTCACCATTTTCAGCATGTGACTGAACACAAACCTTTATGAGGCATTTTGTCTGGAGATCATCCAAGTCCTACTATGTTGTCTCAAAAAATGAATAGGTGGTCAATATTCCTTGCTGCCTACTCATATACATTAATATACAGAGCTGGGAAACACCTTCGTCATGCAGACACTTTAAGCCATTGCCCTTTACCAACCCCTGGAATTGACCCCACACCATCATAAACTGTATTCTCTAGATGATCAACAATTACCTCTGACTGCAACAGTTATTGCTCAATGTTCGTCAAGAGACCAAATAATATTACAGGTTTTGGACTGGGTGAGAAGGGGTTGGCCTGAAGTAAATTTAGACATCAAATTCTTACCATTTAGAGCCAGGCAGCATGAGATGTCCACCCAGCAGGGATGTTTATTATGGGGTTGCCGTGTCATTGTCCCCAGCAGGTTGAGGCCTGGGATAATAGATAGTTTACATGAAGGGCATCCGGGTATTGCCAGAATGAAGGCACTGGCAAGGAGTTATGTCTGGTGGCCAAGCATAGACGCAGACATAACTGCTAAGGTCAGGACATGCCAGGCATGTCAACTATCAAGGCCTGCCCCATCAGCTGCCAATCCAGGGGAATGGGTCTCCATGGTCACGAGTTCACATAGATTTGGCGGGCCCTTTCCATGGCCACATATTCTTAATTGTAATGGCCTCTTATTCCAAATGGGTTGAGTTATCCCTCATGCATTCTACTACTTCGACAACTGTCATAAAAGCATTAGACCATTTGTTTGCAGCTCATGGTTTTCCAGATGTTCTTGTTTCAGAAATGGTCCACAATTTGCATCAGATAGTTCTGAATTGTTTCTAGCTAAGAAGGGGATCCGGCATGCTCTGACAGCCCCTTATACCCAGCAGCAAATGAGCAAGCTGAAAGGGCCAAAAGGGCAGCTAAGGAGGTTTTAGGCAGACTTGAGGGAGAAGATTGGCACTCAAAATTAGCCACTTATTTACTATCACAACATATCACCCCTAGCTCAGTGACAAATTGTTCTCCAGTGGAGGTTTAGGAATAATTTAGATAGGCTCCAACCAAGCTACTCTCCTTCAATTCCATTAGATTCTTTTAGCCAGGTGAGGTCATTCCAGGTAAATGACCCTGTGTATGCTAGGAATTTTGGGGGTAATCTCCTCTGGTTGCCCGGCCAAGTGATGGCTGTCACAGGCCCCAGATCTTATAAAATTGGATTACAGGATGGCAGAATATGGTGACGCCATATCGACCAATTGAGAGGTTGTTGGGGGTCATCCCAGAGTAACAAACAGAGGGAATGTGTCAGAGGGAATGTGTTCAAAATCCAGGAAATACTTAGACTCTTTAGTTTAGAGAAAAGATATATTTTACTGAAAGTGAAGTGGTAGCAA
>BLBF01000011.1:22243193-22269059 GCA_015471245.1 Laticauda colubrina | reverse complement strand
CCTACTGGCTTACCAGGAGGTCTCTTTGCCGAAGCACAAATTGGACAGCTAGCTACATAAGCTTCAATGTCCTTCTTTAAAGTAGGCCACCAGAATTGCCGCTTAACCAGATGTAAGGTCTTCACAAATCCAAAGTGGCCAGCTGCTTTAGAATCATGAGCTTGTTGTAGTATTTGGGCCCTCAGCACCTGTGGCACATACAACTTGGTCCCCACCCAAGCCAAACCATCTCTAACTGTATAGTCACTTGAATGAGCCAGGAACCATTCGTCCAGTTTTAAAGCTTCTTTTAGTTGTTCGGTTAGGCCATTCCATAAATCCACTTCTGGTTTCTTCTTTTGGGCTCTGGTGATCACTGGAGCAGCTAGATGTTTGGTTGAGACCATTGGGCTTATCACCTCCAGGCGCATACTATTATATTGGGGTAGTCTAGAGAGAGCATCCGCCATGAAGTTCTTCCCCCCTGGAATGTACTTCAGTGAGGAATTGAACCGCTTGAAATACTGGGCCCAGTGAACTTGTTTAGGGGACAGCTTCCGGGGTGTTTTTAAGGCTTCCAAATTTTTATGATCAGTCCATACCTCAAATGGATGTTTTGCTCCTTCCAGGAAATGTCTCCAGGTCAGTAAGGCCCAACGAGCTGCAAAAGCTTCTTTCTCCCAGATGGCCCACCTTCTCTCTGTTTCAGACAGCTTACGGGAGGTATACGCACAAGGCTGTAAGGTCCCTTTCTCGTTGATTTGAAGTAACACCGCTCCAATAGCCACATCACTTGCATCGGCTTGAATCACGAAAGGAGTTTCCATATCCGGGTGCTTTAGCACTGGTTCTGCAGCAAACAGTCGTTTTAGCTTTTCAAAAGCTGCTTGGCACTCCATGGACCACTCCAATGGCTTGCCTGTCCTCGACTTCACCTCCCCTTTTGTTTTTAAGAGATTTGTGATAGGCATTGCTATCTTAGCAAACGTCGGGATAAATTGCGGGTAAAAATTTGCAAATCCCAAGAAGCTTTGAAGTTGTTTTCTGGTGCTTGGTGGAGCCCATTCCAAAACGGCACGCATTTTCTCTGGATCCATTTCTATGCCTTCAGATGAAATGCGATATCCCAAATAGTCAATTTTTTTCTTGGTGGAATTCACACTTTGACAATTTAGCATACAACTTAGCGGCACACAGTTTCTGTAGAACTGACCCCACCAGTTTCACATGTTCATCCAGAGTTTCCGTGTAGATAAGGATATCATCAAGATAAACCAGAACCCCCCTGTATAAATGTTCATGTAACACTTGATTGATCATCTGCATGAATACAGCTGGGGCCCCTTGTAAACCAAAAGGAAGAACGTTGAATTGGAAGCAACCCATCGGGCAGTTAAAAGCGGTCTTCCACTCATCCCCTTCCTTAATTCGAATTCGGTAGTATGCTTCTCTCAAATCCAACTTCGTGAAAATATTCCTCTTCGCTAGATGGGCCAACATGTCCTTCATCAAAGGAAGGGGGTACACGTTTTCCACAGAAATAGCGTTCAAATTTCTGTAGTCCACCACCAAGCGTTTGGAACCATCTTTCTTTTCACGGACCAACACTGGGGCCGCTACCCGGGGCCTAGCAGGTTGAATGAAACCACGTTCCAGATTTTTATCTATAAGCAATCTTAGCTCCTCCAATTCCTGTGGTGTCATTGAGTACAACTTCGGTTTCGGGAGCTTCACCCCAGGCAAAATCTCAATAGCACAGTCTGTTGGCCGGTGAGGCGAAAGCTTATCCGAGGCCTTCTCACTGAACACTTCTTTTAAATCCCAATACTCTTTGGGAATTTTCGCCTCCCCTTTCACGGGCTCAGTACCTGTGGAAGCTATTTCAATCAGATCCTGAAGCTTCAGCTGGGATCTGCCCTCTTTTCCCAGTTGCTGCTTGGTGCGTATGCGCAACAACCCCTTTCTCCAGTTAACCTGGGAGTTCCATTTCCGGAGCCAGGGCAATCCCAGTATTAATGGTTGCTCCATCCCAGGGATCACAATAAAACGCAGGGTCTCATCATGCTCTCCCATGATCATTTCTATAGGTTCCGTGACAAAACGTGCAGGGCAACCTCCAGCCACTGATCCATCTAGTTGGCAAAAGGAAATGGGCATCTTCAAAGGTTTTAGTTTTAGGCTCATTTTCTTCACTACTTCCGTGTTGATTATACACCTTGTGCACCCAGAATCTAATAGGGCTAGCATTTCCCCTTCTACCCCTGAATTGGGTACCCTCAACTTCACCGGAATGGGCATAGGGCCCACGCTTGGACTTACCAGGAAGTTGTCTTCCGAGTCGAAATCATCCTCCTCAGTGGTCACTGGGGTTTCTGATTCCTCTCCTGCGGGAGGGGCGACCTCTGCCGTCTCTTTCGACTTAAATGCTGTTTCGCGAGGCTTCGCTGGAGACTTTTCAGGTTTCTTTCCTTCTTTTGGTGCCCCTTTTGGTTCCAGCTTGACTCTGCAGTTCACAGCCCGGTGACCTTCCTTCCCGCATCGAAAGTAGGCCGAGGGGTTGGGTCTTGCCGCCACACCTCCCCTCTGAGGTTTGGGAACTTCTTGAGGACTTGGGGGGGAAGGCTTGCTCCACCCAGAACCTCCCCGCCATCTGCTTTGGGTTAAATCAATCTCCACTTCTTCTGCCAGCAGGTACCACATCTGCAAGTCATTGGGGTCTCTTCTAGCAATGCATCTCTGGTACACATCTTCATTTAAACCATCTTTAAACGCTTCTATCAGGGCTTGCTGGGACCAGCCTCGGATATGACCAGTTAACTGTCTAAATTCTTGGGTGTAGTCAGCCACTGACCTCCGCCCCTGATTTATGGTCTTCATCTTAATCCGGGCCTTGCGCTCTGCCAGTGGGTCCAAAAACCTAGCCCGCAGTGCAGTCATGAACAGGTTATAATTCAGCAACTGAGGAGCATTATCATTATGCAAGGTCACCATCCACTCTGCAGCTGTTCCCTCCAGAGCCCTGGTAACACACCTCACTTTGGCTGCTTCTGAGGGAAAATCCTCCCGTATTCTTCCATATAGCTCCAAACTTGGGCTAGGAAAAATCCCAAGGTTTTTGGATTTCCCCCGTATCTTACTTCTTAACAGAGGCAGCCTAGGAGCTCTACGCCTTCTAGGAATCACATTTCCTGCTGAGGGCCCCGGGGCTGCTGCAGGATCGGGTTGATTTATGGGAGAGGGGGCTGCTCTGCTTCTTCTGGCTGGGGCTACTTCCCCTCCCCCTTCATACCTTTGTGCAGCTTGGAGTTGTTCAAAGGCTTCATCAAGGAGTTTCCTGGCTTGATTCAGTGAGAGTTCTCTCTTTTCCTTCTCTTGCCATGGCTCCTCTTTTCCAAGCCGGTGGGTAGTTGTGACCCCGGGGGGGGGGTCCTTCTCCAGATCTTTCCAACCAACCCCCACCGACCATCTGGGCTTCACAGCTGGATCCTCTTCCAGATTGAGCTCTGCTAGCAATTGGGCTTCCTGTACCAGCAAAGAATCTTGCCCTCAAATGGCTCCCAGATCTTCCTGATCACTAGTTGAAGATGACATGATGTCCAGGCCCCCTCGGAAGAAAACTGGGTGTTCTCTCCGGGTGGGGTCGTAGCTGAGATTCAGAATAATGTCAGGCGGAGCTCCATTCAAAATTCAGGAAAGAAATACTTAGACTCTTTAATTTAGAGAAAAGATATCTTTTACTGAAAGTGAAGTGGTAGCAACCAAAGAATTCTGAATCTGAGAAATTAGGCGCGCAATTCACATACAGAAAGTGATGAAAGTGTTCCCACCCCCAATAGTTCAGATGAAACTTCCAATTAGAAGTTGTGAATATGATCATGTGGGCATCTTCAGGTGATGATGAGGCCTCTGTCCGTTGACGTTGGCATACTTTGATAACGGGCTGCAGTTGCACAGAGAAAAGAAAGCTAAGCGAGAAATAGAAACCGAACTCTATTGTATGCTCCCCCCCCTCATTTACAAAACAGAAGAATGTAACACCTCCAGCTCACTTCTCAGACTTATCCCTACCTCCCCTCCCCCCCGTTTCTTATGACAGCCGAAAGATGCAAAGCGATAGTAGAAGATCTTGAAGGCTGACAGGCAGAGAGGCAGACAGGAGGGGCAGAGCCACACTGTCCTGCTGGAGATCAGGGACACCATCAGAAGCAGCATAGATCTCCTCTCTCAGTTGGTACACACTGACGTCCCATCCTCCAACTGCAAGCCCTTCCTCACCTATGTCAACCAGACCCTCATGAACATGTCGGAACCACAGTACCAGGTGATGAAGGACAGGATCACCGATCTTCTTCACAACCCTCCAGACCAAGCTGAACCTGCTCCCACCCAGTCCAGGCCTGCTCCTCCACCCCAGGTGATATCACTGCCCTTCCAAGGCTTTCCACAGGCCCTCACCTACCAAGGCTACGGCTCCCAGGAGGTCCAGCAGCACAGGCAGCACTTCCAAGTCCAGGCAGAGGTACATCGTATGCCACCGGTGCCACTGATGCAACCAATGCCACCCACACCACTGATGCCAGCTACACCACAGATGCCACCCAAACCACCGATGCCACCCACACCACCGATTCCACCTGCGCCTCACCTCGCTCAGCTGCAGACCAGACATCCCCACTACACTGCTCCTTCCTCCACCCCACAGCTAAGCCCGGCCTCAGAACATCTGTCATCGGTATTGGGGCTGACACCCCATGTCATGGAGGAAGGGGCTCTCAACATCACGGGGCTGAGCCAGCTCTCTGAGAGCTTCCTCCAAACACCGTCCCCTGTTGTCCTCTTGGGCCCAGGCACCCCAATGTTGCCTCAGACCAGCACTCCAGCAGCAGCCACCTCCACAGCACCTGGACCCTTCACCCCTGAGACTGGGCACGCCTCAGAGTGACCAAGAAGAGTGCCAGAGAGTGGGTGGCTAACCGTTGACATTATTTTTGCTTTGGACACTTGACTTGGGTCATTTTTCTTTTACAGCTTGTTATTAATAAAGATTATCTTTGCTTCACACACTTGCCTCATTTATTTTTGTAAATAAAGTCTTGGTAGAAACTTTTAGAAATGGTTTAAGCCTTTGCATGCTTGTGGGATGGGTTAAGATAGCAGTGGGATGGGCAGGGATACCTTTGGGATGGGTAATAGCTGTGGGATGAGCAGGGATACCTTTGGGATGGGTAATAGCTGTGGGATGAGCAGGGATACCTTTGGGATGGGTAATAGCTGTGGGATGGGCAGGGATATCTTTGGGATGGGTAATAGCTGTGGGATGGGCAGGGATACCTTTGGAATGGGTAATAGCTGTGGGATGGGCAGGGATACCTTTGGAATGGGTAATAGCTGTGGGATGGGCAGGGATACCTTTGGGATAGGTAAGGATAGCTGTGGGATAGATAAACCTCCAGTGCAAGCATAGTGGGACTGTCTGGTCCACCCTCCCAGGTGCCACACCTTTGGCCCTTTATTATCAATAACAATGTAATCATTGATCCACACATTTCAACATAAACACAACTCTTTATTAAATGCCCTGTCCATTGTAGGGCCACTCAACATACATGGCCTAATCTCATCAGTGTGATGAGACAGGCTGAAGGAAGCATCCATTAATCATCTATCATCCTGTCTTGCCACTCCACTGCTCCAGCTAGGGAGTTGCACCAGTGTCTCAGGAGGTTGCGCTGCTTCTTCCCTTCACGTGAAGCTCTGTTGGGGCCTTGCACATCCAGAGTGTCTATCAGGTTTCGCCCTTGCCTCCATTCACCAGGCTCCATGTCCCCATTGCCTTGCTGGAGGTCCACGAGCCTGTTCTGCAACACTGGGTAGCGGGTGCGCATGAGATTCTGCAGGATGCAGCAAGCTTCCACGATCCTCCTCACGGTCTCTGGGCGATGCTGCATGGTGGTGAGAAGTACCTGGAACCTGTTGGCCAGGATGCCAAAGGTGTTCTCCACCACCCGCCTTGCCCTGGACAGCCTGCAGTTGAAGATCCTCTCTTCACGGGTGAGGCATCTGGAAGTGTAGGGCTTCATGAGGTAGGTTCTGAGGGAGAAGGCGTCATCCCCCATGATGAAGTAGGGCACATCTTGCGTGTCGTTGGGCAGGGGGTCTGGATCTGGGAAGCTCATGATGAGGTTGCGTTCCAGCCCCTCCTTGAGGTGACTGGCGTTGTATACCTGGGCATCTGAAGCTGACCCTTTTCCTGAAGCATCGATGTACATGAACTTGTAGTCAGCATCGACCATGGCGAAGAGGATGATGCTGAAGAAGCCCTTGTAGTTGAAATAAGTGGACCCTGACTTGGCTGGAGCTTTTCAGGCCATGTGCTTGCCATCTATGGCTCCAACGGTGTGGGGGAAGTTCCACTTCTGATACCACTGCTCTGCAACTTTCTTCCATCCTTCTTCAGTGGAGGGGCACTGGACGAGCTCCTCCTTGTATTCTTCGATGATGGCCTGCACCATTTCTCTGACCACAATGCTGATGGTGTTGTGTGGCACCCTCCAGCCGTACTGCATTCTCCTGTATGTGGTCCCTGAGGCCAGGCGGCGCAGAGTGAGTGCCACCTTGAGCTCAGGGTCCAGGCTGGGCCAGAAGTTGGTGTTTGCCTTGGTTAACCTGGGTGTCAGCCGCTGCACAACTTCATCAAACATGGCTGGCGGCATCCTCATGAAGTTCTGGAATGCACGAGGGTCTTTGTTCCTGAGCTCCACCATCAGCTTGTTGTACAGTCCACACTCTGCTCTTCTCCCAATCCATCTTTGGACCCAGACACTTCTTGGACACCTCCTTTTCTTCCTGTAGAACAGGTGAAAGAACCTGTAGATGGCTTCGCACTGTTGCAGAACGATGGTGGCTACCAAAAGGAGTGTGTTTTGATCCATGGTGGAGATGACTGGATGCTATGGAAGAGCAAGAGCCAGATGAAGGCTGAAAAGGTCTGCACAGCAGGGCTGCTGGACTGAAAGTGAGATCCAGGTGAGTTCCTCCCCCTTTTTATAGGAAATATAGGTTTTCCGCTTGGTGTCCCTTTGCATCCTCTAGGCATCCTGCAGACATCCTAAATATCCGAGATACGTCCCCTATACGAATGTTTTTTCCGTTTTAATGCTTTGTATGCGAGCTGCATCCGCTTTCATCCTTTCTCCGTCCGTGCTACTAACGCTGCGTGTCCATTCTGTGTCCGTTTTGCTTCCTCCCTGTGTCCATTTTCTGCTGGAGCGGATGCGAGTTGCGCGGATGCGCAGCGGATGCCTAGCGGATATAGCTAGGATAACGACGGATGTAGAACGGATGTTCCCCATATGCATTGCGGATGCAGAACGGACGCGTTGGATACATTTTCTGCTCAAAAAGTTTTGAGCAGCTCAAAACTTTTTGAGTGGATGGAATCTCAGTCGACAGATGCTGGATGGATAGAGAGGATGAAAAACAGAGGCAGTGAGTACAGAACGGAAGCATCGCATTAACCAACGGATGGCAAGTTTTTCTCTCCGTTTTACATCCTCTTTCCATCCTTTGGTGCAGTGTGACATGGGCTTTAGTTCATTCTTAGAAAGAATATAATACTGAAACTTAAGCCTGGCTTTGGAATAGCTTTACTTCCGGTCTATGTAATGCAGATCTGCAGTAATTCATGATCTGTTATTATGTGATTATCATGGGACTACAATCATATTGACAAGCTGAAAATGCAAAGTGTGAAATCTAATAATGCCCACAGAGATTCAGCTGCTGACATTTCTTGTAGCTTTTCTTAAAAAATGCTCCAGTAACTGTCAAATGCCTCCTGTGCCCTTCAGTAATTTTCCTATCCCATTTTCTAGGAGCCTGGCTCATTTCTGTGAAGGATGGCTTCTTTGAAGGAATTGTTCATAATGTTGCCACTTTCCTCCTTCCCCTCAACCAAATGCACTGTGTTTGTTACAAAATTATTGTTATTATTATATAATTACTGGTTTTACTAACAACAACAACAATTTCAAACGTCCAGATCTGCTTAGCCTAGGTCCTTGAAAAGAACTCGATAGATAGCCGAAATGCCAAATCCAGTCTGAACATCTGGCTGATTGCATGAAGAACCCTAATAATAATAATCAATTATGTGACAAAGTAGCAACAATGATGTATTGGAAATTTGCAAGAAATATTTTCCTGCAAGCAAGAAATGGTGAGACCGTAAAACAGAGAAAGTCATAAATTCTAAATTCTCTGGAACTTTATAATTCAAATAGACAGATACCTACCACACAACACCTATAAACACCATCAAGCATCCATATCTAACAAGCCTAGGTTCTTGGAAAGGACTCGATAGGTAGGCAAAAATATCAAATCCAATCTGAACATCTGTTGACTAATTATCATCATCATCATCATCATCTTTATAAAGTGTATGTCATTTCATATCTCAACCAGAACTAACTCCATGGTGACAGAACTATTTTAAACCATTTTTTCATGGTTGCCTCAAGCAAAATGGGTGATAAACAAATCTAATAATCATAATAATAACAGTAATAAAATGGTATTAATAAAGAATATGTCACTGTTAAAAAGAAAAACAATCTTATGTTGGAACTAGAAAGCAAAACTAGCAGGATCAGGCTATTCAAGTATGATGTTTTACTGTGCTAATATTTATCTATTTAATTATTTTGGCAGTTAGTAAACTTCATGGAAAACATTCTAGTGCTCTAAATTGTCCATTAATGAAGTATGGGAAGAAATTATTTATTTTTTGTAAAGGGGTCAGATTTTTTGGGGATCCAATGGCACATTTCCAGAGATTTTAAGGATCGATCAGACAATCATTTTATCATCTGGTAGAGGAAATTCTGATGGAATCAACGCTGGCTTATTTTTCAAATCCAGAATGGCACATTAATGATTGAACACTAACAATGCAATAATGATATTGCAGGATGGAGCCACATAATTAAAATTTTATTCTTTCATTTTTAAAAAACAGACTATACCAACAACTTCAACCACTGAGAGGGAAGTTCCCTGAAGATGGGCTCCAGCATGAGTCTGAAAGTTCAGAAGAAAAAATGTCTGGTCCCAGTGACCGACCCAGATTGGATCCTGCAACATTATTCTGGGACACGTATTTTAGCCCCTGTCACACTGCAGCAACGGATGGAAAGAGGATGTAAAATGGAGAAAAACACTTACCATCCGTTGGTTAATGCGATGCTTCCGTTCTGTACTCACGGCCTCCGTTTTGCTTCCTCTCTATCCATCCAGCATCCGTCTATTGACGTTTCATCTGCTCAGAGGGTTTTGAGCTGCTCAAAACTTTTGCGCGGAAAATGTATCCAATGCGTCCGTTCTGCATCCACTAGGCATACGGGGGACATCCGTTCTGCATCCATTGTCATCCGTTACGCATCCGCTATATCCACTAGGCATTCGCTGCACATCCGCGCAACTTGAATCCGCTCCAGCAGTAAACGGACGCAGGGAGGAAGCGGAACGGATGCGGAATGGACGTGCAGCGTTAGTAGCACGGACGGAGAAAGGATGAAAGCGGATGCAGCACACAAAGAAAGCATTTAAAACGGAAAAAATGTTCACAGAGGGGACCTATCTCGGATATTAAGGATGTCAAAAGGATGCCTAGAGGATGCAAAAGGATGCTTCCATTCTGCATCCGCTTTCCACCCACTCTGCGTCCTCCCCCCGCCTGTTCCTTTCCGTGTTATCCGCTCTGTTTATGCAAATTTTTGCCCCTTTTGAGAGTGGATAACAACGGATGGAACATTTTTCTCATCCGCTGTGTCCTTTTTACAAACGTTTTGCATCCATTGGGCAGTGTGACAAAGCCTTTTCACCTTCATTTGTGAACATTTCTAAACATTTGGATAACAGTTTTCTGTGGGCCTTTGGCATATAATCATGCTAACCATATGACCACGGAAAATGTCTTCGGACAATGCTAGCCCTCTTGGCCAAGAAATGGAGATGAGCACCAGAGTCAGACATGACTGGACAGGGAAACCTTTATCTTTACAAATTTGGGAGCCCCCCCCCCTTTTTCCCTGTATATCTATCTCTGTGTGGGTTGTTTATCTTAATGAAAGAGCCTCCTCAAGATGCCAGCAAAACTCTTATCCTCTGGGCTGATTCTTTTTTGTCAGGTGATTCAAGTACTTTATTTTGGACTTGGTTTATCGCTTACATATTTCTGTAAGAGAAGTATTAACTTTGCTTTCTTTGGAACCACTTCATGGTTATTTATTGAGCAATTAAAATGTTGATTCCTCTAAGTTATTCCCACATTTTTCACTATTGACCATGTTAGATGGGGCTTGTAAGAAGTATAATGCAGCCACATCTAAAGAACCACAAGATCTCTGACCTCAGAATCTGCTCAGAATCTCTTCTCATATCTGCTAAGAGGCATACTCAATTATTTATTTATTTTTGCAGGGGAGGGGGGGCTTTCTGTTTTCACAATTTTTAGATTTTCAAAAAGTTTAATTTATTGTTATTAGTCATTTAGATGCCATAGAGTGAATGTATGAACAAATGTCCACCATATTAGTTTGATTCCAAAGATAATCTGTAGCTTATCAAAAGGCATTCTAGTGATATTCATCTCATTTATTCACCTTTGTCAGCCCATTCTACTTCCCTCAACCTTGCTAAATGTAATTGTTTTCTCTAGTCTATTATCCACACATTTCATACACCCAAAGTACGTGACAACAATCTCAAAAAAAACAGCCAGTCTCCTTTTGATCCAGAAATGATGTATTAGTTTTGTTTGTGGTCTGTTGTACAAGTGTCTCAAATACATAATTTAGAACTTTCCATCTTGTTACTCAATATCTACCTTTTATAGCCATACATTGCTATTATTATATTACTACTCTTCAATTATAGCAGTTCTCCCAAGAATTAATTTCTTCTTTATTTGTGCAGCATATTGTAAATTTTCTTCTATGCTTGAGCCCAACGAAAGAAAACTCTCTTCCATCTTCAGTTCTTCAACATCAGTCGCAAGTCCATTAACTATGGAATTGGTAGTAATTTTGACTTCTTAATATTTTGCACTAATCACATTTTTTCACTTTCTTTTTCTTTTCTTTGCCTTTTCTTTTTTTTTTTTTTTTTACTTTCAGCTAACTATGTAGTGCTAATTGCATATTTCAGATTGTTAGTGTTTTGATTCCTGCTGTCATCTCTGACATTATAATATATTTATGGTAGAAATCAGAATGTATATATGAGAAGTTCTAGCTTTGCTTTAGCCAGAAAAACTAATTGGGTGAAAGCCAGTCACTCTCTTTCAGCCCTAGGAAAGAAACCATGACAAACTGCTTCCAAACATGTTGCCAAGAAAAGAGTATGGACTTTTATGTTGTTTGTTAGGACCAAGGCTGACTTGAAGGCATAAAACAACAAAAACATAAGGAATAGTATGTGTCATTGTCTCTTTCCATTTTGAACCTCTGTGTTTCTCCACTCTCAAATCTTAAAGTAGCTCCTTGTTTTTTGTTTTCTAAAAAAAATGAACATATTATCTTTTTTGGCCTGATCTACCTTGTTACAGTTGATAAAGGTACATTTCTTTTTAAAATTGTGTCCTTTATCCGTTATCCATTTTTCTGTATTTCATTTGTGTAGAAGCGTGGGAAATCAGGAGACAGGAGACCAGCATAACTTCAACTCTTTATTCAAGGTATAGATCTGTGTAACCTCTAGCGAGCCGCGGCAGCTCTTCTTATAGAGCTAGCCGGCGGTTCTCATCCAATGACAGCTTTCTGAATCTCCCACGATTGGTTCGTTCAATCACGGGAGATTCCTTACTAACCAATCACCATAGAGTGTCTTGGCCAATCACAGTGCAGTTCGTTTCAGCCAATCAGGATAGGGTATTACAAGTATGTTAATATGTAACATCCCTCCCCTCTTGCTATGGTTCATCCTACGTGACGTAGTCGCGTAGGTAGGCAGGGTTTTTTCCTTGCCTAGTTGACCTGCGCAGTTCAGTTGCTGCGTGGTCTTCAGCCAGTTTGGAAGGGATCTTCGTTGCTCCCGCTCTTCTCCATGGAACCACCTGGAAGGATGAGTCAGGCCTTTCGCTGCAACTCCCACCCAGTCTACTGGGTTCGGTCGAGTTGTCGGCTTCTTTGTTCCCGGCCGGTCTTTCCGGGCTGGTTGAGCTGGCTTGACTGTTCCTTCCAGGCAAGGTTCCGAGTGGGTCATCTTCCTCTGGTACCCTTCAGCTGTCTTCATTTTCCAGTGAGTATTGTTGGTTTCTTCTTTTATTTAGCGGTGTTTGTATTTCTGGTTTGGTTTGCGTTGATTGGGCCCGTTCGGTTTGTCGTTGTCTTGTAGTCGTATTTTCTCTTTCTTTTTGATGATTGTTTGGAGTTTCCCCCCCCCCTCTAGTTTTTTTTATTAGAGTCTGTTTGTGAGTTTTGTGGGTTTTCGGTGCTGTTTAAAATTATTCTTGGTCATATTTGGTCGACATGCCATTTCCAGTTTCTTCCATCCTCTGCTTCCAGCCGGTACGACCGGGGGCCTGTTACTTGGGTTATTGTAGCGGGTACCCAAAGTGGGTTCCCTGAAAATTTTTTAGTGTAGATCGTGTCTCCCAGATTAAATGCCCAGTACTGGCTGGAGGAGTCTGGTGGTTTTTCTGGATTGTAAGTTGGGTGAAGTCTGTCTAGATGGGATCGGAGTTTTCTTCCCATCAGGAGTTCTGCCGAGCTTTTATTGGTTTTGGCACTTGGTGTTATGTATTGTATTGTTAATAGTTTATTTATTTTGTCATGTATGTTACCAGTGTCCATCTTTTCTAAAGCGTCTTTGGTGTATCTGACCATTCGTTCCACCCGCCCGTTCACCGCTGGATAAACGGGCACTGTCAATGCGTGTCGGATTCCCCGTTCTGCGAGGAATTGCTCGAATGCCAATGCCGTAAATTGTGGCCCATTGTCAGATACTATCAAGTCAGGTAGGCCGTGGGTGGTGAAAATCTGTTTAGTTATTTTGTAACCGCCTCTGTCGTGGTAGATTGCATTCGGCTTACCTCCAACCAGTTGGAGTAAGCGTCTACTGCGATCAAGAAAGTGTGCCCTTTTGTGGATCCCACAAAGTTTATATGGTCCCTCGACCATGGTTCCCTTGGTGTTTCCCATTGGGGGGTTGGTGCTTCGGGCAGGTTTGGTCTGGATTGCTGACATTTGTCACATGTAGCCACCCAGGTTTCAATGGTTTTGTCTATCCCTGACCACCATGTGTAGCTTTTGGCTAGGGATTTCATTTTCACAATGCCCAGGTGTCCCTCATGCAACAAGTGTAATATTTTTTTTTTTGTAAGCTGTCTTGAACTACCACTCTATCGCCCCATAGTATACATCCCTTTTGGGAGGATAATTCAGTTTGCCGGTTTCGAAAGGGTTTAAACTGGTTACTGCTTTCTGTTTCTGGCCACCCTTTTACCACCCAGTTCAAAACTCGCGCCAGTTTGCTGTCTTTGCTCGTCTCTCTCGCTATGTCTGACACAGTTGTTGGTAGGTTGGGCAATGTCTCTATTTGCAGGGTGGATGTGGTGGGTGCAGGGTCATCTTCATAATCTGTTAAGGGGCAACGGCTTAGTGCGTTGGCATGTGAGATGCATTTCCCTGGGCGATGTATTAGTTGGTAGGTATAGGTGGCAAGGAACTCAGACCACCTTGTCATCCGGGGAGACAGTATGTTGGGGGTGGCCTTGTTTCCCGCCAGGATCCCCAGTAGTGGTTTATGGTCGGCGATGAGGGTGAAGTCCCTACCGTATAAGTACTCGTGAAACCGCTTCATGCCGGTAACTGCTGCAAGTGCCTCCTTGTCGAGCTGGCTATAATTTCTTTCTGCCTTTGATAGTGTTTTCGAGAAGTAAGCAATCGGTGCTTCTCTCCCATCTGGCAGGGTATGGCTTAGTATAGCTCTGATGCCGAATGGAGAGGCGTCGCAGGTTACCATTAGTGGTGGGGTCTCGCTGTACTGGATGAGGACTGATTGTGATAGTGAGGAGGTCTTTTATGTTCTGGAAGGTGGCCTCTTTCCACTTGCCCCAGGACCAAATGGATGTCTTGTTGAGCAACCTATGCAGAGGTTCCGCTGTTGTTGCCTTCTGTGGCAAAAAGACATTGTAGAAATTGATTAGTCCCAGAAAGGTTTGTAATTCTGCCTTATTTTGAGGTCTCGGGGCTTCCTTTATTGCTTTTATTTTTTTGTGGGTAGGGTGGATTCCGTCTTTGTCCACCAGATATCCCAGGAACTCAACCTTTTCAGTGCATAACTGGCACTTTTCTTTTTTGACTTTAAGTCCTGCATTTTTAAATTTTTGTAGGACTTCTCTGAGTCGGCTTCTCAATTGTCTTTTGTCTTTGGCCGCTACCAACATGTCATCAAAATATGGCATAACTCCCTTAATTCCTTGGAGTAACCGTTCAATGAGACTCTGGAACACCCCTGGTGCCACAGTGACTCCGAATTGGAGCCTTTTGCACTGGAAAGCCCCCCCGTGGGTCACAATAGTTTGCGTTTCCACAGTCTTGGCATCGACGGGCAGCTGTTGATATGCTTGCACCAAGTCGAACTTTGCAAAGACTTTTCCTCCCCCGAGTGAGTGTAGGAGGTGCTGTACCACCGGGATTGGGTATGCACTTTGTTGCAGTGCATTGTTAAGTGTCGCTTTATAGTCCCCACAAATTCTCACAGACCCATCTGGTTTGATTGGGGTGACTATTGGGGTCTCCCAGCGTGCATGATCTATTGGTTCCAGGACCCCTTGTGCGATGAGCTTATCTAATTGTTTGTCTATTTTTGGTTTGAGGGTGAATGGAACTCATCTTGGTTTGAGACGGATTGGGGCAATATTGGGGTTCAAGTTAAATGATATTGGGGACCCCCGGTACTTGCCTAATTGTCCGTCGAACACTTCTTGGAATTCCTTCATCAGCTCCTCTTCCCAGTCTGTTTCCTCGACATGGTTGATGCCTGTCACCTCGATCCCTAATGGCACGAACCATTCCAGACCCAGCAGTTTTGGGAGGTCTCTGTTGACAATAGTGAGTGGAAGTACTTTTCCATGCCTTTTGAATGTTACATGGAAGTGTCCAATTCCTATTACAGGGATTCTGTTCCCCTGATAGTCTTTAATGGTAAGTCTCTGGTTCTCCAGCTCTTGTTTCTGTAAGCTGTGCACTAACCTCTTAATTGTGTCCCAGGACACCATGGAGAGGTATGATCTGGAGTCCACCTCCATTCTGCATGACCTGCCTTCGATGCTGACCTGCACGTGTACTTTTCTTGTGTCTGAGTTGTCTGAATGGCCGATGGTGACCGTTTGATGGGTTTCTTCCCGTCGTCTGGTCTCGCTGAGCCGCTTGCTTTGGTTTTCGCGGTTCAATCGGTTCTCTGCGAATCTGTCTCAGTTTCTGGGAGGCATGTTGTCGCGTCGTCTTGGGCTGGAGTTACATTTGTTTTGGCAGACCTTGGCGATATGGCCCCGTTTTTCACAGTACCGGCTAATGGCGTCTAAAAACCGGCACTCAGAACAGGGGTGGTTGCCACCGCAACCGGCACACTAGAAGCCCGACTTACAACTTCATCGCCGGTCTCGCTCTGCTTGCAATCTGTGGATCTCCTCTTCCTCATCGTCAGTGTTGGGTGATAGATCAACGTCCTCGTGGTGTGCCGTTGTTGCTTTGTGACCAGTTTCAGTTCGTTTTTGGGGGGATGTGTTGGTCTCCGATGTTGTTGGCGGGTCCCTTGCATTCATTAGTCATATCTTGGCCGCTGATTTCTTCGTGGCTTCAGCTGTGGTGCCTTCAGCAATGGCTTCGGTAACTGTAATGTCTGCTCAAGCCATTAGCCTGCTCTGGAGCACGGGGTCTCTGAGACCGAGAACCATGTGGTCCCTCAGAGCCTCGTCCATGTCTGAAAAGCCACACGCACCTCTGATGTTCCTCAATGCTACCACGAAATCCCCGATGCTCTCTCCGTCCTTTTGATCCCAACGGTAGAATTTGTGTTGCCGGATCAGGTTTGGCACGGCTGGGGCATAGTGGTTCCAAAGTAATCGATCTAGATCTGGTCAAGTTATCTCCTTCACATCCTCTGGCTTCGCCAACGCTTTGGCCATCTTGAATATGGCTGGTCCGCAATGGGTCAGGAACACTGCTCTCTTTCAGTGGTCATTTGCATCCTTGAGATTGTTGCTCTCGAGGAACATGAGGAATCTATCAATGTAAGATTCCCAGTCCTCGGTTGCCTGGTTGAATGGTGTGGGTGGCGAGTTGCTGCCGGCCATCTCGTCGGTTGTTCAGCTCTGTTGCCACGTGCCCGACTGGTCTCTTTGTCTCAGAATCCCACCTTCATTACCAATGTAGAAGCGCGGGAAATCAGGAGACAGAAGACCAGAGTAACTTCAACTCTTTGTTCAAGGTATAGATCTCGCTTTAGCAAGCCGCGGCAGCTTTTCTTATAGAGCTAGCTGGCGGCTCTCACCCAATGACAGCTTTCTGAATCTCCCGTGATTGGTTCGTCCAATCACAGGAGATTCCTTACTAACCAATCACCGTCGTGCGTCTCGGCCAATCACAGTGCAGTTCGTTTCAGCTAATCAGGTTAGGGTATTACAAGTATGTTAATATGTAACAATTTGTTTACAAAATTTCTGTAGGTCAGTCTATCAGACTCTGAGCAATCAATAAATATCTAAGTATCTCCAAAAGGCCATGAGATTAGGAGCCACTCTTGCTTCCGTTGTGGGTGATTCCATAGGAGGGTGTCCCCACATGGCAGGCCTGTCCATGCTCCTCCCCAAGGACCAAATGGAAGTATATAAACTTTTATCAAAGTTATATATACATAAAATAAACATTAAAATCATCACATGTAAACATATACAAAAACAGAAGTCCATAAACATAAAATTTAACCTCAAACTTTAAAAAACCAACGTCTGCCCTCATTTTCCTCACAGATCCATTAATCCTTTCTGATTCTTTTATTCCACTAAAAGTGCATGCCTTAGTGGTCTAGTTTAAATCTGTTTATTGCAGATTCCAGGGTCACCAGGGAACATGACATATTGTTGTGACTGGTTAAACATGTAACATGTAATTGCTATTTAAATTTTCCATTGTTTTCTCTTGAATAATCTATAAAAATCTATATCCTCAAGCTATTTTTCTCTACTTTTGCAATATAATCAGTGGTGGGATTCAATTTTTTTTTTACTACCAGTTCTGTGGGCGTGGCTTGGTGGACCTGGCAGGGGAAGGATACTGTAAAATCTCCAGTGAGAGGTGGTGTTTGCTGGTTCTCCAAATACTCAAAATGTCTGCTACCAGTTCTCCAGAACTGGTCAGAACCTGCTGAATACCATCTCTAAATATAATCCATAGACAGACATTAATAAAAGCCTTTGTAGATCTCCCTGTCATCAGATGTCAGTTTTGCCATCTCCACCAAGTCCATAACTTTAAATATCTAATCTTCAACATTTGAGCTCCTTTACATTCCCATTTATGCTCATATACTACATTCTCCATTGTGATCATAAACAACAAGAAACTGTACTTTTTATTCAGTTCTTCTTCCATAAATCCTAATAAGTACAGTTCTAGTCCAAATATCTGAATAGACAGAAGACCACAATTTTTGCATATTAGGTAGGCAGAATCTATGCAAGATAGGCCATATTGAAGTTACTCAGGTCCCAAGTCCTGGGTTGAAATAAAAGTTATCCCAAGCCAGTTGGAAGATCACATATAGCAGAACACCAGGAAACCTCTGGAACTGCCTGGCACAGTTTGACTTTATTCCTCCAGTTTGAATATCTAGAAAAAAGTTTATAGAGGTCCTGCCCCTTTCTCCTGCAAGAGGTTTACACACCCACATCCACACACAAAGCCACTTCTCTTTGCATTTCACAAATCTGTTAAGAACATCTTATTCCAGAGTGATTTTGGTCTTGGACAACTGAGGGTCTCTATGGTTTTTTTTCACTGTATTACTCATGTTAATGGTCCTTTGTCTGGTTTATCTTTGCTTTGTCTCAGTTGCATGGAGCAATTTCTAAATATTGTGGATAACTAAATAAATGAAATAAAAACAAACATTTACAAAATTCTTCCTGCTGTGATTTTGAGTTATTTGCCAATCACCACCCTTGCCATGCAGCCATATATAACACAGATCTATTCAGGAATCCACTCCCCACCCCAACAAGGAAAAAACACTGCAGTAAACGCAGGCTGTGAGTAGAGAGAAAGAAATGGATGATTAATCTTGCAAGTGTCTTTCTACATGGAAAATCACTGCATTCATTCTAGCAAAGATAAATTCATGCTTTGACACTCGCCCAGATCATCCCACTTCCAAGTTTAAAAATACAGATGTGCACGTTAAATATTGTAGCTTATTTATTTATTATTTATCAAATGTCCAAGCTGCTCATCTCTAAACTCATTCTGGGTGGCTTTAGAAGATAAAAAGCAAGAAAAACATTTTATAGAAAAAAGTATCTTATAGGAGGGAAGATTAAAAGTTATTCTCATTACATCACCTACAACTTAAAGGGGCTTGCCAAACATCTTAATCCAAGCCCTGGGAAAAAAAAGTCAGGTTTTTAAGACTTGCTTTAAGACAGGTAAGGGTAGAGGCGTATGAATTTCCAGGAGGATGTTGCAAGTATTGTAACAGAGAAGGCCCACCTCCTGGGTCCTGCTAGATGACATTGCTTGATTGACAGGAGCACAAGCAAATACATGATGCAAAAGCAGAGTCTACAAAAGCTAGGGCTGGCTCACAGAAATATGTCCAAATGGTTGCAAAATCCCCCCAAAGTTCATCAACACAGAACCACAAATCAACCTTTTGCTTTTGCTTTGCATGTATTGAAACTGATTCCAGTTGATGCACATAATGTTGCAGGTGTGTGACTCACTCGCATCCATTTCCTCTGCTTTCTCTGCCTTGATTGATGTTGGCAGCTACAATGAGAAGACTTGCATTTGCTATAAAATGAAGGACTGTGAAAAGACACTTCTGGTGTATGGCACCTGTGATGGTCTGTAAATTAGAGGATTATGACCATTATGTGATGAAGCTGAATGTATGAGTATCTTGTGTTCAACTGATGTGTGTGCTTATGTGAACAAAACCTGGGTCATTTCCATCACTATTGTAATATTTTTTCTTTGTTGAGAAACATGTATAATATGGCAATTTATCTAGTGACAACAATCTGTGCTTCGTGAATTGCCAACCAGCATCAAACTTCAATCACTACATATATATGTGTGTGTGTGTGTGTGTACATATACATATATGTGTGTGTGTGTATACACACACACACACAAAATTTGTAGATTGCTTTGGAGCAACCTACATGTGGCATATTTAAAGATACTAGCTAAAAATGTCATTTCTGATAAGTGACTGTGGCCTAAACACTAGTTTCATTTGCTCAGCTGTCCTAGTGCAGGGAATCAAGCAGCTGTTCCCTCATTCTGCAGACTGCCTGTGGCACATTCTATGTTTCTAGTAATAGATTTAACATATATCAATTTTAGCAGCCTGGTGAAAATCTGTCTGTGATTTCCCCAGCATGGAATAAATGTTTTTAAGTGTATCAATAGAGTGATGTCAAATAAAGTTATTGTGGTATGTTTTTTTTATAATGAAGGAAACTTCTGAAACAAAAATACATTAAAAAAATCAACACACCAATCAGCCAATAAGAAGCCATCACATAAACAAGATTCACAGACTAGCCCAAAGTACGTAATTTTTTCAGGTGGGGAAAGCAAGAAAAACTTCTACTGGGAAAACAACTTTAAGCTATATTTAACAATGATTAAACTGATTGTTTATGATGATTCTCAAAAAAGAAAACAAAAGGAGCCATAATAATAATGATAATAATGATGATGATAATAATAATAAGTAGTAGTCGTTGTCGTACTAGTAGTAATAATAGTAGTAGTAGTCAGGAGATGCCAGAATCGAACTGGAGAAAAATCACAAAATATCACGACTTGGCCATTGAATGAAATGTGATTATGGTTGAAACATGTGACAGTGATACCCATTGTCATCAGGGCACTTTGTACCATGTCCAAGAATTTTATAAAATACATCAATAAATTGCAACTTCCTGCAATAACACCAGCGGAACTGCAAAAAACTGCACTTCTCGGAACATTGTACACTTTAAGAAGATACTTGGTTGATATCTAGGATGCTGGCAGCAACCCGTATCAACCATCAGTGCCAGCTAGTGATATTTGTGATACATTTTTAAAAGTTCAGTTGATTGAGTTTCATGTTTAATGAATAAAAGAGATCATAATATAATGACTTCTCTTCCTCCTCCTCACATCTCAAAGTAGTTAGAGATATAAAAACACCTAAAAATTAAACACTAATGGATTTCCTCACAGCATAGTGGAACTGATATCTATTCCAATTTTTAACTGAGTTCCAGATAAAACACCACTAAAAATGACAATAAACATGTGTGTGATTGATTCTTGCATTGTGGCTATCATAGAACAGAACAGAATAACAGAGTTGGAAGGGACCTTGGAAGTCTAGTCCAATTCCTTATTCAGGTAGGAAGCCCTATATCATTTCAGACAAATGGTTGTCCAGTTTCTTCTTAAAAACTTCCAGTGTTGGAGCAGTCACAACTTCTGGAGGCAAGTTGTTCCACATATCATCAAATGGCAATTCCTTGCCTTGAACGGTCTTAGATTGTGATGCGTCTATGCTGTTCTTGGTTTGTTTGTTTTTTGTGAACAGTAGAATATTTTATAATTTGGGATCACGAGACAAAGTTTGAAAACGAAGTCTTACTTTGGAAGCAAATATGGATCTTGTTTTTTAGCTGTTCTAGAACGGTTTTCTGATAGCTCCATTTAAGGCACTATGTGAACAATGTTTCACAAATAAACAGCAACTTGAGGAAAACATTCATTTTCTTTCTCTTCCCCCACTTCCAATATATAACCTTTTCCTATTAGCAAACAGAGAAAGCCTTATGTTTTGAGACCTAAGATCTATGTTTATAGGGGGCAAAAATGGATAGCAGTTAAAAACTACACAAATAGAGGAGTGTCACATCCCTCTCTCCCTCTCCCTCCTCCTGCCTTGAAAGATAAATTCAATGGGGGTGTCTATTTTTAACCTCCTGTTCTTTCCTTTTGGCAGAGCAATCTGTGTTAGCTGAGCTCTTTGATGGAAGGGAGCCAAATAACCCCATTTGCTGCCTTTTGCAATGACCAGCAGCTTTTCCCAGCTGCTAGAGGGAAACCTTTTCACAGGAAGCCCAGTTCTACAGCAACACCATGACCAGCAACAGTAGTCCTGAGGAGCCACTTTCCACAACAACTGTTAGTTCAGTTCTGGTTGAGGCTGGGAATTGCAGAATTGTCATTGCTCTTCTTAAGGTAAGCAGAACAGAGCCTAATTCTACCTCTGGGCTAGGTTGGTATTTTGTACTCTGCTCAAATGTTCACGTATAAAAGTTAATGCTGAGCTACCGAAAGAAAAACCCCAAGGAGCAGGATAATGTACTGCAAGTTTCTGATGAGTGAAAGAGTTTAAAAATCAATCAAGCATCATTCAGGAGAAATAATTTGCTTTTTGATGAGCAAATTTAAAAATCAGTCAGGCATCATCCCAGATAAATAATTAGTTTTCTTTAAAGACATATTGACTAAAATTAAATAAACAGCACAGCAAAGTGTGCAGAGATATCTTTGTTTGCATGTAGTTTTTCTCTGATTGTGATTGCATTCGCTGAGAATTTATAACTTTGTTTTCCATATTGTTAAGGATTATATTTGGTTTATAAAAGTGCATTAACTTAAGCTGATTAACTAAAGGAATCATTATGATGTTAATGTACAGGGGAATCATTAATGCTCATATATTGCAAATATCAATTAGCATTTTACGAAGTAAAAAAAGGCTTATTTAAAATCTTAATGAGTATTATTTCACCATCTCATTTTAGTATACGCATTCATTGCACATCTTCTCTGTTGAAAGTTATGTATGCTAAAGTTTATGTCCTACTTATTTTTATATGAACCACTGAGACATGGTTTTGATTGTGGTGACATGCAAACAACTTTAATATAAATAAACAAATATTTATAAATAAAAGTAAAATATAGTTATGGCTTGCAAAGGAAAGTCCAGGCTGATCCAAAATAGTGAAGTTCACATTAGACCTATTAAAATAAACATGTAATTTAGTAGCCTTAGTTCTATTTATTTAAATACTTCTACTCTAAGCATGACTTCATTTAGATGCAGCTCATAATCCTTTATATCAGGTGTTGTAACCCACGACTCATGGATTGCATGCTGCCCCAGAGAGCTAGTAATATGGCTGGTAAACTTTTAGCATTATTTATACATAATGGTAAACTTTTAATTTTATTTATACATAATATACATTAACTATATTATACAATTTTATATACAGCCCAAGACAATTCCTCTTCACTCAATGCATCCAGGCAAGCCAAAAGGTTGGATCCACCTGCTTGATATCCTTTGTTGATTTTAGCTTATTACTGTCTGAACCAATTACTGTACAAAAATGTGGAGTGCCGTATCTGCTTGGAACAATATTTGCTTATATTTTTGTTTTAGTGTGGCAAATGGGTACAGCTGCAGCTCGTTGAATCAGCACCAAATTTATTAGAAATTGGTAGCAATGAAGAAGAGACTAAAAATTTATTACATGATCATGAACTTCTCCTGACTAAGCTTAAGGTAAGAAAAATAATACAACCCGAAATGCTGTAATTTGTGGTTTTCATTGTGATTTCAAAGTTGGAAATGACCATTCAGCAGAATTATGGGCATTATCACAATCAATCATAGAAGATATGAGGAGTTCTTCCACATTATTAAAATAAGCCTTTAAAAAAAATCAAGCAATGAATTATCGTTTCCCAGCAGCTCTTCAGACATATCTGTATCAAACTTCTCCTAAACCCTTGCTTCAGAGATAGGAGTTGATAACTATACATGATCAGCATCCAGAGACAAACACTGACAAATACTTGCTTCTGATGGCAACATCAATTTTCATGTTTTGTGAATGGCTACCACCAGGTGGCAAAGTCAGTTATAAGCAATGACCTTAAGTCCCCTCCAGATGTGTCAGACTATAATTTCCAACCAACTGCACTGGCCTGTCTGGCTGAGGATCATGGTAGTTATAGTCTAACAAAAGTGATAGGCAATAAGTTGTAAAGTCTAATATAATGGAAAAGGATCAGGATGGAAGGATAACAAACAAGAACAAATCAACAGTTGCATTTACTCCCTAGATTGGCAAAGTATAGTTTTAAGTCCCTGAAAGAAAGATGATATGGTACTCTTATTCCCTGCTATTTTTATTTCAGCTCCCAGAACCGTACATCAGTATGTACAACTGTTGGTGTAATGTTTCAATGGACACCACAGCACACATGGAATTAAAATGAGTTTATCTTCCATTTTATAGTCCTCTTTATCATACTTACCAATAACAACATTAGGGGAGTGCAAAATTCCAGATGAAATACTAAATGGCAGTAGTTCACACAGTTTTTAGACATTTTTGTAACAGATATCTGATAGCTCATTTAGTCTAATTAAAGTAGATAGCTACTTATCAGGACTATCTGACTTTATAGTTCATAAATACTGAACTATAGTCCTCGACTTACTACCACAATTGAACCCAAAATGTATGTTGCTAATGAGAAATTTGTTAATTTTCCCCATTTTATGACTTTTCATGCCACATTTGTTAAGTGAATCACTGCAGTTATTCAATTAATAATATTATTGTTAAGTGAATCTGGCTTTTTCATTGACTTTGTGTTGGAATTCATTGTTGGAACGTATTTTTATGCAACAACTACAGTAGCATTTAGCCAGAAGATGGCAGTGTTTATAAGTTTGGATCTATAGTATATATGCTCTTTTGTTCTAAGTAGAGTTTTCAGTTTCCTGTTACAGTTATATAGTTGAGGAGTAAAGCACATGGTGACTGTTCTATATGTAAAGTGGGTGACTCCAAATCTGCAAACCTGATTGGTCAAATAAAATAAGCATTGGATTGGTTCACTAGGAACCAATCCAAAGAGCTGCTAAAAGGCGGCAAATTTAAACAACTGCCATTGGCTGCAAGCAGACAAGCCAGCCTGTATAAAAGGCTGGCCTCGGCTTCAGCCAAGTGTTCCTATTTACTGACTAGTTAAAGAATAAAGTATTTGTTGTTGGAACCCGGTCTACCTCGTGTGTTTTCCGAACAAAACACTGGCGACGAAGGTGGGATCGTCCTGAACGGAAAAACCTGCACGCGGTGATAAGAAGTCCAGATTACAACCAAGATGTCTGGAAACAACGCACCGCCCGCACCCTTCAATCCCAATGAAGAGGATTGGGATTCCTATGCTGATCGCTTCCAAATGTATTTGGAGAGCAATGAAATGGAAGACATTTCAGAGCAACGCAAGAGAGCTGTATTCCTGATGCACTGTGGGCCAACAGTTTTCAAGATGGCAAAGGCCCTTGCGAAGCCCCGGGACGTTAAACAACTAACGTGGACAGAATTGCAAAGACTCCTCAAAGCACACTACGCTCTGATGGTGTCCAACTTAATAAAGCGACACGAATTTTACCGCAGACACCAGAGAGAGGGAGAGACCGTTGCCAATTTCATCACTGCCCTTAGACAATTAGGGGGTGAGTGTGAATTTTTGAACATTGACGAAGCAATGAGGGATCACATGGTGTTGGGCCTGAGAGACTCGACCACACAGAGTAAATTACTCAACAAGCCCAACATCACCGTTACCGAAGCCATCGCGGAAGCCACAGCCGCTGAAGCCGCGAAAAAATCTGCCGTAGCCCTGAAAAAGATGAACACACACAGCGAAGAAACACCAACCAAAGACAGAAAGCAGCCTGCCACCACAACCGACTATGAAGAGTCAGGCGAAACAATTGAATCGAGTGAAGAAAATGACGAGGTTCACCGTTTGCTCACGAACAGAAAAGAGCGCGAAAGAAGAAATTGGCGGGAATGCGCTGGATGCGGAGGAAACCATCCCCGAGCTGAATGCAGATTTCTCGATGCCATCTGCCGGCATTGCAAGAAACGAGGGCACATCGAGAAGGTCTGCAGGAACAAAAAATACTACAGCCCAACGAGACGCAGAAATTCCCGAACACGAGCTGAGCCTAAACGAACTGAGAGAAAGTGGCAACAAGAGAAGCGAGCCAATACACACCAAACTGTCATTATACAGAGCGCTCAGACGGAAAGTGGGAAGAAAATTAAAGTCATCGTGAAAATCGAAGGAAAACACTGCAAGATGGAAGTGGACTCGGGGTCCTTCCTCTCCATGGTATCGTGGGACACAATAAGACAGCTAGTCCCAGGTATCAAACCCAAAGAATTGAAGAAGCAGCACCTAACCCTCAAGGACTATCAGGGAAACCAAATCCCTGTGGTAGGCATGGGACAATTCCGAGTCACCTACAAACATCACGTCAAGGTGCTACCGCTGACCATAGTCGACCAAGACAGACCAAGCCTCCTGGGCATCGAAACGTTCACGCCATTGGGCATTGGGATGACCGGGGTCGATCGAGTGACTACAACCGGCTGGGAAGACGACCTCATCCGAGAATTCCAGGACGTTTTTGACGGCTCACTTGGCAAGTATCGGGGAAATCCCATTTCTTTCAATCTAAACCCCCAAATAGCCCCACGAAGAATAAAAGCCAGGCGAGTTCCTTTTGCACTAAAGG
>BLBF01000011.1:22205202-22243183 GCA_015471245.1 Laticauda colubrina | reverse complement strand
TATTATTTCACCTAAACCAGTTAGGGTAAACAATGTTATCCCTAACAATAGTCACCCATAAGGGCGCATTCAAATGTCACCGGCTCCAATTTGGAGTAAGCGTGGCCCCTGGCATTTTCCAGAGTCTGATGGAACGCCTCCTAAATGGCATACAAGGAGTTGTTCCCTATTTTGACGACGTCCTAATCTCAGCCAGAGATGAAACTCAATTAAGAAAAAGACTCAAAGAAGTATTAACTAAGTTTAGGGAATCTGGCCTCAAGATAAAAAGAGAAAAGTGCTGTTTAATTAAGAATAGCGTCGAATTCCTGGGCTACTCAATAGACGGAGAGGGTATCCACCCTACAGACAAAAAAGTTAAAGCAATCAAAGACGCACCTGAACCAAGAAATAAAACCGAACTACAAGCATTTTTAGGACTAATTAATTTTTATAACGTGTTCCTGCCAAACAAGGCCACTATAGCAGAACCGTTACACCGTCTTTTAGACAAGAAGGCAACTTGGACTTGGGGTTACAAAGAAAAAAAAGCCTTCCAAAATATTAAAAGCTTGCTAACATCAACAAACGTCCTCATCCAATTTAGCAACACACTGCCATTAAGAGTGACCTGCGACGCCTCACCATACAGAGTAGGTGCCATCCTGAGCCACCAACTACCTGATGGCAGAGAAGCACCCGTTGCATATTACTCTAGGACTCTATCCAAAACCGAGCGGAATTACAGCCAATTGGACAGGGAAGCTCTAGCAATTGTCGCTGGAGTAAAACGCTTCCACGAGTACTTATATGGGCGGACTTTTCAAATCATAACAGACCACAAACCGCTGATGGGGATTTTGGCGGGAAACAAGCCAACACCTAATATACTGTCCCCAAGAATGACTAGATGGTCAGAGTTCCTAGCAGCTTATTCCTACACTCTGACACATCGGCCAGGGAAACAAATTTCCCATGCGGACGCTTTGAGCAGAGCACCCTTACCAGCAACCGACGAAGACCCGGCACCAGCGATGACAACGCTACAAATTGAGACTTACCCCGATCTACCCATATCAGCTTATGATGTCGCCAGAGCCACCGCGAAAGACTCATTGACTTAGAAAGAATGGACGCTGGAGATGTCCAACAGAAAGTAAACCGTTTGCTCACACTCCAGCACATAACGCCCAGTACCATAACCAACAAGTCCCCAGCAGAATTACTTATGGGACGGAAGTTAAGATCACACCTTGATAGGTTACACCCAAATTTTACTCCAGAAAACCCCCCTGACTCCTCTACATGGTTTAGACAATTCGAAATAGGTGATTTGGTATACGCTAAAAACTTCACCGGGGACCCGGTATGGCTACCAGGACAGATTACCCAAATCACAGGCCCCAAATCCTACCGATTAAAAATAGAGGATGGCAGGGAATGGAAGCGGCACATAGACCAGCTTCAATCCTGAATTATAGAGAGAACCACAGACTTACAACCATTCACCGACAAAACCGGTGAATTGCAAACCAAGGTGGGGGGGGAAAGGCGAGAAGTAAATAAAGAACTGTTTAAAACCAAAACCAATGAAACATATGAACAAAAAGAGCAAATAAAAGACTCACTGTTTGGAGAGACTTGCGTGAAGAGCCCATCGGAAGGGGCCAGCCAGGCCAGCTCGACCTGCCCGGAGGAAACGGGAGGGAGCGGCAAAACCGCCAGCCTAAGAAACTCAGGCGGCGGTAAAATGGCTGACTCACCCTTCCAGACGGTTCCAGGGAAAAGAACGGACGACACAGCAGCCCCATCCGAACCGGTTGAAGACTTCACTAAGAATGAACCGCACAAGTCAAGTCGAGTCCGTAAAAGCCCCACCTACCTGCGAGACTACGTCACCACGTAGGACTGAACTAAGAGGGGAGGGGTGTTCTATATGTAAAGTGGGTGACTCCAAATCTGCAAACCTGATTGGTCAAATAAACTAAGCATTGGATTGGTTCACTAGGAACCAATCCAAAGAGCTGCTAAAAGGCGGCAAATTTAAACAACTGCCATTGGCTGCAAGCAGGCAAGCCAGCCTGTATAAAAGGCTGGCCTCGGCTTCAGCCAAGTGTTCCTATTTACTGACTAGTTAAAGAATAAAGTATTTGTTGTTGGAACCCGGTCTACCTCGTGTGTTTTCCGAACAAAACAGTGACTGTATTCTTAGTTTGCGCTGTGGTGCTATATATATATAAACAGAATGTCTAATACAGGAATGTCAAATTCCCAGCCCGCAGGCCAGATGTATCACACAATGGCCATGCTCACACCTAGTTTGGCGAATGGTCACTAAATGAACTGCTGTAAGTTGAGAACTACATGTATTAACCCTGTTAGCTCAGACTTTTGGCATATCCAGTTGAGAAACATCTCTACATTGGTCAGAGGAAGGTGACTTCTCAGGTGGTAGAGTTTGTTATCATGAAAAGGCATCCCGTTGTTAGTCCTCAATTTTTGGTTATTGTCTTTCTTTCAAAAGACAAGAGGGTTAGGGTGTCTGAGATGCGTGTCAACATTGCAATACAACAATCAAAACCACCTCCTGTTATGTGTTGCTTACAAAAAAAGAGGAGAACATACTTTGAATGCAGGGATATAGCCACAATATTGGCTTATTTATTTATTTAAAACATTTATATAGCCACTCATCTGATACTGAACTCTGGGTAGCTTCCAACCAGCAGTTAGAACAGCATCATTGTACAATTAATGCATATTTCTATTAAAACCACAAATAGTAAACTCCCATCAATCTCACCTTATATTAGCACTTGAGAGGAAAGTTAGGTCTTAAGTTCTTTTTGGAAGACTAGAGGGGTAGAGGCTTGCTGAATCTCACAGGGAAAGGATGTTCCATAGGAGGACTACAGCCAAAAAGATGGACATCCTAATCCATAAGATGAAATGTTTAAGGCAGAAAGAGACTAAGTAGTGCAAATAGATATCCTTAGGGAGAGGTGGTCCTGCAGATAACCTGGCCCTATGACCCCAAAACTAATATATTGAATTGCATCTGGAAGGAAATATTTTGACCAAGGCTTCCTGAAACTGTAATTAAGCACACACTTAGTTAAAACAACTCTTGTTTTATTTCAGCACTGGGAATTATGTTCATTCCCAGCCTGTAATGAGTCCCAAACAGTCCCTCAAGATAAGCACCCACCTTTCTCTCCTTTGAATTGTTGCAATAACTAAAATGCCAAATGAACTATAAAAAACCAACCAAAGTACAAAGTCCACACAGTGCTTCAAGGTTTGTTCATTTATTTATTTATTTATGTTGTCAAACAATTATTAGATAACAGGTATAAGTATAAACATGGTTATAAATACATGAAATGGATACAAATAAGAAAGAAAAAGAAACAGTATGACAGGGATGGTAGGCACGTTTTGGTGCACTTATGCATGTTTAATCCGAACAGAATGAACGACTTTGCTACTTGCAAAGGTTTCTCAAACCTTGAACCTCCTTTATACCTTAGGGGAGGGGCAATCACCTCCAAGCCTTACTACCGAGTCACCCCTTTTGTCTTAGCTGCTCTTGCCTTCTAGCAGCTCTGTGCACCTTGTGCTGGGAACAGACTCGCCTTGTTCCTCTGTCTCGCTGCTGCCAGACTCTGGAGACTCCAGCGTCAGCACATATCTCCCAGATGATCCTGGCCCCATCTCTGCATTGGTTGCAGGACCCTCATCCAAGCTGTCCCCAGACTCCTGGACTGGTCCCCGTTCTTCCCCACATAGGGGCAACCATCTATATATGTTCCACTACATTCTGAAACAATTATAGCTTGCAGGTGGTTTTCAAGGACAGCTGTATGTAGAGCGTGTTGCAGTGATCCAACCAGGTAACGACCAAGGCATGAGTGACCTTGGTTTTTGACTCACACTCCCAAATGTCCCTGTAGGAGGAATGGGGTAGAGATGTCAATCTTGGATGCAAAGAACAAAGCTATGCTTCAGGAAGAGATGCAGAGCAAATAGTTGCTACTTCAGTTCAAACAAGACATTTGGGGCCATTTTGTCATTGGCAGGAAGCTTATGGCAAGGGAAAAGTTGCCATAAGAGCCAGATAATGTCTTTTCTGAAGAAAAGACATTATCTGGCTCCTGGAGGTGCCATTCATCACCATACTCACAATGCCCAGGTCCCCTGGGTGTAATGGGATAACATTAGATATTTTAATGCAAACTATTTAAATACTGTACATAGGAGCCTCAAACAATATACTCTGAATTTTAGCACATATGGTATCAATTTGCAGCTTGCAGCTTCCACTTTGTTCCATGTATTCAATACAAAAAATGACAGCAGCTTCTTTTCCATAATAAAAGCAGAACATGCTGATTTTGTGTGCTGAAAGATCTTGAACAGAACTTGGATCATATTAAAGAAGTAGTTAAGGAAGACGTTCATTTCTGAACATCACAAGGAGCTTTCAGAAGCAGAAAATTCCTCCATGGAAGTTCTAAATCATGGCAGCATCACAGGACATTTCCCCCCTTTGCTAAACTGGGCATAGGCGTTGCCAGCACGTGATGCATCCAGCCCACAGGCCATGAGTTTGACAGACCTGTTCTAAAGCAATGCATTCCTCATAATGAACCTACTTCCACATCAGTAAGAAATAAATTTCATAGAAAATTATGTATTGAAATCATACTGGGAAGTAATCAAGCAAAGCAAAATTAGAATTGATTCAGGAGGCAAAATTCAGACAGGAGGTAGGGAACTATGTTATGTATATAATTATTTTCACTTGGTAAGAACACATGATATGTTTCCTCGATAAATTCATGGTGATGTTTACTTCTCCAATTTTTCTCACAACCACTTGATGAGGTAAGCAGACAGAAAGCACCTTTCCCACAGGCACCAGGTGAGATATTGTGGCAGAGAGTAAACTTGAGCATGGCCATCTCCAAGTCCTAACCCAACATTCTAAACACATTCCAATGCTTCAACTATGAAACTTGAAAGTTTATTTATAAATGAAATAAATCTTTATTATTTCTAATATCTTTATAGAGTATTATAACATGTAAGATCCCTCAATGTGAATCTGAAATCTGGAAATGAGAAGGGGCCATGTAGCTGTTTGGAAGAGTCTCTTTTACTTCTTAAAATCTTTCTGCCTCTGATCTATATCCTAAAAATATCCATTTGCACACCTTGAAAACGTAACACCTGGCATCAATCAGCTTGCCAATAGTGAACAACAGGGAAATATTTATCTACAGTAAAGAAAGTATTCGGTAAACCTGAAGCCATATTGGCTGGGAGTTCTTGGAACTATAGTCCTCAGCATGTCTTTAGGGTGACAAATTAGAAAAGATTTAAGTAAAAAGGCTTCAGTCTGCTCCAAGCAGAAATGGACTGTTTTAGATCTGGTTAATTTGCTTGCCTCACAATCTTCCATATACAATTATTCATCTCACCTCCATAGATCCAGGCCTGGAACAGCTGAGATAATTTTAATTTAGTGCACTTGTCAGAGCCCTTTAGCTGGTTAACATTTTCAAAGGACAGAGGCCCATTCCTCAGCTTGTCTACTTCCCATTTTTAGTCATAGAGTTCCCATTTTTAGTCATAGACATTGTTTTCTAATAATGGAGTCCTTTCTACCATAATGTTTATCTCCTTGAGTCAATATGTTTTCTTTGAATATGAATTCCATGTGATGGTAAGGAATAATGCAAATGACAAAAAGTGGAGCTGAAGATAAAATGGTGAAAAAAAAAAATAAGGAGGATGAGATAATAATAGCTAGCAGCCTTTTCAGACTTAGGTTTAAGGAGATTAGATTAGATGCTGGGACAAGGAGAAAATCTAGAGAATTTGAAATGTGGTGTTATCGGCATTTTGTTAATGTTCAGTTTTATTTCTGCTTTTCAGCAGAGCTACATGAAACAGATTTTAAAAAGATGCTAGGAGGGGAAATTATCTGAATCTCAGTATGGGAAATATAGAAATCTTATTAATTTAGGAAGTTGTGGTGGTTGATCATATCCTAATGGGAATGCATTTTGTAAACTGGCTACACTCTTGAACTTTGTTTTTTCTATAAAATCAGGAAGATTTTTTTACCCAGTTAGGTTGCTCCACCAGCTGCAGGCGTCTAATGAAATTCTAATGAAATATTATAACACATACATTGCAATTATAATCTTGCTATTATATATTATTATAAGATCTGTTGGTAATTGTTTCTAAACAAAATTTAAAATAATTGAAAATGTGATTCAATTAAGGGAAAGTGCTTTGTACAAAGCTATTTTATGTATGCCTGTTGAACTGATGTCCTGTTGGGTGTTAGAAATTGTTGGATTATTCCCCGAAATTCATTGATTTTTTAGTTATTTGTTGAATCAGTCTACCTTTTACAAATGGGTTTCTTAAGGAAACTGGCTTTCTGTATAAATAGTGTCAAAAATATAAGTATCAGAGTTACTTCAGAGTTTTGAATGAAAAATCTGGTTTGATTTATTCTGCAATTCATTTGTTTGTGTCCTTGATTACTGACAAAAAAAAAAAGCCCATTTGGGAGAACGACTGTACCATTCTCTTAACAGTCATGTGATTTGCTTAAGAACAGTAGTGATTTGCTTAATGACCACTGTAACAAATATGAAAAAAAAATGGATCCAGTTACACAGATGTCAGGATTTACAACTGCAATGACTTAAAATCAGATTTTCATTTCCAATTGTGACTGACGACTTTTCTAGCGAATAAGAGATATATATGTCTTTGCTGGGATAATTGCATGAAGTGCATGAATATTCAATGAAGAATCTACACTTTTTAATATTAAGATTTGGCTTGTTGTGAAGTATTCTGTGAAACAAATTGTTATGCTTGGTGTTCTGTGAGTGGATTCAACTCTGAAAGTGAGTTAAAGGATTTGGGGAATGTATCTACACATTCCTGCCTGGTTACCAAGGTCCTGTTTTGTGTCATATAGGAAAGGTCACAATGGACTGGAGTAGAGGCCTTGGAGTTTATGCATAAACTCTGCTCTACATAATAAGCTTTCTTTCTGAAAGCACAGGTATGAGTGAATAAGTTTGTCAACACTCCTTGAAATTCATTCAGAGAGCTATTTATTATTTTATTTGCTCCATCCCAAATAGAGGAATGAATTAGGAGAGAATCTAGTTTTGGAGAAAATATCCATGTTTTGTTATAATAATGAAGAATATATATATAAAACTTGGTGGTGTGAATTGGGTCATGATTTTACCTAGTCTGTTGATGAAAAGCTGGATGTTTGTCTTTCAGAGGAGGAATATTGTCTGTTTTAACACATTATATTGTGCTATATATTCTGTTTATCCTGGAACCTGTGAGAAGAGCTTTATGTCCTGTGAAATATAAAGAGATCTTCCAATTAGAAAGCAAAACAATAGCATAAAGTATTATGAACATTTTTTCCACAAAAACATCTTGCTAGAAAGGCATTTCTAAGTCTTTGCATCTTTTAAGTCTTTATAAACTTTTGCTTTTGTTCATATTTCACTTGATTACCAGTGCTTCACACACGTTACGCACACACACACACACACACACACACACACACACACACTCATATCTTATGCTAAGACCTTAACAAACTCTCCTATATTGCTTACTGTCAATTTTTGTAGGGAAAGGGCTTCAACAAATTGCTCTCAGTGGGACTCCCTTCTTGTTTCTGCGCCTATTGTCTTTTATTAGCTCTTTCCCTTGGTCCACACTACTGCTTTGCTCCTCAAGAGAGCAGATTAGCAGGTACTGGTAGCAGGGGAGAAGGAGAAGCACAATAAGAGAGAAGCAGTGGTCCTTTGCTGCAGTGGGAATTTTGGCAGGAAGGAGAATAGTAAATAAAGAATGGTAAAAAGAGTGATTCTCTACAAGAAGAATGGCCTCAATCTGCTGAACATTCATATAATTAGATTCTGTGATTCATTCAATCAATTTGGTAATTCTTACTTATCACAGCTCAAAGAGCTGTGAAAAAAAAACCCCATACTACATTAGATTCAGGAAAGCAAGAAGTAACATTTACAACTTCCATTTATTCAGACTAACTGTTTGCTTAAGCAATAGTTTCTTTGCCTCCAATCTTGTTAAATTTATCTGTTACTTAAAAAAAAAAATCCTATTTCACTGTATTATTATATTCATGTCCAAAAGCATCTCAAGTAAGTGGTTCAAAGAACCTCATCAGAATAAATTTGTAGCTACCTTGCCCAGGTATATAAATATCATGCAGAAAGTTCATGGCTCAGTGGAAAAGCAGGTGTGTGTGTGGGAAATCAAGATTGAATATATGATATATCAAGAAAAGGCAAAGGAAGACTTCCATCTGAAACACCAACTAAATGGATAAAAGTTTGTTGCACCACACAAGAATGGGCCATTTACACATTGAATATACATTTGGATAAAGTCAATGATGTCCTGCAGATATCTGTTCATTTTTCTCTTATTTCTCTCACCTGCCACAGCATTTCCTATTTTTTTCAACAATCCATGCAGTATAATTCTATTTTTTTTTTACCCTTTCAGTATTCTCCCCTTCCTAGAAGTAGGTCACTTTGAGATATCACATCCAGGAAGGTCTTTTTCTCAAGTAGCTCATTCATGTGTTTTAAGCTCCTTCCCCTCCCATTTTAGTACACATTTAGTAATTCAGCTGGCTTTCAAGTGTTAGTTTTCTACCTATAGAAGATAAATAGATGCCTTGTGGAACATAAGAGGAAACAAACCACTTCTTTATCTTCTTTCCCACATCATATATCTGAGCGGGAAAAGGGCTTTATTTTTTTTTACCAGAAAGAAAGAAACAGGGAAAAGACCTGCAGAAGGACAATCAGAACAGTTGAATAATCAGCTTGAAGAATATTAAGGGCAATCAATTGGCCTAGTCAGGAAATATCCAAACATCGTTCTCTAGCTACCAAAGTAGTCAGAGTGCAATGGTAGGAATGCTTGATTGGTAATGAAAGATACAAAATTGCCCTGCTATTCAGTTGTGTGTTGTTTTGTGACAACATACGCTTGGATAATAGCATGAGCTGCCATCTGGAAGGGCTAGAAGATGGGTTCTAGAAGCATTGCTAGGCAAAGGGAAAAGACAATTTGAAAGCAGAAGATGTGTTAAGGGGCACTTAGCCATTTTTATAACATGCTCCTTTATTCCAAATTTCATTCTTCCCATCAGCTGGTTTTTAAGTTGCTGGATTCTGTTACAGAGTTGAAATCAATGTGATTTTTATCTAATGCTAGGAGAAAATGGTAAAGGAATTCTTCTGTGGGTTCTTGAACAAATAAGATTCAAAGGAAAGAGGAGAATACTGTTTAAAATATTTCTTGCTGTCTCTCATTTAATTTCTCTTGCTTTAACCCTGGGGTATTTGCTTTTAAAAGCAAGAGCAATAGCATTTAAACTTATATACTGCTTCACAGTGCTTTACAGCCCTCTCTAAGCGGTTTACAGAGTCACCATATTGCCTCTAATAGTCTGGGTCCTCATTTTACCGACCTCAGAAGGATGGAAGGCTGAGTCAACTTTGAGCCAGTGAGAAAGGCAAACATATTTGCTATTCTAATCATGGGCTTTGCTTCCCCTTAGGGAATTGCACCTGAAATGAAAATAAATGAATAAATTATGTGATTTGTGTGAACCTTATTGTTTGAAAAATGTAGAACAAGTCATTTCCCCCCATAAACTTGGAAACATTTACAATATAATAGGAAAATATGAGCCACGCTCATTGCAGTACTATCAGATCAAGGCTGCAAGAATCTGGATAACACTAAAGTGGAAAATTCTTTTTTTTTTTTTTTGTCATCTAATGGATCTTCCAGATTTTTTCCACCAAAATGTGCTTGCCATAATTGATCAATTTTCATATATGGGATATGTGCAAAAATCTATTTTTAAGATGTAAATTATGTTAATTCTTTGGGTATTTTCCTACCTAGATGGAAGAGTCCGTTTTGAATGAAACCACCCTTAAACTGTGAATTATTTTTAGAATATTTTTTTCTGATAGATGGAATATTTAATCCATAGATCTGGTAGTGGAGAAAAAGATTCTAGTGGCATTATTGAGCTCATGAAATTTTCCAATGCAAAGTATTGTGATTTCTCTAAAGCAGAAGTTGTCAAACTTGTACATGCTGGTCATGGCCATGCCTGGTTTAGCAAAGAGGGAAAATATTGTGATAAGTCACATGATGATGCTGTGACGACGTGAGTTTGACACCCCTGCTCTAGTCTAAAGAGTCTTTATATGAAAAATGTCCATCCAAACTCTTTTTAACAGAATGCCAAATGAATAAAAAGCATCAGGAAGACAATTTATTCCCTAAATACAAGCCTCTATGAAATATATAAAGAGCCCAAGATGATTTGTGAGAGAAAACAAGGAACCTGGCCAATGCTTTCAGGCAAAAACCTGATATTTTGCTCTTGGTCCTACATTTTGTTGATGCTATCTGACTCCAATTCTGGAATTAAAGTAAATGCTTTGTATGTAAAATGATCCAGGTGTATTCCCAATATCTTCAATGGAAATCTATTCCAGGCAACTTGCCTGATCTCTACTGGAAATCTTGTGGCCTTGAGACCAGCCCAAATAAATAATACTTAGCATTGCACATTACTATGTACAGCTCCAAAAACTAACTAGGATTGGCCATATGGAATGCAGTGTCCCAGCTATCAATTCTACCTGCTAGTTTGCTTTTTAACCTAATTTTTGCAGTCATGAAAGGAACAGTGTAGTTGTTTAAAAGACTGCTGTATTTACCAAGAATCACTCAGACTATTAAGGCTGAATTAGGTACTGAACTAAAAGGCCTAAAAATTGCTTATTTAAAACATTACAGACTGTGGACAATGTATATCCTAAATTCAGAAATGGTTTGAATTATCAACAGATCCTTTGTAATTGTCAGAGCTAAAAGATTTAACAGAAATCGCATATTTTCTCAGTTTCCATTCTATTTCAACAATCACTGTCAAAGTATGTCACAACTACCAAAAAAGTGTTTTTCTTGGCTGTAACAGAAAAAGAAATTCCATTGTGTTAAAAACAGATGGTGTGTTTTATTCCCTGACCAGTGATGGGATTCAAAGTTTTTTACTATTGGTTCTGTGGGTGTGATTTGTTTGGTGGGTGTGGCTTGGTGGTCATGTCGCTGGGTGGGTGTGGCCAACTCGGCATGGTGGTGTGGCACCTTGCTGCGAGTGATGTCCCATGACTGATGTTGCAAAGATTGGATGATTTACTACATAACTTCACCCCCTCTCCAACCTTAGGTTGACGAAAAAAAAACCCCAACTAAAGATCGCGACTGCCTGCCAAAGCTGCCTGCCGACTGGGTTTTGTTTTGGGGTGGTTTTGGGTTTGTTTTTTGCCAGAAGCCCCTCGGAAATAAATTTGCACTGCCAAATCTTAATGTACCTTCTTGTTGCGGCGCTGCCTGTTGCTGCTGCAGGTGCTGCTGCGGGCATCTGGCTGCCCAAGTAAAGAACCACACTGGCTCAGGGTAATTGTGAGGATCAAGAGGGGAAGCCAAGGCGCTTGCCCCATAGCAGCCAACTTCACTCTCTCTCACTCTGGTTAGGTGTTCCTGGCATGCACAAGGAGCATGAAGAGAGGCAGACACTGCCCGGATGCATTTTAAAAGTCAGAGAACTTTGCCCAAGACTTCTCATGTATTCTCACCTCTCACCCAATGATGAGTTAATGGCGATCTAACAAAATGTCTTCCAGCTCTTAAAGATTGACTTTAAGAGTGCCCCCATGAAAGAAGCCGAGAACCTAGAGCAAAAGTAGTGGCAGTGGGGGTGACAGGGGCATGTGATGTGTGGGACCCTTTGTGGTCCCCTCCCGGCTGACAGCCAGGGCTTTGGCATCTCCTCTTTTCCTCAGAGGTGCAGTGTCTGCCTTCCTTCACACTCCTTGTGGAGGGCCACACAGGCCCCTGTCACCCCCGCCGCCATTACTTTTGCTCTCGGTTCTCGACTTCTTCCATGGGGGTGCTCTTAAAGTCAACATTTAAGTGGTCCCAGGACATCTGCTCACCTACCCAGTGCTGCCCTTCAGGACCATGCTTTCTCCCTTCTCCCAGCAGACACGCCTCTTCCAGCCTGGCCCAGCCAGCCAGCATGTAGGTGGGCAGATGTCCCAGAAGTTTCCTCCAGCCACCCCTTTTTTGGTGTGAGAAGTCTCCTCCACTCCTCCTTTTGGCACGAGAAGCCTCCTATAACCTGGCTTCTTCTCTCCTCTTCCTCGCTCATACAGAAAAAGCAGGAAAAGAAGGACAAGAGCAGCTACCTGGTTGGGGAAGGTTTCTTGCACTGAAAAAGAGGTGGCTTTTTCAGTCTCCAGCTATCTCTTTCGGCATGAGAAGCCTCCCCCAACCTGGTGGCTGCTCTCTTCCTTCTCTGCCTGTTTGTTCTGTATGGTCGAGGAGGAGGAGGGAAGCAGCCAGGTTGTGGGAGGCTTCTTGCGCTGAAAGAGGTGGCTGGAGGAGGCTTCTGGCATAGAAAAAGAGTCACCTCCAGCCACCTCTTTTTCATAGCAAGAAGTCTCCTCCAGCTGCCCCTTTTTTGATGTGAAGAAGCCTGAAGCTGCCGCTCCACTTTTCCAATGAGCCGGTGCATATTGTGCTTTTTTTGATGGGGCAGGCGGCAGTTGCAGGCTTCTTGCAGTGAAAATTACTGATCTCTGGCTTCGCTCATTTCTCCAATGGTTTGGTGCTGCCCTGTTCTATGCGCTGGCTGTTTGGACTTGCCAGACCTGGCACATAGAACAGGGTGTGCTTTTTTCAGTGGGGCTGGACTCAAGACGCACTGAAAAAAGCACACAGCAGCTGCAGGCATCTCACAACAAGGGGGGTGAGAAGCCCCGGGAGATCTGCCCATCCACCTGCTGGCTGCCCAGGCTGGCCCAGGCTGGAAGAGGTGCATCTGCCAGGAGAAGGAAGAAAATATGCTCTGGGAGGATGGGCAGGCAGGCATATATCCCTGGCTGTTGCACATGTGCACTGCACATGCAGTGCACATGTGCAGCATCCCCGGGACATCTTCTCGAGCTACACCGCAGCCGCCATGTGGTAGGGAAAGTTAGTAGAGTGACTGGGGCAAGTGAGCAACTGGGCGACCAGGTGATCGGGTCAGGGGCATGGCCAGCCAGGGCTCACTAATGGTTCGGCAACCCATGCCAAATCACCGCTTCTTCTGAACTGATGTGAACCAGTTGAATACCACCTCTGTCCCTGACTTTCCTAAAGCATGGGCGTGTTCTGATTTTCCTGGATAACTTCACTTGTAAATTTGTAGCAGAGAAAAATATAAAAAGAACCATGTAGGATCCATACAAAAAACTCATATAGTTTTGCTGAGGACTCTCAGAGGCATCTGTGGGGAAGAAGGGATTTTAAAAAAGAAACCTCAAGATCAGGGATGTCAAACTTGATTTCATTGAGGGCCACATTAGGGTTGTGTTTGACCTTGGGAGGGTTAGGGTGGGCATGTCCAGGTGGGCATGGCCAGCTCAACGTCCCTCGTGTTGGGGGTGCCTGTGGTGGGCTGAGTGCTCTGCCAGCAAAAAATGGGTTCCTGAGCTCTGTTTTCAGCAGTGACGGTCTCCTGCAACCCTCTGCCAGTGAAAACAGAGCTCAGGAGAGCCACAGGCGACCCTCCCAACCTTTGTTTTTGCTGGCAGAGGCACCACAGGCTGGTCCATTGCTGTTTCCATGGTGGCCCCAGGGGCTAGATATAAACAACCCATGGGCTGGATCCAGCCCCTGGGCCTTGAGTTTAACACCCTTGCTTAAGGTGGTAGACATAACCACATGGTAAAAGCTCAGCTCCCTATGTGTGTTGATGTTCAAAGGGATGGAGTTTTTATTGAATAGTTGCATGTGTTCTCTTGACTTTTTTTTTTAACTCCATTCTACTGGGAACTCCATTATCAGGGTACAATTTGTGGTCCTTTTCATTATTATCTCATGGAATAAATTAGGTTGAGAAATCTTATAGCTGCCGATACTGAAAGTAATATATTGCTATCACAGCTTGTATTCATTAACAGCAGTATCCTGCATGAGCTAGTTTAATCCCCTTTAAAGTTGTCCCAGCTAGTAATTATTACCATGTAAATGGGTTAGATAGTGAAAGAGTGAATCACAGCTATTATATGTTCTGGTCTTAAACATAGGTCCTGGATTTAGTTGGCAGTGCTTTAGGTTCACTGAAATTAACACAATAAATTAGTCCTGATTTCAGTGGAATTAAAATATGACCAAATTAGTCTATTTTCCACAAAGTCTAGTTAGGTGGTATTTCAAACTATTTACAATTTCTTATGGTACGACAACAACTTAAAGAATGGTACAACTTAGTTTCTAATCCATGCAATTAATCATAACTCCATTTCAAACAGATTTAGATTAGGTTTTTTTTAATTAAATGCTACATTATCTGGACCATGATAAATGGGAAAAATGTAAAATAGTACAGAACTAAGCTGTGATTTCACATTTGTACAAAAGGTTACAGTCAAGTCAATTTGCATTGGAAGTGTACCTAAACAGTTTCAAAAATTTATGAGGGCAGTGTGCAGGGAACAAAGTTTAATAAAGAGATGTAGCAGTTATTTCATGGATTTTTAATTTGCAGTCATCATTGATTTAGTCAAAATTAATTTGATACCATTAATATAAATACCCACATAGTTAAATGAATTTTTTATACATAGCCAAGACTCTTTTTATGTCTCTTTCCTTTTTTAGTATAATAAACATTACTTTGGCTGTCTAATAAACATTACTTTGGCTGTCTGAAATCATAATTATAATTTTAAGCAATAATTTAAGAGCACTAATTCAACCATTCATTTCTAAGAATTATGGTGAATCTGTTAGTTATTTGTGCCAATATTGCTTATAGAAGATACTTATTTAGAATTATTTCAATTTTTTCACACTATAATGGTATGGTGTGTAGTAACCCTTACCCAAGCAAATAATTATGCTTAATGGAATAATCATTTAAAAGACATCAACTGGTACCTACACAATTTGAGAGTTCTAGAGATGAAGAACACTGTCTACTAAGAATGTACACTGAACCAGAATATGAGATTTCAAGTAGTCGTCGACTTACAACCACAAAATTTTTTTATTGCTAACTAAGAAAGTTGTTAAGCGAGTTCTGACCCAATTTACAACCTTTCTTGCTACAGCTATTAAGTTAAGCCCCTGTCACACTGCACCAATGGATGGAAAGAGGATGTAAAATGGAGAAAAACACTCGCCATGTGTTGTTTAACGCGATGCTTCCGTTCTGTAATCACTGCGTCCATTTTTCTTCCTCTCTATCCGTCCAGCATCTGTCTATTGACATTTCATCCACTCAAAAAGTTTTGAGCTGCTCAAAACTTTTGAGCAGAAAATGTATCCAACGCATCCGTTCTGCATCCGCTAAGCATATGGGGAACATCCATTCTGCATCCATCGGCATCCGTTACGCGTCCGCTACATCCGCTAGGCATCCACTGCGCATCCGCACAACTCAAATCCGCTCCAGAGGAAAGCAGACACAGGGAGGAAGCAGAACGGATGCAGAACGGACGCGCAGCATTAGTAGCACGCATGGAGAAAGGATGAAAGTGGATGCAGCTCGCAAACAAAGCATTTAAAACGGAAAAAACGTTCGCAGAGGGGACCTATCTCGGATATTAAGGATGTCGAGAGGATGCCTAGAGGATGCAGAAGGACACATAGTGGAAAACTTATATTGCCTATAAAAAGGGGGAGCAACTCACCTGGATCTCACTTTCAGTCCAGCAGCCCTGCTGTGCAGACCTCTGCAGCCTTCATCTGCCTCTTGCTCTTCCACAGCATCCAGTCATGTCCACCATGGATCGTAACACAGTCCTTTTGGTAGCCACCATCGTTCTGCAACAGTGCGAAGCCATCTACAGGCTCTTTCAACTCTACTACGGGAAGAAAAGGAGATGGCCAAGAAGCATCTGGGTCCGAAGATGGATCGGGAGAAGAGCAGAGTATGGACTGTACAACAAGCTGATGGTGGAGCTGAGGAACGAAGACCCTCGTGCATTCCAGAACTTCATGAGGATGCCTCCAGCCATGTTTGATGAAGTTGTGGAGCGGCTGACACCCAGGTTGACCAAGCAGAGCACCAACTTCCGGCCCTGCCTGGAACCTGGGCTCAAGGTGGCACTGACTCTGCGCCACCTGGCCTCAGGGAACACCTACAGGAACATGCAGTACGGCTGGAGGGTGCCACACAACACCATCAGCATTGTGGTCAGAGAAGTGGTGCAGGTCATCATCGAAGAATACCTGGAGGAGCTCCTCCAGTGCCCCTCCACTGAAGAAGGCTGGAAGAAATTTGCAGAGCAGTGGTATCAGAAGTGGAACTTCCCCCACACCGTTGAAGCCATAGATGGGAAGCACATGGCCTGCAAAGCTCCAGCCAAGTCAGGGTCCACTTATTTCAACTACAAGGGCTTCTTCAGCATCATCCTCTTCGCCATGGTCGATGTTGACTACAAGTTCATGTACATCGATGCTTCAGGCAACGGCTCATCTTCAGATGCCCAGGTATACAACGCCAGTCACCTCAAGGAGGGGCTGGAACGCAACCTCATTGTGGGCTTCGCAGATCCAGAACCCCTGCCCAACAACACACAAGATGTGCTCTACTTCATCATGGGGGATGACGCCTTCTCCCTCAGAACCTACCTCACGAAGCCTCTAGATGCCTCACCTGGGAAGAGAGGATCTTCAACTACAGGCTGTCCAGGGCAAGGCGAGTGGTGGAGAACGCCTTTGGCATCCTGGCCAACAGGTTCCAGGTACTTTCACCACCATGCAGCATTGCCCAGAGACCGTGAGGAGGATCGTGGAAGCTTGCTGCATCCTGCACAATCTCATGCACACCCGCTACCCAGTCTTGCAGAACAGGCTCGTGGACCTCCAACAAGGCAATGGGGACATGGAGCCTGGGGAATGGAGGCAAGGGCAAAACCTGATAGACACTGAGGATGTGCAAGGCCCCAACAGAGCCTCACGTGAAGGGAAGAAGCAGCGCAACCTCCTGAGACACTGGTACAACTCCCCAGCTGGAGCAGTGGAGTGGCAAGACAGGATGATAGATGATTAATGGATGTTTCCTTCAGCCTGTCTCATCACACTGATGAGATTGGGCCATGTATGTTGGGTGGGCCTACAATGAACAGGGCACTTAATAAAGAGTTGTGTTTGTGTTGACATGTGTGGATGAATGATTACATTATTATTGATAATGAAGGGCCATAGGTGTGGCACCTGGGAGGGTGGACCATACAGTTCCACTATGCTTGCACTGGAGGTTTATCTATCCCACAGCTATCTCAACCCATCCCACAGCTATCTCAACCCATCCCACAGATATCTTAACCCATCCCAAAGATATCCCTGCCCACCCCACTGCTATCCTTACCAATCCCACAAGCATGCAAAGGCTTAAACCATTTCTAAAAGTTTCCACCAAGACTTTATTGAAAAAAAGAAATGAAGCAAGTGTGAGAAGCAAAGATAAACTTTATTAATAACAAGCTGTTAAAAAAAAAATTTCCCAAGTCAAGTGTCCAAATAAAGTCCACAGGTAGCTACCCAGCCTCTGGCACTCTTCTCTGTCACTCAGGGGTGAAGGGTCCAGGTGCTGTGGAGGTAGCTGCTGCTGGAGTGCTAGTCTGAAACGCCACTGGGGTGCCTGGCCCTGAGAGGACAACAGGGGACAGTGTGTTGAGAAAGCTCTCAGACAGCTGGCTCAGACCCGTGATATTGAGAGCTCCTTCCTCCATGCCATGGGGTGGCAGCCCCAGTACTGATGACAGACGTACTGAGGCCGGGCTTGGCTGTGGGGTGGAGGAAGGAGCAGTATACTGGGGCTGTCTGGTCTGCAGCTGAGTGAAGACGGGTGTTGGTGGCATCGGTGGCGTTGGTGGCATCGGTGGCGTGGGTGGCATCAGTGGCGTGGGTGGCATCGGTGGCATCAGTGGAAGCAGTGGCAACGGTGTCGTCCGATGGACCTGTGCCTGGACTGGGAAGGGCTGCTGCCTGTGCTGCTGGACCTCCTCGTAGCCGTAGCCCTGGTAGGTGAGGGCCTGTGGAAAACCTTGGAATGGGAGTGACAACACCTGGGGTGGAGTTGGATGAGCAGACCTGGACTGGGTGGGAGCAGGTTCACCTGGATCTGGAGGGTTGTGAAGCAGATCGGTGATCCTTTCCTTCACCACCTGGTACTGGGGTTCCTCCATGTCTGTGAGGGTCTGGTTGACATAAGTGAGGAAGGGCTTGCGGTTGGAGGATGAGGAGTTGGTGTGGACCAGCTGAGAGAGGAGATCTATGCTGCTCCTGATGGTGTCTCTTATCTTCAGCAGGACAGTGTGGCTCTGCCCCTCCTGCTGTCTGGCTCTCTGCCTTTCTGTGGAGGTGGAGCTGGGGGTGGATGTGGGTTGGACTGTGGTGGAAGTGCCGTCTCCTTTCTCCCACCGCGCCAGGGAGTCCGACATGCGCTCTGCCACGGGTACCACAGCTTTCAGGGGGTTCTCCGTCGTGGCATGCTCCACAGATTCCTGCCTGGAGACAGGAGCTGACTCTCGGCCGGAAGAGGACTGGCTCTCAGCAGGCTGCCTGAGAGAGAGGGTTGTGAGAGAGGCTGCTCCTCGGTGGCGGATCTCACCCTCCAGGAAGCTGCACTTGGCCATGACGTAGGTCTCTCTGTCCGTCAGTTTGACCGCGGCCTGGCATGTGCTTCCACCAGCCGAGGAGCATCTCCGAAGTGTAGCCCAGGCTCTCCTCATTCTCTTTCCAAGCAGCCTGCTTCCTTTTGGTGTTCCTATAGAGCCTGTGTCCCTTCCGCCATAGCTACTCATTCTCTCTCAGCCACTCCAGCACCTCATCCTCATGTTCCTCCTCGATGGAGTATTGCCACCTCTCCCTTTCTCGTACATGCCTCTTCCTCCCTTTGGCAGGACCACATGGACCCTCATCACCAGGTTGTAGGGGCTGCTCCTCCACACCACCAGCAGCAGCAGCACCAGCAGGACCAACAGCAGCACCAGCAGCACCAGCAGCACCAGCAGGAGAATCACCAGCAGCACCAGCAGGAGAATCACCAGCAGCACCAGAAGGAGAATCACCAGCAGCACCAGCAGGAGAATCACCAGCAGCACCAGCAGCAGCACCAGCAGGACCAGGAGCACGATGGAGACCAGGAGCACGAGCAGGACCAGGAGCACGAGCAGGACCAGGAGCACGAGCAGGACCAGGAGCACGAGCAGAACCAGCAGGACCAGCAGGACGAGGAGCAGCTTCAGCAGAGTACGCACCAGCAGAAGCACCACCGCCAGAAGCAGCATCAGCAGAGTAAGCCGGAAGCCTTGCGGATGTGCCATCTGCTCCCATCCGCTTCCATCCACTAGGCTTCCGTTGAGCATCCACTTTCCATCCACCCTGCGTCCTCCCCCCGTCCGTTCCTTTCCGTGTTATCCACTCTGGTTATGCTAATTTTTGCCCCTTTTGAGATAACAACGGATGGAACATTTTTCTCGTCCGCTGTGTCCTTTTTACAAACGTTTTGCATCCATCTGCCAGTGTGACAGGGCCTTTAGGTAGACAGTTATAAAGTGTATCTGGTTTCCTCATTGACTTTGCTTATGGGAAAGTCACGAAAGGTGATCATAGGTGCTGGGACACAGCAACCGTCATAAATATGAACCAGTTGCCAAACATTTGAATTTTGATCTCGTGATCATCAGGATGGGGCAATGGTCGTAAGTGTGAAAAAAAGTCATAAGCCACATTTTTAGTGCCTCAAACCGTCACTAACCAAATGTTTATAAGTCGAGCTGCATTTGGATTGCTGGGTTGTACATAATTTTTATTTGTCCAATTTTATATGGCTGCCCACCTATCTAAGAACTCTGGATGGCAAGCAAACAAAAGATACATTTCTTTAAGGGGCAATGACATTCTGATAAAAATCAATAAAAGGAACATAAACTAATGAATAACACAAATAAATAAATATGCTTAGCTGATTTTGTAACAAATAGGCCAAATGATGTCATTGAAATGCTTCAAATCCTTTTCATTATAAATAAGCCCAGGATTGCAGCTCTGGTCTATTTTACTACATTCAAATTTTGAGAGCTCTAATTCCCCTCCACCCCCATTTGATTATATAAATCAATAGATATCTTCTTGATTCGATACTCCCATTCTGAGCAGTGTAAATATAATATTGGGGATCTATTTCACGAAAAAGCCCTTCTGTCTTTTGCACTAAGAATTCTTTTTAATTATTTTTCCCGCTATGGCACTTAGTTTCAAGGCAAGATTGAACTGTCAGAAAACAAGATGATATCTAGCTGCCTAGTTTTCGGAAAGAAACTGTCTGTGTTGATTTTATTTTCTGCCATTTTATTTTCATGGGCTGCAAGAATTGAAAAGGCAGACTAATTTTTCTTGTTTAAGCCCCTGTCACACTGCACCAACGGATGGAAAGAGGATGCAAAACGGAGAAAAACACTTACCATCCGTTGGTTAACGCGATGCTTCCATTCTGGACTCACTGCCTCCGTTTTGCTTCCTCTCTATCCGTCCAGCATCCATCTATTGACGTTTAATCCGCTCAGAGGGTTTTGAGCTGCTCAAAACCTTTGCGCGGAAAATGTATCCAATGCGTCCATTCTGCATCCGCTAGGCATCCGTTCTGCATCTGTTACGCATCCGCTTTATCCGCTAGGCATCTGCTATACATCCGCACAACTTGATCCGCACGGACGCAGGGAGGAAGCGGAACGGACGTGGAACAGATGCAGAACGGATGCAGAATGGATGGAGAAAGGATGAAAGCAGATGCAGCTCGCAAGGAAAGCATTTAAAATGGAAAAAATGTCCGCAGAGGAGACCTATCTCGGATATTAAGGATGTCTAGAGGATGCCTAGAGGATGCCTAGAGGATGCAAAGGGACACATAGTGGAAAACCTTTACTGCCTATAAAAAGGGGGAACAACTCATCTGGATCTCACTTTCAGACCAGCAGCCCAGCTGTGCAGACCTCTGCAGCCTTCATCTGACTCTTCCTCTTCCACAGCATCCAGTCATGTCCACCATGGATCATAACAAAGTCCTTCTGGCAGCCACCATCGTTCTGCAAAAGTGCGAAGCCATCTACAGGCTCTGTGAACTCTACTACGGGAAGAAAAAGAGGCGGCCAAGAAGTGTCTGGGTCCGAAGATGGATCGGGAGAAGAGCAGAGTACACACTGTACAACAAGCTGATGGTGGAGCTCAGGAACGAAGACACTCGTGCATTCCAAAACTTCATGAGGATGCCTCCAGCCATGTTTGACGAAGTTGTGCAGTGGCTGACACCCAGGTTGACCAAGGCAAACACCAACTTCCGGCCCATCCTGGAACCTGGGCTCAAGGTGGCGCTGACTCTGAATACATGGAGGAGCTCCTCCAGTGCCCCTCCACTGAAGAAGGATGGAAGAAAGTTGCAGAGTAGTGGTATCAGAGGTAGAACTTCCCCCACACCGTTGGAGCCATAGATGGCAAGCACGTGGCCTGCAAAGCACCAGCCAAGTCGGGGTCCACTTATTTCAAGTACAAGGGCTTCTTCAGCATCGTCCTCTTCGCCATGGTCGATGCTGACTACAAGTTCATGTACATCGATGCTTCAGGCAACGGCTCATCTTCAGATGCCCAGGTATACAATGCCAGTCACCTCAAGGAGGGGCTGGAAGGCAACCTCATTGTGGGCTTCCCAGATCCAGACCCACTGCCCAACGACATGCAAGATGTGCCCTACTTCATCATGGGGGATGACGCCTTCTCCCTCACAACCTACCTCATGAAGCCCTACACTTCCAGACTCCTCACCCATGAAGAGAGGATCTTCAACTACAGGCTGTCCAGGGCAAGGCAGATGGTGGAGAATGCCTTTGGCATCCTGGCCAACAGGTTCCAGGTACTTCTCACCACCATGCAGCATCGCCCAGAGACCGTGAGGAGGATCGTGGAAGCTTGCTACATCCTGCACAATCTCATGCGTACCTGCTACCCAGTCTTGCAGAACAGGCTCGTGGACCTCCAACAAGGCAATGGGGACATGGAACCTGGGGAATGGAGGCAAGGGCAAAACCTGATAGACACTGAGGATGTGCAAGGCCCCAACAGAGCCTCACGTGAAGGGAAGAAGCAGCGCAACCTCCTGAGACACTGGTGCAACTCCCCAGCTGGAGCAGTGGAGTGGCAAGACAGGATGATAGATGATTAATGGATGCTTCCTTCAGCCTGTCTCATCACACTGATGAGATTGGGCCATGTATTTTGGGTGGGCCTACAATGAACAGGGCATTTAATAAAGAGTTGTGTTTGTGTTGACATGTGTGGATGAATGATTACATTATTATTGATAATGAAGGGCCATAGGTGTGGCACCTGGGAGGGTAGACCATACAGTTCCACTATGCTTGCACTGGAGGTTTATCTATCCCACAGCTATTACCCATCCCAAAGGTATCCCTGATCATTCCACAGTTATCCCTGCCCATCCCACTGCTATCTTAACCCATCCCACAGATATCCTAACCCATCCCACAGGTATCCCTGCCCATCTGACAGGTATCCCTGCCCATCCCACAGCTATTACCCATCCCAAAGGTATCCCTGCCCACCCCACTGCTATCTTAACCCATCCCACAAGCATGCAAGGGCTTAAACCATTTCTCCTCGGTGACGGATCTCACCCTCCAGGAAGCTGCACCTGGCCATCATGTAGGTCTCTCTGTCTGTGAGCTTGACCGCAGCCTGGCCAGATTTCTTGAGGTGCAGCTTCCCATACCAGGTGTGCATATGTTTCCACCAGCCGAGGAGCACCTCCGATGTGTAGCCCAGACTCTCCGCCTTCTCTCTCCAAGCCGACTGCTTCCTTTTGGTGTCCCTGTAGAGCCTGTGTCCCTTTTGCCATAGATAGTCATTCTCTCTCAGCCACTCCAGCACCTCATCCTCGTGTTCCTCCTCAATGGAGTATTGCCTCCTCTCGCATTCTCGCATATGCCTCTTCCTCCCTTTGGCAGGACCAGATGGGCCCTCATCAGAGGGGCTTCCAGGTTGTAGGGGCTGCTCCTCCACACCACCAGCAGCAGCATCACCAGCATGATCATCATCATCATCAGCAGCAGCAGCAGCAGCAGGAGCACCAGCAGGATCATCATCATCATCAGCAGCAGCAGCAGGAGCACGAGCAGGACCAGGATCAGCAGCAGCAGAGTAAGCACCAGCAGCGCCAGCAGCACCAGGAGCACGAGCAGGACCAGGAGCACGAGCAGGACGAGCAAGACCAGGAGGACGAGCAGGACGAGCAACTCCAGGAGTACGAGTAGGATGAGCAGGATCAGCAGGACGAGGAGCAGCTTCAGCAGGGTACGCACCAGCAGAAGCACCACCACCAGGAGCAGCTTCAGCAGAGTAAGCACGGGCAGAAGCACCACCGCCAGAAGCAGCAGCAGCAGCTCCTCCAGAAGCAGAAGCAGCAGAAGCCCCAGCAGAAGCCCCAGCAGAAGCAGAGTCAGGGCCAGGGGGCGGGAGGGTGGCCCTGTCCATCTTGCCAGGGATGGCGGCAGGTTGCTGAGGCTTTCTCTTCTTCCCCATGGTTGTGGGGTTGCTGGCTGGCAGGGAGGCTGGCAGGGAGGTTGGCAGGCACCAAGGCTGGCAGGAAGGCTGGCAGCAAGGCTGGCAGGAAGGCTGGCAGGCAGCCAGGCACCAAGGCTTGCAGGCAGGCAGACAGCAAGGCTGGCAGGGAGGCTGGCCAGGAGGCTGGGAGGCAGGCTGGCAGGAAGGCTTGCATCAAGGCTTGCAGGCAGGCATGCAGGCAGGGCAGGCAAGGCAGTCAATGCGTCCAGCAGCAGGTCTTTCCTCCGAATGGTGACCTGCTTCCGAGCTGCTTCCCTTTATATCCGTGGGGCTTACGCAATGCATCCCCCCCGCATGCACAATTTATGCTCGGCATCCGTTATGCTTCCGCTGTGCATCCGCTAGGCTTCCGCTCTGCATCCGCTTCATCCGCTAGGCTTCCACTGTGCATCCGCTTCATCCGTTCCGCGTCTGCTCTGCATCCGCTTCATCCGTTCCGCGTCCGCTTTGCTGCGCTCCCCTGGAAGCCTTGCGGATGTGCCATCCACTCTCATCTGCTTCAATCTGCTGGGCTTCCGTTCCGCATCTGCTTTCCATCCGCTCTGCGTCCTCCCCGCGTCCGTTTCTTTCCGTGTTATCCGCTCTGTTTATGCAAATTTTTGCCCTTTTTGAGAGCGGATAACAACGGATGGAACATTTTTCTCATCCGCTGTGTCCTTTTTACTAACGTTTTCCATCCGTTGGGCAGTGTGACAGGGCCTTTAGAGATTGAAACAGGTGATGTCTAAACAAAGGGAAAAAGTCATGACTGTTTCCATAATAACGTGCTTGTATAAACTTCAGGGAACATAAAGACAATCTTTTGCTGATCAATTTAAGTCACCAGTTTCCTAAACTGTATTTCACAGAGCCAAAGTACATGATGAAATGTACATTTTATGTTGTGTAGTGCTTTTTCAGATTTTTAAAAAACGTATAAATATAAAAGGGATGACAGGATATAGCAAGGATAGGCAACTGCAGTCTTAAGCATTCCATTATTATTATTTTAAGAAGTTTTCAATCAACAAGTCACTCCTATTTCTGTCTTTAATATCCCCCCCCGTGCCTCATCCAGCAATTCTTCCAGAACGCAAAATTGTACCACTGAAGTTAGAATCAAGGCTTTCCTGGCATATTGCTGGAAATATGCTGCAATTTGTTGCAATATGAAATATGCTGCAATTTGTCTGTTCACTCTTTTAGGGTTGATCCTGAAAGACAGCTCCACCATCCAGCACTTCATTGCCAGTTGTAAGGGTTTCTATTTGGGATATCTCTGTCTTTGTAGAGTCTTAACTGGTACAATAGCTGGAGTTTGCTGAAGGCTGCCTGGCCATGGTTTTTGCCTTAGCAGGAGCTAAGGAATGAACAAACCACAAACTACCTCTTCCACAATATCTACCAAGGTTGATGTTATTTAATGTTTACAGACCAGGGCTGTCAAACTCCCGGCCCATCAGCCGGATGCATGCTGTGTTTAGCAAAGGGGGAAAAAGTCCTGATACGTCATGTGATGCTGCCATGACAATGCAAATTTGATACCCCTGTTATAGAATATTAGCAACTTTTCTTAGTTGGGTTTAAGCTGTGTTTGTTTGGCCCCATCTAGATTCCTCTAGACAACAGTTTTAACCTTCCATAACCTCACTGACACAGGTTGTGATGGCAAGTTGTCACCCTGAACCAAAAAATGACATTTTCTAGGGATTTCATGTACATATTATACTTTCACAGGGACAACATTGCAACCCCATATTGGAGCTTCCCTGAACTTGTTTTCTCCCCATGACACTGACTAGAACCACTATAAAACTACTATAAAACAATGCCCTGGACTCCCAAAGTTTGTAAGTGTCCAGAAGAATACAGTGATCAACGATACTGAAAGCTACTAAAAGGTCTAACGGAACCAAGAGGAGTATATTCCCCTATTCAGGACCCAATAAAAATAATCTACCAATGCAATTTCAGTTCTATGACTGGCCTAATCTCATCTGGAAATGATTCAGATAAACCATTTCCTCCAGGCTCTATAACTATTCCCAACTGCCCTTCTTCACAGCTTTTCCTAACAAAATCCACAACAAAAGTTGTTAAAAATATTGGGGTTTGCGAGGGTTTTTTTTTTCAACTAAGGGCACATTTTCTGCAGCACTGTTCTCTCTCTCAAAGAAGCATTCCCTCCTGGATCCAGCCATTCTTATTGTACCTACTTACTTACTGAAGGAACCATAGGATAGGAGTCTTAATACACAGGTAGCAGAATAAGTTTTGGCATTCCCTAAATTGTAAAGTATCATAGTAGCACAAGATGCCACCTTATCCATCATCATGAACAGTGCACAACTGGTGTCCCACCCAGAAGGGATATGAGGAGCTTTATCTTCTAAGAATCCTGCAACTCATTTAGCATGCCTGCAAGCATTTTATCCTGTCCATCTTTCCCCAGAAAGATCTAAGTTAACCCTTATCAAAAGGAAACCTGTGGTTGCAATAAGCATGGAGAACTAAGGCTTTTTTGCACTGTGAACTCTTACTGGTGTTTGGTCACCTTCACTTCTGGTTTTGTACCACAACTGTTGTACATATTTTCTGCAGGAACATACTTCCAAATAAAGTCATGGAATAAAAGGGATTTATTTGTAGAAGTCCAGGAAATGCCTATTTTTAGACTTTGAGGGAAACAGAGGCCAATTCTGAAAGAGAAACTTCCAGCAAAAAAATCATTGTGGCCCCTATTCCCTAAACAGCTTAAAAACTACTGATCTAAATCAATAAATAATGAATTAATATAATAATGAAATAATGAGTTATAAGCACACATTCAATTTTTTTTCACCGCTTCACAACTGACTCTAAATTTTAGTCCAAGAAGTCGAGAGGGTAAATAAAAACCAAAAGTCATATTAAATTCCTTCCCACCCAGAGAGATGCCTCAAGTCCTCCCTTTGTGTCATATATTATCTTGCTTAAATTAGAGCTTGGCTGAAATTACAAGGCTTATGTTCTCCTAATTCTACGCTGGACAATAGATAAAGCTCATGATACATTATTGTGCAAAACAGCTGGTGTACCCTGGATAATGGCTTTTTCAAATAGGATAATGAATTGTAAATTAAAATATTGTGGTACAGGCCATTAGAGAATGGCTTGCAATTTCAGAGAGTAAACGTGGATGACTCCATGATACCTTCTAAATGACCTTGTGGTGAATCTTATGTTATCACTCTGCTATGTAACCCTTGATGCCCTTGTGTACTGTAATGATATTTTAAGCAACTGCACTGCTGACAGGACCAGCGATTGCTGGCACGTTATGCTAGACATGAGCAATGCTTTCCAGTGTTGGGTGTGTGGAAAACCTAAGGGGAAGTGTTCAAAGGTGTCAGTCTTGTGTTAGAAAAAGCAGAAGGAAAACAGAGGCACTAAGTACATTCTTCATACCAGCATAGTGGCTGACTAGAGCTGTTTTTAGTGCCAGGATGAAAGCACCATTTGCACAATTGTTTCTCGCTCTGTTGATGTTATTTTAGTCAAGTTGTGTTTATGTCCTGCCATTGGCTGACAAAATAATGTGATTACTGGGATCATCAGAATTTTGGCTGCAGTCACTATATGTCATAAGATAGATTACTTGACAAACACTTTTTAGATATTTATCCCGACGTTTTAAAGTTTTTTTAAAGTTATATTTTTGTTCCTTTAGCATAAACTGGTTTCCAACCACCACCTCTGATTGATGTCCCAATGACACAGAAGTTACAGATTTTCCCCTCTACCTTGTTGTTCTTTTTCTGTCTAAATTTCTCTGAAGTTAAGGGACAAAAGCAGATCTGGTGGGTGAATGAAGTGATATATTGAAGGTAGATTTTGTTGCATGAGGAAAAATTGGCTTGCATGAAGTTGGATGGAAAGTTTATCTCTCTCTCTCCCCACCTCTTCCTCCATGATAACTCCTATTATGTTGCTGTTTTATAAGAGTTATTTTCAAAATATTTCATACATATCTAAATATTTTAATACACAGGTTTCTTTTTATTTATTTATTCATGGAATTTAATTGCCACCCATCTTATATTCAATGACTCTGGGTGACTTACAACATAAAACTTTGAAATTGATCGTAAAAACAAAGCAGATAAAAATATTAATAGATAAATTAATACAAGATGGCAAAGGAGGGAACCAGACACACGGGGGTGGAGGAGAGGAAGTGGGATTAAGTTTTAATTAGTCAATCACTTCTAGTATGAAACTCACCCACTGGGATTCCAAACCAGCTGGCAGAGCCAGGTCTTAAGGCTCTTTTGAAACATCAGGAGGGTGGGAGCCAATCTCACCTCAGGGGCTGATATGTTCCAGAGAGCAGGAGCCATGGCAGAAAAAAGTTCTTCTTCCTGGATCTCTCCAGCCAAAAATTTTTGGTTGATGGGATCCACAGTATTCCCCCTCTGCTGATACCGATGGGAGCAGGACAGTACCATCGAGGTGAGACAGTTCCTCAAGTAGACTTGACACATGCCATTCATGGCTTTAAAGGTGATGGTCAACACCTTGAATTGCACCCAGAATGGCAACAAGTGCAGCTTGCAAAGCAGTGGTGTAATATGGGTCACTCTAGGAAGCCTAAGAGCTGCCCTCGCTGTTGTATTGTGCACCAGTCATAGTTTCTCAATGCTTTTCAAGGATAGCTTCCTGTAGAGCATATTGCAATAGGAAGATGAGTAGGGTTTCAGTGACTGAGCATAGGAACTCCTGATCCAGAATAGGCTGAAGTTGCATAAAGGCTCTCTTACCTGTCATTGCCACCTGCTTTTCGATTTACATCTAACAAGGCATTTTCTGAATGGAAAGAACCCTAATTAATCCAGTAAATTATATTATATTATAGTCATTTTCATACGCATGCACAATCAAATGCACATAATTATTTCTGGGAGGGGGGGAATTACCCAGATTTAACATACATTCTTTGCCCTGGGAAATGATCTCAGATCAACCCAATTGCTTTTATCAGTATTTACATAATCTATTCCATTTGTGTTAATCCAGAGTATGTTTAGAGCCTGCCTTATATTCAGGGTAATAAATGATTTTCTGAATGTGATTCTTTCCCTGGGATGGCTTTGGAAATCCTCTTGTGAATAAGCTAAGAGTGACTGAGATACCTAGAATCAATACCTAGCCCTGTTTTAAATACACATAAATGTCACTTTCTGACTTTGCTCTGTGCACAAAATGTAATGAATGGTAAGAGGAACAGCTGGCGCTGGAAACAAATTGGCTGACATGAAAGATATTTATTGAATTCATAGGCAGCTCTGCCAAACAAGAGAAGCACATAATGGCCAAATGTGCCCATTTACCTATTGGCAAATAGCTTACAATTAAAAAAATAAATTGTTCACTCAGATTCAGCACACCAGATGCATAAAAACAAATTTTTAGCAAATAATTAGCAGCATCTGAATGAAACGCACTTTTTGAGCTTAAATAATGTTGCTACCAGTATTATATAATAAATACTGCCAATGTGGAATTGTTAGCTGAAACTTCTATTTAGAACAGATAAACCAAATGTTTAATTATACCACAAGAAATTCCTACAACTGACATAGTGAAGGAAAAGTCTGGCAGTTCAGCTGAAGTCTCAAAATTCTGTAGCCAAGTACAGAGCTGGCCTACAACTTTCTGCCTGAGATGAAGGCCTGTCTGAAATGTCCATACTTTACGCCCAGAAGCCATGCTTGGCATTCTAACGTATTCTGGCTTTATTTCCCCTTGCACTGCTCCTCAGGAAGCAAACAGTAACTGAGGCACCCACAGCATGGAATGGTACAACTTGCCACAGCCAACTCATCATGGTCAAGTCACCGTGGCCAACTTGCTGCAGGACAACTCAAAATGGCCAATTCACCACAGGAAACTCGCTGCAGGACAATGCAACCATTCAATTTAATTATTTAAAACAATTACAAAGCATCAATTAGATAAAATTCTACAAGAAATGGAAAAGAAAATGATTTCAAGAATATATAATTTTCTACTAGATTTTAAAATGGAAGAGGAGGTGGTCAAAGAGACAATGTTGGTATGGGCGAAAAATGTTGGCCACAATATAGACCTGGAAAATTGGGAGAGGATGTGGGGATCAAATTACAAACTAATTACATCCACAGCATGCAAGGAAAATCAATACAAAATGTTCTACAGATGGCACCTTCTTCCTGCTAGATTGGCAAAAATGTTTAACTCAGACCCAAATTGTTGAAAATGTGGTAAAGAAAAAGGCACTTATTTTCATACCTGGTGGACATGCCAGGAAGTGAAAAAATATTGGAATACAATTAGACAATGGATAGAAGAAATAATGAATCAGAAAATTAAATTTAATCCAGAAACTTTTTTATTTGGCATAATAACACAAAAATGCAATAAAACAGATAGATATATTATGTTACATATATTTACAGCTGCAAGGATTTCATACTCACAACTCTGGAAGGAAAAAAGGGTTCCACCGGAAGGCATGGTTATAAAAAAAAAGAATAGATTGTACAGAGATGGACAGGCTAACAATGAAAAAAAAAGACAGAGAAGATTCAAAAAATGATAGGGCCTGGAATGCCTGGTATGAGTAATTTAGAAATAAAAAGAAAATAAAATGGTAATTAGGAAAAGAATGAGGGAATATGTAAATATACTGTGGAAAGGGAACTTCATGAGGACAATGGTGTCACCCAGGCAGGAAAAGCCCAAAGGGAACATCAAGCCAGCCATAAAACAAACTTGCATAGGAAAAGAAATCAAATAAAAGGTATTGAAAGAAGCCCCCTAGACAAAAGCCAAGTGATTAAGAAAGTCAGGGAAACAAGGAAAAAAAAACCCTTACACAGGACATACTAAATCAGCAAAACAAACAGACAGAAATTACAAAATAAATCACAAAGGAAACAAATAGAAGATTACTACAAAACGAATAGGAAAAACCATTATAAAGCTAAAAGAGATTAGAAAAAAAACCGATGATACAATCAAGCCATCCCACAGAGTTTATTTCCACGCCTCACTAAGTTTCCCTTCTGGCGAAAAAATAAACTCTGACAGGATTTTAATATCTAAAACATTAAACATTAAGCATACACAAAGGAAAAAAAAGGTATAAAAACCAGGAACTTACCATTCAAAGTCAGCTAGCTAGCCCCAGGAACGCAGCCACGCTGTCTCTTGCCTTCCTGAAAATAAAAAGATCCAGCTTTCAAGCAGTTGTCCGTATCCTTGCGCCGGAGCTCTCCCAGCGGGAAAATTCGAACCCTCAGAGAAAGGCACTTTGACAGCCTTTCTACAATACCATGGATGGTGAGATGTAAGGATAAAAGACATTGATTTATAGTAAGAGTAAGATGTAATGGTAAAGGAATAAGCAAATACATATACTAAAAAATGTGAAGAGATGCAAAAGATGTCTTGATGTTGATAACAATGTATAAAGTTTTATTTTATGTTTTTAAAATTTGGAAACTTAATAAAATAAAATATATTTTAATTTTTGTCACTCACATTTCATTTTGTCTCTCCTTTGGCATCCTTTCTTTAATGATTCTATTCTATTATTTTTTCATCTTAGTGTAACTCTTATCCTTTGATGACTTGTCTTGGGGCAAATTGGCTATGGTGAGTTGGCCTGGGGGAGTTGGTCACAGTGAATTGGCTGCAGCAAGTTGGCTGTGGTGAGTTCAGTTGGCTGTAGCAAGTTGTCACAGACCTAACCCCCCCCCCCAGCAAAATAATTTCATTACATGAAATTATTGCATCATGAAGCAAACTCTGCCTTTATAATATTACTGTCCAGGCATGTGATGAAAGTATGCAAGTTGTAAGTTTTGAGCACAACACATGCTTCATCCCTTGCCCCTTTCCTGCATGCCTAAATGTAGCAGTATCCATTGGTTGGGTCAAAAAAGTCAAAAGGGTGACAAAATTGAAGCCTTGTCCCTTTTTATGTGAACAGCATCTTGATGAATTTATAAAAATGTGGACTGCATCATAACAATCATCTTGATTTTTTTAAAAACCCCATTTGGACACTTCTTGTGTTATGATGTGAGCCCATATGATGCATCTGACAGGCATACCTATATTCACTCATGTGAGGTGAAGGACCAGAGATATGTATGTTTATTCATCTTCTTCCAACCAAACCTTTCTATGTCGAGAATGACTCTTCCACCTGTGGAAACCCTGTGTGCAATTTAAAAATCCTGATTTCTCCAAATTCAAAAGCATGGAAACTGATCATACATTATTTATTTTTAATACTACTTTTATTACTTTTAAGGTGGTAAACATCTCATACTCCTCCCTCTCTCAATTTCCCAGCGCAAAGTCACCCAGTTGGCTTTCATGCCTAAACAAGGCTAGAATTCACTATCTCCTGTTTTCTAGCTTGGTGTCTTAACCACTAGATCAAACCGGTTAAGAAAGGTTAGGGTGAAAGTTATCCTTCCTATATATAAAGATATGAAGATGTGAAGAATGAGGGAGATATATTTGCTTATTCCTGTATACAGATAGCCAAGAAAATTGAGTAGGTCTTCTGATCAGGCAAAATATAAAAATGAAAACAATTAAGGGGCATGCATAAGTGCACAATTGGGCCTACTGTCCTTGTCCTATTGTCCCCATTTATTTGTACCTATTTCCTGTATTCATACTCATGTTTATTCTTATACCTATTATATTGTAAGCAATTGATAAAGTCAAATTAAAAAAAAATTGGGATGTGCATTATGAAAATCTGAATTTCCCAACTGTAAGAGCTGATGGTAGCATTTGCCTAGTTAGATTTTTTAAAACGAAAGAATTCGAGCAAAGAGTTGACAATAATTACAATAACAATATGAATACTGAAACAATTGAAAAGTACGAATGCAAAAATTATTGACAATTCATGTTAAAAATTAATCATGGTGCATACATCTTGGGTATGGCCACAAAAATGAGAAACTGAAAAACTATCTTTACTCACCCATACACTTTGAGCTTACTCTTAGGAGGAAAATACAAATAAACAAATTAATATTCAATCTATCACATTGTGTGTGTGTTTAGTATACCTTTGACATTTGTTCTGTGAGCTGAATTTAGGTTGCCATCCAGGACACATTTTATGAAAATAAACTCCATCAGACCAAGCAGGATTAAGGTTGGATTATGCAAAGATTGCTCTGTATATTTTGATTTTATCATACTGTGTAACTTTCTAAAAGTTGCTATAAATGTTCACATATTTCACCTAGTATTCCCTACTTTCAGCATGGAAAGTATTTTTAGAAACATTAAGCTATTTACTGTTCCAGCAGGGAAGATACTTCAGCAAGCATGTCTAACACAAAGTTTACTGCTACTGTTAAGACTAAGTGAGGTCTGCAGACATAATTGCTGATTCAGAAAAATGAAATTATCCAGTGTGGCTTTCATGATTCTTGACCAATCCTCCTGCTTCATAAGCTCAGGGCTGGTAGGAAAAATAGGAATTTTACTAAGGCTTCTACACAATGTATGTTCAGTCAATCTTCTCAGCTTTATCCCTAAGGAAAATAATCTGACTTTCCAAAAATACTTCAGAATCTGAAGGAGCCAAAACGTAGCCCCAAAACGTGCAACTAAAGCTACCATGCTTTTCATGTCCTGGAAGGCCACCATTAGATTTCTGCACATTCCAAAAGACCTTTTGAAGGTAACTCAAAAGAGATAAATGGTAGTTGAGATATCATGCTCAAAATCTTCCCTCAGTTGCACTGTGTGTGTGTGTGTGTGTGTGTGTGTGTGTGTGTGTGTGTGTGAGAGAGAGAGAGAGAGAGAGAGAGAGAGAGAGAGAGAGAGAGAGAGAGATACTAGAATGGTGGGGTTTTGATCTATTCCACCTGTTTTGATCTCTTGAGGACATTATCGTTAAAATTAGGCAAGGCTGCTGCTCACATGTTCTGTGTGATCCAAAGGACCTCTAGAAGAACCTGAATTAATTACTTGTGTTATTCACAAAGTTTCCCTTTTGGCATATACAGTCAGGATTCTAAAATGAAAGTTGGCTGAGAATTGCATGAGCCTCGTGAAAGATATTTTAAGCCAGGTTTCTAAGACAAAGAGGAAAATGTTGTGTGTCAAATCGAAGACATGCAAAGCAAAACTCTTTTTTTGTCTTAAACTCCATTCACATATTTTTCATGTTCTCTTTTTATCTGTCCCCTTCCCTTCAGCAGCAGTGAAGTGGAAGTTGGTGGCCACAGGTACACATAGGCTGTGCACCAATGGCCTCCAATGAGAAAAATGTGTTTTTGTTTCTCCATCTACTATATTCAGATGAAATATTTGTGGTGGCTTTCTTTTTCACTCTCTTTTTTCACTTGCTTGGTTTGTATTATGCAGAGTTCATATTTCAAATAATAATTCATCTTTGGTAACTCTGTCTTCATGTTTTTTTTCTTTCACAACAACTATTAATCTTTCTTTTTTAATTAAGAAACAATTGTTCATTATTTCTGAAAAGTATTTCTCATTGCATTTCTTTTAGAACAGGGAGATTATCAGCCAATTCAGAAGCAACTATTACTGGCAGAAGACATGGTGGCTTGGGAGAATCTGGATATTATGATTCTGAGTTCAAAGCCACGATGTCTAAGTGTTCTATTATTTTCCTCTTCTCAGCTCGGTCTTTATCAGGAAAATTTCATCTTTTCCTATCTTCAGTTCTTATTATAGTCTGTATCAGGAGAATGAGTTATCCTAGATTTTAATTTGTCTATTATGGATTCCTCATTATGCATTCTTCCAGATAGCACCAAAGTAAAAGCAAAACATGACACACCATTCATCCATTGTCATGATAAAGAGCTGAGATGAAAACGGGCACAAATACTTCAAGTCTAGAAGGCGTGCTGAAGATACTCTGAAGAATTTGAAATAAAGAGAAATGGCAGTACTTGTTAGGCCTTATGGTGAAAGTAGCAAAAGAACCAAAACAAAATGACTTGTTCTGGGGCAAAGGCAAACCTATACAGGAGGTCCTTCAGGACTGCTTAGTGATTGTTTGAATTTATGATGGAGCTGCCCAAAGCTTACAACTTACAACTAGATTTCAAAGTTCCAATGTTGCCCCCTCTCCAGTCATGTGATTGTGTTTTAGATGGTCTGAATTTACAACTTTTTGTAGTGCCCCATGGGCACATGATCACAATATATGATGGGTTTGTCAGAAACCAGTGTTTAGTTCTGGTTTCTGGCAAAAACTGGTCCAATGAATAATAGGTTTGCTGAACAACCATGGTGTTCACCTAACAACTGCCATTTTTACTTAACAACCATGGTAGTTGTTTTGTTCGGAAAACACACGAGGTAGACCGGGTTCCAACAACAAATACTTTATTCTTTAACTAGTCAGTAAATAGGAACACTTGGCTGAAGCTGAGGCCAGCCTTTTATACAGGCTGGCTTGCCTGCTTGCGGCCAATGGCAGTTGTTTAGATTTGCCGCCTTTTAGCAGCTCTTTGGGTTGGTTCCTAGTGAACCAATCCAATGCTTAGTTTATTTGACCAATCAGGTTTGTAGATTTGGAGTCACCCACTTTACATATAGAACACCCCTCCCCCCTTAGTTCAGTCCTACGTGGTGACGTAGTCTCGCAGGTAGGCGGGGCTTTTCTGGACTCGACTTGACTTGCGCGGTTCATTCTTAGTGCAGACTTCGACCGGTTCGGATGGGGCTGCTGTGTGGTCCGTTCTTCTCTTTGGAACCGTCTGGAAGGGTGAGTCAGCCATTTTACCGCCGCCTGAGTTTCTTAGGCTGGCGGTTTTGCCGCTCCCTCCCGTTTCCTCCGGGCAGGTCGAGCTGGCCTGGCTGGCCCCTTCCGATGGGCTCTTCACGCAAGTCTCTCCAAACAGTGAGTCTTTTATTTGCTCTTTTGTTCCTATGTTTCATTGGGTTTGGTTTTAAACAGTTCTTTATTTATTTCTCGCCTTTCCCCCCCCACCTTAGTTTGCAATTCGCCGGTTTTTTCGGTGAATGTTTGTAAGTCTGTGGTTCTCTCTATAATTCGGGATCGAAGCTGGTCTATGTGCCGCTTCCATTCCCTGCCATCCTCTATTTTAATCGGTAGGATTTGGGGCCTGTGATTTGGGTAATCTGTCCTGGTAGCTGTACCGGGTCCCCGGTGAAGTTTTTAGCGTATACCAAATCGCCTATTTCAAATTGTCTAAACCGTGTAGAGGAGTCAGGGAGGTTTTCTGGGGTAAAATTTGGGTGTAACCTATCAAGGTGAGATCTTAACTTTCACCCCATAAGTAATTCTGCTGGGGACTTGTTGGTTATGGTACTGGGTGTTATGTGCTAGAGTGTGAGCAAACGGTTTACTTTCTGTTGGACATCTCCAGCGTCCATTCTTTCTAAACCTTCTTTAGTAAACCAGACCATTCTCTCAGCCCTGCCGTTCGCAGCCGGGTGAGCCGGCGCGGTTAGGGCATGTCTTATACCTAGGGAGGCTAGGTATTGCTCAAATTGTATGCTGGTTAGCTGTGGCCCATTATCTGAGACAAGAACGTCTGGTATGCCATGGATGGCAAAAAGGTTGCCCAGCTTTTTAATTACAGTTTCTGTTGTCGTTGATGCCATAACTTTTACTTCAAGCCAATTCGAATAGGCATCAACGACAATCAGAAAGGTATGCCCCTTGGTAGGACCCGCGAAATCAATGTGTATTCTTGACCAAGGTCCCCGAGGGTTTTCCCAGTCCTTAACGGGTGCTTTTGGTGGGGACGGTCTAATTGCCTGGCATTTGTTGCATGAGCTTACCCAATACTCTATGTCCTTATCAATACCCGGCCACCAAACAAAACTTCTAGCAAGGCTTTTCATCTTAACCATTCCTGGGTGCCCTTCATGTAACAACCTAAGTACCCTGGGTTGTAATTTGGCAGGGATTACCACCCGATCACCCCACAACAAACACCCCTTTTGGATTGAAAGCTCAGTCTGTCTGGACCAGAAAGGTTTAAAGTTTTCAGTTTTTTGATTCTCCAGCCAGCCTTTACCTACCCAGCTAAGAACGCGGGCAGTCAATGAGTCTTTCGCGGTGGCTCTGGCGACATCATAAGCTGATATGGGTAGATCGGGGCAAGTCTCGATTTGTAGCGTTGTCATCTCTGGTGCCGGGTTGCTGGTAAGGGTGCTCTGCTCAGAGCATCCGCATGGGAAATTTGTTTCCCTGGCCGATGTGTCAGAGTGTAGGAATAAGCTGCTAGGAACTCTGACCATCTAGTCATTCTTGGGGACAGTATATTAGGTGTTGGCTTGTTTCCCACCAAAATCCCCATTAGCGGTTTGTGGTCTGTTATGATTTGAAAAGTCCGCCCATATAAGTATTCGTGGAAGCGTTTTACTCCAGCGACAATTGCTAGAGCTTCCCTGTCCAATTGGCTGTAATTCCGCTCGGTTTTTGATAGAGTCCTAGAGTAATACGCGACGGGTGCTTCTCTGCCATCAGGTAGTTGGTGGCTCAGGATGGCACCTACTCCGTATGGTGAGGCGTCGCAGGTCACTCTTAATGGCAGTGTGTTGCTAAATTGGATGAGGACGTTTGTTGATGTTAGCAAGCTTTTAATATTTTGGAAGGCTTTTTTTTCTTTGTAACCCCAAGTCCAAGTTGCCTTCTTGTCTAGCAGACGGTGTAATGGTTCTGCTATAGTGGCCTTGTTTGGCAGGAACACGTTATAAAAATTAATTAGTCCTAAGAATGCTTGTAGTTCGGTTTTATTTCTTGGTTCAGGAGCGTCTTTGATTGCTCTAACTTTTTTGTCTGTAGGGTGGATACCCTCTCCGTCTATTGAGTAGCCCAGGAATTCGACGCTATTCTTAATTAAACAGCACTTTTCTCTTTTTACCTTGAGGCCAGATTCCCTAAACTTAGTTAATACTTCTTTGAGTCTTTTTCTTAATTGAGTTTCATCTCTGGCCGAGATTAGGACGTCGTCAAAATAGGGAATGACTCCTTGTATGCCATTTAGGAGGCGTTCCATCAGACTCTGGAAAATGCCAGGGGCCACGCTTACTCCAAATTGGAGCCGGTGACATTTGAATGCGCCCTTATGGGTGACTATTGTTAGGGATAACATTGTTTACCCTAACTGGTTTAGGTGAAATAATA
>BLBF01000011.1:22166893-22196383 GCA_015471245.1 Laticauda colubrina | reverse complement strand
CTATATCTATATCTATATCTATATCTATATCTATATCTATATCTATATCTATATCTATATCTATATCTATATCTATATCTCTATATTTATATCTGTATCTAAATCTATATCTATATCTATATGTATGTATTGATCTATATCTCTGTCTGTCTGTCTGTTTATCTCTATCTATCATCTGTCTGTCTGTCTGTCTGTCTGTCTGTCCGTCCGTCCATCCATCCATCCATCCATCCATCCATCCATCCATCCATCCATCTATCTATCTATCTATCTATCTATCTATCTATCTATCTATCTATTTTGTTTCAGTGAATCTCCCAAAGTTCTGTTTTGGGACAAAAAAGGCTAAGAATTGTACCTTTTCAGTAGTGGCCATTATTTCATGAGCATTTTCTCTTAGAAGATGTACTTGCAATGTGGTCTGTGAGAATGAAGATAAATTACTCTTTTCTAGGGCCCTTTTGAGGCAGCTGAGAGTATTTTTGTTTTGTTTTCTTGGTATGCATATTTTGCTACAGGTTATGATGGTTTGGTAGATTTTAGACTCAATTGATTTCAAAGCATTCTGCTTTAGGGAACAATGTGAGGACTGGGCGAAGGAGGGAATTATGTTTGGTACAATCATCTGTTTCCTCAAGGCTGTATTCAGTTAGTGGCAGCTATGTGGAGAAAAGGAAATGCAGAGCAACACATCTGTGGGAATTTTTTTTAAAGCTGGGACAATTATGTTGCCTGTCAGAGAACTGTTTTAGCTGATTTTCTTTGCTCTACCAAGTCAACACAATGCTCGACATTTCAGATTTGTCATTGTTTGCATGCAACCTGTTAAGTTGGCAGAAATCAGAGGATAAGGGCAACAATCAAGCAGATAACAGCTTCTTGTTTCCTATTCTTTGAAGAGGTCCCTATTTCATACAAGCAGTGGAAACAGCAATTATTTTCAGTGCTGCTGGCTGGGAATTGTTGAAACTGAAATCTATCTCATCTAAAAGGTACAAGGTTGAGGAAGACAGCTTTAGAAGAACAGAACAAATATATTAATAATGTGCAAAGCAGTTGAAAAGCTTATTTGATTCTTTTCCATGATATGCGCAGCTCTTTGAAGAGTGTATTTTCTCTACAGTTTGCTGCCAAAATTGACCAAGTTGAAGATTTTCTGCAGTCTTCTCAAGAGTTTGAAAACATCGAATCTTTGAAAGAACTCTTGCATCAGCACAAACATCATACAAAAGGTATTGAAGAGGGTGGGAGCATCTTCTTTTATAAGGAAGATTTCAAATGAGGTCTTTCTGAATAAAAGTTGATTACAACTTCTTCTGAAGTTAATGTTGTTGGTCACGGTTGAAATATTGCAAGTTTTTAAAAATAACACAGGTGTCATAATGTGTTCCTTTTCCTAACACTATAGATTTACTTTGGAGAGAGCTAGGTTTAAATTTTGTGCCTGGTCTCCATCTTTCAGTTTAGCCTGCATCAAGGACCATTGTGAGAATAACATAAGGGAGAACCACTTATGCTGTCATAAATGTCACTGAGTTTTATAGTTCTGTTCAACTATTGACTAAAGGTAACTCCTACTTCAACTAATCACAGCATAAACATAACCTGGCAACATTTTTTTTCCAGTTGGGTCTCCAAGGCCAAAAGTGAGACCACTTGAATCACCTCTATCTGTATCAATTATTTTAACTCCACCCAAGGGTAGTATCCCCATATAGGGAATCTCTTGGGTTTGTCACCATTGTTTTTGGAGAGAAGCCAGATGGTCAGCACATTGTGTGTGTGTGTGTGTGTGTGTGTGTGTACATATACATATACATCATCTACATATACATGCAGGTCTTGGAGTGTTCGGTTCTTTTCCCGTGTAAGATTGAGAGTATCTTGGCAACGTTTCGACGAGGTCCCACTCACCATCTTCAGGTTGGTGCTTTCGGCTTTGTGCTTGTGCGAGCAAAGCGTGATCTGAGCTGCAGTCTCCCAATATATACTGGTGGGGAGGTTGGCTATGTTGTTATTTCTTGATTGGTGGGACCTCAGCAAAACATTGCCAAGATACTCTCAATCGTACATGGGAAAAGACCCAAACATGCCAAGACCTGCATACCTGTACTTGTGAAAATCTTCAAAAATATGCACACACACACATGCCAGTTCAAAGATTCATAGAGAACACTTCTATGGTGCAAAATTCCTAAGACTGGACATGATTCAATTTACATATTGCTCTGCCCAGTTTTCAGAACCTCCCATTGATTTCTCCAATGCTTAGCTGGAGACACCCATTTGATATGTCTGGTGATTCAATTGGATTTGGCACTACTGTGCCATTTGATGCAGGAACTGGTATCAGATTGGCTGAAACACTGGTGGATTTGAATCAATGCACTTGGTACATCCAAAATCTGGAAAATATTTTGGCAGTCCATTAACTCTCTCTTTCTCTGAAGCAATGGTAACAGAAGATCTCATTTTATTTTATATACACTTTCTTCATGAAGCTTCAGGCAGAGTAAGCTTTAAATTGAAAACCACATGAAACTCAGGCATGCTTAAATATTTTGAACAAATGGCTTTCCTCTTGGCAATGTGGCCTTAACATTATGGAGTTACTGTACTTTGTTCAGATAGCCTATCATAACCATGGTTTTTTTTTTAAAATAGTTGATTGTTTCCATGTTTAATTTTCTTTGTAATGATTTTCTTAAGCAATGCACTTACTCTGTAGAGACCCTCCTATGTAATACATCTGTTCTCTGTGTTTGGAATCTGTTTCTTTATTAGGTGGGCTGATGTGGTAGGACTAGATGGTTAACCCTTCACTGAAGGAAGAGGTTGGACTTGATAGTGTTCAGATTTTCTGCTATATTATGATTTTAGGATCAGTGCATCATAGGTTGAGTGATAACAGGATTTTTAGAAGTGAGGCATAATCAGGTCTTACTGTTAGCCCACCTAATGAAATACAGTGATACCTTGGTACTCAACTGCTTTGAAACTCATCAAATTTGGTACTCAATGCATTTTGAACATTTTATTCTGGTACTCATCATTTGCACAAGTTAGAACATAATGGTGTCAGCTGCTTTGTGACTCATCACATTATTCCTTATGGGAAGAATATGTTTGGTACTCATCATTTTTGGTTGTCATCGCACATCCTGGAACCAATTAATGTTGAGTACCGAAGTGCCACTTTTTCTCTGTCCTGCAAAAGCCATTTTTTGTGACATATTTAATACAGCAGATTTGACTCTCCGTGCATAAGTATCAACAAATCTAGTTAATGAACAGAGTACACATTGGCAGTAGCAGCCCTAACATAAGAAGGATAGGTGACATTCCCAAAAATTCTGATTACCCCTGCATTTCAGACATAATAGTGTTAGACATAATGTCAACAGGTGAGTTATTTTTTTCCACAGCAATTTAGAAGTTGTATCTGAATGAGGTTTGGAAGCATCAAATTAAAAAAAGAAAATTTGTGTATACATCTTATAGACATATTTTCATTTCTTAATCCTCCATGCTCCTAAACCTGTTTACTTTATAGTTAGGTAAAGGATCAAACTATGACCAAAGAGGAATTTTGAAGAAGACATCTTAAATTTTGGATGCTTCTGTCTTCCTTCAGCAATCCCTATCGCACCCTATTGCTAATCCACAATACTCAGGAGGAGAAATTTTAGTACAATAGTTCATTGTGCAAGGCCAATTGTGCTAAACTCAAGGCAGCCGACACTTAAAATTCCCATCAAAATTTACTTCTTTAAAATATTTTCAGCAGAATAGAGCAGCATCAAAAGATCACAACAGTTTTCCAATCCTTAGTCATTTTCTAAGGAAGTATGAAGCAATTCTGGCTGTCTCTGGGTGTAATATACTAGAGAATCCACCCTCAGCTATTGAAATTCACTGGGTAACTTCAGACCAATCAGTCCAAACTATGTCAAAGACAGATTAACAGTTGGAAGGGACCTTGGAGGTCATCTAGTCCAACCCCCTGCCCAAGCAGGAGACCCTACCCCATTTCTGACAAATGGCAGTCCAATCTCTTCTTGAAAGCTTCCAGTGATGAAGCTCCCACAACTTCCGAAGGGAAGCTGTTCCACTGGTTGTTTGTTCTGTCAGAAAATTTCTCCTTACTTCTAGATTGATCTCTCCTTGATCAGTTTCCATCTCTTATTCCTTGTCTGGCCTTCGGGTGCCTTGGAAAATAGCTTGACCCCTCCTCTCTGTGGCAGCCCCTCAAATATTGGAACACTGCTATCATGTCTCCCCTGGTCCTACTCTTCACTAGACTAGTCATGCCAAGTACTTGCAACTGTCCACCGTATGTTTTAGCCTCCAGTCGCCTAATCATTTTGGTTGCTCTTCTCTGGAGATAAAATGATGAGAGATCCAGAGGTGATATACAGCAGGTTCTGACCAGTTCCGGAGAACCAGTGGTGGAAATTTTGAGCAGTTTGGAGAACTGGTGGTAACTTTCCCCCAGGACTGAGGAGGAAATGCAGATTTTACAGCATCCTTCCCCTGGAGTTGGATGAGAATGGAGATTTTGCAGTATCCTTCCCCTGCCACATCCACCAAACCACACCCACCAAGCCATGTCCACAGAACCAATAGTAAAATGAATCCCACCACTGCTCCACATGACACTATGAGGGAGGTGGATTGGACATTCAGACTGGGTCCCTAGGGGGAGGGATTTAGGGAAACTTTCAATATGTAAGTTTTGTGCCTTTTGACTAAGATCTTGCTTTCCTTTCTCCGCTATCATTTCAAACTCAGTAAAGGTACCTCTTCTCTACTTCAGTGGAGTTGGGGTTTTTTCTTTCTTGGGTTTTGAATGGAGGCAGGCCTGACAGTAATATTCCAAAGTGTTCTTCTTCTTCTTACAAATGTTATTGTGATGTTGATAAGCATGATCAGTTTCTGGTACTCAGCAATTCCGCAATGTACAGTTTTGCCTTCTCAGTGTTGTTGTCCATCTGTGCTGGGAAGTTGGATGAGATAGCTGCTAGGGAGCTGCAGGCAATCCACTGGCATCTCGGAGTGGCAGCAGTCACAAATTCATTTATGTTGCATCAAGGCGTTTGTGTCTGATATAATGACTTTCATTGTGGCCTGCATGTTGTGAGAAAGGATCTGTTTTGTAAAAGCACTTGGCTGTTACTATTATTGAAATAGCAGAGAGGAATGAAATGAACCAATATTCAAAGGACTTTTAAAACAGCTAGTTTTGTTGTATAAATGTAACCAGAAATCAAGTTAATATAACACAGAGGCAGCTTACAAAATACATTTGACCAATTTTTGTTTGTTTTCAGTAGGAACAATAACAGCTAAAGTGTAATCTTGAGCACAGTTAAGATTCAAAGCCTAGGGAGTTCCGAAATGTTTTCTTTTCGACGCAGCCCTTTCCTCCATTGACACTGGAATCAAGTGATACTGCGCATCACACTACTCCCTTGTTCTGTTTGAATAAAGCCTGGAGAACTAGGTGTCAAGCTCTAAATCACAGTTCGAAACAAATGGCTGAATTTACACTATATGCTAGACACAGTCCAAACAAGAATGGCTATGGCATGATTTTGGAGCTTTAGAACCTAAAAGAAGCCTTTAAACAAACCATCCTAAAAGCTTCCCTTGTTGATGATCTCTAAATGATCTGTATACAGCTAGTCCTCGACCTACGACCCCAGTTGAGCCCAAAATTTATGTTTTTAACTGAGACATTTGTTAAGTCAACCTTGCTCATTTTTATGACCTTCCTTGCCCCAGTTGTGAAGTGAATCTGGCTTCCCCATTGACTTTGCTTGTCAGAAGGTCGCAAAATGACCTTGGGACATCCCTTGGGAAGATCCCATGACCTTGGGACACATCAATGGTCATAGATATGAACTAGTCACCAAGCATCTGAACTTTGATCACGTAACCATGGGGATGCTCCAAAGATCGTAACTGTGAAACATGGTCATAAGTCACTTTTTTCTGTTCCATTGCAACTTTCAACAGTCATTAAATGAACTGCTGTAAGTTGATGACTAGTTGTAAAAGATTGCTGCTAAATACACTGGGAGTATTGACTATATTTGGGCTTTGTTGATAGAAGACTTAAGTAGCATGAGGCGGTCCAGTTTCAAACCCTCCTCCCCATTTTGTTGCTCCCTGGACAAGTTCAGCAGCATTTCTGCTTAAATACCCATTAAGTTACTGCAAGGATAAAATAGGAGTGGGGGAACCATATAAATTACAGGTTGTTTAACGACTGATTGTTTCAAAATTAATTCAGCTTTCAAAAGGGTGCTTTAAAGCAAGAACTACCTTAGGCCAGTGGTGGGATTCAAAAATTTTTATTACCGGTTTTGTGGACGTGGCTTGGTGGGTGTGGCTTGGTGGGCATGGCAGGGGAAGGATACTGTAAAATCTCCATTCTCACCCCACTCCAGGGGAAGGTTACCACCGGTTCCCCGAACTACTCAAAATTTCCGCTCCCGGTTCTCCAGAACTGGTCAGAACCTGCTGAATATCACCTCTGCCTCAGGCCCTCGTAAAATGTCACACTATTTGCCCCCCTTTTCCATGATCACCTGATTCCAATATGGGAGCTTGGTTACCTGCTCACAGTTATGACTGATAGCCCCCACAATCATATGATTGCCATTTGCAAACTTCTCTGCTGGATTCCTTCTCTGGCAGGGAAGGTTGAAAGCTGCTTCTACCTGCCGAATGAATCCCTTCCCATCTTTCTTCCAGTGGGGTGCAAGCATCCTGAAGACCCAAGCTCCATTCCTGCTGCCCACTGGAACAATTCCCTTCTGTGTACTGAGGGAAGCTGAACTCCTCCGGTGAGGTGCTCAAATCCCAAAGATGATTACATTAAAAAAATAGATTTAAATTGCTGTTGCTTGCCTGATAACAAAACAACTTTCTTAAAATTCTATCCTTTTTTGGGGTGGGGTGGGGGTTTGAAACTAAACAGATTCTGACTTAAGTGCTTGTATCATAGGTAATGTTGATCAAAAGTTAGAACAATGGGTTCAAGCCTGGAAGTTTGGTAGTCTCAGTTCAATCTTTGTTAGCAGTAACAATAGCCCTTAGACTTATATACGGCTTCACAGTGTTTTCCAGCCCTCTCTAAACAGTTTACAGAGTCAGCATATTGTCCCCAACAATTTCGTAAAGCAGGGATCTTCAAACTTGACAGCTTTAAGACTTGTGGACTTCAACTCCCAGAATTCCTCCTCCAGTCATCTTAGTTCAGGAATACTGGGAGTTGAAGTCCACGAGTCTTAAACTTGCCAAGTTCGAAGACCCTTAGTGAAAAAAGTTCATTGCAATTTAAGCTTGGAAGATTTGCAAGTGATTGACTACCATTGCAAAAACTGAGGCTCATCCCTAAAAATGATATAAGGACATTGTTTGCTACAAGAAAAATAATCTTGTAGAGTATGGATTCTTTTTTTTTACCCAAAGGGTCAAGAATGGGCAGCTCATAAAATTTGTTCATTGTTTTTGTCTTTTCCAAGAGATAAGAAATGAAAAAGCAGGTAGTCATATCTGTGTAATTAAAATTGTCTTTTTATATTTTACCCAGTGTGGAAGTCAGTTCCAATTTTGTCAACAGGTAAAATGAAAAGAACACCTTGGTTTTTTAATGAAGCCCATGTATTAGTAACACCCTCTTGAAGTAACCTTTTTTGCTCTGTTTAATTTATTTATGAGTGCTTGGTTTGATAGTAATTTCATTCTTAACCTCATCCTGCAGGCTTTAAATTAGATGTGCAAATTAAGCCTGCCTATTTTGGTTGCACTGAATTCATCGGTCCCATCCTCCCAGCAACTTTTATAAAAGGCAGCAAAGACGATGGGTAACAATTTGGTTTTTCAACAACCTGATTCCTAAGCTTCCCTTCCCTTCATTTGTCTACCAATTTGCTCTTAGCAGATCTCATTCTTTTCCCACTTTTTCCTAAATATAATCGGTTTATATTCTAATCAGTTTATATTCTAAACTATGGCTGAGATTGTACAGTGTGGCTGAAATGTAGTTATAGACTGAGCATCAGAGATGGTATTCAGCAGGTTCTGACCAGTTCTGGAGAACCAGTAGTGGAAATTTTGAGTAATCTGACTGGAGATTTCACAGTATCCTTCCCCTGCCACACCCACCAAGCCATGCCCACAGAACCAGTAGTAAAAGCATTTGAATCCTACCACTGCTGAGCTTGTTGTGTGAACTCAGGCAATTGGAGATGGGCTTAACAATAGGGATTAGAACAGTTTGAGTACTGAAAGATCTGAGCTTCAACAACTAGATGACCTGTAAATAAAAGCAAACTTTGAATTTCCTATAATTTTACAAAAGAATTAAGACACTCTAAGTCAGCATTTCTCCAATTCTTTGGGGATTACCTTCATTATATCAAATTTTTCTTAATGCCCCTTGTCCTATGTATTCTCCGTTCCTTCCTGTATGATCTAGGATGAAGAGGGGGTGAGCCTGGGTCTTCCTCTGAACTCTCTCCCTTATCCTACCTCTCCCCTGCTCTACCCAGCCAGACTTTGCCCTTCCCCAATTTCCTCCACAGCCAACAGAGCCACACTCCTGCTCCTTGTCAGCTGTTTGTCTTCCTCCTTGGATTCAGACTTCGACAGGGGCATGACAGTCCTCCAGTTCTGCCACACATGTAGGACGAGCCTCCCACAATGGTCAACTTGACCTTGGGCTAACTGGTTGTTAAATTACCCTCCCCCCGCTATCAAAGCGGATCCTGGGTGCTGCACTGCAATGGAGAAACAGGCAATGGAGCTGCCATCACGAGGAAAGGAGGAGGACTAGGGAGAAGAAAGAGAAAGCAGCCTTCTCCTTCCCTGCTGCTCCATTGCCTGTTTCTCCATTGCAGTGCACCACAACTCCCAGAATCCACTTTGATAGCAGGGGGGGGGGGATTAATTTAACAACTGGTTCACTGAATTGGTGCAAACTGGCTGAATCCCATCACTGCTTTCAGCTCTTGAGATGTGGAACACTGTTGGTTTAATGTGATAGGTGAACCAGCCATTCCACATGTCTGGTATGACTCTGGTTTATTTGGGAATCAGCAGCTGACCGAGAACCAGTTTGATTAAAGGCAAGAAGCTAGAGACCAGAGATTAGCAGGCAAGGTAGAGTCACTTCTGACTGCAGGGACTCTCTTTGTAGTAGCCAGCAGTTAAGACTGACTTGAAGACACTTGCACAGTTGCACATGTACACACGTGCACACACACCTTACAGCCTGAGAGGAGAATAGGGTAAAATCATGAGCCTTTTCCTCTCTACAAACTCCAGATTTCTGGGTGAACCCTTTACACCCAGACTCCTTGGTACAATTCAATTCATTTAGCATGCAGAGTTGTAAGTATTGCAAAGGCCACTTAGCAAGGGGAAAACTGAAATAAATCATGGGCTTGCACGGATGATATTATCTAGTTAGGGTAATGAAAACATCTGCAAGAAAACAAGAAAACAAGCAAGCACCAAGGATCCCTCATTTCAACCCTGAGTTACAAATATTCTCCTTCATTGGTAAATCATGTGCTTATTTATTTCTGGGATCCTGGGATCTGATCTTGAGACAGTGTATAGCTCTGCCTTGTTTCATTTAGTTTTTTTGTCGTGCATTGCAACATATTTGCTGAAATGCAGATGGAGGACCAGCTTTATGCAATATAAGTGATTTAAGAACTGCTGTTATCTTTACATTTTTGCAAAAGTCACCTTGAGTGACATAACATCTTTGTTCAATAATGTATGCAACTTTCTTTGACATTTGGTTTAAATTATATTTCAGATCCTAGGCTGCTGTCCTCAGAAATTACAGGTGTCTTTTAGAAGAAATTGGCCTGTGATTTTTCTCATGATGTTTACTTGATGAAGTAGTTTTAATCTTTTGGAAAGTACCATGCGTTTCCTATTTACCATTGAGATTTTTCACTAGCTGCGGTTAAAATCACTATGTCAATATCCCAAGGAACGGCACTTGGCAAGAGTGTTTGTGTGGTAACAAACATGAACTTCTTGATCCAATTGTGTTGCCACAGGGAGATAAAATATTGGCATTCCGAGTTTGAACTCTGTCCTTACATCAGCTTTTTATTAGAATGTGATTTCAGCAATGGTGCTTAGAACCCCCTGCTGTACTGTAGGTAGTTTTTTGTTTTTTTTAAAGAGCAAGAATCACAGGGATAATGTGCAATTACATGTTTAAGTCCAATTGATGTAATATGCAAATGACACACTTTTTTATTCTGGGCTTTAGGAACTGTCAGTCTGTCAGTCCTGATTATTATATGCCAACATCTGAATTGTTTCTGTTAAAATTAATGTGAATGATAGCAGTGCCCTCTGCTGGATATAGGATGCAAGTCTCTTTACATTCCATTAGTCCAAAGAGTTTCGCCTCTTGGCATTTTCATGCTGTAAGTATGACAGAGCCCAAGGGAATTAAATGTGGCACAGCAAAATCATATTCACTTAAGCATGAAACTGAAGTACAGAATTTTACTATTTTTCTCTTATGACACAACAAACTTACATCAATCTATATATATTTTCTCCAGTGTAAATGACGCTGTGTTCACCCGCAATTTAATATGTTATTTTTAATTCTGTCTTTGCAGAGCTGCTGGAAAAATCATTGAGACTCTTAAACAAAAGCCATGACCTAACTGAATTTATACAGGAATTCAAATCTGATGGGCCGAATATAAATCCAGAATTCATTCAGGGAGCCCACAATAGTTGTTTAAAAATTGACATTCTCCTTGAAGTTCTGCAAGACAGGCGGAGACAGCTGGAGAAATATTTGAAGCTGCAGGGTGAAGGATTGGAACAAGTTTTGCAAATCTGTCAATGGCATTACCAGGAGAACCAGGTATAGTCTGGAAAGTTGTTTTGTGTTATATTAATCTTGAATGAACTGTTTCCCCACATTATTATCTGCCAGATTTGTTGGACTACAATTCTCAATATTCCTGGCTAACAAATCATTTGCAAAATTGGCTTAGAAGGGAAAGGGGAAATTTATCACATTGCAGCAGACTGTAAGGAACACAGACAAAGTAGGTACAAAAATTTAATTGGTGAGTTCATATTAATAAAATACAAATTGTACAGTCCTTATTTAATCCTTATTTAATGCAACTGAGAATTGAAATTACAACAAAATAATAACAAGAATTCCAGTACAAGGATTATTTTCACTTTTTAAGTTGATATAGAATGGGGCTTCAGTATGTCTGACATAGACAATATCCAATCCACAGTCTTTTTTTTCCAGTTTTCATTATTAGCTTAAACATATTTTTAAAAAAACCACATAGACAAATTAATGGAGGCTATTGTTGTGTCTGTGATTGTACTGCCCTCCAAGTCATCAGTTAGCATCATTTTAACATACAGGTAGTCCTCACTTAAGGATTGCAGTTAGAACTGTAAAGTGTACCATATAATCATAAAGAGACAGATCATATCCTATGACAGCATTTTGTCAGTTTCAGCTGCAGTCATTAAGTAAATTAAGTGCAGTGTCATGTGACTGCGACGAGCAACTCCACACTGGCTTCCCCATGACTTTGCTTACTGAATGCCAACTATGGATGTTGCAAATGATCGCAGGACCTTATGAATGTTGCAAATGCATGCCAGTTGTTAAGAACCCAAATCGTGGTCAGCTGACCATGGGGATGCTGCAGCAGCCACAACTTTGAGGACCAGTTGTGAGTCTTTGGCCAGCATCGTCCATAGCTGAATGAATGGTCAATAAGCAAGGATTGTATTGTGTATTGTGCAATTTCAGACTTTGTGGTCATTGTATGTACATAAACTTCAAAAAATCTAGGCAATTAATAAGAGGGACAAATACCCTGTTTCCCTGAAAATAAGACTTATCATGAAAATAAGCCCTAGCATGGTTTTTACATGTGTGCCTAATAAGGTATACATCCAAAATAAGCCCTACTTAAGAGCCTGCACAGCTGGCACCCGGCCATTGTATCTGGTTGCTTGCATTGCCACGACCACAAGGCAGGGTGGTGGTGGAGCTGTTCCACATACCCTGCACTGGATTACCTTAGGACCCCTGCCTCCAGGCCATCCACACCCTGATACCTGCCTTGCAGCAGCAGCAGCAATACCTATGAACAGCAGGAGCCTACGTGGCTGCCAGTCCATTTCTGCTTGGCTGAGCAGTGTGCTGGTGCCACGGTCATGAGGCAAGGCAGGTGTCAGGGTGTGGGTGGTCTAGCTATAGGGGCCCTGAGTTAAGCTGGTGCAGGGTGGGTGGGGCAGCTCCATCCCCCCTGCCTTGCAGCATGGGCTCTGGTATGCCGCATGGCCTCCTGCCCCGTCACGAGCAAGAAGAAAAAATGGGCCTCCCGTACATGGGGAAAAAAAATAAGACACTTCCCAAAAATAAGCCCTCGTGCTTATTTTGGGATCCAAAAGAAAATAAGACCAGATCTTATTTTCGGGAAAACATGGGTGTTACCTCCAGGTGGGAAAGCTGTATTTCAGTTGTTGAGAACCAGAAACTAGGCTATGGCTTTCATTCCCATTTGTAAGTTTTTTGCGGGTTGGCTTCTTTGCGAAGATGGATTTTCTGTTTGAAGCAACAGGACTTTTCTGAATCCTTCCGCTACAGAGAGATGAGCAACTAACACCTCTTCTTTTTTTCTTGGGATGACATAGCTTTTTAAATTTCTGTGACACTTTTTTTTTACTCAGTGGAAAAGCATGACCAACCTCCTGAGAGAGAGCAGTTCATAGCAGAAAAAGGGATGTTAATTTAAATTGAAAAGCCATTGAATATTATGCAGAAATCATCTTGACATAAGAGATACCGAAAGTGTTTTATGTCCTTTGAAACAGGCTGGGCATATAAATTAAATATGCAAATGACAGCTTTAGTTTACTGTAGATGCCTCTCAAGACTTTCCAAAAAGCTCCCTGGAGAGTACCATATAACCTGTTTTGTAATGCACTATGCCTATATTATAAATTACAAATTGCTTTTTGAATTTTGATATAAAACCCTCCAAGTAAAGTCTTATGAATATACTTAGGCTTTCTAGCAAACTTTTGAAGCATTCATCAGATGCTCATAATTGCCTCTGCAAGGACTAAATTTACCAGTATCATGACTAGATTGATCTGTATCCAGAATGACAAATCCTATGTGCCTTCAGAAGCATCTTCTTCAGTGCCTTTGGCTATAAACTGATAGCTGAGAACAAATCCTCATTTTGAATTAATATAAAGGAGGTAAATTACAAACCATGATGTTACAGCCACCTCTATCTTAAGTCATGACAGCATCACAAATTACTGTCTTTAAGACTCAGTGAGACACAAACTTGATTGCTTTGTTATGTCTCCTAAGAAAACTCAGCTTTAGAATGTATGGCTTTCATTTCCCAAGACTGACTCCCATTTTTAAAAAGCGACATTGCAAAATGAATTTATTTTAAAAGCTTGGGAAAATAAATACAGTGAAAAGTCTTGCTTTTTAATACTTTTGTTTTTGTAGCATCTAAAGGCCCTGTCACACTGCTCAACGGATGCAAAACGTTTGTAAAAAGGACACAGCGGACGAGCAAAATGTTCCATCCATTGTTATCCACTCTCAAAAGGGGCAAAAATTTGCAAAACCAGAGCGGATAACACAGAAAGGAACGGATGGGGGGAGGACGCAGGGCGGATGGAAAGCGGATGCTCCACGGAAGCCTAGCAGATGGAAGCGGATGAGAGTGGATGGCACATCCGCAAGGCTTCCGGGGGGCCACAGCAAAGCGGACGCGGAACGGAAAGAGCGGATGCAGAGCGGACGCTGAGCAGATGAAGCGGATGCAGAGCGGAAGCCTAGCGGATGCCTAGCGTTCACTGCGTATGCGGGGGGGGGGATTTATTGCATCAGCCCCGCAGATATGAAGGGAAGCAGCTCGGAAGCAGGTCACCATTCAGAGGAAAGACCTGCATCCAGACACAGCTCTCCAGCCTGCCTGCCTGCTTGCCTGCCAGCCTGCCTGCCAGCCTCCCTGCCAGCCTTGCTGTCTGCCTGCCTGCCAGCCAGCCTCCCTGCCAGCCTTGCTGTCTGCCAGCCTTGGTGCCTGCCGGCCTGCCAGTCTTGGTGCCAGCCTTAGTGCCAGCCTTGATGCCAGCCTGCCTGCCAGCCTGCCTGCCAGCCTTGGTGCCTTCCTGCCTGCCAGCCTCCCTGCCAGCCTCCCTGCTAGCCAGCAACCCCACAACCATGAGGAAGAAGAGAAAGCCTCAGCCATCTCCTGCCAGCCCTGGCAAGAGGGACAGGGCCACCCTCCCGCCCCCTGGCCCTCACTCTGCTTCTGCTGGGGCTTCTGTAGCATAGGCTCGCTCTTCTGCGGCTGGGGCTTCTGCTGCTTCTGCTTCTGGAGGAGCTGATGATGCTGCTTCTGGCGGTGGTGCTTCTGCTCGTGCTTACTCTTCTGAGGCTGCTCCTGGCGGTAGTGCTTCTGCTGGTGCGTACTCTGCTGAAGCTGCTCCTCGTCCTGCTGGTCCTGCTCATCCTGCTCATGCTCCTGGTCTTGCTCGTCCTGCTCATGCTCCTGGTCCTGCTCGTGCTCCTGGTCCTGCTGGGGCTCCTGGTGCTTACTCTGCTGCTGTGATCCTGGTCCTGCTGGTGCTGGTGCTGTTGCTGCTGCTGCTGCTGCTGCTGCTGCTGCTAATGATGATGATCCTGCTGGTGCTGCTGGTGCTGCTGCTGCTGCTGATGATTATGATCCTGCTGGTGATGCTGCTGCTGCTGATGATGATGATGATCCTGCTGGTGCTGGTGCTGCTGCTGCTGCTGATGATGATGATGATTATGATCCTGCTGGTGATGCTGCTGCTGCTGCTGATGATGATGATCCTGCTGGTGCTGCTGCTGGTGGTGGTGTGGAGGAGCAGCCCCTACAACCTCGAAGCCCCTCTGATGAGGGCCCATATGGTCCTGCCAGAGGGAGGAAGAGGCAGACGCGGGAACGGGAGAGGAGGCAATACTCCATTGAGGAGGAACACGAGGATGAGGTGCTGGAGTGGCTGAGAGAGAATGACTATCAGGACACCGGCTCTACAGGAACACCAAAAGGAAGCAGGCTGCTTGGAGAGAGAAGGCGGAGAGCCTGGGCTACACATCAGATGTGCTCCTCGGCTGATGGAAGCACATGCACACCTGGTACGGGAAGCTGCACCTCAAGAAATCTGGCCAGGCCACGGTTAAGCTGATGGACAGAGAGACCTACGTCATGGCCAGGTGCAGCTTCCTGGATGGTGAGATCCACCACCGAGGAGCAGCAGCAGCCCCTCTCATGACCCTCTCTCTCCGGCAGCCTGCTGAGAGCCAGTCCTCTTCCGGCCGAGAGTCAGCTCCTGTCTCCAGGCAGGTTTCTGTGGAGCGTCCCACGGCGAAGAACCCGCGGACAGTTGTTTTAACCATGGTGGAGTGCGTGGAGGAATCTCTGGTGCAGTGGGAGAAAGGAGACGACACGTCCACCACAGCCCTACCCGCATCCACCCCCAGCTCCACCTCCACAAAAAGGCAGACAGCCAGACAGGGGGGACAGAGCCACACTGTCCTGCTGGAGATCAGGGACACCATCCGGAGCAGCATAGATCTCCTCTCTCAGCTGGTCCACATCGACTCCTCATCCTCCAACCACAAACCCTTCCTCACCTATGTGAACCAGACCCTCACGGACATGGCGGAACCCCAGTACCAGGTGGTGAAGGACCGGATCACTGAGCTGCTTCAAAACCCTCCAGACCCGGAGGAACCTGCTCCCACCCAGTCCAGGTCTGCTCCTCCACCCCAGGTGATGTCCCTCCCATTCCAAGGCTTTCCACAGGCCCTCACCTACCAGGGCTATGGCTACCAGGAGGTCCAGCAGCACAGGCAGCAGCCCTTCCCAGTCCAGGCACAGAGTCATCGGACGACACTATTGCCACTGGTTCCACTGATGCCACTGATGCCACCCACGACACTGATGCCACCGATGCCACAGATGCCACCCACGACAGTCCTCACCCAGCTGCAGAGCAGACAGCCCCACTACACTGCTACTTCCTCCACCCCACAGCCAAGTCCGGCCTCAGTACATCTGTACTCGGTTCTGGGGCTGACACCCCATGGCATGGAGGAAGGAGCTCTCAACATCACGGGGCTGAGCCAGCTGTCCGAGAGCTTCCTCAACACACCGTCACCTGTTGTCCTCTCGGGGCCAGGCACCCCAGTGGGGCTTCAGACCAGCACTCCAGCACCAGCCACCTCCACAGCGCCTGGACCCTTCACCCCTGAGACTGGGCACACCTCCGAGTGACCAAGAAGAGTGCCAGAGACTGGGTGGCTACCTGTAGACTTTATTTGGACTCTTGACTTGGGTCATTTTTCTTTTACAGCTTGTTATTAATAAAGTTTATCTTTGCTTCACACACTTGGTTCATTTATTTTTTTTTAATAAAGTCTTGGTGGAAACTTTTAGAAATGGTTTAAGCCTTTGCATGCTTGTGGGATGGGTGAGGATAGCAGTGGGATGGGCAGGGATATCTTTGGGATGGATAAGGATAGCAGTGGGATGGGCAGGGATACCTTTGGGATGGGTAAGGATAGCAGTGGGGTGGGCAGGGATCCCTTTGGGACGGGTAATAGCTGTGGGATGGGTTGAGATAGCTGTGGGGATAGATAAACCTCCAGTGCAAGCATAGTGGGACTGTATGGTCCACCCTCCCAGGTGCCACACCTATGGCCCTTCATTATCAATACTAATGTAATCATTGATCCACACATGTCAACATAAACACAACTCTTAATTAAATGTCCTGTTCATTGTAGGCCCACCCAACATACATGGCCCAATCTCATCCATGTGATGAGACAGGCTGAAGGAAGCATCCATTAATCATCTATTATCCTGTCTTGCCACTCCACTGCTCCAGCTGGGGAGTTGCACCAGTGTCTCAGGAGGTTGCGCTGCTTCTTCCCTTCACGTGAGGCTCTGTAGGGGCCTTGCACATCCTTAGTGTCTATCAGGTTTCTCCCTTGCCTCCATTCCCCAGGCTCCATGTCCCCATTGCCTTGTTGGAGGTCCACGAGCCTGTTCTGCAACACTGGGTAGCGGGTGCGCATGAGATTGTGCAGGATGCAGCAAGCTTCCACGATCCTCCTCAAGGTCTGTGGGCGATGCTGCATGGTGGTAAGAAGTACCTGGAACCTGTTGGCCAGGATGCATCTGTTAGGCTTCCGGGGGGCCTCAGCAAAGCGGACGCGGAACGGATAAAGCGGATGCACAGCGGATGCACAGCGGATGAAGCGGATGCACAGCGGATGCACAGTGGATGAAGCGGATTCACAGCGGAAGCCTAATGGATGCACAGCGGAAGCGGAACGGATGCTGAGCGTTAATTGCGCATGCCAAAGGCGTTCTCCACCACCCGTCTTGCCCTGGACAGCCTGCAGTTGAAGATCCTCTCTTCATGGGTGAGGAGTCTGGAGGTGTAGGGCTTCATGAGGTAGGTTCTGAGGGAGAAGGCGTCATCCCCCACGATGAAGTAGGGCACATCTTGTGTGTCATTGGGCAGGGGGTCTGGATCTGGGAAGCCCACGATGAGGTTGCGTTCCAGCCCCTCCTTGAGGTGACTGGCGTTGTATACCTGGGCATCTGAAGATGAGCTGTTGCCTGAAACATCGATGTACATGAACTTGTAGTCAGCATCAAACATGGCGAAGAGGACGATGCTGAAGAAGCCCTTGTAGTTGAAATAAGTGGACCCCGATTTGGCTGGAGCTTTGCAGGCCACGTGATTCCCATCTATGGCTCCAATGGTGTGGGGGAAGTTCCACCTCTGATACCACTGCTCTGCAACTTTCTTCCATCCTTCTTCAGTGGAGGGGCACTGGAGGAGCTCCTCCTTGTATTCTTCGATGATGGCCTGCATCACTTCTCTGACCACAATGCTGATGGTGTTGTGTGGCACCCTCCAGCCGTACTGCATGCTTTTGTATGTGGTCCCTGAGGCCAGGTGGTGCAGAGTGAGTGCCACCTTGAGCCCAGGTTCCAGGCTGGGCCGGAAGTTGGTGTTTGCCTTGGTCAACCTGGGTGTCAGCCGCTGCACAACTTCGTCAAACATGGCTGGAGGTATCCTCATGAAGTTCTGGAATGCACGAGTGTCTTCGTTCCTGAGCTCCACCATCAGCTTGTTGTACAGTCCGTACTCTGCTCTTCTCCCGATCCATTTTCGGACCCAGACACTTCTTGGCCACCTCTTTTTCTTCCCGTAGTAGAGTTCACAGAGCCTGTAGATGGCTTCACACTGTTGCAGAAGTATGGCGGCTGCCAAAAGGACTGTGTTACGATCCACGGTGGACATGACTGGATGCTGTGAAAGAGGAAGAGTCAGATGAAGGCTGCAGGGGTCTGCACAGGTGGGCTGCTGGTCTGAAAGTGAGATGCAGATGAGTTGCTCCCCCTTTTTATAGGCAGTATAGGTGTCCCTTTGCATCCTCTAGGCATCCTCTAGGCATCCTCTAGACATCCTTAATATCCGAGATAGGTCCCCTCTGCGAACGTTTTTTCCATTTTAAACGCTTTGTTTCCATGCTGCATCCATTCTGCATCCGTTCTGCATCCGTTCTGCATCTGTTCCGCTTCCTCCCTGCGTCCGAGCGGATGCGAGTTGCGCGGATGCGCAGCGGATGCCTAGCGGATATAGCGGATGCATAACGGATGCCTAACGGATGCGTAGCGGATGCGTAGCAGATGCAGAAGGGACAAACTGGATACATTTTCCGCGCAAAAGTTTTGGGCAACCCAAAACTTTCTGAGCGGATGAAACGTCAATAAACGGATGCTGGACGGATAGAGAGGAAGCAAAACGGAGGCAGTGAGTACATCGCGTTTTCGAACAGATGGCAAGGTTTTTTGTCCGTTTTACATCCTCTTTGCATCCGTTGGTTCAGTGTGACATGGGCTTTAGAAAGCACTATGTACTGTAACAAAAACTTTGGGACTGGGAAGTGCAGTTAACCTGAACAGGTACACAGATTCAGCTCTGTCACAAACATGTGTCTCCCTGCATAGGGCTACTCAATCTATGGTCAAATGTTTCTCTCATTTTTAGAATCACTTTTTAGCAGCAGTAATAATAACCTTGGTTTATTCTATTTCAATAGCTCACGGGCATGTATGATTTTTAGGCATGTATGTTGAAAAACAATATAATTTTCTTAACTTATTGCTGTGCAGTATTTTGAGCAGTTTCCTAATTGCTGAATGCTCTTCTCAGTCAGATATGTTCAATAGTGCCCCTGCATTAATAGAAAGCAAAAGGCAGACAGAGTTAGTTTTCCCATAATTATCGTAGGAAGCATATCCATTATTAATGTAATTTTCTTAATGTCTTCCAAACATACTCCTATGAAGTGTACAAATCCATCTAGTTATTCAAGGAATTTGTGCTTGAATTCATATCTTGCATTTCTAAATGAAGATGACAATAGCAGGTTTGGCCTTGTTCTGATGCAGTAGGAGCTTCCATGTACTGGAGCTCTTTTCTATTGGTAGAAAAGCATAATGATTTTCAGATATTATAAATAGGAAAAGAGAAATTAGGATTGCACTGCAGTTTAGATGGATTTCTGATTACATTTCATATAGTTATACATTTTAATATTTTCTCATGCTATTTATGCTGCAGCCATTATGTATGAAAATTGATATTCAGAAGGGGAACATCATGCTTGTGTTTATTAGTACTAATCCCTGCACTGATCCAAATTCTAACAGAAAATAAGCCTTTAATAGAGAAAGGTTTATATCAGCCAAATTTCTAGTAAAAATTCAGACTTAACAAAACTTGGTGCCTTTCCCCTTTGCATCCAGCCATAGCATGAATGTGCCTTGGCAATTTCTTTTTGTAATATTTCCTCATGATGATTCCTTCATCTTATTCCCACCCCATCAATGCAATGGATCTAAATAAACTATACCAGCTTCAATATAGCTTTTCCTTCTTAAACTAGCAATAATTTGTTGCAGTGTAAGCCCTTGTAAATAAAACTAATTTTTATTAGTTTTTATTTTACTGTTTTTACTTTTGTTCTGGAACAAGTAAGTAAGGGTAGATGAAGAACCGTTTGATAATTGGTTCAAATGTGCAGGTTTTCCTCCCTTTTCTGCATATTTTTTCACTGGGACTTCAGTGTGGCAACCATGAGCACCAATGTGCATCTAGAGAACCTCTTGTCCCAAAGGTGCTTTTTCAAGCAGCAAACTGGACTTTCTGGTTTTTCTTTGAAGATGTTTTGCTTCTCATCCAAGAAACCTCTTCAGCTCTTCTTGAATGAGAAGCGAAACATCTTCAAAGAAAATCAGAAAGTCTAGTTGCTGCTTGAAAAAGCACTTTGGGACAACCATGACCTGGATGACTGAGACTCTCCATAGACATTTAGAGAAAATCTTCTGAGGCCCATGAGCTCGCCCCCTCTTTTTAAAAAAGGTATTAAAATATTACTTTAATATTAAGCAAAGTTACAAAAGAAATTGATATGTTGCCTTTGGAATCATCCTTATATCTAAGAATGGTTTTGGATTCTTTGTAAACACCACTGTACTTTTGAAAACTAAAAAAAGATAAAAGTGGTCATGAAATGTAGATGAACACCACCAATTCTTTCATACAGACTTAAGTTAAAACCTAAAAATATATTGATTTAAAAATTCTGTATTTGCCATTGTTCTCTGTTTTTTATATATATATATAACATGCTATTGTGAACAATAAGTCCACAAGGCGTGACACTAAGTATCAAGATCATGCATACAATGCTGTGCACTATACCTGACAACCTCATGGCCTAATCAAGGGTTCACAGCAGCTTAAGAGAAGAATAGTAAGGAGGACCGGGTTGCTGGCCCAGCACCTTCATAGAACACACTTAAGCAGTGCGGCAGGGATGCCTGATATACATGACCTAAACTGGAAGCATCCTAGGACTCCTAGCAGTTCCATAGGACTCATAGCAGTTCGGGTACTATGATGGAACAAGGTACCACTTGGTCAAGGACTGGGTGATCGGCAGAAAGAAGCACATCCTCACTACCTGTCTGTTGATAGATATACTTGTCTATTCTTTTTGTTCCTTTGCATAAAATATTAGAGTCGTTTCATATGTTTTTCTTTATTGCCAATTTCTCAGAATCAACTTTAATTCAAGCAGTGTTGCAGCATATTATCAATCTTTTAAATCATACCCAGGGTAAAAGAACCTCTTGTTCTTTTTCCTCTTCTTCAACAAGTTTCTTTCACTACTGTTAGTTATAGGATCAAGGGACAATTGCAGAGCTGATGGAAAGTGAGAGATTAAGTCTCTTGATAGTAGGCTATGGCTTGATACTGAACTGGTTGCCAAGAGATTGTGACAGAGAGCAATGTTATACTTGTATCTTCTGATAATTGATATTTTGTGTTTGACTGTACTCTCTGTGGTAGCCACTCTGTGAATGAGCAAACATTCCTTAGAAGAACTGTTTACTGGGATTGCTCATCACTTGCTAAAAAATATTAGATGTAACAATTTATTTCAAAAGGTTGGCATCCCTCACCTAAACCTGGGGCCTATTTCTCACACAGATTTCTTAAACTAAACTAAAACAAAATCTGCAATAAATATATTGTCAAGATTATGGTCTTCCTCCAAAACAGGATTTGTGGAGCAGGGCTGCTTCAGTTTCATATGCCACGTTTTCTCCATTTCCCTTGGTTTGTGTGCAAGAGGAAGACTTCAATAATTCCTACTGTTATTTTGCAACAAACCAGGCTTCCCTTCAATTGAAATCCTAAACCATGGATTATGATTTTGGATCCTGATTTTAACTGCCAAAGGATTCCTGAATACAATTCAAAATGCTGATTTTAACTTGTGAAATCCTTGGCCTTACAGTATATAAATTCAAGACAAACTCCTCTAACCAAATTCAACCAGTCTGAGGACTCTTTATCAGGACAAATTGTTGGTGATGCCCCATTATCTGAAAGTTGAAGGGGAAGGCAGACTTGGAGACATAGTTCCTCCATTTTGGCTCTCATCCTCATGAAGAGCCTCTCCACCCATGTGAGATTGGCTCAAATTGTAATACCTGTTAAGAAGCTTCCTAAAAATGAATTATTCTCCATGTCTTTTCAGTTAATTGTGATTTTATTATTGTAAACTGCCTAGGGTCATGAGATGGTGCAACAGATCGATTAAATATGTAAATTTAAAAAAACTAGTTTGCTATAAAGTATAGTGGCCCCATATCCTTTATAATAGAGACTTGTTTATTTCCAAAAGCTGTTCTTTAGAATTTTTAAATTTTATTTTCTTGCCAATTTTCCTTTGCAAAACAAAGTTATAAACAATTCTTTTTAAATCCTTATGAACCTCTTTCAGATTTGCTCTTTGTTTAGATTTGTCTTTTATTTCTTTCCAAGAAAACACGGTTACTGTATTCTAAAGTGAAAGGGGAAATGCCAAAACTTCCTTCTTCAAAAAGGAAGGAAAACATGAAGTAAAACTCACAGCTATATTGTTAATACTTAATTTATGATTGTGGCTAAATTGAGCCACTGCATTATACTTCACTTCAATTTGGATCCTAAGTTTGTTGGGGGAAAACGTTTGACTATATATCCACTTCTTCATATTTTTTATTTAAAAATAAAATCAGGACTTAAATGTGGAGCGATAATCAAAATGAATAAATTTGAAGCACTCAAAAAATCATTTTGTTATGATTATGTAAAAGTGTTATAATCTGGAATCAGGTTGCTCACATAAAGAGATGTGTAAAAAATAAAAAATAAAAAACTTTTTGGAAAAAAAATCATTTTGTGATGTGACACCAGGTTAAAATTTAATTTCTTTAATTATCTTTTTTTTTTTTAATCCCGTGCTACTCTGAACAGTTTGGTAATTTTCTGAGTAGTTGAACAGTTTATTGGAAACACTCTTGTTTAGGTTCAGAATATTCTTAGCAAAATTCTTTCTAATTGAGTTGTTAATAAGACCAGAAGATGGTGTCTGTCTAGTATAATTTTTTCCCTTCTGTTCAATTTGGTCTGATTCTCAAACTGCTTAGAAAAGATCCTGCAGTTATCTTAGCAAGGTTTTTTAGAGGTGGTTTTCCATTTCCTCCTTCCTAGAAAGTGGCCAGCTCAAGGTCACCCATCTGGCTTTGTGTTTAAAGCCAGTCTGAAACTCAGTGTCTCCTGCTTTCTGACATGATGCCTCAACCATTGCACCAAACATTGCAATGAAATCTCACAGAAATTTATGAAATTAAGCCACATCAGGGTTGTGTTTGACCTCGGGGAGCTGGGGTGGGTGTGGCCAGCTCAATGTCACTCATGTCAGGAGTGCCTGTAGTGGCCCAAGTGCTCTGCCAGTGAAAACTCTGCCTGAGCTTCGTTTTCAGCTGTGATGGCCTCCTGCAGCACTCTGCCAGCAAAAACGGAGCTCGGGAATGCCTCATGTGGCTCTCACAAACTCTGTTTTAAGCTGTGATGGCCTCCTGCAACCCTCTGCCAGTGAAAACGGAGTACGACCTTCCCAAGCTCTGTTTTTGCTGGCAGAGGCACTACAGGCCAGTCCTTTGCTATTTTCACAGTGGCCCTGTGGACCAAATCAAAGCACCCTGTGGGCTGGATCTGGCCCCCGGGGCCTTGAGTTTGACACCCCTGGATAAAGGTCTTTGAAGGGAAGATAAGATTTCTAGTGACTTAGAGACATTTTTGGGTGTTTTCTTGGTTCAGGAGGAAAAGTCAAATGTTGGATTGTGGTCTATGCTTAGACAATACACTGTAGCATGTACTGTACTTTATTCATTTTATTTCCCTATGAGGGCTATTGTGTTATTACTGAAGGATTATGCAGGATTGGCTTCTACACGTTCATTAGAGTGCCAGTGAATACAGCTATATGAACAGAGGATCTATTTTCATAATTATTTGTAGTCATTTTGTGATGCCATCATTTACTTCCTTGAGGCATATTTTGGCTGGGTTGCAAACTTGGAAACAAAGAGTTGTTTTTATATAGCCATCTAATGGTCATCCAGTTTTGCATCCCAGAAATGATAGGCCTTGTTTACTTAGCCCAATTCTATCATGGTTACCTTCCTGGATCTTAAGTTAATAGTCTTGTGATTATTCCTGTTTCTTCAGGTTTTCCTCCCAATCACTCTGTACAATAAGTCAGGATGAGAAAACTGGCTGACTTGAACACATCTGGGAAATTTCATGGCTGAGGCATTTCGACCTGTTCTCCTCAGTCCTCATCAAAGCCACCTGCAGGATGTAGTCAAAGAAACCAAGATGGTAGACACAGTAGTCTGATTGAAATCCTGCCTGTTTTTATGTGCACCTTTTTGCTTCAATCACACCACTTTGGCTGCCATCTTGACTCAGTCCTAACTCAACAGTCTTTATATTATAATGGCATGAGGTGACAACTGTTGGGGAAGGGTGTCACTTTGTCGAGAAAAGACTGGTGTGGTTAATGGGCCAATTTGTCTTTGAATTGAGTTGTGCAATGTGCATGAGATACTATGTCGCTCCTCGTGATCTTCACTACAATTGACTACAGTCAATTTCTGGAAGTGGAATCATGGGGCCACATATTTTTGCACCAAACATTATAATGTCTAGAATTTATGTTGCATTAATCTTCATTGGCAATTTTGGTGATCATGAAATGTGATTCTGCTCCTCCCTACCATGCACTGACAAAACTAAGCCTAAAAGGGGCTCTGGCTGAAACTAAAATGAATCATTTTTTTAAAAAAAAACCATTTAGAAGTATTGCAAAACATAGTTCTGAAAATGAAACATTGCAGTAAAGCAAAATAAAAACAAAAATGTATACTTGTATGTCTGTTCAGAATTAAGCCCAATGAAATTAAATAGGACTTATTTCCTACTACTGTCATCTACTTACAAATGCCCATGTTGCAATGATAGTGAGAATTGTAGCCCAACAAATCCAGAAATGACAAAGGCTGAATAAGCAATATCAAGAATAGATTAACATTCTAATGCAAGTTTTTCTGTTTATTGCTTTATTATGTTAAATACAATATTTTAATAGTCTTTTCATCTTAGATAACTATGGATTATAGAACAAACCACAGTTGTTTGACTTAATACAACATAATCTAAGAAACTATCTTTTGGCTTAACACAGTGATTAAAACTTCCATCTGCCAGTCCACAAGAGAATAGCCTGTGTCAGCAGTGTAGCTTCTATCCCTATTGACTCAGCTTCCATCAAGCTCTTTCAGTACATTATTCATTTAAAAGATTGTTTCTGGTTTCAGATAACCTCTTGGTACAAGAAGAACATAAAAGATTACATTAATAAGCAAAACTTGGGGTCGTCTTTAAAGGAAAATGAAGCATTGCTTCAGGAACACAAGGAAATGGAATATAAGGTTAAAGTAAGACTCTTTATCTGAAGTTATCACATTCTAGTTTTCCAATCCCTTATGGAGTGTTCTATTGATGTTTTTGTTTTTATTTTTTTTAGAAAATTGTAGTTTTAACTTGAGACATTGATTTTAAAATATTTATCTAAGGTTACATAATCTGATTACCATTATCTTTTTTTATTATTGTTGTTTTCCTATTTCAAAATGAAACTTTTCTTATTACTGGTAAGGAAGCATCCTTCTCAGCTCGGTCTGAACTTGCTTTGTTCTTTCTAACAAAATCTGTAGCATGCTTGAAGGTAGAGTAAATGTCAACAATAAAATTAGCATTTTATATATAAAAATATATAGAAACCAGTGAAATCAGTTTATAAAAAAAATAAATCAGGGATTTCAGGCAATCCAAAGACTGAAAGGCCACCTCACTCACAATACACATCTATGCACATACTCCAATTGCATTCAAAGGAACATAAGCATTCTCCTTCCTTTCCCACCATTTTATTTGTAATGATTAGCAAATAGTGTAAATCATCCAGTAAATCCCAGGGCTAAATAGAAACGACAGTAGTTTAATGCTATAACCCAGGGCTGTCAAACTCGCAGCCTACGGGCCACATGCGTCATGCACTGGCCACGTCCATGCCCGGTTTAGCAAAGGGCAAAAAGTCATGATACGTCACATGATGACACTGTGATGATGCAAGCTTGACACCCTTGCTGTAACCGATGCATAAGGGCTCATAAAATGTTAATGTATGCATTTTTACATAGGACAATTGATGCAAAATTGAAGGGAACAATAATTCATCCCTTAATGGCCAAAATACATATACTGTGCCTGGGCACAGAACTTGTCTTTCACAAATAGCTGAAGGTCATCCAGATCACGACTCTGATGTGAAAAAGTGCACAGCTTGAATCTGTTGCCCATTACATTCCCAACCTGGTTCTTTCTTCTCTCCTGCATTTGCTGTTGCTTAGGGCGAAACCTGTAAATTGGAAATAGATGACACAGAGGATTGTCTGTATCATCTATTCTAACTTGTCTTCCAGCTGGTGCTGAAGTTGGTTATGGAAACAAAAGCCCTGATGCTATCTGCAGGCAATTTCATGAGCTACCTTCTTTTCGAGCAACCATCCTTTTATTTATTTTTTAAAAAGATTTATGCTAATATTCCAACTTGTGCTCACTGGCGCTCTTTTTGTAATGTAGTTGCAACGGTTTTATGAAACAGCCTTTGAGCTGTGATTTTGGGGCTCACTGTTGATAGTTGGTTCTTTTGTTTTAAATTCTTTTACAAAATGAATTGCACAGATATTTCTCTGTTTGCTCTATCATTAACAGAATGACATGCATATTTCATTGCAGAATGCATGTTATTAAATTTAACTCAGCTAAAAAAACTGTCTGGACTTTTAGTAAAATCTTCTATAGAAGAGCAGCAAATTGCTTTCCATTAAAAGGAGAATGTTAATCATTCCAATTTAATTCCCACTTAACAACTTCTTTTTGCAACTAGATTTTCAGAGGAACGTTTGTTTTTGTTTTTTAAACAAGCATATGATTTTAAAAGCCCAACATCTTCTTGCAAACAAATGGTCCAAATGTTTTAAGTAAAGTCAATAAGGAAAGTTGGATTTGCTTAACAATCATGTGATTCATTGAACAATTACAGTGATTCATTTAACTATCATGGCAAAAAAAAGAAATAAAATTGGGCATGACTCACTTAACAACTGCTTTGCTTAACCATGGAAATTCTGATCCCAACTGGGTTGTAAATTGAGAACTACCTGTAATGGCTATCTAATACCTGAATAAGAATGAGCAAGCACTAGCTGTAATGCTTTTAAACGATTGTCTTCATAGTTTAGTATGTTCTTTAGCTTTAGGATAGGAAGAAAATTATGATAGATAAACCCACAATTTGGATATAATAACCTTCCCATAATTTGGTAGACTTAACGTATGTGTTGTTTTCATTAGTATCTCAGTCACATTTTCCCAGAAGGGCATTTGTTACACTTTAAAAATAAATATATAAAATATAATATTGGCCATGTGGGATTCAAATCAGTGAAAAAGGCCTTATTAGTCCTGATTATGGTGCAATGCACACTTGAATACTCATTAATTAATATTTCAGACTGGGGGTAAGGAATTAGGGGTGACTCCAAAATTTCTATAATGTAATTATAGACTTCATGTAATTAATAGGAACAAATCAGCTTTTATTTTAAAATTCCTACACTGACCCTGTTTTATTGTTTATTAAAAGACATATACCATTAAATAATAAATGAGGTTTGTAAGTGAATGGAATGCTATCTCAAGAGATTGTAAAGAATGAGATTTTTGTGAAACAGATATTCTGCCTTTGCTAAATGTTGAGGATTATATTTTTCCCCTTATACTTTCAATCTTTGTCCAGTGTTATTATTCTGATCCAAAGGTTAAACTCTGAACCATTCTGAAGATTAAAAAAAAGCAGAGAGCTGGTATGATTATTAAAGAAAATTAAATTTTAATTGCAATTTATCTGCTAGGTGGCACTGAGGAACTATTGAGACCATTTTATAAATGTTATTTCCATTTAAAACTCTTTTCAGTTAGTGATTTCAGCTTTTCTAGGCAGCATTTTCCACAAGTAAAAATTTAATTAGCACATGAATAGTACTGCAAAATCTAGACTCTGCATTTTGCTTATAAATGGGGTTTTCTATAACTTAATTCACCATTAGGAGAGCCTATTACATTACGGTGAATAATACATATTCAAGGATCCTGGGTGGCAACTGATAATTGCTATCAGTCATATTTCAAATTGAAGAAGAACTGAAGAATAGACCACAAGTAATAAAACTAAGAATGTACTCATTTGCATCATTTAAGGATATTCTGCTTTAAAGTTTACACATCAGTTGTCAGAAATATCAGCACAATACATTTTCATCCATACAGAACAAGCTAGCAAGTAAATATCAGAAAAGAAAAAAAGGGTTATTTGCTAAGAATTTAGTAGATCTTCAAATTTTACTAAGGGAATGTTTGCTCCTGTCAAGCCAAGGAACAAAGCAAAGTTCCATGAGTGTTTTCCAGCTTTTTATGAATCAACCCCCAAAGAAACTTTTCTGATTTAAAAAATTTCTGAATTAATGTATATATTTCAACCATTTTTAACTGGTTTGCATATTCACTCACAACAAGATATACATACATACATACGATTGTGTGTGTATGTGTGTGTACATACACACATGTACACAAAAGCATACTTAAATAGAAATCTAAATAAAGAACCTTGTACTTAAATGAGTCCTGGTACTTTTCCAGATTGCTTTATACAGCTTCAGAAGCGTCTCTTGCTGTTATAAGTCCATTCACAATCCATCTTTACTTCTCTGTGAACCTTAGTAAATTATGGTTTTTTAAAAAAAACATTGTCTATTTTTTTCAAGAAAATACCATGTCCTTTATACAAGTTAGAGTAATACATAAAAACTTTTGTATAGCCATATTGTCCATTTATATAGTATCTCCATCTTAAAGTTTCAGAATCATTTTCTTTTCTTTCTCTTTTCTTAATTGATATACTAGCCATTTTCCTGGTTTGTTGGCAAATTTAAAATTCTTTGTTTAGTGTAGTTCATCTTTATTTCCAGTTCTATTATTGTTCACATAGATAACTGTTGCTTTAAAAGTTTAATTTGATGTGAAATGCTTATCTTTTCTGGCAATTTCTTTAATTCTTCACCTTTTCTTTTTATTTCATCCAAAATGGCATGCCTTTTTCTCTTGAGTCTTCTTGCGGTATCTGCTATCCCGCATTAGATGGGCGTCTCATGATAGGGAGCGAAAGGAGAAAGAAATGACAGGAGACGAAGTTCCTCGGGATGAGTGCGCCCAGAATGTCTTGGCACATGCTCTTTTATTATGCTCATTCAAAAGGGGGTGATTGTTTATTCAGAG
>BLBF01000011.1:22119918-22152140 GCA_015471245.1 Laticauda colubrina | reverse complement strand
CATTGATATACAATTGAAAGCACATAAATGATACATAGTTACAACAAATGGGAACTGGATTCTTTTTGAAGATCTTAATGCCTATGTTAGTTTTATGACATAAGATATTTCCTAAATCAGAAGTGGAAGTCCTGATGCTGTTGAACCTACCCAGCCCACCCAACATGGCCAATAAGTCATGTATGTTGAAAGTTGTAGTTAAATAGCATTTTGAAGTACAAAATTTAACTATGTTACTCTAAATTGAAAAGAAGAAAGCTGAAGTGAATAGTATAGCCATGGGAGGTGCTATGTTCTTCCTTAGGGATTCTTAATACAGATTCCAGACTAAGTTGTAATTTAAAACTATTTATTGCACAACAGTTTTAGTCACAGCACTCACATACTCTTTCAGGCTTTTCTTCTAAGTCCTTTCAATTTCTGTTTACCAGAAGTCATTATGTTGTTCCCTTTGTACATAGAAACAATGATAAGCCAATTCTCTCTCCCTCCCTCCCTCCCTCCCTCCCTCCCTCCCTCTCTCTCTCACATACACACACACACACACACACACACACACACACACATGGAGGGAGGGAGGGAGGGAAGGAGAGAGAGAGAGAGAGAGAGAACCCAAAGCTACTTCATGAATTCTAGAAAGTATTCTAATAAATCTGCCATATCTAGCTATCATTCTCTGTATGAAGGTAACTTCAGAGCTTCCAGCTTTTCCACTAAGCTGCTGTCTCTGCTCCAGCATTCTATGGTGAAAGAGTCTCTGTACTGTGAGATGCAGCAGTTGTGCAGTCTGAAGTAGAAGGGATTGCCACATCACTGTGGTTCAGCTGAGATGGAACCTTTTTAAGATGCTTGACATTTTAATTAAAATGTGACCATAATTCAAATGAAGACTCAGAAATGCTCCAGAAGATAAGGTCATACATGCTTTGATATATTGGCTGAGGTTTTATCACCATCCAAATTGTTATCAGTGAGAATCAAGTCCCTACTTTTCAACCATCATTTAACTAAACATGTGGCATCAGCTTAATGTTTCTTTTGGACCCACTATTTTTGATGATGTCCTGCAACAGCTGAATCATCCACTTTCACAGACCAAGATGGTTGGTACAAATGTGCCAAGAAAGAAGCAATTTAGCAGGTGTCTGCTTTGAAGCCCTTGTGCGGTAAGATGATGTGCAGTTAAAACCTTAGCAAATTCCTTTTTCCAGTTCCCCTCCCTTCAAACTTTGTGAACTGAAATTTCTCTTGCTCTTTGGAAGCACAGATATGCTTAATGTCACATAGGAAAAATGTGAAAGCTAAGTGACCCACAAATGTTGTTCATGATCTGTACCTGCTTCATAACGAGATACAAAATGAGCAAAAATATAAGGTGGTGCACAGAGAATGGCAACAACTGAAATAAGTGTCAAACAAAACTGCCTCAGGGTAAGAATAACAATAACACCTAGACTTATATACTGCTTTACATGCTTTACAGCCCTCTCTAAGAAGTTTACATGGTCAGCATATTACCCCCAACAATTTGGGTCCTAATTTTATCCACCTCGGAAGGATAGAAGGCTGAGTCAACCTTGAGCCTGCTGAGATTTGAACTACCAAATTGCAGGCAGCCAGCAGGCAGCAAAAGTAGCCTGCAGTACTACACTCTAACCACTGCATCATCACGTCTCATAATCAGTGACGTTGCTTGTTCTATGGAGTTTATCCAAGGAGGAGATGATAGGGAATAGTGGGTGATTATCATTTGAAGGTTGAGTTTGCATTTAAGCAGTACAATTCTTGATGAAGCACTCCATGCCTGAATCAATATTTGCCTGTTAAAATCTGCCATGCAGAATCTGTTTTCCAACACATTATTTATTTATTTATTTGATTTGTCAATCGCTTACAAGATAATAGGTATAAGTATAAATATGAGTAAGAATACAGGAAATAGGTACGAATAAATGGGGACAATAGGACAGGGACATTAGGCATGATTGTGCACTTATGCACACCCCTTACAGACCTCTTAGGAATGGGGTGAGGTCAATAGTGGATAGTTTGAGGTTAAAGGAGCGGGGGGGGGTTAGAGGATGTAACCACAGAGTCAGGTAGTCCATTCCAGGCATTGACCACTCTGTTGCTGAAGTCGTACTTTCTGCAATCAAGTTTGGAGTGGTTTACATTGAGTTTGTATCTGTTGTGTGCTATTGTATTGTTGTGGTTGAAGCTGAAGTAATCATTGACTGATAGGACATTGTAGCAGATAATTTTGTGTGCTACTCTTAAGTCCAACTGTAGGGGGCATAGTTCAAGATTGTCCAAGCCCAAAATCTCAAGCCCAAGTGATGTAGGGTAGGTGATGCTGCAAGCAGAGGAATATAGTACTCTTCTCATGAAATACTTCTGGACTCGCTCATTTGTATTAATGTATGATATATAGTACAGATTCCAGACTGATGAGCTGTATTCGAGTATTGGTCTAGCAAAAGTTTTGTATGTTCTGGTTAGCAATTCAATATTTCCAGAGGAGAAGCTTCATAAGATTAGATTTACAACTCTTAATGCCTTTCTGGCAATGCTGTTACAGTGAGCTCTGGTGCTTAGGTCATTTGATGAGTACTCCAAGGTCTTTGATAGAGTGAGGATCATCAACAAAGTCATATCTGCACTGATTTTTTTTTTTTTTACCAACGTGTAGGACAGAGCATTTGTTGGTTGAGATTTGGAGTTGCCAATTGTTTGACCATTCAGACACATAATCAAGGTCACTTTGAAGGACAGTAGCATTGTCGGTGGTGTTGAATAGTTTATGTCATCTGCGAAGAGGACGCAGTTGCTTTTAAGGTGATCACAAAGATCATTGATATAGAGTATAAAAAGTGTGGGTCCGAGAATTCTGCCTTGGGGGACACTGCTGTTAACTGGAGCAAGGTTTGATATAGTGCTCCCTATTTTTACTATTTGTTGCCTGTTTGACAGGAACATAGTAATGTACTTATGGAGGGATCCGGAAATGCCATAAGAGTTCAGTTTTAACAGTAGTTTGTCATGTACCACTGAATCAAAGGCTTTGCAGAAGTCTGTGTAAATTGTGTTCATAGCTTTACTCTGGTCAAGTAGAGTAGTCCATATGTTTTTGCAGTGTAGAAGTTGAAGATTGCAGGACAATTTTTTCCTGAAACCAAAATGTTTTTTTGAGAGTAGGTTGTTTGACTCTAAGTGCAGGGTGATGAATTGGTTAATGATTGATTCCATGACTTTGCATGTGACACAACACAGTGAGATTGGTCTGTAGGCTGGGGTCACCTTTTTTGAAGATAGGGATGACTGTAGCTAAGGACCATAGGTTCAGTAAAGAGCTGGTTCTGAATGATATCTCATATATAATACTTAGGGTTTCCGCTATGGCAGAGGAGAGCTTTTTAAAGAAATATGCACATAATCCATTGGGGCCAATAGATAGAGATGGTTTTTGGTTATGTAGTGCCTTTTCTATGTTATCTTCTGTAAAGTCAATATGTAGTAGATCATTACAGTTAGTTGTGGTGCAACAAGGAAATATGGGGCATGAGCCATTGCTGTTTATAAAGACTGAACTGATCTTGGGTTATCTCATGAACTAAGTATTTTGGCACTTTAGATTCAGGTATAACAATCTAAGAGGACTATTGTATGTATAGGAAATTCAGAAACAAGTTTAAATGGTTGATTTGAAGCTATTCCTTGGAATTGTGTAATACTATATATCAAAATCTTTCAAGCAAAGCAATATGGAGTTCTTTTAATGAGAGTGCCTCATATTCTAGCATAAATAAACCAACAGCCTAATAAACTTACTTCTCCACCAAAGAGTTTGATCCATAAACAAATAATGAAAAGGCAAAAATAATGAGTCACATTTATTTTTCAAAAAATGTTTTGAACAACATAATTGTAAGTTTACAGTTGTTTGTATGGTGGTAAAATGCTGTTTTTATTTATTGTATCTATGTAATTTATCTATCTTAACCCTCATGTACTTCAGACAGTTTTATGTGATTGAAGTATGTGTATAACTAGATGGTGAATTGTTAACCATTTAAATGAATGTCTCCACAGATGAATGTTAAAATAGCTTACAGCAGGGGTACCCAATCCCTGGACCGCAGCCCACTATTGGGTCTTGAACCATTCATCTGCCTGCTACTCACACAGAACCATCCCTTCTCCCCCCCTCCTGCCAGTCCACAAAGCCAGAAAGGTTGAGGAACTTTGGCTTACAAACATCACAAACTCTATTATATAATAATCTTAGCAGGGGTGAAATTCAAAAAAAATTCCCTACAGGCTCTGTGGCCGTGGCTGTAGTAGTGGCTTGGTATACTTGGTATAATAGTAATAGCAACCAGGGGTGATTTTTTATTGATTCAAATAGTCCCTACCACCTTTCCTGAGGTGGGTCTAGGTGGGAATTTCACCCCTGTTAGATATAACTCTCCCATATTTGGTCTCATTCCATACTTCTCTCTTAAGTCCTTCCTCTTCCTATTTGCTGCAGCGTCTTGTGGGACTTCTACAGCTACAGTTAAGTCAAGAGAACAGATGAATTACATGGAAACATTCAAACATTGTAAAAACACAATCTATCTATCCATCCATCCACTCACATATACTTATACAAACACTCTCACATACATACATACATACATACATACATACATACATACAAGAGAGAGAGTATCTTTATATACACACAACATTGATTATCAAAGCAATCTCATTGTGTGGCTATAATTTGAATAGCTTAATTATAAGAAAGAGTTCATGTTTTGTTTTGTTTAGAATTACATTAGCAGATAGAGAAAATGAATAATCCTTGCTGGGATTTTGGAAAATTAATTAATCTTCAGGTTGTTATTTTTTTTAACAAGACTTTGAGATAACGAATTTAAATTATCCAAATCAGTTTTTGTTCTTTTATGTTAACAACCAATGCATTCAATTAACAGTAGGAATGAAAATTAATTCAATATAGTTGTTTCTCCCACTTCACTCAAAGAAGAGGTTATTTTGAGTAAGACTAAAAATATTACTTCTAAGAGTATTGAGAAGGCTAGTGCTAGAATTTCCAGATATTCTGAATTTAATTCGGAGCATCCCTTAGTATTGACCATGTTAATTAGGGGATTATTCTCCAGTACTCTGAAATAGTAATAGAAAAATTTACAATTGCTAAAAAGACCTTAAAATTAGCTATAAGTATATTATTTTACATAATTGATGTAGAAAATTTAGATCTCAGCAGGGAACATTTTTTGTTCATATGACAAGTCTGTTTCTACTTCAAGATCATAGCATTTTCAAAAATTTCAGTATATCTCTCATCAGCATAATACGGAACAACATACTCAAATTTGCAATAATACCGAGTTCTTAACATCTATCAACCTATTGATCACCTGGCAATGTGTGATGGGTGTTTTAGTTTTGAGTAGGAAAAATATTGGAGAGAATCCAATAGTATGTGTTGAGGTAATTCCCCGTTAGGAAAATGACCACACACAGGGAGACATAGTGAGAGTGGTGAAGAATAACACATAATCAGCACACAGTTACACTGTATGGTAAAATGTAGATTTTTACTTCCAGTAAAATGGTTAAGCAAAGTTCAACAAACAGTCCAAGTCATTCACGGTTAAAGCAGCCAGTTTTCAGTCCAGGGATAATCCAAATCAAAGCCCAGTATCAAAAACAGTTCAGTAATAGACTCACATCAAATCCAAGAATAACGATCGGTAACAGTCAATAGGGAAATGCAGGAACCACAACACTCTCAGCAACAACACAACAGAACAACCCAGGTTTCTGGCTCCATCGTATGGCCGTTTGAGGAACCACAACCAATTACAATTTTAGCATTCCCTTAAAGAGACAGTATTAAAATGTCTATCCTGGTTTATATATTTTCCAACCCACTGTTAGGTGACTTACATTCCTAACAGTATGGATTGTTTTCATTCAAGTAGTCATGAATTTTGGAATCAATACAGTGTAGAAAAAAAAATCCCATCCAGTTCCAAGCAGGGAGAAAGGCGCTGGAAATAAAATGGAGGCTGGCTACAAGGAAAAATGGTCTCTGTTTATTTTGTTTCCAGAAATGTCAGTGACAACCCATGTTTTTGGGATGGCTGAAAAAATGGATGAGTCAGTGAATGGATTTTTATAGAGTTCTGGGGTTTAGTGATCGAGATGTTCCAGGGGGTTGTGCAATGTAGTGAGCCTTGTGTTTTGCTATTCTAATAGTGGTGGGTAAATCCTATTATGTCCTAAAGGTCCTGCCCTGTCCTTAGAATTTGGATGGGGAAATGTAAATTCTTTATTCCATCAGCTCCAGCTTCTATGGGAACGTGTGGCGGTAAGGGTTTTGTTTATGAATAGGTTGGCCCAGTCTTGGGCTACAACCCAAGGATACAAATGGATGGATACAAAATCTCCATTACAAAAGACCAGGTTTTTTTTTCTGCTTGAGGCTGTTTTCCTATGACAGGGCTGCTTTCAGCCTTTGTTAAATTTTTTCTCCATTATTCCTTGGGGAAAATATACTATTCTGCCTCTCTTAATATTCCACAAAATATTTCATTCTTGGGCAGGGGCCTTCCCACAACAACACAAGGCATCAAAGAGGCACTTATTATGACAACTCTCTTTAGAATTTACTGGAAAAGACTAATAAAATGATACCATCATACAATTTTCTGAGATAACTGACTGGCCACTCTGTGGGAAAAAGATCTAGGGAGATGTTTGAGAAAATATAGAGTTTGCCCATGAACTGGATAAAATATCACCTGGGACTGTATTTTTCTGACTTAAAGCCAGATCCTTAGAGATGTTATAAAAATCTATAGCATAAAATTGATAGATAGTTGATATTTTCTCAAAGAGTCTTTTTCTGCTGCTATCTAAACTTCACTTTTCACGTTTATGGCAAGAAATGTCCAGTTTGAAAAAGCAAATCCAATTATATCAAAGCTGAAATTAAATTACAAAGATCACTGGCACACATTGCAGCAATTAAAATATCACACACGTAGAGCTCTTACATGACAAGAATTGATTTTATAATATAAGAAAAACAGAATGGATTAGAACCAGTGCTGGGATTCACTTTTTCAAACTACTGGTTCTGTGGACGTGGTTTGGTGAGCGTGGCAGGGGAAGAATACTGTAAAGTCTTCAGTCAGAAGTGGTATTTGCTGGTTCTCCGAGCTACTCAAAATTTCCGTTACTGTTTCTCTACAACTGGTCAGAACCTGTTGAATACCACCTCTGATTAGAACCAATAAAATGCATCTGTGAACAGGGAACTTATGATCTGATATAAATTTCCCACTAGTTTAAAGTGAGATGAGATTGTTTTCCCCAGATCTGCTGTTAATGATCGGGAGAATAATCTGGACTAATAAAGAAAAGGTGGCATGGAGACTTCAGAAAAAGAGGGAATTAAAAAATCTTGTAGAATTTCTTTTTGTCAAAATTCACATTAATATTGTGCATGTTTGGTTTGGTGCAGCAACCAAGCAAAAGAGATACAGACTTCAATGGATAGTTAGGACTGCAGAAAAAACAGTTGCAACCAGCCTGCCTTCAACTGAGGACCGGTATACTGAATGTGTCAGAAAGAAGGCTGAGAAAATATCTACAGATCCCTCATATCCTAGATGTAAACTGTTTCAACTCCTCCCCTAAGATTGCCACTACAGGGCATTGCATGCTAAAACACAGAGAGAGTTTTTTCCCCATGTGCCATCACTTTGTTGAACACCTAATTCCTACAGTATGTTTTATGTCTAAGGATATTTAACCATTTAGTATGGCTATATTACAATTATCCTTCTCATCTTTTCTATTACCTTCTCCTATTGGTATCTGATTATTATATTGTTTGTATATACACTGAGAGCTTATGCAACACAAACAAATTCCTTGTGTGTCCAATCACACTTAGCCAATGTTCTGTTTTATTCTATTCTATTCTATTCTATTCCACGATGTCAACCAAATAAGAATGCAACCAAAGAATAATGCATTATATACTCTTTCTACAATGTCATAGAGATGAAAAATGGTTTATTGAAAGTTTTTCAAACAATTGTCTTAATCGTAGCTGGCAGTCACCATGCTTCTTATAACTTTTTCAAATTGTTTTTTTATTTGACAGGCATATGATATACTTGAAAATGTTGAGGCTTCCCTTAAGCTTTTTGAATGTAAAGTTTTCAGCTTGCCCATTTTGGCAATAAAACACGAAGAACTACAAAATAAAATTAAAAATGGATCAGATGATGCTCTTCAGAAGGGACAAGCCTTACTTAGCAAACAAGATGCTCACAGGTAAGTATAATTTGTAACTGGAGAGCTCCACATACTTTATAAAATGTATAGATGTGAGAATCCTTATTGGAAAATTAGGTTTCTTCCAGTGGTTAAATGGTATTGAAATGCAGTCTTAAAATAGAGACACTCAAATCTGGGTTTCTAAGTTCATATATAGGATTATTTTTCTGGAAACTGTTCCCTATTGTGTTCAATTTGGGTGTATTAGTTTTCTTTTATAGGTTCATATATGGAATCATTTTTACAAAGCTCTTTCCTCCCCATTGTGTTCAATTTGGGTGTAATCTTTTTGTTTAGGTTGGGATTTCTCACTTTGTTGGTTGAGTTTCAGAGTGGCTAGAATTGCCTCCAGACTCTTTTATTTTTTTCTTAATTGTAATTGCCCCCTTCCAAATCCACTTATGATAGGTTTGGATCCCAAGTGACTCTACATAATTTTGTTAGGCATCTCTCAAAGCCCATCTAACTGATTTCTTTTCTAGATGTTCTAAAGCCAGGACAAGTAATGGTGACGACTCCAAGTCTTGTTATGACTCCAAGCCTTCATTTCCATGATATAGACATTGTTATGACAAGCAGTATTGGAGCCAGCATAAATGACTGGAAATTGTTACATAACATGGATGCTGTTATAAATAAATAAATAAATAAATAAAGAAAGAAAGAAAGAAAGAAAGAAAGAAAGAAAGAAAGAAAGAAAGAAAGAACGAAAGAAAGAAAGAAAGTTATATAAGCAGTAAAATCTATATGGCAAAGAAGGAAAACTTTGATCTTGTTCTTTTCCCAGTATCATTATAGTAAATGGAAATTGTCCTGATAGAAAATAGCATTGTTTTAAATGAAAATTATATTAAGTTGTACATCAGTACAATGGAAATAAAGGAACAGCTGGTTTTCAATTATATTAGTTAATTATCCTGTTCTGTATCAAAGGAAGAAAATTCTGCCTTTTACCAGTCCAGACTATTTCCACCAATCCCCATTTGGGGTGGGTGGGCAGTAAGTGATTTTTTTTTTCCAGTTCAGCTTTCACAACCATGCTTTTATTCTGAACGGGCTTTCAGATCTAATAAAGTTCCAACTGAGAATGCAATTCTTTTTTAGGCACTCAAATGATTTTCATGTTCACTATTAATATTTTAATGGAGTTTGTATTGCTATTTAATTTCACAATGCTTTTCCAGAGAAAATTTCTGTTACAAATTAACTGAAGGTAACAATTTGTTCCTAAAGTGCAATTTTCTTATTCTAGTTGTATGTGATAAGCAGTTTGAAGAGAACAATCTTGCGTCTTTGCATTATTATAAATCAGCACCCTGGAGCTCAAATATTTAGCATGTTTGTTGGTTCTTTGCCACATGACTGTGTGCTATTTTTTGTTTAAAACAACATTTTTAGAATAAGTGCTAGTCTTAAAACTCATAGGGGGAATATTCACTGTGAATTGTCTGTAAAACCACTTGACAGCTAAAATTTGGATCTGAAATAGAAGGAGATACGGATTTTTAAAACGTGAATTTTAACTTAGGATCTAATTTTGATAAAACCGTTTAAATGGCATACTATATCAAATATACTTAATGTTCTTAGAGTGTTAGGCAATACTAATTATGTACTTATGTATGATTCGACTTATAATCGATCAGTTAGCAACTGTTCAAAGTTAAGTGGACCCCTCAAATCAACCTAATTTTAAAGTTACGTGACCGTACCTGCCTGATTACATGATCACATTTTGGGCACTTGGCAACTAGCTCAACTATACAGCCATTTGCAATGCCCAGGGGTCATGTGACCCCATTTTTTGATGGTTTTTGCCAGTTTCTGTCATTTACTTCAGGTTTCCAGTTAAAAAAAAAATGCTTTTTGGCTAAAATGGATTTACTTCATGACCACCATATTTAGTTCATGTTTCTGCAAAAAAAAAAAAAAAAATGCTGAAAAATCAGATCTGATGAATTCTGGATTCCATTACAGATACAACTTTACCTGAGGTAAAGATGGGAAATAAGAACTGGAACCCAATGGTATATCTTAAGCTCTCTTGCTATGCATGCATTCCTTTTATTATCATTGGGCTTTTTGAAAATAGAGCAACCATAAATAATTACAATATAAAGCATTAGAACACATACCATAGATAACATTATACTTTCATTTACCAGCCAGCATTAACCATGGTTTTATTACACTTTCAGTTCTTGGATGATTGGGATTCAGGAAAGAATGGACTACATTGAGAAAAAAGTAGATCAGTTGATCAGACAGTTTCCTGATCATGGAGAATTTACCTCAAATAAGGAACACCGAGCCATTTCCTTAGAAGATTACCTAAAGAAGGTATATTTTCCTGATATATGCATAGCAATAATATATTCAGAATACTAAAATGACATATTAAAAGATGTGTATAAACCTATTTCAAGTTCTCAATAAACCTACACATACATAATTTTAATTCATTTTCTATCACTAGCATACACGCAATGGAAAGGTTTCCAGCAATATAAGAAAGTGGGTTGTATATGTTCACTGCCTTGAATTACCAGTAAAAAAATAAATTTACATGATTTCATCTTCTGAGGTTGGACAAGTCAAATTCACCCTTCCTCACCCCCTTCAAGGCCAATTCTTCTTTTCAGTGTAGGTAAATCTCAAAAGGAGCAGCTGTACTTCAAAAGGGAATGGAATTGGATAGGGTTAAAACAGGAAAGATTTCCCTCCCTCCCTCGATACTTCCAACTCAATGGTTTCATTCCTTCCCCCCCATACCTGATAGGATGATAAGAAAGCTACTCTTCATCATCTCTATTCATGACTGGCAAAATATTGCTTTTGTCGGAGGAATAAAAATTGGTTGATTATACAGTACTTTAAGCACCAAAAAACCTGATATTAGCAGATCCATTAAAACAGTATTAAGTTAACCATATCAGAATGAGTTCTGCCGTTGGTTGCAAGCCATCACCAACAGAGAACAAAGACATTGTATTCTGCTTTTCTTGATCAATGATCTCTAATAGAATGTCTTAAAAACTGCTCACAGAGCATATAGTAGGCAGGATTTTTACTTAATTGATAGCACTAAAACCATTCAATCTGAAGCTAACCTTAAAGCAGATCTGGGTATTTTATGGCCCCTGAGACCACGTCTAGACCTTTGGCTGTCCCTGTGTGGCCCATGTGAGATAATCAGAAATTAGAAATCAAATGTAAATAAACATGCTGCAGAGTGCAGGAGAAGAAGTTGAGTCAGGTCAGTGGTGGGATTTTACCAGTTTCCTTACCTGTTTGGTGATCACGCACCTTGCGTGCACACAGCTTTCCAAACACCAGCTGAGGCTCTGCTGTGCCAATCAGCTGAGAGGATAAAGAAGTGAAAAATGCAGGGGGGGGGGGAGAGCTATTCATGTGCTTTTCTCTTCTTTATCCTCTCAGCTGATCGTCGGAGCTTTTTTTTTTTACTACCAGTTCAACAGTTTGGCCAACTGGGTTGAACCTGTAGCAGTTCACCACTGAATCAGGTACAGTTCTGCACAGTAACAATGTGCTCCTTTGGTTGGCTGGCAGCCATAAGAGGGCAAGCAGGGAAACCATTTTTCTGTGCCTGTGCACTGCTTGCCCCTCGCCTGGAGCAACCTGAGGAGTGGAGGTGAAGAGTTTGAGGACATCAAATCAGGTAACATTGGTTCGGTCCTCCACAACAATCCCAGTTTCTCATGTGTCCCCTTGGGAAAATTAATTGCCCACCTCTGCCTTGTAATGTTTCCTAATTAATCTCACAAAATAAAATTTGATGCTCAAATCAACTCTAGCATTTGTTAGCACAGGTTTTTGAAATAAGCAATAGAAAAGGATTAAGAAATATTAAATAAAAATAACAACTGAAGGCCTGGTTTAAGAAAAAGGGACAAAGGTCAAATTTGACTATACTAATGCAGTTATCTATATCTTTCCATATTTTCTACCCTTGCTTACACACCTGTCCTTCGGCAACATCCACACAGTGTTCCCTCCTTGCCTTTTGTTCTTTACACTGCCATTTACTCTCATTTTCAGTAACTCAGTAATTCCATCCAGTCATGATCTTCTAGATTTTTTTCCATTTCCCTTTGACCTTCAAATTGTTTGTTTTGCAATTTTATCTTCTTTCATTCTACATGACCTGCCCTTCTTGTACTTTGTTCATGCTGATCACTTACTTTTGTATTAAGTTCACATTATCTTTCATTATAAATGTTCAATCATGCTTTCAGATTTAAATTCCTTTGCCATGTATTTGACAAGCAGATTTATCTCCATATTGAGAAATACATATCATGTATTTGAAATGGATACTAATATGCACATACCTGTCAAACTGTACCATTCTCATTTTATCCTTGGGTTTCTAAATGTTCCACTCACCTTTTGTTTGTTCTCTTGTCTTATTCCTACCCATCAATTCATGTCGTCTAGTATAATTTTTTTGTTGTTGATTGCATTAATTCAGAATATTATAGTATTTTTCTCAACAAACTCATATTGGATTTTTCAATTATTACCATTTACTAGTGCATACTATCTAACTACCACTAATGTTCATACATTCATATGCATTTACAACAATCTAGATGACACAAGTTAATACTTTGACCTTCACTTGAATCTATTTCATTCATGTGTTACATTCCTTTTCTGCATGCATTCGTCAATACCACTCCACAAAATCAAAACATTTTCATTTTAATGTTATATCCTCATTCATTTCCTTATCTCTACAGGTGTACATCATATCTACTTTACTTCCTTTTCCATTTGTTAGTTCTTCTTACACTATATAGCACAGTCTTCCATACACTTCCTTCTTTGAAGGGAATGGGTAGTTCAGAAATGTGAAATATAAAAATAATACAAAATACAATATAGTTGTGACCAAACTGACCCATATTCACAAATTAGATAACCAGCTTCAGTCTTACCACAGCACATTCAGAATTCCCTGCCAATTGCCAATATGCCACAAATGCAACTGAATACAATTTTGTCATGATATGTGTGTGTGTGTGTGTATGTACGTGTGTATATTATATCTAAAATCATAATATTATATAATTTTAAATGAATTTTACATATATGAAAAGGAAGACAGCTTTCCAAGAAGATGAGCCATTGTAGAGTATTACTCACCTTCATAATTGTACAAATTGCTTCCTCCTGGGCCAACTGACAAATAATATAGCAAATATTATACATCAGAATACTAATTAGAGTAACTTAAGGAAAAAGATAACACAATCATAAGACTATATTATTTTAAAAATATTAAGGGAATTGTGTTCTTGAAAGCTGTCTCACTTTACAATTTCCTACTGTTGAAATATTTCCACACAGTTTTCAGCTGTTGTTAATATCTGTTTAAATATAAAGGCCTCAACAAAGATTCAAAACATTGGTCCAGTACTCTCAGCTGCAGTAAATCCTGGATCATCTGCTCCTGAATCAGAAGAAGTCCTGAAAAAATATTTAGAGCTGGCGAATCAAACCAAGGTCAGATCTGATGCATTTGTTTTAATATCATCATTTTAAATGGTTAAATCATATGTTCATACTATGGGGTTTTCTTACAATTTTTCAAAAACTGTTAGTTCAGTACTACCACTATGCTTTTGTTTGGGTTGATTTCAAACATATTACACCAAAAATAATATATTCAGTATGGAAATATTTTCTTTGCATAAAATCAGCAAGCATCAAGGATGTTTACAGAAGGGGTGGGGGAGCCAAGGCTGCAACCACACAATTGAAATGCTCCACATTTTTATGATGTTACACATGTAACAAGTGGAAAAGAAGTATGACTTCAATTATATGATCATGGCCATCATCTTGACTTTTTTTTACCCCTGCCTTCATCCCCATGGACACTCCTGTTGACTGTTGACATTTCACATGGCATCGATCCTTCACAGAACCTTCCTGTACTAATTAGCACTCTTGGTCCTGTACCCCCAATTGTTCGAAAAGATCTTCCAAACTTTTTGTAGGATCCTAAAAGAGCTTTGTGGGCTTTTCAAACTGTTGGCCAGAGCTCAATAAATAGCTTATCAGAAAGTCACAATTTCTTTTTCTTCTTTTTTAAAAATTGATCAATCTTGCATGGGCAAAGTTAGAGCATGATCAAAAATCATGTCCAACTTTGCTTCTCACTTTTTCTGTGTGGCAGGAAGTTGCAAATTTTCTGAACTCCCATGATCCATAAATTAACATTTAATTATTAAAGATAAACATTATTTTTACATAATTCTTGCCACAATTGAATCATTTTATTCATGAGAAAGGGAAATTATACATTCTTTTGGAAATGGGGGTGGTGGTATAAAAAGTCTGAGCACTCTTTTTTTGAGGGGAGGAAAGAATAAGTTTAGCTTTAGTGTGTAAACCATAATAAGATATACTGATAAACATTGTGTAATACACAATGTGTGTATTATGTGTATAATATACAATGTGTGTAAACTCATATGTGTTTGATAACCAATAGATGAGGAAATTATTTAATTTTCAGAATGTTAATGTAATTATTTTTCTCTGTTATACATTGTAGGAGATGGCTAATGAACTAGAATTGGCTGTAAGAATTTGTAAGGAAATGGAAGAACTAGAAACCACCGAAATAGCAGTTTTTTCAAACAAAACTGAGCTTTTAAATGAAGAACTGGCAACACTGAACAGAAATCTTTCCTTAAAACTCAAAATCCTGAAGCCATATGTAGCCTTCTTAAAGTCATCAGATGAGGTACTTAAATATATTTTGTGGGAAAAAATTATGATCAGAAACATACCTTCATTTGGTGACATATTTAGACATACTCATAGAATAACAGAGTTGGAAAGGACCTTGGAGGTCATCTAGTCCAACCCCCCTTATTAGCCTCTACCTAGGATCAAACTCACAAGCCTCCTGATTGTGAGGCAAGAGCTCCACCTGTAGGCCACTGGATATAAGGGAATAATGTTCAGAATAATGTTGGACCAATCCCTGCTTGGTATTGATGTGTGTCAAACTTGATAGCAAAAACTGATTGAGAAAATTGCAGATACTTCCATGTTATTTTGACATAAAGAAATGACTAGCAGTCTTCTGGCTGATGTAGTGAATTGATCATTATTTTTTGTGGTGGCTGTTGCAGTGCTCACTGGATGGGAGAAAATGGTCTCCTATAAAGCTTGTGGGAGTCCATTCATAGATAAAAAGTATATGTTGGAAGAATGTTGTATCATATTTTAGTTCCTCTTCATTAGATAGAGTTAGATTAAAAATTGAATTAAAGATAAAGGGTAATTTTAAAAAAGGTTAAATTGCTCAAGTGATCTTGCACAGGATTCCCCAACTCTGCAGCCAGGCCACAGCCCATTTGGAACTGGGCTGTGGAAGTGGTGGGTGAATGTGCACATGAAGTTTTATTTGTGAAAGCGGTGCGCATGTGTATGCAAAACCATTCTATCTCTCTCCCACTGCCACCGCTGTCATTTCCGCTGGTCTGCTGAGACAGAAAAGTTGGGGACCACTGATTGAGCATATAACTTCCTCCTAACTCGCTTCTCAAAGTGGGCAAAACTATGTAAGAGCATTCAGAGTCAAACTATTGTCCCAAATAATTATCTTATAGTTATTTTTAAACATCATCCAGCACAGTACTCATCTAGAAAAAGTCACTGAAAGTGTGCCTTTGCTAACACCTTCTTACAAAACAGGAATAGAATTTGTGACTCTTTTGATGTTGCTGGATTTCAGTGCTCATTACAACCAGACAGTAGGGAAAATAGTTTTGGATGCTGAAAGTGATAAAACTATAGCAGAAGGTTAAAAGTTTTCATTCCCTGCTTCAGTAATGCAATTTCCAGAGCAAATGGTGAAGTGCCTCATATTTAACAAGAATAAAAGACCATCTAAAATCTCTTAGAGAAACAGAATAATTTTAGAAAGGTATCCTTTCAGGTTTTCTAATTTTAATTGCAATATATTTAACATTTTTTTAAAATTACTAAGTTCTTGCCTTAGCTGTTTTGAAGCCTTATTTATAGCAGGGAACAATTTCAAGGATTCTGTAGGTGCAACTCAATAAACTAAAGAATGTCCATCATAAATGTTCAGAAGGGAATAGACAGGTTGATTAATTTCTATCCCTTTAGGTTGGAAATGAGGCCCAGAAGCTGAAAGAATTCTATGGAAGTGAGCCTGCAGAAGACATTGAAGCTAAAAATGAGGCCTTGCTACAATCAGCTTATGCCCAGTGGCATACAGTTTTGAAGAAGATTATTTCCACTCAAAATATGGGTCATGACTTTTTAAATTTAGTAAAGATGGTGAGACAATTTCTGATGATTTATAGATATCGACTGTGTTTATTTTCCCACATTCTTTCTGAACTAAACCTGTATGTTTGGGATAAACAATAGTGAGTATAATTAGATATACCTTCTAAGGTAAGGCTAAGCAAGTCATTTAGGGTATATATTGAAATACCACATGGTAACCCCATCTGAAGTGGGATCATGATATACATAATTCAAGTAGACAAATCTTCTCTCAAGCATCCTGTTTAACATTTGTACAGACACCAATGAAAGGTTGGACTTTTCTCTTTATTCCCAAATAATGAGTGGATTTTAAGAACCAAAGGACCTGGGAAGAAGTATTAAAGCCCATTATTTTTGCATGGTAGCTTTTAAAATCAGGCATTTCCTTTTCAGTAAAGAAAAAAAAAAGGGAGTCAGATGCATACATTTACATTTACACATATATTTAGTCTGACTTCTAGGAAAACATATAGAATTGCATGAGGTGGAGCTGAAAGGAATCTCTGCTCCCTCTTGATGCCGTCATAAAGATGCCAAAATAGTTTGCTTTCTGTCCCTGTCAGAAAAAAAATTATACATTCTGTCTGGAACAGGTGAATAACAATCTAATAATGAATGTGGAAAATGTTGTTCGAGTAACAGAACACACTCTTGACATTCTGAATAAAGAAAAAGAAGAATTAACCGAGCTTTGGGCAAGATGGAAACTTAATATGAATCAAGTGCAATCAATCAAGCAACAATGTGGAAAATTTAATGAGCAGTTTAAAAATGTAAGTGAAATCTATATAACATTTATTCCTACTTTCTTTGGTAAAATGGAATTGCCACTTTTTGTTTTGGGCAGATCAGAATGCCATGTCTGATTCTTCTGCAATATATTTAAGAGATTTGAAAGCATAATAGCTGAACTGTCTAGACATTTTTCCTAACAATAGTGAGTTTTTCAAAGAAAGAATTTCCTCTAGCAATTTTAGGGAAACATGAAGTCCCATTACAAAATCCTTCCTGGAGTGTACATGCAAATACAATATGTAGTATGATAATCAAAATACCAAGAATGTCCCAAACATCAGAGATGATCACAAGGGATGAAAGAGTCAACCGCATAATCAAAGCTCTGCTCTTTGTTATGTGTGTCAAAATCAGGGGTGGGATTCTACCAGTTCGGACCAGTTCTATAGAACTGGTTGTTATGATTCTGGCCATTTTGAAGAACTGGCAAATCCTGCCCCTGGCTGGTCCTGCCCCTCTCCGCCCACCCCACCCCTCAGTCCTTACCACGCATGAGCGACATTGCATTCATGCCCGACATCTGTGTTCTCCTGCCCAGTCACTGAAGGTATTTCTTTTTTTTTTTTCCCTCATGATGATTAGCTGTTCCAATGATCAGCTGTGCTGGGATCCCCCTCGCTTGTCTGGCTGCTTCACCCAGGAGGCTTCCCCAAGGCCCAGGAAGCAAAAAGGGGTGTGTGGAGGGTGCTCCGCTTTTTGCTGCAAAAAAAGAAAAGCCATGTCAATCCAGTAACATGGCCACGCCCATCTAGCCACACCCACAGAACCAGTTGTTAAAAAAATTTGAATCCCACCCCTGGTCAGAATGCATTTTGATAGCATAGTTCAGACACCCTTGCAAATAACTTTATATCAAAAAATATGAGGCCTTGTTGATGGCATCTAATAATCATTTCCCCTGTAACTTATAAATTACTCTGGAATTTTGGAACAGCGTTTAATCCCTTACATTTTATTTGTTGATGTATTTAAGATAGCTTGGCAGATTTAAATGAACTCTCTTAAGTTAACAAATCTTATTCCAGCCTAATTTTTTTTGTAAGATAGTTCAGTAAAAGGGTTTTTAAAATGTCAGGATATATAGTATTGTCAGATGAAATGTAGATTTGGGAACTGAGAAAGATTAAAACAGCACCTACAAGCATCTTTTTCTCCTTTAGTTTTTGATGCTAATTTCAGTTCCATTTTGGATTCGGCTAGTCGCATTTAGCTGAAACTTTATTTTTAAACATTTATTGGCAATAATTCAGTGTAATTTTCATATCTTCTGATCCATTCTAGTCCTCAAAAATAGCATGAATATAAAAGATATAGTGGTAGGCACTATTCTAGCATGTTTTATAGCATTTTTACTATACAACATACAAGCTTCACATTCCTTTTTTTTTTTAAATAAAACTGATCTTTTCATACTTCGGAAAAACTAAATTCTATAATTTGCATTTATAAATTGTTTTGTGGTGCGTTATAGACAACACAACACTTAATTGTTCTTCAAGAGGGACTCAGATGTACTCTGGCACTTGATCTTGGAAGCAATCTTTCAGTACTTATGGAATTACAAAATAAGTTTAATGAAATTAAGCCACAATTTCAGGTAAGAAAATAGGCTGAGAATGTTGAAAAACTGTATTCTGTTTGTTTCTGTAGATACTGACAAAAATACCTTTTACTTCTTTATAAATCCTAGGGTGATTCAAACATGCCATGCTGAATGAAAAATCATATATTTAAAACCATATTTGGCAGGATGTGTAGCAAAATTTAGGAAGACATTCAGACTGAAATTAGTGCATTCACTTTTTCAGAACAAGGGAAAAGTAACAGTTCAAACAAAATCAACAGAGATTTGCTTGGCTTAAATGTAAATGTGCTTTCCTTTGAGATCTGATTTTTATTGTACCTAATTCATTAGCAACTCAATGCTGAGGTGGAATACACATTAAAATTATCAGAGCAGCTGAGTTTGAAAGGAGCTCCTGACATGGAAAAATCTGAGAAAATAAGTGAGCTCATTCATCTCCATAAGGAGATAAAGGAAATGATGGCAAAATATGATGAAGTTTTCAACAAGACAGTCAAATTCCACAAAGTCAGAGAGGAGGTAAGTGTGATTATCTTTACTTTCATGAACCACATGATTTCAATGTCTCTTGTGAAAGTTTATGTATACTTTCTTTTTATAAATTATAAAATTTATAAATTTTAAAGAAGCAATCATTGGTTAGGCAAGAGCTATACTTATGAATTTGGGTGACCAAATTCTGGATTTAGAGTCAAAGTTGTCTTGAATTGAACCTGAATGAAGGTTCAATGTAGAATGTAGAAGCAAGGCTAGATGTTCATGAAACATATCTATGATTTTTCCCAGCTTGAAGGTCTCATAAAATCAGGAGGACTGGAGATCCTACAAATGAAAGATATGCCAAGTGACACTTCCCATGCTAAGATCCACCTGACTAATGCTCAGGAGAAGCATGTACATATCAGGCACCTGTATAAATTGGCACTTTCACTTGGAATGGATATACTCTCAACCATAAAACATCCTGTAAGTAAATACTAGAGCAAGTCTAGAATGGGAAAAATCAGCATTTTCACTTAGAAGGGATATACTCTCAACAATAATACATGTTGTAAATAAAATCAGAGCAAATCCAAAATGGGGAAAAGGGAGCAATTATCCAGAACAAGCTATTTTCTTTCTTATATTGATAGTGGACTTTGAATTTACAAGTGCCAGAAGTACAACCGAACCTTTTTCCATCACACTTCCCCCCCCCCCACACACACACATTATGGAAGTATATTGAGTGACTATTAGTATTATTGTCTTCTTTATGTATCAGTTAATTGTATGTAACTTTCTTTGACACAAACAATGACTGGCTATAGTGAACACTGTTAACTGGAACTTAGCAAAAAAGAAGACAGTGATAAAAGGGTTCATAAGTTGAGGTGATACTTAAGTCTTTTATTTGTTCTGGGTATTCCACCCCCCCCCCCCAGCATAATGTACATAATTTTGAGTAAGGTTAAAGGCAAAACTTTCTTTTGTAATGTGAAGTATTGTTGACCAGTTTTAGCTTAGTCCATCAATTGCAATCTCTTTTAGGGCAATTCCACACTACCACTTAAGAGGCTTGTCTCACCTGATACTCCAAGCCAACTCCAGAAATTTCAGTCTGCATTGCAGTGGGTTGTCAGTATACAATCCAGACTGAGAGTGGTCTGATAACCAGCCTGGACCACAGTCATTGCTAGACCTGATTGATTGTTACCCATACGTCTTGCAAGAAAGGCAAGACATACTTGCTGCCTGGCTCTAATATGGACCAGTGAGTGCCTTTTCCTGTTAGGGCTGTTCCTTTCTCCATGGTTCACCATAGTCACCATGACTTTGCTTTCCCAAACATTTGCCAATATGCACACCTTCATTCTCCCTTTTCACATTATCTCCTTTGACATCAATATAAAACCTTTCCTTTTTTTCTTTTTTCTCTTTCTAAGAACAATAAAGTTCTGATGCTACAATATTGAGAGCAACAGGAAAAAGTTATTATTATTCTTTGATGTTGTTCCATTATTCCTCTATAGTTCCATGGAAGGCTTGATAGTTCAACTTCATAGAAATAAAGTAGTAACATTCCTATTTTACTACTTAAAGGTGTTGAAATAAATTAAGGTAAGGGAAACTCTGCAGTACTATGGGCAGTGCTGATGCAGAAACATTGTATCAAAATATCTCATGGACTTCCTACTTTACCCCACCTATTCTTGTCCACTCCTTAAAACTTTTGATCAAATATCTTCATTCTGAGAATGGAGATGGATGCTTTCACAACAGGAACATCGTGTTTGCCATTGTTGTCAACCAGGGATATTCTGACACAAAGCAGATCATTCTTTCCAACTTCATTTAATTAATTGGATTTATTTGCTTTTTGAGCTTGATTGGTGACTGTTTCTGTTATATTTTATTGATCTGTTATTGGCTTATTTTATGTTTTCCTTTTGATTATTACTGCTTCTGCGTTGATCGTATTCTTTTCTTACAATTTTGGGGAGATTGTCCCCAAAAGTAGCTTCTTACATTGTAAAAGATGAATAGATAAAATAAATCAACTTGATTGAAAAGAGTTTCAGAGTGATTTATCTGAATGCGCCTTAACACTAATCCGGGTCAGAGTATACAGCAACAGAATCTCTGGTCATCTACATTCCAAGAAACAGCATATTCTGTGAAATAAGTAGCTTTTTCCATGGTTTAAACAAAGCTTTATATCTTGCATATATGTTGACAGGTATAGAACTCAAATTTATATTTCAATATATCTTTTGAAATATTAAGAGTGAGAATTAGAGCACCATGCTCTTGAAAAACAACAATTTACCAGATGATATTTTTTATTATTACTGTCCCTGTTTGTAGACAATTGCTTGTTGTTTCAGCATAATTTATATATTTTGTTTCAGAATTCCTTTAATGTTTCTGTAAAGAACTTACAGCAACAATTGGATACCATGGAGTCTGACAGCATTAACTGGGACTCCAAAGCTGAAAAGTATGAAGAAGAGCTGTCACATGTCCTCCATTTCTGCATGACAAGGGACGAGATACATGAGGTGTGGTGAAAAGAAATTATTAAATGACTGCAACTGTTGTGTCCTTTGTCTTCTTGTATGAATCTTCACGAATGCATTCTATTTTGTTTAAGCTTTTTAAGGAAACCCTAATTCACAAACTGTTGCAGAGATAGTGGTGCCTCTGTAATTAAAGCCTTTGCTAGCATTTGAATTACTGGAGAATGCAAAGCAGAATTGCAGAGCAATACTTCACTTGAGTCAATCAGTATGTAAAGTAGATTAGCGGTAGGCTGCAGATTGAATTGCTACAGTTGTTTTTCTTCACCCATATGTAAAATGTCCTCTGCATCTAATAAAGGACAACAGTGCAATCTAAATGCTTCCTCTCAAACACTGAATTCATCAGAAGCAGGAGCAGTGTTTCCCTTCCTGTGCCCTGAAGTCCATGTGAGTTCTGGAATGCATGTCAGATGAAGGGATGGAATTAAATTTTTTTTTTAAGTTTTAAGAATTAAAATTCTTATTGTGCGAATTGACAATTGCTAGTGCAATCTTGTACTCTACTCAGTAAGGGGTATTCTAAAATAAATATTTTCTTTATTCTGAAATTTATGTTTTTCACAGTAGTTATGTTCAGAAGCACTCAAAATCACAATCCACACACCACCCATAATTTTGAAATAATACATTCTGGTGTCTTGTTCTTATTTGAGCCAGTGACAACAATAGGATTAAAACGATGTTTGATTGAAACTCATCTGACATCCCTCAGCTCTTTTGTGCAACATAAATATAGCTATTACTTCCTGACAAATAGTTTAATGCATAGAAAGCTCCCCAGCATATTTAAATGGGTTGTCATTTCTTAATATGGTTGAATTCTTAATCTTAAGAATTATTGAAAGATTCTTACATTCTTTATATACGGTGGCTTAAATCCATAAAACTGGTTTGGGCACTCTCCTAGTAGAAAAGTGCAACTGAGTATCGTAAAATATTTCAAAATGTTCTCTTGATTTTAAAAATGGTTTCTTGTGATTCATAGTGAGCTATTATCCAAGAAATACCCGTATAAAGTCCCATTGATGTAAGTAATTTGTTTCTGATTGTTTGGACATTCTATATACAGTGCTTGAAACATGTGCAGGTAAATCATCATATGAATGGTGCATAGCTCTTTACTTTTAAGAGAAAAGAAATTCAATCTTAAGTCTATGCAGATGCATTTATGTATTTTCCAACTGTTTTAATTGTGTCCTCAACTGGCATCCTAGTTGATACCCTAGCAGTTAGCCCTTGTGTATTTAGCCCAGTGATTTGTACTCAGTAGGACAACAAGCAAGCATCCTTACCGTTCACTTTCCTGTCAATGCCACTTTCATTGATGAACATGATTGCTCTGGTATGCTCCAAATGAGCTGGGCTCATTTGGAATGTATTGTTTTGATCAGCAAATGTCACCTTAGCCCAAGTCCCCCCAGATTCCAAAACAGTCTCCAACTAGTAACCTCACTGCAGATCCCTCACCATACAGTCTGGAAGCATTTTTGGGGTAATCACACTTACTTTTCATAGCTTTGATATTCAATCCTGTACAGTACAGAAAAAGCCAATAAACTTGTCATGTAATTACCAAAGAAAGAATTTTATTTGTGGATTGCAGTTTAGCTCCGGTGAAGTGTGCAATTAAAAATAAACTGACATTTGATGAGATTTAAATAGTGCTTTCCTGTTGTATAAATAGCAAGGACATCATGAAAAGCAGTGACATTATGTTGGCACGATAGTAATGTAATGCTTTTAAAGGCTAGAGGGCTCTATGCTAAGCGTAAAATAAATAAAAGTCTGTTTAACTTAGCTTAATATCATTTAAAATGATATTTGGATAGTTTGCTGAAGGCAGTTCGTCAACATTTATTTGATAATTATGTCATAGTATTTAATTTGATTGGATTATTTTGAAGACACAGATTATTTTAGAAAGCACTGAGGAAATCTGCTGATTAGCTCAGTTCAGTTTCATCTGTTTTCAAATGAAAAATACGTTTAAATGGGAACAATATGAAACACATTATCTTCAAAGTAGTATTCAGATAAAACAAACCAATTTCTCCCTTCATTTTTGCCCAATGAAAGCAATGGTTGACAGTGCCCTCCAAAGTCAACTTACTCCTTTGTGTAACAGTCTGTGTGGTACTAATTTATTACTTCCTTGTGAGTGACCAGAGATTCATATTTGTAGGTGGCCAACATTTAAAGGTTGGAGCGTACTAATTATACTAGATTTTAAAACTAATTTGTTGTCCAAAAACATCAACCAACCTAACCTTTTGAGCATATTTTGAACATATTCAAAATAACCCTGAAATCCATTTTTAAAATTGAGTTGACAATGAGTAGTGAATATTGAATGGATTTTTCCATTTTAAAACAAATGAAACTGTACTGAAATGAATTAGACTTATTCTATGTTTTTTAAAAGGAAGATAATAACATGTTCCAATGTTGGTGTAATGATAATACAAATCATTATCCTCCCAAGGAGAAAATTATACATCCACCAAAATGGGCAGAACAAGCTACTGTATATTAACATGGAGCAAACCTCATACTTACTTGCATTGACAATGTTTCCTAGTTGGATAATTAAATGTCAGCAAATAAAACAGTCAAACTCAGAGAGCACCAAGAACTCTACAGTTTAACCCTGAGCTCTATATATTCCTTTTTATTGGAAGATAAATTTATTAATGTTTAGCTGGGGTGTAATAAAAACTAAGAAAGGAGAACAATCTGCCTCAGGAAAAAAACGGTCTTCTTCATTAGAGATTTTTAAGCAGAAGCTGGACAACCATATGTCAGAAATAATATAATTGTATAATATATATGTAATAAATGTAATCTGAATGTTATAATTCATAATTGAATTATACTAGACAAGTTCTCTGTACTAAAATACCGTGTCTCTAATTTAATTATATAAACTGCTATATTGAATTATATAAACTATATAAACAACTTAAACAGGAAAATAAATTATTTATAGAGTTTTTAAGTACAAGAATCTAAGCAAAATACCCCTGTCATTTTAGAACTCCATGCTTACTTCAGCAGAGATTAGGCCCATATTTCAAAACCAATTTCAGACTTATAGGACATTTTAATGCCATTCTGGATATATGATAGCATGCAATCATAAATCAAAGTTTACATTTCTGTCTGGTCTCCAACTTGCATCAATTCTACATCACAATCACTGCAACATAGTCTTGTTCAGAACTTGCCATGACAGCATTTTAAAATAATACTTTGAACCAACCCTTTTCTCTACCCCCCCACTTCCTTCCATTCCAGAAGTGCTACAGCACGGTGTGCAAATATATTGGGCATAAGTGTTTTTAAATTACATACTGCATTTGTGATGTTTCAGGGCATGTCTTCCAACAATCAACTTACACACATGTGAAAAAAACCTACATTAAAGGGATTCCTTGAAAGCCTTTATCTTGGAAAAAAAAAGGAATAGCATCTTCCGTTTTCTTGTGAAATGTGTTAAAACAGAGTTTGTGAAAACAGAGTCCTCATAGACTGTTCATTGTTATTTTCTTTTTCTTGCGTGACAAATTGCAATAATTGTTATACATTATTCTTTGCATTGTTCCTTACCCATGGTAAGAGACAATGGCTTTCTAAGGTCAAGGCTAATTAAAATAACTGAATTCAGTTGGTGTCTCTTTCAAGTGCTCATCCTTAAAGCAAGACTGCAATATGAGCTGCATGTGAAGATTTTTTTTACCTTGAATCTGATTGATTGGTGATTATGTTTTTGAGTCCTAGTGACAACATAGATTTTCTCCATCATGTGTCTTAGATTTCTCCTTCTCCTAATATGTTTCTGCACTTCTTTCATCTTTGAAATTTAGAATGATATTTATCTATCATCTATGTATCTACCTACCTATCTTCCAACCATAACATATGATTTAGTAGTTTGATCTACACTGCTCCTAATGTAAATAAATTTTGTCTATCAATAAGTAGCAGCATTATTCCTAACTATTGAAAGCTAATCAGTATTAAGGCATAATGTAAGAAGTTTAATGCTGTGGGTTGAAATTTGTTTTTCATTTACAAGGAGAAAAGTAAGAACAACTGAATTCTGTTGACATCCTTTTCTGAAACAATGAATTTCTATTTTATGTACTTTCTACTGAAATAGAAAAAAGAAGTTTAAAATCTTTAATAAGTACACTGACGACATGTTAAAAGGATTTTTTTTCTTTGCTGATTTGTGGTTCTATGTAAGGATTTCCTGTCCTCAAGCAAAGAATCATGATTTCACATTTTAAATAGAAAAAGAATATTTGCCAAATGGAAAATAAATTTCTGGCTGACTCTGGGGTCCTATAAGAGAAATTTGCAACTACAGTACTTCAGCTGATGATAAATGGATTGTAGATTATTATATATTTTCACATAAATCGAGAACCTTACTTCAAAGCAAAAGACATTTTAAAGTTGAAAATGAATGGCAATGCTCAAACAAGTCTCAAACATGTACTCCTTGTAAAAAAATCTTTATTCTGGAACAAAGTAGAAAGAACATACATTGAGCATTTTTAAGAATGTTTTTCCAGCCAATCAATTTCATCTACAATTATTACTTAAATTCCCTAAAGTTAATGGATAAACCCAATTGTTGCTGTCTTCCAAAAGTTAAATTGTTCATATGCCCATTAAACAGATAATAAATCTGGAATTCTATTTTTCTTTTACTATGAGTATTATACTCATAATAGTAACTGCAATATTTACAACAGAACAAAGACAGAAATAGCAAATATGGTACAATTTAAGTACCATTCCTACCATTTCATATGCTTTACATTTATAAGATCATAGATATATAGTATATAAAGGAAAAGGAAAGAAAAAATAAATTACATAAAAATATAATGCTATAGCAAACAGCTCAATAATATTTGCCCACATAGAAAATAAATAATTTGTATATTGACCGAACAGACTTACGATTGCAAGTTGGATATAAATTTGTAACTCCAATGTTGCAGAATAGTTATTGGGATATGAAGAGCCCTATATATATGGGGAATATAACAAAAGAACTGTACATCCAGTGAGTGCCATACCAACATTTAGAAATGTAACATCCAAGCCCATTTTTTTCCTCTCAGGCAGACAATATTAAGCAACAGTATAGAAAGACTGCAAAGCATATACATATACAAGTTTGCTTCTCTGTAATGGGGAGATGAATTGGGAGAATCAGATTCTCTGACAGCTATTATTGTATTGTTGTCTAGTTCCCACAATTCCCTCTGGCCTAAAATGGGGATTGATTGACAAGCATGCCTTAATCCTGTCTTCTTGGCTCTTGCTTTGGGACACAGCTGCAATGTTGTCGGGTTTTTATTTTGTTTTGTTTTTGTTTAACATGTTCTTTCTTCCTCTATACTTTTATCTATTGCACACTATTCATATCCATTTTTGTTTTCTGATTTTTGTTTACTAATTTGAGTAGCCTTTTCACAAATCTTGTGATGTCACCACTGTTTTCTATTTCAGTAGTATAAATGCTTACCTCCCCGATCATGATTGGCCCAGGCTCTTTCTCAGCTCTGCCAGCAGCAAAAATAAATGTCAGCTTAGGAAAGCTCTCATAGATGCGAATCAATATCATAACATTGATAATAATTTAAAGATGTCCTTTAAAAATCCTTTAGAAAAAGTGACTTCATTTGAACGTATCTGGTAGAAAACTGGAAACCATGGATTTAGTTTCTTCTTTTAAATTTGTGGTTCTTAACCTTTGATCCGCATTCCCCTGGAGGGCCACGATGTTATTACACGAGGTCCACGAAGACTTGAGGAAATGTTTAAATCTTGAGTTAAGTCTTGGGGTTCTCTAGCTACAAAAGGTATTTAAAGGGGGTCCATGGTGAAGAACAGGTTGAGAACCCCTACAACTGTGTAATACATTGTTTTTGAGATGATATAAAGCAGCATAATTTTGCTGTAACTGCCAATGTTTAAGAGGCAATGAATTTCATTCCAAATACCCCTATGAAACTCATATGGGTATTACATTTGAGGGCCTGCAGCTTAATCTCACAGGATACTAAATGAGAACTAAACTCTGTCTTGTTATGTTTCAGAAACTAGAGCTGAAATTGCCTGGCTTTAAAAAACAAAAGCCGGGAGAGGGGACATGTTTATATTTTAAAACTCTTCTTTTGATGGAAAGAGAGGGATGTAGAGAAGATACATTCCATAGGCTGTTTGCAGAGGGGGTGTAAATCTTATGGAGTGATCCCACCTCTGGTAATCACTGGATGCTTATTGTGCTTAGTGCTTCCTTGTTCTTATGGCAGACATGAAATTTTGTGCAAACAGAGAATTTGTGCTTCCAAGCAATGAGTCATGACGAAAAGCAGATGTGAGCTGCATTTGTCATACAAACAATGCTTAACTTCTCCAGTGCCTCCGAAGTGTAGCAGAGGATGGCAGGACTCTGTGAAAAGATCTTAACAGAGAATTATCATGTTGAGGGTATGACAGAGACTATAGTGGATAGGTGAGAAAGTCACAGTTTTCTCGTTGGAGAGAAAAAGGGATGGCATTTATGTTTTTGAGCAAAATAGACATGGCAAGAGGCACTTCTTGCTGGAAACAGATGAGCTCCAATTGGCTAAAACACCTCTGTATTTATCTCTTGGCTTTCAGTCACATGTGGGCAGCCTCACAGAAAACTAAAATATCTATTACCACTCAGGCAAAGTTTCAGAATAGCTGGCGAAAGCAATGCTTCATTTAAATTGTTATGTCAGCAACTGGAGTGATGGTAAGGCTGACCAATTAGAAAATATGTACAAACTATTGTTCTGATGGCACCCAAGGAGAATGATAGGCTGCTTTCATAGTACGACATTCTGGCAAATGGAATAGCTTCACAAGGGAAGATTCATTGCATTCGTACTGCCAGCATTTGTTCAGAAAAGTCACATATACATACTGTACAATTTTCATTTTAAAATTTATGTTTATGTATCTTACACACTCTATCCTTTATCAAGCAGTAATATGACCAAAAACAATCACACAATCCCAAATAGCAGTTTTCATAAAGGTGTCAATTTGCATTATTTATTTCCATGTGATTTATTTCACTAGTTTTATCACAGAAGTTAACTTGCAAATGTTGCATCATGTTTAACGGTGTAGGATTTACATAATTTACCCACACATTATTACAAAATACCAGAAATCCATGCAGTAAATGGTTTAGAATTCAGACTCAACCATTGACTTAAGCAGCATTTATCTCTGTAAAGGTACTATATGTCTGTATATATTTATTACTGTCAAAAACGGGTTTTAAAATGAAGTTATTTCTTTTTCAGCTCAGAGAATCCTTTAAAGATCTCAGAAAGAAATTCAACAACATGAAATTCAACTATAGCAAGAAAACAGAAAAAGCACGAAATCTGAAGACTCTAAGAATTCAAATTCAGCAAATGGAAGTTTTTTCTGAAAAATATCAGGTCATATTTATAGTAAGGCACAGAATGCATGCATGAGGTTTATTCTGAATGCCCGCAGATGTCTAGAATAATCTGTCAAACGTTTCTTCCATTCGCAGCTGACGTAATAGAACACCAAAGGTCACATCATTTTCTTTTAATATTTGACTTAGGATAGGTTGTGCATTTTTAAAGCTAGAAACCAACTCTACTTTCTCAGTCTGCTTTTCTTTTTCATAATACATCATCATTATTGTAATTGCTGTTGCCATAAACATATTTTCACATGAACAAACATTAAAAAGCCTGGAAAAAATCTATCAAACACGTGTAAGGTCTCATCTGCCAAGATGATTGACGATGCCTTGCAGCTATGCCCTGGCTTTGTCTTCACTCAATATTATAAAAACTGGGATTCCATGGACTGTTACAAATACACACTGAAATGGTGCAGTTATTTTATTCCCTTTGGTCTCCAGTAATTTTGCTAATATTGCTAATATTACACAGCATAAACATGGATCTTAAGCGTAAATATTTAATAACATGGTTCTTAAATTCTTCTTATGTTCTTTGGAACAGGTACTGAGAAACAAGTTAAAGAATCTGAAGAAGAAAGTTTTAGATTCTCTATCAACTCAACCAAGTGACAAAGCCGAATTTATTTCTGCAGAAGTCAATGGATTAGAGAAACAGCTGACTGAATTTGGGAAGATTATGGAAGATTACAAGAAAAATTTGGAATTGATGGAACATTTGCAAGAGATGATGGTAGAGGTATAAAAAAAATCAAATGTCCTTTGTAGTTTAGTTTAGTTTAGTTTACTTTGTTTACTTTGTTTAATCAAACACCATCTTCAGTGCACATCATGACCATGACCATGAAAATAAACACAAACACACATCCTTCACCCTTCACACATTGAACCAGACTAGCTAGGATAAGATACCAGCTCTGAGATTTAGGAAACAAATATAGATTCCATAGGTCTGTCATCTATCAGCTCAGGGATTTAATTTGCAAAGAGGTGTTTAAATGAATGTAGTCATTCAATGTTTAAAGACTAGTTTCTTTGTACTTTACTTAAATGTGCACATTAGCCTGTTTACTATGTATGTTTTCCTGAACAAATTTAGAAGAGTAAATTAATTCTCAGCAAAGAAATATGAAACCCACAAATTCCCATTCCATTTTCCTTTACTTAAATGTATATTTGGACACAGAAAATGCTATTAGAATGCAAATGAGGAAAAATATTAGAATGTATTTCTTACTGAATAATATGGGTAACGAAGCTGCCAATATACTGTACATACAGTAATTGGTTGTGCAACTTGGTAATCCCATCCTGGTGAACTGATAGTTGGATTATCAGAGCATCTGGCATTCAGGTATTGCTGAGAAATGCCAGTTAGCTCTGCAATACTGTTACAATAGGGCTGTGGGCAAAAGGTACATATGGTACTAAAACCTGGTTGAACAGTGTTTCCATATTGGAAATCTACCCAGGTAGATTTCAGCCTCAAGGGCTGGGTAACATTTTTACCATGAGAGTTAATCAGTGAGCAGAATCAATGCAATCAAGTAGTGGAATTTGAATGCCTATATATTAGATTGAGGCATAGGAGTGCTGTTGGGTTGAATTGGGCCAGGGGTTCAGGACTCCTATGGCAACTATGAACTTGTCTCAAGTAATCGTGGATCTGATGGATATAGGTGGATATATGTTAGACTTTGCTATCACTTTGGAACAGTTGTTACATGATCTGGATATGGAAAGTATGACCGTCATCCTTTTCTCATGGTCAAACCTCTTCCTGATATTTAACAGAAGCCAGCAGATCTCCTTTGCTGTATTGGGTTGTTATGCAATACTGTGTTTTAGATTAAGAACAGAAGCAGTAGCAGTAAAAGCAACTAAAGGAAATAAACTCTTATAACTATGCTATTATTTATTCATTTAAACAACGTGTATAGCCACCCATCTCACAAACAAACAAAAATAATATAATGTATAAAATTAAGGAGTAACATGCAGATCTAGAATAATAGTAATTGAAATCGTAATGATGATGATCATCTATATTGTATTGTTATGTTATATTTTATGTTATATAATAATTATATTATATTATGTTAAATTCTTACATTAGACAAAGAATTGGAGAAAATCCCAAAGAACCAAGTTCTGAAAAATGAAGTTGAAAGATTATGGCATAAACTGACTATAGTCTTCTCAATGATTATCAGCACACTGGGTGCCAGATCAAAAAATCTTTTGAACAACATTTAGAAAATCTGTGTATTGACAATATTTTCATCCATCAATTACAATTTTTCTTGGATTCACAAATATACTGCCAACACATTATGACATTGAGATGATACAAATTCAATGAGCTTGAAGACCAACACCAGCTAAAGAACTGGCAGCTGTCACTTTACACTGTGTGTATATAATAATGATACACTCTAATGGAATATATAAACAATACACATACAATACACACACAGTATATATACTCTATCCATCCATCCATTTATCTATCTATCTATCTATCTATCTATCTATCTATCTATCTATCTAT